>JAOXJM010000001.1:204413779-204424784 GCA_026413425.1 Tringa solitaria
TTGTGCCCATTTCCTCTTGTCCTGTCACTGGGCACTACTGAAAAAAGACCAGCCCTGTCCTCTTGACACCCTCATGCTCAGGAGAGGACAAGGTTCACTTTCACCAGGCTTGTGCTTGGCTGTGAGATATTTTCCAGGCAGGGCATTGAATTTTTCTTTTCTTTTGTCCCACATCCATGAGCATCCATGAGTCCCAGAAGGAGATGGGGAAGGGGTTGCTATAAGAAACAGGTTTCCTAGCCAGGGCATCCTTTCCGAACCCTGAACGCTGCTTGTGTCTCAAAGCAAAGCTGATTTAAAACTATGCATTTGAACCAGGAAAAGAATCTGAAAAAGCCAATTAGAGGCTTAGTTTCAATCATTTGGAGATAGGCATCAGTGTCAGCTCTAGGAGTGAATCCTGTAATTAAGCTGCTCTGCCCTCAATCTTTCAGGCAAAGACGGATGGAAATACAGATCGAGGACATGGAGGTGGACAAGAGGAATGAGAGGTGTGTCAGGATGCTTCCCCCTTCCCTTGACAATGCTGCTTCCTTTGCTTAAAGGCTGCAGAAATAGGATCTTACAAAGTAATACTGAATCTCTTCTGAGCTTAACAGCCCCAGCAAAAATCACTATCCCCTGTTAGGTTTGAGATGACGAGCTGGAGGTATCATGGGGCTGAAGATGACAGTAAGTGTCAGGAAGTTTCTCCCATCATCTAAAGGACTGGTCTCCTGGTTTCTCTAACTTGTAGCAGGATATTTGGGATAGGCTTGCCTTTCCAGGGATGATTTCTAATTTTAGGTAAACTGCAAAGCTTATTAATTTTCAGCCAGTTTAATGTGCTGTTGTCTCAGTGTGTAACCATCCCCAACTGAACTAACCTCTGCAAGAGTGAGATGATGTGACAAAACTGTACTTCTTGAGCACCACGGTGCCCAGGTCCTTTTATGAAAGAGAGACAATTGCACCTCTGCAACATTGGTTGGGAGCAGAGCAAGGGGTGTTGCTCTTGCAACAGCCAAAACCTCCATTCAACACCCAGGAACCGGCACAGGGTCTAGTTGTACACAAGGTTTTACAGAGCTTAGGTTTGCTTTGGTGAAACACGGTCCCTCAAATCCCTCTTTTTTTACCTTCCCAACACATTTCCACAAACCCTCTGGAAAATAACACCAGATCTGCCCATGGGAATCGGGTATTCTCACGCCTTTACAAAATTTGGACCCTCATCTTTCCCTGCCGCAGCTTTTTTTGTCAAGGAAACATTACCATGGTAGCCCAAACATGAGACATTATCCAAAGTGTGGGCTGCTTTGTGCCAGATGCTGTGAGAAACATCATTAGCTCAGAAATGCCAGACTGGAAGAGCAAAGGCAGACGACAAATGAAAGAAGAGAGTTAACCCAGCCAGGGCTACTCAAATCTGAGGTGGCAGTGAGGTCCTTACCTCGCCTTCTGGCTCCCAAGCCAATAAATCACTCCCTTAACCCCTTGGCTACAATCATGCTACCTCTGTGGTCTTTTTCTTAAGGAAATTTCCCTTTTTTTACGTCTCATTTAAGTCTTGCTATGGTCAACTTGCATGTTGTCTGCATGAAGTGTTTGCTCACAGCAATATTCATTTTCTGACACCAAAAAATGTGCTCATCTCTAGGTGTTGGTTCAGGTATTTAAGTGGCTGTGGCACACTCAGAGAGATTCCCTTTCAGAGGAAATTAAGCCATTTATCCCTGTCCAAACATGCTCTGATTCTAGTGGGGACAGGTACGTAAGGCTACTATGGGGCTGAACCACCAATATGTCCTCCAGTTAGTATCAGGTCCAGAAGATTCCTTGTGCCCCAAAATATAGGAGGCAGGAGGAGGTTCAACACCTTCAAGCTACTGATCTGCTCTTGTGGAGGCATTGTTCTCCCTTTTGACCGTCACAATGGTAGACTTTGTGTCCCCATGTAGATTATCTTCAATTAAACCCAAGTTTTTTGTTAACAGGCTAAGGTTACTGAAATTTGAGCAAAGTTGCTGCAGCCTGAGCCAAACCCAGGACTTTTGCAAAGGCAATGGAGACAACAGTGTGTTCTTGGGACTTGACAGAGAGTGTACATTTCAGTATGGGCTTTACAGAACAGCTGGGCACTTTTCAGGGGGACTGTGGGAGGACGAGAGAAGGAAATGATAATACTTTTAGTCCAAATAGTGAGCAAATATCTCATAAGAGGGTCAGGGGCAACCATACCCATAGACTAATGTGTGCCCAAGTCAGTGGCTCAGTGCTCCTCCTGTAGCCATCCCAGAGGGAAAACAACACAAACACATAAATGCACACCACAAGCATTAGAGGATATTTTAGATGAGGGGGAAAGAGAAGAAGCCCTGTTGTGTCTGTAAACTATGGAAAAATAGAGGAATTTGCCTGATTTATCTTGCATTGAACTCGCAGTCTCCTGGACAATCCTTCGCATCTCATGGGAGCTAGCTGAGTGGCATGGCCAGTATCACAGCTGCTGGCACAAAAGGGGGCAACAAGGATGATCAAAGGATTCTCTGCAAGGAATCACTAAGTGAGACAGGATTTCTCAGTCTGGAAAAGAGTTGGGATAAGAGAGATGCTAAGGAAAGCACCAACATCAGGGAGAAGATGGTAGAGATGACCTACTCATTCTCACCTATTACAAGAATGACGAGGCATCACAGGAAGGTAACAGAAGCCAGGTTCAGGACACACAAAAGGAGACTTTCCTTTTGGCAACACAGAAATGACTGGTGGGACTCCTTGCTGAAGGATGTTCTGGAGGTTTCACGTTTAGCTGACCCAAGTGGAGAAACAAAATCCCTCAAATGTTACTGGGTGCCATGAAGTGTAGCACTGAAAACTGTTGACAACAGTGAAAACATTAGGAAGAAGTGGGAGTCTGCCCTAGACATCTGCTTCACAGAATCACAGAATCTCCAAGGTTGGAAGGAACCTCTGAGATCATCAAGTCGAACTACATAAAAAACACACACCCACACAAAAAAGCACCCACCAACCAAACCCCACACCCAAAACAACACCACACACAACACCCCACCACATCACACCCGCCCACAAACCAGTAATCTTGGGCACTAGAGCATGCCCTGAAGAACCATTCTTACTGACCACTGTGCAACATTCAACACCAGATGGACTTGGGTTTGACCCTCTATGGATGTTCATATGTTGCCAGGCTTGGAAGGAGGAAAGGAGGCAGCATTGTCCACACCAACCCTCATGGCCGAGCCCACCCATCACGGCTTCACATGCTGCCCTGGATTTGCTTTGGGAAATGTGAGTGTGGTTGGTATTTTGTAAAGGCAGAGAGGCAGGAGGCTGTGAGGTCAAACACATTAAATGTTGGCAAAAGAGAAAAATGGAGTCAAAAGTCCCTACGAGAAAGACAGCTCCACCGAGAGCAGCACCAATGGCACTCGCTTACAAGTGGGCTGGTTTCTTGTGGCTTAGTTGATTTTGGGACCTGGGGCTCATTCCTGCAGTTTAAAAGGGCACCCTAACAAATCGATTCCCTGGTGCTTAATAATGCATAAGCTCATGCGAAAGCCTTTCCTTAGTTAAAAGAGGATTCCTCTCCTCTTCCAACTCACCCTTTTAGATGAAATTCATAGAGACCTAATTATTCCATCCTGCTGCCAGGCCCCTCTGAAACCTGCTGAGGGATTTATTGCTTTCCAGGAGACACTCACAGAAGGCACATGCACATCCAGGCACTCCTCAAGGGTCCCCACCAGCCATGCCAAGCTCACAGCCCTGTCCACCGCCCTCTTGGCAGGCACCATGCCCAGGCAGCTCAGGCTTGAGGGCAGCGGAGGATAACTCAGGGTGTACGTGAGGACAACCCCAGATCTGCACAACACAAGGGTCAAAATCTCACTTGTTGAGCAGCTGGGTTGAGGGTGGCCAGCTAAAATATGCAGAATTCTGGTTTCAAGCCTGCCACAGTGAGGTACGTCTCTCCAGATGAGCCAAACAGCCAAAACATCCATCAGTGACAGCAGTTGGCTGGGGTCTGTGTTGAGTTCTCAGACCATTTCCAGTCCCACAACTCTGTGGTTATAGAAGGAAATTTTCTCCAGCTTCTCCTTACACAGAATCACAGATTCAGGCAGTCCAGGTCTCCTGAGGTCCCTTCTAACCTGAATTATTTAGTAATCCTACAATTGTAAACTGATTTTTTCTATATCACAGGCTCTTAATTAAATGCATATTTATGCCCATATGGACCCCAGTAACCCCTCATTTGTTCTCATATTTAGCCACTGTCTTCAGAAAGAAAAAGCAAGGAGGGGGTTGCTTCCAATCTGTCACTTTGTGGCTTTGGCATCTTGCAAAGGGCTCTTGCGATGCCCTTCTCCACTGGACTGGAGTGTCCTTAGCACCTTGGCAGGGAGAAAACATTGTTCTCATCTGTGTACTCCAACCTCTCAGCTCTTCCAAAAAACCAACCAGCTGCCAGGCAAAGCATTTTCTGTGCTAAACACTATTACTGCAATACTTTCATGTTCCCTTTCTCCCTTTTCAGCATCGATATTAGTAGCCAGCTACTCTAATACATTTTGCCATTGCTGTGTATAAGGAGAAATAAATGCACCTCCTACCCATTCATGTAGACATCAAAGGTCTCAGTAGCTGTTTCTGCCTCAGCCTCAACTCACATCAGGAGCTGGTTGTGCAGTTCCTTTCTACTAAACCCAGAAAACCCTGCATTTGGTGATTCACTGCCCCTTTCTGTAGGAATAATCTTAATTTCTTCTCCTTTGATGTACAATTTTGCATTGGGCTGTCATCTAACTCTTTTTTTTATTTTTAAAATGGGTTCTTCTTGCCAAATGATCCAGATCACCCTGTCTGACGAATTTGTCTTCAGCATTTACTGCTTCATTATCCTTTGTGCCACTGGCAGCTTCTCCCTGCAGGAGCCATCGGACCTGCTTCACTCAGAGAAATGCTGAGAATTATTACTAATCCCTGAAAAACAGCAAGAAGAAAAGCCAGTTTCAAGGGTGACATCCTTCTGGGATCTATCAGGTTTTCATTCAATTGCCAGGTGCTCTGGACTGTACAGGCTACCTTCACTACCCTATAGCTGACCTGCCATTAACAGAACCATGGGCTACACCATTTGGCCGAGGGCTGATGCTGGGCATTGACCTTTTGCTGCCTAGGGAGTCCCTTCTAAACATTTCTTCTACCTTCTGGATTACATGTAACTCCCTTATTCGGAATTAACCTAATCCCTTTCTCCCCAGCTGGAAAGCTGTTGTCTTGTATTCCCATGCTTTGGTAGAAAGGCAAGAAGATTGCTGCTTCCCTGAAGTTCCACGAGCTTCCCTGCTGGAACTTCGCATACTGCTCTGCTCACTTCTTCCTCAAATACCAGATTTTCAAATCTCTCTATGGTCCTTCAGTGATGCGACCCCTTCTGAAAATCACGGAGAAGTAGCCATTGAGAGTTTTGGTTGGGGCAAAAGGCTTTAGGAGAGTCATTCTCCAGAGATCATCCAGCAGAATTTAGAAGAGAGCAAGGAAAGTCCTGGGCTTCCTCACAGGAAGAAAAAGACCCTCTTCAGAAGGTAGCACCTCAAAGACAGCTAGATGGCTGGTGTCTGATGGATGCTGTGATGTTGTACAACCGTGCATTGGCAGAGTCCATCATGGCCATCAGGAACAGCAGTCAACATAGTGCTGAGGCACTTTATTAACCACATCTCTGCCCCAGTCTTTGCCATCCGCCTGCAAGCAAAGCCTGAGGAAGATATTCCTGACCACAAATAGTCTATTCGGCTTTAGGAACTCAAGTGTATAATAAGTCACTTGATAAACAGTAGTATGGTTTAGCCAACAAAGATAAGAAAGTCAAAGAGACGAGAAGATGGTCTGTTCAAAGATAACCAACTCCTAATGGCAGTCCTCGTGTCACTATTGTCTTCTAAAACTTAGAGCCTATAGAAGCTCTTGCAATAGTATATTTGGGGTGCTATAGGATTGCTGGTCATTCCTATTTCTTGCCTGACCAACCACACAGCGAGAATAGGCTCTTGACATCAAATATTCCTCCTCTGACCTGGAGAATGCCCACAGATCTGACTGAACAGGCCAGAAGATAACCCGGGGTCACGGTAACATACTGCCTTCTTTAAAGACTTCTTTAAAGTCAAGGACACCAAAGGTGAATAAGTCAGCTGAGGTGCTAAAAACCACTTTACAACAGCTGAGAGGCTACTGGATCAAGAGGACTGTTCAGCGTGACGTCTGTGGATTAGTCTTTTCTCCTTAAATTTAAATTATTCCATTAAAAGTGGCTGAAACCAGACACAACTGAGGTAGTCTACTGTTCCCCCCGACTGATCACACAAGCCTCATTTTTGTTGGAAATCCAGCTGGAAGCCCATGTGCTTCAGGCTTCAGAGGAGTGGACAGAAGGCTGGGTGCTAATTCCACCCCACCACCACCCCACAGCAGCCCCTCCGTCTGCCCGTTAATGTGTGTTGAAAAGCCGTTAACAACACTTACATCAGTGGGTTGAAAGAGGGGTAGCTCTATTTCAGCCCGACAGCACAGATATGCGCATCGGTAGAGGATGATGCCCACCATTGGAATCCCAGTGGCCACTGACCCAGCTGCTGACCTCGTCAATAGCTGAAAAGCCCTTCCAAATGCGGTGAACCTCTCTCCTTTCATGTATTATTAAAATCCTCACTGGTTAATTTATTAGGGTACTTTGCGCTGGGGAAAAATGACCTCTTTGTTGACCCACTTAAACATGCTCCACTCCAACACAAAACGGTCAGAAGGGCTAAGGGGAGAGCTGGGGAAGTTGTGCACAGACTGATGTCCTTTGTCCCAGCGAGACAGCTCCAGGATGGAAGTGCCGGGACTCCCTGGCACGAGAGCAAAGGGCTAGACACAAGCCTTCACAGACCAAACCACAAAGGAAACATTCAGTCCATACGCTGCACGGACGCAGCCAGAGAAACAAGACTCCCCAGTCCTCCTTCCTACGCAGCGCTCATCCCTCCCCAAACCTGTGGGTTTTGCGGAAGAAACCTTGAGTCCTCCCCGCATTGGCTGCTCTAAAGATGCAAATGGCAAACATGACAATGGGTGGTGGATGCACCCATCCACACGTGCTGGGAATCACAGTGCTCATGAGAGAGCAAAGGTGCATCCTGGACATCCTCCGGCTGAAGGTGTCCAGACCTGCACCTCGAGTGTCTTCTTCTCTGCTCCTGGGTTTCTTAAGCAAGGGAATCACTAGATTTGCTCCACAGCAATCCCTGATTCAAACTAACATGTACAGGGTGTGGAGGAACGGGGTCCTACAGGGCAAAGCTGGATAAGCCAAACAGCGTAAACACCACTTGGCACCAAAAGTAGGCCTGTAAGTGAAGTGAGCAGGATTAGCTGTCATTAGGTCTTGTTTTTCCATTAGTGTCATAAAGATAAAGCCGCTCTCCTCCCATAAAGGCGGCCTGCAAAGTGCTCAGAGTCTACAGGACTCTCGGGCTATTAGAGAGGACACAAAGGCTCCATTTGCTTCCTCATGGAGAAAGCGCCTGGAAAGTGCAGCGAGGACAACAGGACGCTGTAAGGTGCCTTCAGCCCTCAGGGGGTTAGGAGCTCCATCCCATGTCCTGCTCCTTGTGCTGACTATCACACCAGGCTTGTGCTGGAGAGTGCTTTAAAGCCCAAATGGTCTCGTTCTCACGTGATGTTCCTTATGTCAAGGAAATGGACTGCCAATTAACTTTGATACTAAGGGAGTATGTAAAGAAAGGTTCATGAGGAGACACCTAAACGGCGTGCCAAATTTCATCTCTTAGGAGCAGACCTGGAGAAGAGACCTTGGAGATAGTCATGGAATGCATTAATCCCTGCTTATTCTTAGCTTCATAAAGCTCATATATTCTGGGTGTATAGATGAGATAAAATACACAGAATTGAACTAAATGGAATAACCTGCAGCAGAAAGCTGAACACAAGATACAAGTTTGTGAGATCCGATGCTGCAGCTGCCATTAATCTCTCAAAAACCCTTGGAGGAAGGAGTTTTACCCTACTGTGCTGCAGTTATCCAAGCGTCAAATCAAGACCCAATCTCGGATGGATGTAACAAAAAAATCACTGAGCCTTTATCTGCAAAAATACTTTGGGGGTGGAAAGTGTAGTTATATGATGGGTGGGGAGTAATTCTTCTGCCTGCAACAGTTCTGCAAACCGAGACAGAGAAAACAGCGCGTGGGAACCTGAACCTGCAGCAAAGAGGGGTGGAAAGAGCAGTAACGGATGAGTTTTATTGCAGCATGTGTTAATCATCCCTCTAGAAGAGGGACTGGGGTGGGGGTGGAGGACTTGGCAGCTGGGAGAAATGAAGGTTTTGAGATGTATTTGTAATGCTAACTCACATCTGGGATCAATCCTGGAACAGGAACACACTGTCTGGTCCAGGCAGGCTAGAAGGAAATGTTCTTTGTGGCCAACCTGCATGAAGGACCCAACCCACTGAACCAAGCGTGCCCTTTGGAGGTACCCCTCAACTGACCTGGGGTCATGGACTCCTGCAGATGCTTTCCAAAGGGAGTGGAGAGTTTCTCTGAGTGATTTGCTCAGAGGCTGTGAGGAATACCTTGCACAGGCTGCCAGGGAAGAACAGGTCCACTTCTGAATGGGAACCTTTGTCCCTAAATCCTTTGGAGGGGCAGGCTCAGCTTGGTGGCCTGGTGGCTCAGCCAGGTGCACAGTGAATTTGAAAGATGTGTTCCCCTCTGCTTTGGGACGCCGCACCTCCACCCCAGCATTTCTGCATTCAGTTTTTCCTGCTCATCTGATCCCACTTGCATGTCTCTCCCACCAGTATAACCCTCTGTGTTTCAGGGCAACTCTCCCTGGCTCACGGCAGTGAGCGGAGGACCAAGGTGTGGACACGAGCCGGCAGGCACACCATGATTGCATCTACAGGCACCAGGATAAGGGAGTCACTGTATTCCCGCAGGGGACCTCACTTGCAAACTCCTTTGGAGGCAGTTCATGTTTAGAAACCAACATTACTGAAATATGGGACCTTTCTGGCCATGCTGGAAGATGGATGGGGTACGTGGCTTTCCTGCTCTGACTTGCACGGGGTGTTGGGTTTGGGGAAGATGGGGAGTCTGCACTGGGTTAAAACATCCCAGATTCCTTGGCTGGCTGTTTCCAAGCATAGATATATACACCCTGTGCTCTGTAAAAAAGTTTGAGGGAAGCCACTCCTTATTACGTTACCTCCTGATGTGCAGGGGATCCCAGGCTTTGCTTTTGCTGTGAGCTTCCTAAACCCACCGTGCACCCCTGTGCCCCCTGTCCATCTCCACGGGGTCTGATGCTGCCCCACCATGCTTCTGCGGTTTGTGTTGACTCAAATACTTTCTGCAGCTGAGCAAATAGGCGTGAAGCCCCTTGTGGATCCCTGCCCTGTCTACACATGGCCTCCTCCTCCTCCCACCAGAAAGGATGAGCAATGAGGACCCTGCTGGGTTCCCCACCCTGAGCAAACACTGGAGAATGGCTCTTCTTCCCATCAAGGGTGGGCTCCATGTGTAGCCCAGGTGCTCTTGATGACTGGTCTTAGCATCCATGGATGCAGAAGAAAGGAAGTCCAATGCCAAGCCAAGGACGTCTCCTTGCTTCAGCCAGCAAGATCAAGTGATAGATTATATCAGCAGGGGCATGGAAGAATGAAGGTTGGGGAGATGGTCTGGTCCAGCAGGACCAGGCTGGGCTTCAAAAGCTGTATTATTATGTATGTAGAGATAAGAATTACTAGTGGTTTTTTTCTACTGGGGAAAGCATCTCTTTCACATAGATGAGTTGGGAGACAAGCTCTGAGGATCCCTTTGACACTGCAGGTCTGCAGAGGGGTGTCAGCCTGGCAACGCTCATTTTCCATCTTCACGAAGAAGAAGAAGACAGGAGGGATGAGCCCAGGGAAAGACCATAAGACAGGCAACCACTGACCTCCCCAGCGAGTGGTCTTATATTAGCCGATCCCTGGGTTCAGCCACGGGGCCATGGGGCCACCTCCAGCCTGCACTTGCTCAAACAAGTCAAGGAGGCATCTAGACCTCATGAAATCCAGCATCCTTTCTGGTTTCATAAGCCATAGGCACCCGGATTTTCTACCCACTGCTCAGTTTTCTGCACCTCCTGTATCACCACTGGGGCCAGGTGCCACGATCCCAGAAAAATATCAGCAAACTGGAGGAAATTCAGAGAAGAACAAAGCAAAATATTGTTACGGAGTCAGAGAGACTGACTTTCTGAGCTAATGTGTTTAGCTTGGCTTAACAGCAGCTTAGCAGGGGCTCGGCAACTCAACTGTCCGCAAATATTTGAAGGGTGTAAACACCAAGGACAAGAGGAAAATCACCGAGGGGGGTTTACGGAGTAGGATGAGCAGGAATGAAGTGAAGGCACTAACCCACCACGATTGCTAACTGGGGCTTAGGTCTCCCCACGTCCAATTTGCTCAAGCTTCTTCATCTTATAGCTGCTCTATGGGTCTCTGTAGCATCCACTGTGGCATGATGGGACTCGGAGAAGCACACACAACCCTTACATGGGGTTTCATCTCCATGAATGCCAAAAAGGAGACAGTTTCTAGATACTGGTGTGATTTTAAGCTCACCAGGGCAAGGGCAAGTGGTATCTAACACCACACAGCCCTGCTCCCAGCAGGTCTTCAGGCTGCTCATAACAAGGACATTTCCCCACCTACACCTGGTTTTTCTCTTCTGTCACCACCAGCTTCAAGCCTAAAGCATAGAGATGGGCGTCAATTTTTATCTGAAACCTTAGGACAGACACGGCAAGAAATATTTTGCTAATCCATATCAATTCTGCAAAATTATTTACTTTGAGAAAATACCCTTTAAACTCCCCCAAGCCTCCGAAACAATTAAGTTTAGTGTTTCATAACTCTGTTTGGATTTTTCAGTTCATAGTAATA
>JAOXJM010000001.1:204424884-204442761 GCA_026413425.1 Tringa solitaria
GCCTCCGAAACAATTAATTTTAGTGTTTCATAACTATGTTTGGATTTTTCAGTTCAAAGTAATACTCACTTTCAAATTAGAAGGGTTAAAACAATAGCTCCAAATCAAAATATTTAATTTACAGTCAAGGGAAATATTTATCCATCTTTCAAGCAAAGTTCTCCTCCAGCTTTGCAGAACTGCCAGAGAAACCCCCTAAACCAAGCCATTATGTCTTGTAGGGTGACTCCAAACTGTTTTGACTCCCCGTAGTGATGTTGCTAAACCCCAGACGAGGAGGATATATCCCAGTAGGCACCAAAAAATTGCTTACGGAAGGGAAGATTCAAATTTAGAGTGGCTGCCTATCTATAAATAGTCTGCAGAACTAAAATACATTCCACTTTGGCTGGAAATGCCTTTGGCCTTGTAGTCATAAACACTCCTGCCTTTTATAGTTGAACCAAATATTTGGTTTCTATAGTTATAACTGCGAGTACCCAGTGGTCTTTATTTTTAATCTGCCCAGTGTTTGCATGAAAAGCAGGGCAGCGGTTTGTGGGGACCTCGGTGGAGTCTGGACCACAGGTGCATCATTAAAAATAAACCCCTGAACAGCACAAAAAGCCCTCCCCTAAGCATCCAAACGCACCGAGGTTTGCTTGTAAACAGCATTTGGCTTTTAGATGCTGCGCTAAGTGCACCCAGAGTGAAAAAGGCCAAGGAGCCGGTGATTGCTAATATAATAATGAGGCTCTGTCCTACTAATCTGATGTTCTCAAAGCACTTTGCAAGCATTAATCATCCTCCCAGCGGGGCAGGTCGGGGGTGGTCGCTCCGAGCACGTAACACGGCGGAGGGCAGCTGGAGCCATGCTGAGCCAGAAATATTGGGGATGTCCAAGGAGGGGAAGGGGTCTGCATTGCCTTATATATATATATATAAACAAGTCACAGCCTTGTCCCAGAAATTTGCCTTCAAAAGGGCCTGTTTATCTCTCTGACAGCAATACACACGAAAGCCCCGTTATTCAGTGCTTAATAAATCAAACACTCGTCTGCCAGCAGCACTGATGGAGGGAAAAGGAAATTAAAGGTGACCTGCTTGGCTTGGAGATCATAGGATGTTTCCCCAACCATTTACAATAATTTAAGGTGGTTAAATCCTGCCTGGAAAAGCTAAACAGGTGTCAGTTATCTTCATGTCCCACCTTAGGGACGATCCTGGGGAGGGAGACTGGGCTTTCCAAGGGATGTCCGAAGGTGATGGACCTGATGTCTCTGTCCTCCCAAGCAGTGAGCCTGCAAACCCAGCTGTGTGCATGGGCCGTGCTTTCCCTGGAAAATGCCTAAATTCAGCTTCTTAGCAAAGCCACAGCTGTTTCACTTTACAGATCTGAATTTATTATCATGCTGGACATGCCAAGAAGACGATGGGGCAGGAAGGGTGAAAGGTAAATCACCGCAACCTCGGTTTTGGAAGGGCTGGGCTCATGCTGATCAACAAAAGACCTGTTCCCCTTGTTCATGCCCAGGACTGAGGGACATCCTAATGCCACATCCTATACTGTCTTGTGGCAGGAGAAGCAACTCACACTTGCTTATGTACACATGGCATAGTCCTGGGCCCATTCCCAATAGAATCATAGCTTGGTTTGAGTTGGAAGGGACCTTAAAGACCATTGATGTCCAACCCCTCTGCCATGAGCAGAGACACCTCCCACTAGAAGGGCTGATGGACACCTTCCACGGGCTGATGGACATCAGTGAGCCAGTCTGTTGTGTGAAGCTGTCTCCACCTGGGACAAATTCCCATTTCAGCTGTTCTACACAGCTACAGAAAGGCAAGGGAAAGCCACATCGAGCAAAAAACACCTGGAAATTACAGGGATTTACTACGAGAAGGATAATCTTGCAAATTGCCACAAAGGGGTGAGTTTCTGCGTGACTCATGCAGTCTTGACCTCCTGCTCTCTTGGGGCAAAAAGGTCCTGAATTATCCCAGTCCAGGACTGCGTGCACAGTGCTGGATATGAAAAATGGGTAATTACAGGGGAAAATTGCTGGTACAAGATGCAGGTTGTGTCGGGGGGGCTGAAGACATCCGAGAGCATCCACTTGTGGCAGGAGAAGAGACACCACACACCCTTCCTTAAATTCATCCAGGAACGAACAAGGATGTCCCAGGTGAGATGAAAACCCTTTTCCTCAGTTTTTTCTCACTCAAAGAGTGCTCTAGGCAGAATTCAACCAGCACTTTTTGCTCAGCAAAGGGAGTTTAGGCATCCCCACCACCCTGCGCCTTCCCAGACCCAGCTTTTAGCTCTTGCTTCAAGGCAGGACCGCTGGAAGAACCTCATTGCCTTGCTTCAGGCAGGCTGTCTGTTGGCCAGACTGCGACAGCTCTGAAGGAGGTGTGAGAATGGTGCATGGATCTGTTGGATGCCTGGAGCCAGGCTTTCAACTCTCAGCAGTTGCTTCTGCCTTAATTTGCCAAAATTAAGGGGCCACAGAGATGCTCTCCTAAAAAGCAGAGGTAGCTAGCACTGGGTTCACCAGGGTGCTGTTGCGGACCTAGTGCTCCCCAAGTTTCTGCAGAGATGTGTCATCGTCCCCCCCCTCCAAGATTACACAGAGCTTTAAAACCCTCTGAGCACCACGCGTTTGCCTCAGGAGCTAATGAGGCTCCGACATGTCGGTCGTTAGTGTGTTGCTACCTGCGAACCGCACGTCTTTGGCTTCTGGCATCCCTCCCTCCTCTCCTCTGTGGCATTAAAATGCTTTGTGCTTGCTGCGTCACTGATTTCCAAACCTGTGGTCGCTCTGCAATATTGATATTCTTATATTTACCAGCAGCCGTCTCGCAGCTGCGTGGAACGGGCCTAGAGTAAATTGCTGCTGTGATTTAATTACCCCCTTGGATTCCTGATGCTTTTGCAAGCAGCGGTGGGGAAGCTCAACATCCCTGCATCATCCCAGAGCTGCCATTTCGAAGCCAAACTCCTCACCCCATCCCTGGCTGGGACAACCTCAGCTCATGTTGACTATGGAACCTGATGTGTTTTGGGGTGCTTGGTGGGAGAAGATGGCTGTGTGGTCACGAGAGGCACCAGGAACCCATGGTCATGGCTTTAGGGGCAATTCTTATGTAGTGGTGAAAGTGATTATCTACTTTGTAGGTTCACAGAAAGATGTGTTCTAGGATGGGTCAACAATCAATCACCTTAGGGACTTCACAGCAAGGCAGATGCCCACTGTTTGCTACATACAACTAAGCCCATTTCAAACCCACTTCATGCAAAAAGTGTCCTGTTCACCCCCTTTTACCTCCCACGGTATCACTTTGGATGTACAAAGCCATCTTCTCCCACCCCATGCGTCTGGGCACCCCTGAGCACTCTCCAAGTGCAGTTCCTACAGCAGCTGGGAAGCTTCTCCAGGCAGCCTTGACGTTTATTTGGCCAAGAATGTGAAAGTACTGATGATTACAATCATTACTTCATCATGTGGCACTATGCGGAGCATTCGGGAATGGTCCAAGGTTATACAAGAAGGGCCTATAAGAACCACACCCCAGGAAGGATTTGTTTGTATTTCCTATGCACAGCCTTGTAGGATGAATAAAACGACCTTTGCTTCCAACTTTGTTGATCAAGGTTGGACCAAAAGCTTGTCCAGGATGCCACACACAAGCAAGGATTGATGGCTATTCTCAGAATAAGACTCTTGTACCCAGAGTGTAGCTCAGGTCAGGTCCGGCGACCTACTCCCTGCGTGTCCCCGTCTCTCATATGTATTATGTGATTTGGAAAAATGCAGGGAAATGGGATTTTTTTTTGCATTTTTCAAGACTGGAATCATTTAACTAGAGAAGTTTAAAGAGAAGCTAGGAGGATGTGACTGCTCTTAAGAGAGATCTCAGTCCTGGGATGGGATGAAGGACAGGGAGTGGGATGGTGATAGTGGAAGGGTCCCAGCAGTAGGAGCATCAGGAAGAATGAAGTTGTGATTTCAAACAGCCAAACCTGCTCCAGCCTGGCCCAAGTCACTACTGCAGCAGGAATACAGATTTAGGGACAGATTCTCACCTCAGACACTCAGGAGAACGTCCAGACAACCTCCACTGGTTTTAAGCTCTCCTGGATTTATATCTCCATCAAAGAGAGGTGGGAAGGACCACCATGGCCATCAAAATCTGCAACCCCTCCATCACTCTTCCAGGTGCTGCAACAATTTCGTTGTCACTTGCCTCGGCCGTAAGGGCTGCTACAAGAAATCTGTCACTCAACAGCAGAAATCTCCCATCTGCTGACTGGGTGATGCCCCCCCTGGGTTTTCAAGAGGAAGATCTGAAAACCCGCTCAGATCTGGGAGGTTTTGGCTTGGGGATGCTGAACACCCAACGTTCAGTACATCCTCCCATGGACAACTTGGGATCCGCCAACCTGAGTCTTCCAGCCTCTACCTTGTCCCTAAAGCATGGGCAGTACCGTAAATCCCAGGGAAAGGTGGAGGAATTCCCAAAATAGCGAAATTGCTTGGTTTTGGGAAAAACATCCTCCTAATCCAGCCCACGGAGGACATATCCAGCGTAACAGCCCCCCTGACCGCAGCTGTGGTTGACACAGGGAAGTGGATCAGATAACAAAGCTTTTTGTCTATATTTTAACATCATTAAAAAGTGGATAATCTCCTCCTCCTCCATAAAAGCACCGACTCCCTCTGGAGGAGCCTCTTTGGTTGCCACATTGAGCCAGAGCAATCCCAAGGCCGGCTCTGTACCAAAGCAGGGGATGGCAATGAAAAGTGACATTTTGGAAACTCATCCCGGGTTCTGCAGGGACGGGGTGGGCTACAGCAATGGAGCTGTGCCCCTAAAAAGCCATCGGTCACTTATTTAACCCCTCTGATGCTGGTGCCACACAAACCCAGCAGGAAGGACTAACAAGTTATTTTCTTCTCCCCTTGTTTTTTTCCTTTATCAGGAGCGTTTTGGAAACTTAACGGTGAAATCTTTACTATTATTACTATTTTTTTTCTTTTGCAAGAAATGCCTACTTCAGCAGCCAAAGCTGGGAAACATCCTTAGCTTCTTTGCCTGGTGTTATTGTGTTTTTTTTCCTGCCAGCTCTCTGAGGACATGAAGAGGGTGGTTATAAGAAGCTCCCTTTCAGATGAGCATTGGGCATGGCAGGGAGTGACGGTGAGAATAGTGCCCCTCTCACCTTCTGCAGCCAAATCTCACCTTGCTCCCCTTTCCATCCACGGACAGCAGCAAGAATAAGATGAGCAGGTAGCCAGGTGCTGCAACCTACTCCCACTTGTTCATGCTAAGCTTCAACACCCTCAAAATCCCAATTATCACACTATTTCACCTACTGGTTGCGTTCCCTGTGGCACTCCCTATCGCTCACCCACCTTCACAGCATCGACACCCGTGAAGTCACATTTTGCTCTCCAACACACAACGCCCTCAGGCTCTGCGAGACATCCCATCCCATCTCATCCTCTTTATTTCTAACCCCTTGCCTGGCACGTGCCAGCAAACCAGGATTTCTCCCACCACCTTCCCTTTTGCAAAAAAGCCTTCCTTCCTCCCCGTCACCTCTGGTGACGGACCTCCAGATATTTTTGGAGCTGGGGGGAGGGAGGGGAGAGGAACAGTCAGTTCTGCTTTGGATCAATGCATCACCACTGGACGAGAACTAGAGGGCTGCAGTGGACGTGCCCTCGGGAGCCGGCTGATCCATCCCTCATCAAAGCCGAAGGTCCCCGCGGAGGAGCTGTCTGGTGAGGCCAGGCAGCTCCCGGTTATTTTTAGGAAGAGCTTCCCTCCTCTGTTGTCCCTTTCATGCAGCAGGAAATCTTTTCTTGGACATTTTATTTAACAAAAAAAAAGAGCACAAAACAACCAAAAAAACATCTCATTTCCTGGAGTCTTCCTCTCCGCCTCGCTTCTTCCCATTTTCCCTGTTTTTTGGGGATTTTTTTTTTTTTATGGTATGACACTCAGCAGCTTTTAACTCTACGTCCAGCTCCAATCCTTGCATGCCAGCATGGATCTAAGGGGGTTGGAACTAGATAATCTTCACAATCCCTTCCAACTCTAACCATTTTATGATTCTATCATTCTCTAATCTCTGTTGCATTCACAGATGCTGCATGAGAGAAATTAAATTCCCTGAGCACCCTCCAGCACCTGGAGAACATCCCCAAGAAGCTTCCTCAAGCAGATCCTACTCCAAGTGCCACTCAACACACAAAGCTACCCCATTGACTTTGGCCAACGGTGGAGCTGGCCCTCAGGACACAGCCAGAGCACGCGCGGGCTCCTCTTCCACGTCCATATGCTCCATCCGGAAACATCAATTCTCTTTCTATAGGAAGGCAGGTTATCCTGGGGCAGAGGAAATGTTTCCTCTTCCCGGCAGGATGTTTGCAGTGAGCCCAGAGTGAGGTATGTATAGAAACCTCCTGATGTGGCTGTACCTCTGTGGAGATTTCAGCAAATATCTCCTAGCTTTAATCAATGTTAGTGCCCTCAGAGCAGACTAGAGCCAGCCCCAGGAAAACATCAAAAGACAAATGTAAAAAGAAAGGTCCTACCCTTGCCAAAATGAGGCAGAAGGTACCCTACCAGCCACAGTGATCAATGAAGTTGGGAGAGATCCCTATGGGGAGATCTCCACACCTGGGAAACCCTGAATCCAGGGAGATGGTGCCCAGTTCTGGCCCCTTTCCACTGAATTTCCCTCTTGAGTAAGGAAAAGCAAAGCTTCTCTGTAATTATTTTTTTTTTTATTTTAAATTTTTCTGACACCAAAAAAAATTTATCAAAAAAATTCTTACCTCGGTCTACTAAAACAATTGAGATTTCAGCCCTTCATCTAATTTAAAGTGTAACTCCTGACGCGCAGCTCCCTAGGGTTTAATATAAGCCTCTCTTCCAGGCTCTGGGAAAGGGACCCGACTTCAAGGTTTGCAGACAAAACTTTTAAGAAAATCAGCCCTTTAGCAGCCAGAAACTTCCCTCGGCTGCACAAAGAGGTTTCGAGAGCTCTTTGACGAGAGCTTTGATCCCTCTCCTTGTACAACACTCTGAAGGTTTATTGGAGCGCTCTGGAGCATGATATTTGGAACAGAGAAAATAAACCCCAAAGAAATTCAGCCCTGAGGAAGGAGTTTTTCCCATGCAACTACAATTTAGGGATTTGAGAACTTCAAATGCTGCATAGGATCATTAAATAAAACGGAGCTTCACCCTTCTGGACATTAAATCACATCAACATCATTTGCATGAAGCAATAAAGTCTTGGCTGAGAAATAATCTCTTTTGGATGCTGCAAAAACCCCCACCTTTAGGTCCTCTCTCCTAATCCCTGTGTGGTTGTAACTCTTTTATTTGCCCCTATTTCCCTCTCAACATGAGCCCAGTCCCTCTGAGATCCATCAGGGTCCAGCTCTGCCACTCTTTCTGGCTTGTAATCTTCAGGGATGAAAACCAGGGAGGCAGAGGGGTGGGATGGGGAAACATGGGCTGGCCATACCCTTCGAACGGGTTTGATGCTTCAGGCAAAAGGAAGTAAAATAGGTATTTTAGAAGTTTTCTGCAACACAAATAAAAATAAAAGGATTTGGAAAGTGTCTTGGTTTTTTCCTCTTTTTTTTTCTTTTTTTTTCTTTTGATTAAATCGTTTCTACGTCCTGTTATCCTCCTGTGGGATGTGCCCGTAGTGGTGCATAGCTGGTTTTACCACTAATGATGGGTCAGTCTGTCGAGGTTTATTTTAATTTTACGACCTTTACGAGAAACTCTTGCGTAGCAAGGATTAAAATAGCAGCTGCCTCCTGTTTGTGCCGCGGCGAAACTGTCTGACACCGACACAGACAGGCCACCAAGCTGAAAAACATCACCTTTTCTTATTTATTGTATAAACACTGTTTGCCTAAACGCTTCAACCCAAGCAGGTGTTGGACTGACCCAGCGCTCCCGGCTGTCCCACCAAGCCCTGCTCATCCACGCAGGAGACCCACTAGCACATGTTCCCATAGGGATTTGCAGAGATGCAGGGATGGGGAGGATGTCTTCATTTGTGCCTGGTGGCCAGAAGCCTCCAAGACACAATGTGCTTATTAACTGTATCTCCAATTTCTGCTGTACCCATTCCCAGGACTGATCCTCGCATGCCCTTGTCGTTGTCCATGTGGAAATTCAGACCCACCAAACATCAGCAAAGCCATTCCTCCTGCCTGAATATTGTACCAGTCCCACATGAACACGGAGCACGGCACATGGAAATACGAGTGAACGGTAGGGCTGTGGGATGGGATGGAGACTTGCTTTGCTAGCCAAAATTTTCAAAACCCTATAATAATAATAATATTTTTCAGGCACTTGTTATTCAGAGAGGACCCACCACCTCCATATAGAAAACCAGGTATCTCCTAGCACCAGTTTGGGACCTGCTCCTCCTTCCAACCTTGGTAGCTAAAAGCTGTAGTTGCCCCACTTGTGTTTCTTTTTTTCTTTTTTTGGAAACATTCACGTGAATGAAGCTCTGTTTGTGGAAAATTACATCACTTGGGCTGAAGGAGACTTCCTCTTTTTCTTCGTCTAATTATCTCATGACTTCTGTCTCTCTGCAACACACTTGTTTCGGTATTTTGGTTTTTGCTACGTCGGTGGGATCAGCGGTCGAGGGGGTGCACAGGCACGAGTTATGAGGACAATGTTGCCTTCTTGGCTAAACATTTCCCTTCTCTTTGCTTCCCCCCAGCCTACTGCTTTTGCCAAAAGGCACAAAATTAAGGGGGAAGGTGGATGGGTACGTTTCAAAGACCTCAGCTCAGGTCCTACCCCAAAAGCCACCTAAGGCAGGAAGGCAGCCTGTTGACTCTCAGGTCCTGAGAACTTATAGAAAAATGTGAAGATCCACATCCTCTTCGCAAATGGAGCAACCGGCTCCTCTTTACAAAGGCTTGGGCTAAAATCACGGATTTCAAGTCCTCCCAACTTCACACACACAACCATCGGGTCCATCATGAAGACGTGCAGGTACCTGGCCCTGAAGGCAGATGAGCTGCTGAAGCAGAGGGCTTAAAAAGGTAATTGGGGACAGACTTCAACCTCAGAAAGGCTTTGGACGCTTATGCAGCACTAATGATAAGATAATTCAGAAATATTTCAAACCTGACAACATAACATACCAGCTCCGGCTGCAATTTAGTGCGTGTTATCAGGTTTTTCATTGCTTTTCCCTCGCTGTGATGGATTCTAAGCTTGCCGTTATTACAGCCATTACATGCTTGATTTTAATGGGGGGTGCTTGCAGCTGTCACAACGGGCTGAAAATATATTCTTTATGTCAAACTGCACAGGACACATTTCCTCCGTGAGTCACTGACAGGTCACCTCCCCAAACCAATTAGCTAATTGTCTCATATCACTCCCTGAAGAGCAAGAGAAATGAGTGACTTGCGAATGAACTCTGCCCATAGAAAACGCTTGTTCTCTCTCTCCCTCTCTAATTTTTTTTTTTTAACCTTAATTTAATCTGTCGGCCATTCCAACAAACGAGGCAGTGTGCCTGCCCATTCCTTGCATGCTGAGTCTCTGCCAGGCTGTTTTGTCTTATTTTTTTTTTTAAATAAAGGGGAATAAAAAATAATAGTGTTTCTTTCCTAGGATATCTAGACAACTTGCTGCAGTAGAGGGGGGGGGGTCATCAGCAACCATTAGCTCATGCCTACTCCCAAATCTGCCATCAGGTCTTCCTGGCTTCAACCTACACCCTCGAGAGCTGGTGAGGCTCTTGCTTAATGTAAGGACACCCTCGTGCCTGCATTGGCGTCAATCAGCCGGGTTAGAAAGCATTACTTTACTCGGCAGAGCTGCTCCTCAGGCAAAGCCCCTCTTGGCCATTGGGTTCACGAGCGGACCGAGCTGTCACTCTTATTTCTATTTCCCTTAGCCCTGCAAAAGCAAGGCAAGGAGGAGAAAATAAATTGCTCCTCGCTGCACGTCAACGGAGCTGTTTGTACCGCACAGAGGACAGAGGGGAGATGTGGCTTCACGTGCAGCAGCACGGAGAAAGGAGCCTTGTTTTCCTGGCACAGACAGGGATGTGAGTGGACCAGGAGATACGTGCTGGCCTCAGCACACCCGTTAGCATACAGGGAAGTGGTTGAGGCACCATCCCTGGAGGTATTTAAAAGGCAGGTAGACATAGTGCTTGGAGATACGGTTTAGTCAAGGTTTTTATCAGAGTTCAGTTGATGGTTGGACTAGATGATCATAAAGGCCCCTTCCAACCTAGACAATTCTACGATTCTATGATTATAGGGGGAAAATCCTGATTGATAAGCCCCTGTGTGCTGCTGAGCTCCACACAGAAGCTCTGTGCCCAGGGACACCTCCCCTGCTGCTAGATGTTACTAGAGCATGAATATCATTGCTGAAATGCTCCAAGAAAACTGAAATATCTGTTACAGTTATCACTATGTCACCTCAACCTTCTGCAACCCCCTCTGACCCTGTTCACCCCTAAATTATCCTTGACCAACCTGATAGTCCTCTATGGGGAGATGACTGGCTTGATGAGAGCAGTGGGTGCTTCTTATCAGGACAATAATAATGCTTTCTTTCAAAATATCTCTCATAAGGTCCTCATGGACAAACTGGTGAAGTATGGGCAGGATAAGTGGACAGTGAGGTGGTTCTCACTGGGGTTTGACTGGCTGGAAAGCAACTTTATCCACCAGATGGGGGGGGTGGTCCTGGTGGAGACCAAGTTGATCATGGGCCAGCAATATGTCCTCACAGCAAAGAAAGTCACCAGCCTCCTGGGCCGTGTTAGGCTGAGTGTTGACAGCAGGTCAAGGCAGGGGATCCCTCCCTTCTGCTCGGCCCTGGTGGGACACATCCAGGGGCTGGGTCCAGGTCTCGGTTCCCCAGCACAAGAGAGACATGGGCACACTGGACAGAGAAGGACCACTGAGATGATTAAGGGACTGGAGCATCTGACATAAAGAGAGGCTGAGAGAGCTGGGACTCTTCAGCCCGGAGAAGGAAAGGCTCAGGGAGATCTTATCCATGTGTTTATACCCAACGGGGGTGAGTTAAAGAAGATTGAGCAAGATTCTTCTTGATAGTGCTCAATGACAGGACAAGAGGCAATGGGCACAAATTAAAAATACTGGAAATTCCATTTAAACATAAGAATAAACTTTTTTTAACCGTGAGGATGATCAAACACTGGCACAGGTTGCCCAAAGAGGTTGTGGTGTCTCCATCCCTGGAGATGCTCAAAATCCTAAGCAATCTACACTTGATGACTCTGCTTTAAGAAAGGGGGATTGAACTAGGTGATGGCCAGAGGGTCCCTTCCAGCCTCGTTGATTCTGGTGTCCAGCAGATGATCTCCACCACATCACTTCCTACATCACCCTTCCAAACTGCTTGTCCTTTCCCTACAGTCACATCTCAAAATCCAACACCCTCTCATCCTCCAACGTCAACAGAGGAGCCGAGACCCTCAGTGGAGGAGGAACTGAATGAAAACAGTCTGCACGTCCCATGTGAATGCTAGGTACCCTGAAGGTACAAATTCAGCCTGATGCTTTGGCTCTGGCTTCTCCATAGTAATAACCTGGGAAAATCATGATTCACCTCAAGCTTTGCCTTACAGGGATGTGAAAAGGATAAACACAATAAAGATCTTGATTTTGTGAGGTACAGCTCTAATGGAGGTGGTAGGAATGTATCTCAGATAGACAGAGGTGGTTAGGACAGGGATGTGACCTGCCAATTCATTTTTTCAGGTGAGGCATTGATGGATTTAAAATAAAACTAGTAGTCACCACAGAGGAAACACCCTATAAAATGACATGTGTTGACTTAACTGGGTTTTTGAAGGGGTCAGGGGGGCGATGAAATAAACTGACAGCCAACAGTAAAAAGACTTAAGGTCAGGAGGAAAATGAAAGTAGTGAGAAGAAAGAAGGAAAAAGCCAGTCCTCGTGATCCTAGAAACACTCCCAGCAGCTACGGATATTAATCCTTATTTGAGCTCCCCCCATATGGGCTGAACTTGGCTTCCCACAGCACCCCCAGCCCCTTGGCAGCAACCCAGCTGGCCGAGGCTCGGTGGATGCTCGTTAAATCGGCATCCGGAGGGTTAAGCACATTAGAAGAACCTGCCTTGACACACTGCTATCCACAGCCTCTTTTTTTTCCCCCTTTGGAAAATGCTAAGTCACTCTTTAGCAAGAGGCCAGGCGAGAGGTTGCTTAGGAACTAAATTACTTCTCATTCTTAGACAGTGATGCTAGCTGGCACCCAGGGAGGCCGTGGAAGCCTTCAGAGAGGGGCCGGAGCGCCGGGAAAGCTGCAAGCAATGGGCTGAGGGGGTCATCCCAAAGACCAACATCAGCAGCCACTCCTGCTCCCTGCTCCTCTAGACAACCTCCCTGGGCTCTTGCAGGAAAACCTTGGGTTTGCTCCAAAAAAGCAACTCTAAAAAGCGAGAGGAGTCTAAATTAGAAAGGTTTTTGATAATATCAGTAGAGGTGGTGCATGCGTTTGCTTAAAGTGTCGGGGTTTCTGCTGGCACTGTGTCCAACAGGAGGAAGGAACGACATTTCAGGAGGAGTGACCTTTAATCCAGGATTTCAAAACACTTTAGAGTCCCAGATGACACACAGTACACAACATTGTCAGCTGTATCTTCAAGTCACCCACCAGACTTGTCCTCCTTTAGGTAAGAACACCTCTGAAAAAAGATTTTCCTCTCAATGCTTTTAGGAAAAGTTAAAAACCTTTCAGAGACCAGAATCTCCCTGGAGGGACCAGCTGCTACGGCAGCTTCTCAGAGAGAAGTTGTGCCGACGAGGCTGCCCGGTCCTCACGCCGGCTGCCCAAGGGAAGCTATTTCAAGGGAATCACATGAAGAAAGACTGATGAGTCAACGCTTTGGACCCGATGAAGCAACGAAAGCTGCAGGAAGAAGCCAAATTGTCAGATTTCCACTGTGTGTGCTCCTGGGGAAAGGACTGGTTTAACTGAGCCATGCAGGAAAACTTGGGAAGTGGCAAGGTAGGGATACGAGAAGTGAAAGTCCCTTTCTCCTTCTCTGCTGAAATAGTCCAGCAGCTCATGTTGACAGCTCCATTCAGGATTTTAGACCATTAGCACTTGATGTAAAACATGCCCAGCTTCCAGGCTCCGTAAGAAAGGAACCCCCCTGTTTTACCCAGCAGTTCTCTGGGATGTGCAGTCCCTGGAGGCTTGGGGCTGGAGGTGAGGCTTATCTGAGGGATGAGCAGTTGATAAGGACCTCATCAGTAGGGAGCTGCCAGAGATAAACTGTTGTTCCTCATTGATTTTCTAGACCAGCTAAGGGAGTTGGATGCCCATCTTCTGCTAGATTTCCCACCCATCTCCAAAGATCCATTTGAAAAGTCAGTCTAAATCCATTACACTCTAAGATGACATTTTGCAGCCACTGAGATTGGACTGGACCATGTCCTGCTAGATCTTCATATTAATGTCCAAGTTCGTCCCTTTTACCCTAGATCAGCTTTGTACTCTAGCAGATGGAGTTTCCCCCAAAACACTTAAACAAACAAACAAGTAAACAAAAAAACCCCAAGAACAAAGGTAGACATCTAATGATGCCTTCTGAGAAGCACCTGCAGAGATGGTACTTCTCAGCACCTTCAAAAGTAGGGGAGAGGATGGAAACAAAAAGAAAATCACACTATAAAACCAGGTAATTTGTTTTCAGAAGGCTTGGCCATGTATCCCTGATCCCGGCAGACTAGCACAGAAGTCTACCATCTGGAGGGGATAAATCAGAAACTCTTCATTGCAGGGACCACACTGCCACTTTACATGGGTGCAGAGTCTATTACAAGAAGGTCAGGGCACCCCACTGGGTCCTTTAATATGTCAATCCTGTACTGTGTTATGGAGTATTGTGACTGTATTCAGGATCCAGTGGAGTTTGGGATTAAACATGGTATGTCCTGTAGGCATCCTCCCCCATCCTGCAGAACTCAGGTGGGAGAAGAAGCACACGCTGAAGCAAAATTATTCCCTAGTGGACAAAATCACAGTAAGCTGGTCCTCTCACCAGTACCCCCACTGCAACCCTCCTGATTTCCAGTGGACCATGGATTCACGTGGGACCATCGCCTTTTATCCCAGGGTAACTCAATGACATCAGGCCAACCCCACAGCAGGCCCAAGAGAAACTGCGAAGTCCCCAGTACAACCAACTAGGAGCAACTAGAAGCCAGCTCATGGGAGGTCCCATCCCAGGCATGGCTTGAGCACGTAAAGGCTACAGCTCTCCTCACCCACGAGTGGGCATCACAGCAATGTCATGTTCAGACCCTCCCAGACGGTGATTTGACTTGCATGCCTGCAGCATGATCAAGTCAAGATGAGTCAGTTCACTATTAAATCCTCATTTAGTGTCCTCGTATCAGCCCCCATCCAGAAAACAAAATAACTGTCTAGAGAAAGTGCCCAAGGAGAATTCATCTGGCTTCGGCAGGTGCTTGAAACTCAGTGGAATAAGCCAGCTTGCTAACCCTCGTCTCCATCTTTATCTGGGTCATGGATTTTTTGGCCAAGGCAGCACATATGTCAAAGACTAGCAGACGCAGCAGTGGTTCTGCATCGCTACCTCCCCGCCTCCGGAGCAATACCCTCAGGCTCACTTCACTTAGGTCCATCACACAGGCTGGAGACATAAGGTGGAGACCTCCCGACTCCTTGAGCAGTGTGAATTTATCTTCACAAGGTGGTCTGATCCGCAAATAGTCTCTGTGTTATAAGGAAAAGGATAAAACCAGAAGGCAACCACCTTACATCCTGCTAACCCACTGCCCCATGCCAGATGCATTCATAATATTCTGGTTTTCTGCCCCAAATTGCTAAAATCCTCCTATTTAGAGCATTTTGGAAAAGTGGTTCCCTCTCTTCCTAACACCCCTCCATCCTAGCAGCTATCTCAGCATGCTCAGGGTTTTCATGTGATATATTCTTACAGCCTCCACCTTGCTGCCAGCCAAGCTTCACAGCTTCTCCTCAGGATGCACCATCCGAAGGTAGACCAATCCGTGTGCATCGCTCCTGATCCACATCCCCGCAGGGTTAGAGGGGATTTATTTCTCACCCTGTTTGCCACCGCACAGACCCAAAAAAGGGCTTAGCATGGATTCAGTTTGCACATCGGCGCCTGCTTTGGCTTCACCAAATGGTGCTTGCACCATTGTTTTCCCTTCGAGAACAACTCTGCTGACCCCAGCTCGCAGCGAAGGGTGGAAATCATCTGCCCAGGCTTCCAAGCCATTCCCCAAATAACCCCCTTTCTCCTGCCAAAGGGGGGTCACATCTGCGGGGCCGTGTTTGCCAGCCCCGCTCCCCACAAAGGGCATGGGAAAAGGCAGCGGGGATGACGCACAAAAAAATGTGGGGATGGGAACGTGGTGGGGGAAGGAGTGGGAGAGGTTGACCTGAGATCTGTTTGCTCAGCATCTTGCCTCTGAATGAAGCAATGTTCCCCTGGTGGAGGGCAGGAGAGAGGAGCTTGTGTGCAAGAATAAATTTGGGACAGAAGGAAGGGGGCAGCTCTGCTTCCCAGTTTTAAAGTCCAAAAGCCAACTTTTCTTGCATCTTGCCACCGTTTCCCCCCACAGCGACCAGGTCATGGGGCAAGAAAAGAGGACTCGGCGCAACACCCCAGTCTGTTTTCTCATTCTGGGACTTCTAGGGGTCATGGGAAGAGGATGGGGACACCCTGGGGACACTGGTAGCTTAAGGTAGGGTTTTTAGATAAAGCTTTTAAAGACTTCCTTAGGCTTTGCCATCTTCCTACTCATTCGTCCAAAGAAGTAGTATGAAAAAGAGAAAAAAAAAAACAGGCTGGGAGAACTTGCACCAGGCAGAAAAGATTTCCCTTCCTTGTATTTACACAGCCCTCCCTGCGTCCATCTGAAAGGCATCACCCCCACCCTCCTCACATGATTCCCAAGCTCTCAGATATGTTTTAAAAAAAAAGGGGAAAAAAAATAATAAAAAAACCCCAACAACAACAACAAAAAGAACCAACCCCAAAACACCGCTCGGTAAGCAATATACTACAAGGACACATGTTTTTGTGCTCACTTGAGCTAAAACCTCCTCCACAATTTTTTTCCTTTAGCCAAATGTTTCTGAGTAGGAGCGCTGGAAAAATAAACTCCCCCGGCGCAGCGGGACGCGGGCTGCGGTCGGACCCCCGCCAGCCCCTTCCCCAGTCCCCTCCCCAGCACAGGCTGGGGGCTGGGGGACGTTCACTGGGAACAAGTGCCTATTGTCCCCGGTCAAGACTGCGAGGCAGCTCAGCATGGTAAAAATATAATAAAATGGGACTTCAGCCTTCCTTTTTTGCCCTCTTGGCTCTGTTTTTACCTTCCGAGTCTGCATAAAGCCCTAGCTTCGGTCCTTCTGCCTGCGTTGCTTTTCAACCTAAATAAGTGGCTCTGAAATGACACCTCGAGAAAATTATTATCATTATCATCTCCAGAATGGGTCTCTCCTATTATTATTATTATTTTTCCCTTTTTTTTTTCACCTTGCAGCACCGCTCCAGCCCATCACGGGCTGAGGTTTTTTTTTTGGGTTGCACAAGGGGAGAGGGAGCGACGCGACGCGCGTCGCTGGACTGGAAGCGGCAGGAAAGCCAGCAGGTTTGCTGGAATAAAGACCTGGGAAGCTCCTGGTTTCCAGGGCACGGCTGAAGTAGTTGAAAGCAAGCGTGTGCCAACGATTGCAAGGTCCAAACTGCCTGTGAGGAAGAAATCACTGTCAGCTCCGGCAGGGCACGCCTGCAGCTGATGCCCATCTGGTTTCTTCGGTGCCTCCGGTTCCCCCACGTGGGATAAAATCCACTGACTTCTCCAAGGCAACGGCTTCTGTGATCCTTGCGTGACATTTGTTGCACATATGCCAATTAATACTAATAAATATGCTAGGACTGTTGCTGAAAGGATACACAGAGCGATAAAAAACAAACAGCACTTAGGAAGGGCAAGGAGAATAAAAGATGGCAAAGGCAAGCAATAGCGTGGAGTTAATGATCTGAGATCAAACTGGAGGAACTAATGGCCCCCTTTTCACGATGTAGAATGAAGATGTAGAATTCAGCCTATGAATATTGAAAACCTTGTTCAGAAATCCTCCGGCAGGGAGACCCACGGCAAATCTAAGAAGTGAAGAAAAGAATTAGCAGCTGCTTCCCCGGGGGAAACAGGGACGCTCTTAGAGGCTGGCTCATAAAACAGCCACGAGGATGAGAAAAACCCTATTATTTTCAATATCCTGCTACAGGATGAAAGCCAGCCCTGAGTGGGCACCAAACCCCCGCACCCCTCGGGGCAAAAGCCCCCAGAGGCCAAATTCCACTCAGGCTCGGCAGCATCCGCCCCATCCTCATCCTCCCCCCTCCCTGAGCGCCCACCGAGGACGACGGTCAAGGGCTCTGCAGAGCGTATCCATCACGGAGCCATTTCAAGCCAGGGGAGGACCCCGAGCGCGTATCGATCAATTTTATTTCCAGCAGACAAGGCCTCCCCCAACGTTAAAAATAAACCCATAAAGGCTAATTCAGCGTGTCGCACGGAGTCGGGTTAATCCATCCAAGCGGACTGGTACTGCCTGGTGTTTCATCCTCCATATCCCTCGGTCCTGAAGCCAGGCAAGGCACCCAATTTGTGGCTACCACATGCAGATTGTCCCCCTGACCCTGCTCATACAATCATAGAATCATATGGGGTTGGAAGGGACCTCTGGAGATGATCAAGTCCAACCCCCCCACCGGAGTGGGTCTACCTAGAGCAGGTTGCACAGGAA
>JAOXJM010000001.1:204481526-204510711 GCA_026413425.1 Tringa solitaria
AACCTGGTCTGGTGGGAGGTGTCCCTGCCCAGGGCAGGGGGGTGGGAACTTGATGATCTTTAAGGTCCCTTCCAACCCGAACCATTCTGTGATTCTGTGCTTTAATAACGTCAGAGCCCATGAACCATTAAGTAGATGCTGGGAAAGCTTTGCATGAAAAGTTCAGGGTGTTCTGTTGTGTGCTTTAGGCTTCCCCAAGCTATGAAGGGAAACTTCCTTCCCCCGTTATGGTAAGAGAGGCATGAAAGTTGACTAATGCTTATATTTTATTTCCCAGAATGCCTTTCCAGTTTCTGGACAGCTGTATACTGTCCATCTGCTGTCTCTGGAAGCGTTGCTGACAGTGATAGATAGCACTGAGGCACATTGCCAGGCCAAAGTGCTGAGTAACATACATCAACAAGAAAAGGAAGCTGTCAATTCCAGCCTAGAAACCATGAACAGCACCAAAGAAACAAGCAATAGTAAGATCCCTTTCTCTGATATATTGATATTAAGCTTAGTCTTGTGCTAATCTTGCAGATCTCATTTTGGTAGCTGACATAGTAAGCTCCTTAAATATGTGCTTTCAGTCTTGCTGTTGCATGTTTTATAGCTACACACTGATGTTAATAACTGTGCTATTTGTAAAATTTACAGATATTAAAATGTGCCCCTTATCTGGAGCTTTATATAAAGGCCATGTCAAGACTGGCAGTCACAACAGAAGGAGCATATCCCGTGGAATTCGTGTAGACAAAATACTGAGGATACTGAGGAATCACAGTTACTGGGGGGAAACTCCTTTGAATAAGCACATGTTCAGTTTAGAGTGATCAGTTCATTATTTCTCACTTGCTGGCTTTTTCTTGGCTCTACGGTTTTGTTTACGTGTGGGGATTTTTCTTTTTTTTCTTTGTTTTTTTTTAATTTCTACAGATAATGAGAGAGTGCTCAGTGAGGGAAAATCTTCCACTGCAGTCTCAGAGCCAGCTGGGGCATGTCCTCCCACCACTGGGTGCCTTATGGCTGACCAGATGAAGGAAAGCTGCATGGAACTGGAAGGAGGAAGTGAGGCAGGTAATAGAGTCTGCAGTACCCTGAATTTCTGTATGTCTATGTGTGTATATGTATTTTTTTTTTTATATAAGTATGTTGAGAATGGTCCTGATGTTTGCTGACGGGTCCTGCTATAGACTGCTGTAGCTCACGTGTGTTCAAAATCAGAAGGAAATGTGTGGCGAATGTTTTTTTTATTATAGGTGTGCTATATATGCCTACTAACTGTTGCATTTCTTCTGGGGGGGGGATTAGGTCTTGTGGGTCACTTTGGGGCAAAACTGTGTGAAATTCCTACCAATGCTTTGTATTTTTAAGGAAGTCGGGGGTTCTCCAGAGGATCAGTAATGTAGATAGTCAAAATAGCCAGAAAATTAAATCTTGTGGATGTGTGACATTGCCCAGGACAAGAAGCAACTGTGCAGTTATGCTGAAGAAAATGTGGGTGGGAGGGATGTAAAATTGAATAGCTGGAGAGTGACTGCCATTTGCAGGGCAGGATATTGCAGCAAGACTCCATGATTGAAAGTCAGGATGGGACACTGTGGTGGGCTGAGTGCTACTCTGGGAATGGGTTTGACTGTAATGATGCTTTTCCTTCTAGCTGAGAAGAGTATCTCCAGGAAGCCTACTCGGTTTTCTTGTATCCTTCCAAGCCCTCAGGAACTTATGCAGATTAAGAACAAAAAGAAGGTATGATTTGGAATATACTACAAATAGAGCTTTGAGCGTTCTCCTTGTTTCCCATCCCACGTGGGCCTTGTGTGACTGGTGATACCTCAGAAATTTTGAGTTCTAGTCTCTGCTGGTAGGAATTGGTCACTGAAAATCCTGCTACACTGCAGAGAGAGCAGTGATTATTATCTGTTCTGGTTTAGTTGTGCTAAAAGTTGCAAGAGGTGTTGGGGAAATTTTGTGGCACAATTTGTAACCTAGGTGTATCTGATTCCTGGGTGAAAAGGTTGCTGCAGTGAGTTTGCATTATGTGGAGATCATCAGGTACTTTCATCAGAAAGGGCAGTTTCCCTACTCTTACCGAAGCTGTAAATGGGGAGCATACCAAGAGGCCTGGAGTAGAAGTTAATAGGCTGGGCTGCTGGTCTGATTTGTTGATTCCCGTGTTTGCTTTATCAAGACAAGATTGTCTTGATTTTGGCAAAGCTGTTCTTTGCCTAGGTGTTTCTTTCTTTGAATCTCGTTAATTCAAGTTATAGTGTAAACTTTGTATGGCTTTTCCATTCCCGAAGTGGTTCCAGTCTAGATCTAGTATTGACAAAGGTGCTCCATGCTGGTGGCTTTGTATTTATCTGCTGTGTTGTGTCAAGCATCAAATACTGGCCTGCTTGTTCACCTGCAGAGACAGCAGGTGAACATGATATCTAAAGTCCCTAGAGGTTACATGAGACTGGTTTTTTGTTTGAGTTTTTTGGGTTTTTTTTCATTCCCAGATGTTCTCTTTGCACAACATAGTTAGGTTATTTAGGAAATGAGAGATCACTAAATTTCAATATGAAAATGGCATTTGCTGGTTGAAACATGAGTGGGCATAGTAGTTGTGGAGTAAGAAGCCAGGTGATACAGTGGAAAAAGAAATTAATGTCTTTGGACGATTCATTGATGGTAAACAAAGATTTTTGATTTGTGCCTGATTAAAAGGCATAGGTGGTTTTATTTTGCATTATTTTGAGGGAGTGGTGGTCATATTTGTTTAAACTTAAACAAAAATACCGAAGAAAGTACAACAGATCTCTTTCTACTGCTGTACTAATGCATGCCTTCTGATCTGCTTTGACAGTCTCTGGATCTGATTGTCATCTAAGGCATTGGTTTCTCTCTAGGAAATCTGCTGCAGGACTTAGGAACTTGGTTCTTTACCTACAACACAGAGCTGCAGTGGGATAATGCTGACTGGCTTCCTGAGCCACAGGGACAGTGGGAGGAAGAGATTGTCAGCACAGTCTTCAAAGCGACCACCAAGTTTTGGCATTAGCTAATTTCTAAGAAATTAGTATTGGTTTAGTTATTGTTTCATTTGTAACCTTTTGCTTTGCACTAAATATAATTTCATGGCAGCTTTGCTGATGGACTTTGTGTGAAAGTCCGTTGTTGAGAAAAGAGATTGGATAGTTCTTCCACTGTTCTAACTGAAAACCTCTGATAATACTCCAGCTTTGCTGTGCTGGAAAAAAAGGTTAGAAGAAATCAAGAGCATTGCCAGTGGGTTCCTTAAAGAAAGTTTCAGGTGATCCTTGAAAAAGGGCAGTGCCTTATTTGCTACAGCAGAGGCCAGAAAGATGTTCATAAATCTCTATTAGTTTGCTTAGGAAAATCCTTTCCTGACTCTAAATCTGGTAATGGTTTCATCCTGAGCATATAAACACACCACACAAAACATTCATCTTAAGCAATGTTGGTGCTGATGTGGCACCAGTAGGTTCTGCTTCCTCTAACCTCTGAAGTACTAAACATTACCACAGCTGGAAGGAGGAAAAAAGCTAAATAAAAGCAGAAAACAAGTTATGCCTCAAATGGAAAGGTTTCTTTGTTTCCAGAGGCAATGACCAGAAGCTGAAAAGCACAGGACTGATATGATTATAAACACAGTTCAAACTGCCAGAGGTCTGCTCTACTTTCAGGGGGTTTTAGGAAGTATAACCAGTTCATAGAATACCCTAGGGCTTGGGTTACAGGATTTGCAGCTGAGCAGAAACGCTGCCAGGGCCATACAGTCCCTTCAGGCACATGGTTATTATTTTGTTATGCCCTCACCAGGTCCTTGGGCACTCCGTGCTATTCCAGGGGCTGCGTTTCATCGCAATTTGAAGATGTTCACACAGGCAGGGGGAGCAGAGAACAGAGGGCTGGTGGCTCCGGAGGTACCGAGAAACCCAGGGGAGCTAGTAATCATGATGGTCACGAATTTAGTTCACTAGGTCATCGCTGGCAGTTGGATCGTGATAGGAGCTAACAGGGAACTGACATTTATTCTGGTGCCTTAGTAAAGTTCATACGGTTGTTTGTGCTTTTGGTTTTTTTGAACGCTACCAAGAACACTCAGTTAACCCTTCCTTAGTCGGGTGTTCTGTGACACTGTGACTGTGGTGCAGTCTGGTTTCCTAAGATAAGAATCAAGCAGGACAGAGTAGTTGACTTGCCTTCAAAACCAAAAATGCACCTGCTCTTCCAAGCAGATAGCCCCGTCATGCCGGAATACCCATTGTTCCTGGGACCATGTCTGGTCTGGACCAATGTTTCCTGGTTCTTAGTTTAAGCTTTTGCAGCACTTCTTCCTTGTGCCTGCTGAGTGAGTGCCAAGGATTCTCGCTGTGTGTCTGCTGGGGGTGAGGTAGAGTACAAGAGCCTGGAGCCAAAGGGGACAAGAGGGCATGGAACAGTGCTGCTGTTGTAACTGGGTAGAGGTGATCTTGCCACCTACCAGGGGTTCATCAGAGACCTTCCTCTGCCCTGTTTACGTACTAGATCAGGTGAGGCATTTGAGGTAGCAGAGCTAATTGCTTGGTGAAATATCAAAGCTTTTCAAAGACAGCAGCTCATGCTTGCTTTATCCAGTATTATTTGATAGGGAATCCTTGTGATAAATGCAGGTTTTCTAGCCTTGGTTAACCTTCTTACTGGATTACAGAGCACAATAAATTTGGTCATGCTGAGGTTGGTCTATTTTCTACTTTGCTTGTGGTTCAAATGCCAAGAACAATCTAAAGGAAGAAATACACTTCAAGCTTGTAATTATCAGAATGTCTCCTTCAGCTCCTGATAACCGGCACAGAGCAGTTCAACCAAAAGCCAAAGAAAGGGATACAGTTTCTGCAGGAGAAGAACCTTCTTGCCACCCCCATCGACAACAATGAGGTGGCCAGGTGGCTACGGGAAAATCCTCGCCTGGACAAGAAGATGATTGGGGAATTTGTGAGCGACCGTAAGAACATAGACTTGCTGGAAAGCTTTGTTGGGTGAGTATCTTTCTGTATCTCTTTAACCAAAAAGAGGTGAAAGTTAAGTGTTCAGTGATTTAAAAAAGCAGTAGAATAGTAGCTCCTGGAGGCATTGGGTTTGTATCGCTTGGTTCTTCTGTACCAACATGCATCTCTTGCATAGGGTAACACCTAAGATAAAAATAATAGTATGATACTCGAGCTCTTTTCAGTGAGGCCAGTCTCTGTGAAGACTGGAGAGTTTATTACCTACGTAATCACCTGTAGGATCGGTGACACTCTTATTAGTTTTTGCCTGTTCATGGTATATTTCTTCTCACCCCTCTCTTTACTGTCTGTTTTCTCTGAAATCTGGTGTTCTGATGCTGAAACAAACAAGATTGTCATCAGTAAGTTTATCCATCTTTCCCATCCTGTTTCAATTTCTCGTTGCATTTCATTCTCCTTGCAGGACCTTCAGCTTTCAGGGTTTGAGGTTGGATGAAGCTTTACGACTTTATCTAGAAGCCTTCAGATTACCAGGAGAGGCACCCGTAATCCAGAGACTGTTGGAAGCCTTCACAGAACATTGGAGGGTGTGTACTTGGTGGGCACAAAGCTCAAAACTGAGTTCTTCCTTGTGCTTCTGCCATGATGGACGTATCATTTCAAACTGCCTTTATAAGCTCACTGTGCCCTGCAGGCAGCAGCTGTTGTTTTGTAGGAGATGACAGTGGCACATAGATTTCTGGGGTGCTTTTTTGGAAGCTTTTTCGGAGCCTGGGATTTTTGTTTGTCCCAGAGATGATTCAGTACCGTGGGCAGGAAAAGGGCTCTCTTGGGTCACTGATATTGCTATTCCTGTAGGACTGATTTCTGCATACATTTGCCTTTCAGAAATCAAACGGGTCCCCATTTGCTAACAGTGATGCCTGCTTTGCCCTGGCCTATGCAGTTATTATGCTGAACACTGACCAGCACAACCATAACGTCCGCAAGCAGAACGTCCCAATGACTCTGGAGGTGAGTGTTACTGGTTCATCAAGAGGCTCCTCTGTGTGTGAGCAAGATGTATCCTAAGACATAGTAAGAATGAGAAGATTCTTAAACCACTGTGGGCTTCTAAAGAGTTCAAGTTGTGTGAGCATCAATGCAGTGGTACAGTTGTCATTCTGATGTCCAGCCTCAGCTTTGCATGTGTTATGTTGTGTCTCTGTTCTTCCGAGCAGGGTCAGGGGTTGCTGCACCCTACTGCCACTAATAATAGCATTTAGTCTTTGGATTTTGAGGCTGTATGTTGAAGAACGCAGGAAAAATCTCCTTCTGGTCCCATGAAACAAAAGTGGAGTACTGATCCTAGGCAAGCAGTTAGAGCTGGAGATATTAGGACCTAATGTTGGTGTAACTTTTTTCAGGAGTTTCGGAAGAACCTGAAAGGTGTGAATGGAGGCAAAGACTTTGAACAGGACATACTGGAAGACATGTACCACGCCATCAAGTAAGAATCAACCTATCATCTCCGTGTATGCAGAGAGCAAAGGAGAGTTGTTTGATGTGTGAGACCTCTGGAGAGTACGTAAAGAAACTCGCTGATTGTGTGCCCGTTTGCCTCAGACCAACTTCCAGCTCCGTGTGGGGCTGTGGTAACAGGCCTGTCACAGTGATTCCTCTGGATTTCTATTTTTGGATTCTTGCCATGGTATTTTAATCCACAGAGCTTAAGCTAAAGTTAAAAAAATTGCTTTTTAAAAATTGATAAAAAGAAGACATTGCTTCTGTCAACACGCAAAAGAATGGCTGAAAAAGACCAACACATGTGACATCTAAGAAAGCTCTGTTCTCCAGACCAGGCCTTTAGAGTTCTTTAGAACGTTTTCTGTGCTAGAGATAGTATCTAATCCCCAGGACAGCACTGGTGCCCTGACATAACATGTCCAGCTCTGTTTCTTGTGTTCAACTTTTGAGCTCTTCATATGAGGTTGTGCCAATCTCTTTTGCCCCCCCTGAAGCTCTTGGCACGCTGACCGGTATTTGAAGAGAATTCCTGGTGGCTGAGGCCCTTTTGGGCACACTAACTCTGGGCGAGGAGCTTTAATAATAGCTCAGAAATGTAGCCTACCAGGAAATCCCAGGAAATTGGCCCAGCCAATTTGAAGCAGAGAGGATTACATCTCGGAGGAGACAGGATGCGACCCTGACTCTCAGCTGGTTTCAATCTGCAGTGGCAGACAGTGACAAGCCAAGGCAGCGTGAATAGGCTGTCCCTCAATTTTGGGCCTTCTCCGGGAAGGTGGGGATGCTGCCTGTACTAATTATCTAGAAATTCTTCAAGAGGTAGCTGTAGCTTTCAAATAGAGTTCTAGTTTTGATTGGTCTCTCACCGTGAAGGTGGTCTTAATGTTTTTAGTAGTGCCCTGAGAGTATCCTTGCATCTTCCAATTATCTACTATCTCTGTCCCAGTCTGTTCCCCTTTATCCTTCCTTTACCAGATACTGTGATTCAGCTTTTTCAGTATGTTCTGTGGCTAAAAAGATTGGAGTATCATTTCAGTAGTGCTCCATCTCAGTCAGATTGCCCCGGTGTCATAGTTGAGATTGAGGAACTGTTTACTTTCTTCGTATTATTGAGGGGGAGAAGGAAATCAGACTGTAATCTGTACAGAGTAGTGCATGATCTCTTCAGGATCTCAGCATTTCGCTTCTGAGAACAATTTCATTTCCTGAGACTTTCCAAGTCAACCCATTCACTTGCTTCTATTAATATTAATCAAATATGGGTTCTTAGAAAAAAACCCCACCATTGACTGCAAATATATTTTCCTATACAATCTCAGCAATGATTGCTCTTGTCAAATTCTGTGGACACCTGAAACTGAGAGGAGGTTATTTCTTATGCATAAATCAAGAGCAGTTTTTTTTATAGTTGTTGTTAGCACATGAAAATTGCTTCTTTGGCAACGGGAACACATTATTTTCTGATTGTTGCAGAAAGACCTCTGCTTTTCAGATTGGCTGCAACCTACTCTTCTTAGTAGACCTGAGACTCTTGTTCAATTAGCTGGTGATTTGCAGAGGGTTACCTCTTGTGCAATAGTACCCAAGTCTATGGAGTATGTATTTAGGCTTGATATATTTTAATCTGGGATTGCAAGTACTACTGGGCATTAATCATAATCGTTATATTATCATATGGCTTTAATCCAGTTAGAGTAAGGAGCTGTGGTACCCTGGCTATGAATCACACATCATACATTTGGTTTCTTATTTTGTGTTTTATTTTGTACTACTTGGCATTCTGATACTTGATCTTGGCACAATATGAATATTTGCATTATTCTTATGCAAAGGTGCTCATGGCTACCATTGACTGCAGTGGTATAAAAATTTAATATTTTTTTTTTTTTTTTACCTGGGAGTAATGAGATATGCAGAGCACTCTAGTGGGGTGAGAATTGGGATGATAAAGCTATGCCAGTGGGCTGTCCAAAATTTCCCATCATTTAACTGCAGTGTATGTTGTGTTTTGCACTTACAGTGTTAGGTAGCTGCGTCTTCAATACTTCCCTTGCACAGTTGCTGCTGGTTGCTGCTGAGAGCTGCCAGATTTATATCCAGAATAGCAAAGATGGGGAGGAAGCAGACAAGCCTAGGAAAATAGAATGTTTCAGGAGCTGGCAAAAATCACTCCAGAGTTAGGTATTGCTTAGCTTTGGGACCATGTAATGAAAGGCACTGTGTAAATGTTAGGTTTGGCTCAGAATGAAAAATTCAACCTTTCTGCCTTCCTCCCTTGTAGAAATGATGAGATAGTGATGCCAGAAGAACAGACGGGCCTGGTGAAGGAAAACTATATCTGGAATGTCCTGCTACATCGTGGTGCCACTGATGAGGGAATATTTCTCCATGTGCCTCCTGGAAGCTATGACCATGATCTCTTCACCATGACATGGGGGCCAACTATTGCAGCACTTTCTTATGTTTTTGATAAGAGCTTAGAAGAAACAATCATCCAGAAGGCTATCTTTGGTTTCAGGTAACTCTTGCATTCATTAAGACCCTGGAGAGTTGAAGTGTGGCCATTTTCCTCTCTTTACCTGCCAGAGACATCACAGTGAATATCAACTGTTACTTTTCCTAGCAATTGAAGAGCATTTTATTGTGACCTTCGGTGCTCTAGTTTTGTTCTGTCATTTGCATTGATTCATCCCATCTTTGTTGCTGCTCACTGCTGGGCTTGACTGCTGTGTTGTAATAAATCAAAGTGCCTGGGGTGTGTATTTTTAAACTCCAACCTGGTTACGTTTAAAAGAGCTGCTGACGTAGCTGCGCTGTTTAAAAGTGTGCGGAAGAAGTCACTCAACTTGCACAGTGATGCTGGCAAATTCCCTGTATATGAACAAAACCTCTGACGTGTATGAGGCCGTAGCTGTGGCTGAATGTGATGGGGGCTATTTTTTTTCCTTTTTTTTTCTTTCCTAGATGGCCAGTATTCAAAAAAACTAGCTATCTGTGAGAAACTGTATTGGAACGATCTTTGGTCATATTGAAATTCAGACCAAAAGATGCCTTAAGCATAGTTTTAAAGCTCTGTTAATATACTGCTGTAACCATGAACTCTTGGAAACTGGACCTTCAATGGTACCACCAATCTCAGCAACTCTCTTATGTCAAGACAGGAGATTAGGTTTATTGGCTCGGGTGCAAGTGGTTGGTATGTTTAGACTCACTTCTTGACAGCGATCCTTGCATCAGCGCAGGCAAATATTAGGATCTATGGATGAGGATTGAGATTGAGAGATAATAGTAGACTTCTATACCTCAGCATTCATGATGAGTGGGTGGAGGTTTAAAATGTCAACAGAGAGGCTCTCTGATTTGCTGTCCTGTAGACAGATTTGTCTGTGCTGACTTAATACATTTATTTTCTGTTTTCTTCTTTCCCCAGGAAATGTGCAATGATTTCTGCTCACTATGGCCTTAGTGATGTGTTTGACAATCTCATCATTTCTCTTTGCAAGTTTACAGCCCTCAGCAGCGAGGTGAGTTTGCAAGGGGGGGAAAGAAGCATGGCTTTTAGTATATTAGAGCTCTCTTCCTCTGTTAAGCAGTAATATTTGCTTATTTTTGTTATCACAGTATCTGTAGGTATCTGTCAGCCTCTATCCAGAGTTTTCTGGAGGAGGCAATGAAGAGCGAGTAGTGAAGTAGAACTTCCACAGGACAGGTTCAAATACACAGATCTCCTTCAGCTCACTCACAAGTGGCAGGTTTTTTTGCAGAGCAGAATGAATGTCGTGGTGTAGAAGGGTTTATTCCACCTACTTGAATGCAGTGATGTAGAAGGGTTTGTTTCATCTTCCTGATCTGAGGAGACTTAGATCTCCTTGGGATCAAGACACCGATCCCAAGCAAGTTTATGCATTTCAGCTATTTAGTTTATAGGGCTTATGTGGTGCCAAGAGGGACTGTTCTGTGAGCTGTTCTTCCAGAGTGTAAGGAGCTGTGCATCCAGCCACCGTAAAGGGGTTAGGAAAACAAATTAATTATTGGTTGGTGTGTGGAGTCTGGTAATAAGATCAACTGTTGAGTTTGCTTTTGGCAAGCCCTAAAGACTGTTTCTGTGTGTTGTACTGTGAGAATAAAGTCAAGTTGGTTGACCACCACCAACAGTGGTTGGTGTAAGCTTTTTTTGCCCAAATCTGTGTGTTACAGCATCACCCTGTTTTTCCCCAAGGTGTTTGATAGTGTGACCATGCTTTGTGCTAAGGAGAAGATGTCAGCAACTCCTTTAAAGGGTCAGAACTCAACAAAGAATCTCACAGCTTTGTTCCAAGAACCAGTGCAAGACCCACAGGGAGCAAAATAGAATTGCCACACATTACAAAAAAGGGAAAAGATTTCATTCAAGGCTGAAAGCATGGGAGTAAAAAGGCCAACATGGTTGATTGTTTTTAAAATTCTTGGAGGGGTAGCAGAAAGGAAACGAGTCCTGCAAATTAATCCAGTGAATGGAATTGGGCTGCAGGGGAAATGGAATTGTTTGGACTGGATGTTTTGTATCACTTGGACTCTGACATTGGTAGGAGTGACAATAGTCAACCAGGTTGACTGTTAAAAGACAAACCCCAAGCAGAGGTGTCGCTTTAGATTCCCTCTTCCTCCACAGCTCCACAACAGTAAAGATGATCCTCTCCAGGTGTACCAGACCTCAAGGTTACCCATAGATAACACACACAGAGGAATGTCTGCCACGAAACAACTGTTTGACACAGATGTACGCAGTAGAAGCAACTAGACTAAGCCCTCAGAGGCACCAGCTATTGCCAGCTGCATCCCATCTAGTTGTGAGACTGGAATCTGGAACAGTCTGAGGCCCATGTAAATTAAGCAAGCATGTCTTTTTGGTGATGATGTAGAATCAGGGACTTCTGGATTTGGAGAAGGCTGTGAGTTCTTCTTATCTTTGGCCAGATTCCAAGTACACCAATTACTTTCTGCTGTCCTAAATTCCTGTAAGGCTCGGAGACAGTGGTGGAATATGACAACTGAACAAATATTTGAGAGACAGTCTGGTGGAAGGGGAGAAGGAGGGGCTGTCTTGAGGGCCTGAGGAGGCAAAACAGAAAGCAGCCGTTAGAAGGCAAGGGAAGAACATCAAAGTGTCACTTAACTGCTAGTCACTTCCCAGGGCTCGTCATCCCAATCCTCTCCAAGCACTGCAATTGCTACATACAGTCAAATTGGTTGAAAGAAGAGGAATAGATAGGAACACAGATGGAGATGAAGAGATTCAAGAAGGAACGGAGCACCTCTTCTATGAGGAGAGGCTGAGAGAGCTGGGATTGTTCAGCCTGGAGAAGAGAATGCTCCGGGGAGACCTTATAGCAGCCTTCCAGTACCTAAAGGGGGCTAGAGGAGAGATGGGAAGGGACTCTTGATCAGGGAGTGTAGCCATAGGATGAGGGGTAACGGCTTCAAACTGAAAGAGGGGAGGTTTAGATAAGATATCAGGAAGAAATTCTTTAATGTGAGGGTGGTGAACAGGTTGCCCAGAGAGGCTGTGGCTGCCCCATCAAGACCTGTTCAAGGCCAGGCTGGATGGGGCTTTGAGCAGCCTGGTCCAGTGGGAGGTGTCCCTGCCCACGGCAGGGGGGTTGGAACTCAATGCTCTTTAACGTCCCTTCCAACTCTAACCATTCTATGATTCTGTGTAGGCTGGGCAACAGCGTGGTGGCCTTCATCCATATGCACTCCATACAGACTGCATTAAGACTTGAATTTCCACTATTACACTGGGAATTGCCCCCAGGGAGCTCCACTGAGCAGCTTTTCAAGGGTTTGCAAGGAAGATGGTGGGCAGATCTGATGCAAAGAGTGGGGACTTGGGAAATAGGAAAGACCTTGTGAATGTGAGGGCTGTGGGTGCTGCCCGTGGCAGATCAATCTGTACAAGCTCAGTAGTTCTGAGCAGAACTGGCAAACCAGATGGTAACAACTCTTGGTAACAACTCTAACTGCAACTGGTAATATAAAAACCAGCACCAGTATTTCTGATGACATATCTCAGGCTGTGCAAAGCCAGTTGAGACTAAGCTTAGTATCTTTTTTCCCCATTTGCTGGCAAAAGAGTTTATAAAGTCATTGTAAGGAAATGAAATAACTCTGCTTCTTCCAGATGAACAATAACAATAAATTCTACCCTTGCTTATCCAGGGCTTTCATCTGGAGATCTCAAAGCACTTTGAGAAGCCATTTTGGCAAAAGGAACGAAACAAAACCCATTAAAGTTAATGGAAAAAGTCCATTGAATTAAACGTGCTGAGGATCAAGCCTGTGAAACGTTTCTGACAACCGTGCTTAGAAGCAGCAAAGGAATTGAGAAATTTTCCATTCTTCCCAGATGAAAGAAAAAGTAACTGCCTGCAGATGAAGAGAAAATTCCCTTTAGGCTGGAAAACGCTCCCTGGGGTTTTCCTTCATTCAACAGTCTCCAGACATTGGATGCTTCTCACCTCAAAACCAGTCTTGAACTAGTCTAGCTATTTCTCCTAGTAGATGATAACTTAAGAGAAGAGCTGAGCCCTCCATTGGCAACTGGGGGATTCTGCAACATTATTGCACTGGGGAAATAAGTTTCTGTGACCCCAGCCAGCCCCAGAGTTCACATTCTGGACCTGGAGGACTTCTGCAGAGATTTGAATCTTACTAAAGTATGTGCTGCAACAACATCCCCTGGCAATGAATTCCAGGAGCTTGTTATGTGCCAAGTTAGAAAAGCATTTCCTTTTATCCTTTTAAAAATCTATACCCTTTTATCATCATGAGCTCCTGTGCTGCACGGCAAGGCACTGTTGAAGATCAGTGCTCTCTCAATGACCATTTACAAGCAGAATGTATTATTTTCGGTCTCTTTTCAAAACAAATATAATTTTGATCTTTTATGTAACTCACTTGTTAGACTAAAGCCTCCGCAGCCAGTTTGAAAAAAGTAAGGCTAAAAGAACAAAGATATTGCAGTCTATGGAGCTGAATATTCTACTGGGAAAAAAAAATGGAAAAAAAGGACGGTAATGAAAAACTACTACTGAAATGACATTTGAAAGACCATTTTGTTGAACGTTTCAAGAAATAAACACACAAAGTATCACCAGGTTCTGATACTGGGTAAAATGCTGTCTTTGGTTTCAGACAGCTTCTGTTCTGCTACAGCTTTCTGGGAATCCACAACAACAACAACAAAAAAAGCATTCAAGGAGGTCTATTTAAAACACTCCCATCGACACGAGTGGGATTTGGGCAAGTTTTGGCTGCCTTTAGCACTGACTTTCTGCCTGCCCCTGTATGGCCCAGCACAGCGCTCTGGTTCCTCCCCAGAGCAGGAGTAACAGGGCCAGGCACCCACACCAAGGACAGTGATGGGTTACATGTTTTTGCTGGGGTCAGCAATTTATACTCTTTATGGAAAGAAACTTGCACAACAGGAAAGATGGAGTGAAGTGAAGAAGATTCAGAGGACTTTGACCATGTCCCTTTATCTACTTTTTTTAAAAAGCTTTCTAAAAGTGAGGAATGGGCAAAAGCACAACAGTATTTTGGATCACCAGTTGCCTCTTTGCCCAGTGATTCTCCCACAGACAAGTTGTCCTAGAGGTAGTGAGCCCCCCCAGTATCCTCACGCTTAGTGGGAGAGCAAAACAGGTAGAAAAAGAGATATATAAAGAGATTTCAAAAGGGACCACATCCCATACAGCTGCTCATTCTAAAGTCAGCAAATATTATATTTAAAAAGGAATGACTCAACTGTTCCTCAAGAAGCTTGTGAGCCAGCTTTGGATAAATTCAATCACTAAATTGGGGGAGATTAATTTCAGCCTCTTGTGTCACCTCTGCTGAAAAGATGGATGCTGGCAAACCCCCTACCTGTTTTCTGGTAGATTCTGGACCAGAGTCCAGAAGCATCCAGGATTATTCCTATCCTGCATCATCCTGGGACACCAGCCCCTGCTATGGCAGGAGGTAACAACAGCTTTCATCTTCTCTGCTAAGTTACATCATCTGTGATGGAGCAGAGGGAACAGAGGAGGAAAGAGTCTCCAAAACAAGACCACAGGAGGAAAGAATTTCCAGAATGTGATTGCTACATAACACACGGAAATGCAAATGGGTGACGGGCAAGGTCTTAATCTTCTCTCTTGAGGGAAGCATGAGGCAAGGCTGAGCTGGAAGGCTCTGCCACTGAACACCAGACTTCCTCAGGCTGTATCACAGCATCAAGCCACACAACTGACTACCCCTGGACGGTGTATTCTGGCCCATAAACGCAAAAAATAAAGGAAGACATTTTATTCACCCTCTTTGCAAATAGATGATGTAAAGCTTTGCCATGCAATGGGCTGTTCCTAAGTGATTTCATATTGTGGGAAGAGGAGAGTGAAGAATCCTACACTACTCTGCTCTTTTTCAAAGCAGCCTCCCTAACGATCATTCCAAATACTGCAGAGTATGTGAATATACTCTTCTAAATTTAAAATTCTCTGCACTATCACCCTTTCAGTAGCTATGACAAAGTACACACCGAGAAACACTTGTCAAGAGGAACACCAAGATCCTTCTGTCGTTTTAATAGGCTAAACCATTAATTCAAAGGTTGTTCTGTCTCCTTAGCAGGACAGTTTTAATTGCTTCAACTGCTTTGTTAAGGGAGATTTTTCGACCTGATTGCCCTGTCAATTGCAAAGGGAGTTATTCATAGAGCTGTAAAAGGTCACAAATTGCTTGTGGTTCCATAACTTGTTTATCTCGTGCGATGGCGGTCAGAATCTATTCAACATGGAACACAGCTTAATGATTTAATATCAAAAATCATTCATGGGTTGTAAATTAATCCACTTCATGCAATCCTGAAAGGAATGACCTGTGCCGTGAGTTTACAAATTGGGAAGACAAACTAAGTAGCATTGGATTAAACTTTGTTTAAATGAACTGGCCGTTCCATTTAGACTGGCAGTGATGACAGGGCAACTGGGCCAAGAAATGATCCCTCAAGAACAGGATCCAAAAAATGAAATAGTTTTTTTAAAGAGTCTCAAAAGAAGAAATAGAGATTGCAGACCAAGAAAGTGTCTTACCATTGGTAGGAATCTGCGAGTCCTAATCTGTGGAACAAAAAGAAAAACCCCTGTAAGTAAAGGAAGAGAGGAGATCCGCACAAGCAGCACTTGCCTGGAAGAGAATGCTACAAGAAAAGGGAGGGTCTGATGACTAAACTCAGTCCAAAAAGGAAAGGCAGGAAATTAAGGGAAGATACAATTAGCGGCTGTCAGTTCTGGTAATCAGCAGACAATCTCGAACAGATTCCCAATAAGCTTCTTAAAATGCAAAGTTTGTTTTGTCAACATACAGGGTTGATCCCAGCTTCATGCAAAGACTTGTGCATATTCTTAACTTTGAGCACATCACTAAACTCTGCTTGTGAATGTTTGGAGAGTACAGGCCTGAATATTAAATTTACAATGACATGCAGCCAACCTCATTTATGAGAGAGTCAAAAATCTCTTCACGTGTGTGGCTACGTGGTTCCCCTCCCGTAGTGCACAAAACCACTGAACTCCCGTAGCTTTAATAATGTTTGTCAACTTCTGTAAAATTACTAAATAAAATATGTCTTTTTCTAATTGCCCCCAGTGCACCCTCTCTCCTTTTCCTGCCCTGGCAGAACCAGAACAAAGTTGTTAGGTTTTTTTTTTTTTTTTTTTTTAATTTGTTTGAACATGAACAGAAAAGGCTGTAAGCAAAGAGAGATCACTTCTCTCATCTTTGGTGCTTTGCAGCTGTCCCGGTGACTTGGACTTGGAGAGCTATTGTATGAAGTGTGTGTAAGGAGACAAGAATCCCCTTCTTTATCTCTCTTAGTTACGCTGGGTGTGCAGGAACTAGAATTTAAAAGCATGAACGAGGTATATGGACTCAGCAGCTCAGGTCCTGAGTACTCAAAACTGAGAAAAACCATGTGAAAAGAGGTGTTATTTTTCCAGGCCATCTTCAATGCAGAGCTGTACTTTAAGGTCACTGAAGACACACCCTATTTGTAGCTTGAAATACGTCCTATGACTTCCCTGACAAACAAGAAAGTCTGTTTTCAACCTCCATGTGGACGCCTCCTCCGGCCGCACACCTTGAGGGCTGTGGACTCTACATCTTACCGGCCAAAATTTCAAGAGAAAAAAGTGCAGCAGGCGACATCGTACTCCAGCTGAAGTATCCCTGCTTCGGGAAGAGTTTGCAGGGAGAGCAGCAGGAAGCCCAGGGAGCAATATCATCCTACACCAGAAACTGAGAACCAATGTTCTGGTGATTTTAATTGCCCTGCGCCTTTTGGATTCATTATGCTGAAATGGATTTTGCTCTTCTCCACTGAGTAGCTACATCTCTGGGAGCATGTGGCTGATTTAAGCAACAAATTCATTCCCAGTGTGCAAACGGTGTTACTCTGGGACTAATCCTCCTCCAAAATTGCTTTCCACAAGTGTATGACTGGCCCAAACGGACTCATCACAGTTATGAAAGGTTCTTTTGAACAATCAGAGAGGATCCAGGGAGTAATTGTCTATGGAGAACTACCCCATCCATAATGTTAATTATTGTTAACTAAACAGCAGCTTTGATATTCTGATAGTGAATTTAGCCTAAAATTACTCAAAGTCACACGATCCAGAACTAAATAGCAGGGAAAGATGACCCATAGCCCAGATGACACAGTCCAGGTTGCAGGCAGTTCCAGTGAAGCTTCCCACCAAGCTGTTAGCAAAGAACCATGTTCTCTGAAATGGTGCCACTGAGACCAGCTGCATCACAGCAAAGCTTCTGACCAATGCTGCAGTTCCTTGCTTACACAACACGATGACAAATACATCTAAGTTTCGTCTACGTGACAACTTCCACCTTCACAAGCCACTCTCAGCCACAAAAGCTGCGAAGAAAAGGCTCAAGGATGAAGTGCCTCATATCAGGCCCTCTTCCAGATTGTCCCATTCTGCTGCCATGGCCTCCTAGCAGAAACTAAACTCTTCTTCTCTGAAGAGCTAAATCAGAGAGGCAGTTTGCATACCTACATCAGAAGCACAAGAACTTCTTCACCAGTTGGTGATCACCTACTCAGATAAATAGATATCTCAAAGATAAAAATAGGCTTTTTAAAATAGCATTAGCTGCCCTTCTGCTCCCTCTGTCTTGCCAACCACTGAAAGCTGCTGAAATGCTCTCTTGGTCAGGCCGGTCTCCTGGCACCTGCAGGTTTTTTGTACCTCTGTAAGCGTGATTCCAGGAAGGGCAGTCGCTCCTCTCTCAAGCTGCCTCCACACAATTCCCCTATTCCTGGTACCAGGAGATCAACAGCTGCAACCTTAAAAGACAGAAACCCAACATAAGTCATGCCAGGTGGCCATGCAGTCTACAGCAGAAGTACAGTTGACACCAGATGGTTGGTTATAAAAAGCTACTGTAATACTTTTATTGAGAGCAGGACACTTAGGTAAGTATTTGCAAATGCTTGAAAAGTCCCCTGTTGACAGGAGAAGGCTGGGAGGGTAATTTACAATTATAAAAATCAGTAAGCCCATGGAAAACCTAAAAAAGAGCTGGAGCACCTCTCCTATGAGGACGGCCTGAGAGAGTTGGGGGTGTTCAGCCTGGAGAAGAGAAGGCTCTGGGGAGACCTTAGAGCCCCTTCCAATATCTAAAGGGGACCTACAGGAGAAATGGGGGAGAGACTCTTGATCAGGGAGTGGAGTGGTAGAGTGGTAGGATGAGGGGGAACAGTTATAAACTGAAACAGGGGAGATATAGATTAGATATTAGGAAGAAATTCTTTGCTGTGAGGATGGTGAGACACTGGCCCAGGTTGCCCTGAGACGCTGTGGCTGCCCCATCCCTGGAGGTGTTCAAGGCCAGATTGGACAGGGCTTTGAAGCCCCGATTCCCTTAAAGTTTAAGCTGCTTTGATGCTTGCCATCTGTGTTTGCCCCATCTGCCACCATTCCTTGAGCAAGCTGTAAGGATTGGTAAAGGTACAAACGGCCCAACGGCACTGATGTACTGATTCAGTGTTCAGATTCCAGTGTTATCACCTCTGCTGTTAGGTTTGGCCTGGTTTTCTTCTCTGTTTTGTTTTGTAGAGTACCTTCTCCCACAGCTGAGCTGTGAAGTGACAGTGGCACACAGTGGGGTAGTAGCTCTTTTCAGGAGAAGCAATGTTTCAGGTTGCCTCAGTTCAATTGAGAATTCACACCTTCAAAGCACGAGACTTGTGGGGGAAGAGTTTACGTCTTGTGTCCATCTGCTACTTGAGAATTACACAGATGGTAGATTTGGATGACAAGAGAATCACAGTCTTCTCAGAGTCATGCAGTTCCAGGTATTTCACCTAGTAGTATAGAAGTCTACCAGGGAAAAAAAAAATGAACTATTGCAAATCTGTCTTAAAGGACTTAGCAAAAACTTAATGCTACCCAACTCTTGAATCCTCCTCCTGTTGTTCCTGCTTTGGGGATTCCTTCTACAACAGGAAAACAACAGAACAGGATCACCTGATGGTCATGTCTTATCTTGGATTTCTGGACAGGAGGGCCAACAGATCCTCATCTGTCTGTCTCTCAGTAGGCTAAAATTTAGCCAAAAAAAAGAGGTGGAAGTGTGACCTATGGACTCACTGTGCATTGAGGTCCATCTTCATTGTCCCGCATGTAGAAAGGTTTGAGGTCGTACGGGTAGTTAATCACAAACACGGGGACATCACCGCAGTGCTTCACCAGGTACTTTTCGTGTTCTGTTTGGAGGTCACAGCCCCACTGTAAAGACAACAAAGGATCCTGCTTTGGTGCCTCTTGCCTGTGGCAAGAGACACAACCAAAATCCCTGCGCAGGAGAGACGTACAGCTTTGAATAACATGAAACCAAGCAGTGCAACTTCTCACCAGGCCACTGGGAAAATCTGCTAAGCAGACAGAGTTTTACGAGTTTTAAGGCAGAGCAAAGCAATGAAAATAATATGGTTTAACTTTTACGGAACAGGGCCAGCTCATCCCTGCATCAAGCCCAAGCATCTGGTATCAAATCAGAAAAAAACCCCAAACAAACAAACAAAATACAAACCCAAACCCACACTCTGCATAACTTAAGGGAAACGGGCACCCATCCAAAACCAGCTTACTCAACTCAGAAACCAGCCTTATTTCAGTATTATCTTTGGTATATAGAAAGCAGCTTTGCTAGGCTCACCGCCCTCTTCCCTGCTGTGTCCTGTTACACGCTACATTAATTCTCACTTAAGAAAAGCCAGCATCCTATTAACCAATTCATTGTTATCAGAAGCCTTGGACATTTCCAATGTCCTTCACTTTTCCTTTCTTCCAGTGCTGTTATCAATTCTGTGGCTTTCGACAAAAGACCTCTAGTCCATTACAGGATATGCAAAGAATATTATGGGAGTGGAATGGGAAGAGGGGAACAGATATTCTGCAGACTCTCCTCATCTGAAAATATCCTGAGTTTGCTGTCTCAGATTAAGGTAGAACAGATAAAGGATTTAAGGTTCTACACCCACTAATACACAGAGAGGAGACAGCCATGGAAGGGGCTACGCAGGTGGCTTCAGCCACAGGGTTCTTTTCCTCAAAGCATCAGAATGAGATAAAGATTAATTAGTACCCATGAGATGAGCACCACCAAGAAAGCATTCCCTACTGGTGTATGTTTGAAATTGGGCAAAATATGATTTTTAGAAAACCATAATCTAACAGTGTTAGAAAGACTAGCACATGATATTTTTTTCCCACTCAATATGCTTTGGAAAGACAAGAGATTCCCTTTACCTACATCAAGATTACACAGTATTTTGACACAGTTTTGGCTTATTAGTCCTTGTCAAACTTTTGATGCTATCCCAATATCATTCCTTTATTTGATGACTATTGCAGCAACTCTCCTTAGATGATTGCTACTGAATCCACACTCAGCACTACTCACACACAGGAAAGAGAAGCATCTTTACTACAGCTCTGGTCCTTCAACAGCAAACTCATCACTTCCTTTCCTGCAAATGTCACATGTTCTTCTGCTACAGATCTCACTCCTTTATATTGCTCCCATTTCAACCCCAAAGGGCAAAAGTTATACCTGGGTGTCCGGTTTGAGCAACACAGGACTAATTTATCTTCTAATGCTTGGGAAAACCACACTTTTAGAAGACTCTAGTGTTTTAATTAATGAAAATATTTACTTTATAGCCAGCTGTGGTATGTAGGTTTCAAGGTCTCAGTGTTTTCGAGCTGGACAGGTGCAGGGATGAGGAGGAGCGAGAGACCTGGGCACTTGATCCAAGCTGCCAACAAGATTATTTCATACCACAAAAATCACATTCAATATAAATTAGAAAGTTTGCTGTGAAGCTTTCTCTCTCACACTTGATGGCTGCGGTCCAGAGAACTTCTTGCCCTAGTGCTGGAATCCTAGAGCCTTACCCTTCTTTCCGAAGCCACAGCGCTCACAGTGTCCCACATTTGCTGTCCCCTGCTGGAAGTGCACAGCTTCCTGCTGATAGAATGGGCTGAGTATAATCCTTGTATATTTAATGTTGGTACTGGGATCAATACTGGTTCTTTATTATTATTAATGTTAATTATTTAGTCTTATCCTACTAAATCTATTTATATTTCAACCCTCATTGTTTCTTTGTTTTTCTCTGATTCCCCTTCCTGGGTTGGGGAAATTATCTATTATCTATCACCTCTATCGGGTGATAGAATAATTGTCTAAATGACAATAAATTATTATGGGTTTCTCAAACCATAACACTGGGTTACAGCTGAGCAAGCACCCCAGGAGGCAGATAACCTGTGTGAAAGTAACAACTCTTGTGGTATCAGAAAGAGAGAAAGGAGATTTACAAAGTTCAGGCTGGCCGTGCCCATGAACAGGGAGAGGGACAAGCCACCAGGCAACTACCTACCTCTGGCTTGAAAGTGAAAGTTTGAGAAGCCTGCTTCAAAATTTCCACTGCCTCATTGTAGGAAATTCTGCAAGAGGAAAATAATAATAATTAAAAAAAAGTCTTTAAGATAACTATGAAAGGAATAACAAGAAAGTTTACTGGCGAAGTGCCGCGCTGGAAAATGAAGGAGGCATTTCCCCACCACCGTGCCAACTTGTGCTGTGATGTCAGACTTCCCAGCAACGCTGCTTTGGATCGAAACCAAAAACCAATTTATATGGCAAGAACCCTATGTCTTCTTGAGCTTCAGCTACACGCAGGGCAGGAAGCGCTAAGCTCTCAAGACACTTTTGCATTATTGCAATGTTGCATTTCAGTCAGAAGTGAGCTCTTCGGAGAATTGCTTCATAGAAATATTTGGGTGGGTTTGGTTTTTTTTTTTTTTAAGAAAACAATGTGCCCTCTTTGGCACAACTCCAACAACACAGCTCTGCCCTTCAGGATGCTGTTAGGCAGAAATAATAGCCCAGAGCACAAAGGGTTTGTAGCTCAAACATTTTCATTTTACTTTGCAAAAACTGAGAGAATTATTTGCAGCACTGTTTGTTTACTCCTCTGACAGATCTCAGAGCAGGTTCTCCACCAACTTCCTCGAGTTGGAAGCCTGTAACTAATGGTGTTCTCCAGGGGTCAGTACTGGATCCAGTCTTATTCAATGTATTCATCAATGACCTGGATGAGAGGACAGAGAGTACCCTCAGCAAATTTGCTGATGACACAAAACTGGGATGACACACCAGACGGTTGTGCCACCATACATGGGCGAAGAGGAACCTAGTGAAGTTCAACAAGGACAAGTGTAGGGTGCTGCACCAAGGGAGGTACCATGCACCGGAACAGACAGGAGGCTGACCTGCTGGAGAGCAGCTCTGCAGAGAGAGACCTTGGAGCCCTGGTGGACAACACATTTACCATGGTCCACTAACGTGCCCTTGTGGCCAAGAAGGCAAATGGTCTCCTGGGGTGCATTAAAAAGAGCATGGTCAGCAGGTTGAGGGAGCTCATCCTCCCGCTCTGCTCTGCCGTGGTGAGGCCACATCTGGAGTACTGTGCTCAGCTTTTGGATCCCCAGTTCAAGAAAGACAAGGAAATATTGGAGAGAGTCCAGTGCAGGCCTATGAAGATGATCAAGGGACTGAAGCATCTGTTTCACGAGGAAGGGCTGAGAGGCTGAGAGACCTGGGTCTGTTTAGCTTGGAGAAGAAAAGACTGAGAGGGGATCTCATCAATGCTTATCAATTTCTAAAGGGTGGGTGTCAAGAGGATGGGGCTAGACTCTGCAGTGGTGCCCAATGACAAGACAAGAGGCAACGGGCACAAGCTGGAAATTCCATCAGAACATAAGGAAAAACTTCTTTACTTTGAGGGTGCCAGAGCCCTGAACAGGCTGCCCAGAGAGGGTGTGGAGTCTCCTTCTCTGGAGACATTCAAAACCCGTCTGGATGCGTTTCTGTGTAACCTGCTCTGGGTGGACCTGCTTTGGTGGGGGCTGGACTAGAGGATCTCCAGAGGTCCCTTCCAACCCCATATCATTCTGTGATTCTATCAGTACAAAAGAATGGCATCATGGCACAGCAAACAAGAAGTGCAATAAAAGATGCTTCAGGTTTGATAACTGGAAATGAAGATTCAACGGAAGACACTTTTGCTGACAAGTTTTCCACATACCAAGCAAATGCAGACATTCAAGATGTGTTTGGGTTGTGCAAGACGGTGGTCCAAATGAGGTATATCAGTGCCACCGGCTCAACGCATGTAACTGATGTAAGGCAGGAATGCCCCAGATTTGCCAGCAGTTGGTGAAAGACAGACAGAGAGAGAGATGGACTGACTCGCTCTCTTTATTCTTGGACCATGGGAGAAGCTGAGTGAAACTCTGTCCTTTTGGGAATATCAGTTTAGGTTCAAAGAGAGGAGGACTGATATGGAGAAAGAGTGACTTCACTGAGGCCTCCCATGGTGTCTGTGCAGGCACAAGGCACAGAGAGGATTTATCATGAATGATCCTGTTGCCCAAGAATGGCTGTAGCTGCTTAACAGGAACCCCAATGCTGGGCTGAGCAACCTGACAATATTCTGTGGCCCTGCCTCGAGCACTGTGTCCAGTAGTTTTGGGCCCTTCACTACAAGAAAGATATTGAGGTGCTGAAGTGTGTCCAGAGAACGGCAACAGAACTGGTGATGGGTGTGGAGCACAAGTCTTGTGAGGAGCAGCTGAGGGAGCTGGGGGTGTTCAGTGTGGAGAAAAGGAGGCTGAGGGGAGACCTTCTCGCTCTCTATGACAACCTGAAAGAAGGTTGTAGAGAAGTGGGAGTCAGTCTCTTCTCCCAAGTAACAGGCGATAGGACAAGAGGAAATGGCCTCAAGCTATGCCAGGGGAGGTTTAGGATGGATATTTGGAAATGTTTTTACACTGAAAGGGCTATCAAACATTGGAACAGGCTGCACAGGGAAATGGTGGAGTCACCTTCCCGGAGGTATTTAAAAGACTGGTACACGTAGTGCTGAGGGCCATGGTTTAGTGACATTGTTTTGTCAGTGTTAGGTTGATGGTTGGACTCAATGATCTCAATGAAGGTGTCCCTTCCCACCTAAACGATTCCATGATTATATGATTCTATTCATGAGAGCACCACTATTTGAAGAGATAGCCAAGACTAGGGAAGAAGAAGTATTCTTGGGGGCCAAGGAGGGAAACCAAAACCTCTCAGTTCTTTAGCACACAGATAACTGAGAAAAGGAGTTGCACAAGCAATGGGGAATAGACAATCAATTGGGATTTTTAAATTTCCAAAAATAGTTTCATAATAGAGAGCCACTGGAGTGGAAGTGTGAAGGAAGGCAGAGCATCCAAGCCAAAACCCAAGCAAGACAGTGAGCAAACCGCTGCACAGTTTCATGCTGGGAGGAGGAGGATACCCTTACAGAAAGAGGATCTCGTCCAGGGAAGCAAAAGCGAAAGGCCAGTGGATTTGGATACCAGTCTCATGCAGAGATAAGAGGGCAACTGGCAAACAGCACAAAGGGAACTGCAGTTCATGCTCTTTTGGAGACATTATGCTAACCCACAAGACATTGAGTTGGGAACATATACAAAATAACAACTCTTTGCCCAAGAGCCCTCTTCCAGATCATTTTGAAATAGAAGTACTTACGTGACAAATTTGTTCTTCAGCATTTGTTCCAACCTGTCCTTGGTCAAAACAAGAGAAAATAAAAATGTAAAGCTACTCTTAAGGATTCAAAGGCCCAGAGGAAATTCAGAATAGCTACCTCCCTCTAAGTTTTAATTTTTAGGTCTGCATTGTGATCTAGATATAGGTCAAAACCCACACCCAGACATTCAGTATTAAAAGGGTACCCGATGATTGGAGTTGATGATTCAGAGGCTGCTGGATGATGTGACAGCTACAGTTCTACCATAGTTGCTACCAGCTACAGAAAGTTGTGTGTCCTCTCTCTGTTGGGTCAGGCCAACTTTGAGCTCTTCACAGTTTGTTAACACAGGACAACACAGTAAAAAAAAAATAATTAAAAAATTAAGCCTCCCTATAGCCAAGAGCCTCCAAAATGCCTAACAGGATTGTGGCTCTTTCTTGTCACATTTATTACCTTCTGGGCAGGAGCTATGTATTTATGAAAAAGCTCAACATCATGAGGACATTTGGAGAACACAGTGCTTGTCGCTGTCTTCACAAGATCTTCCATAACCTAAGAGAGAAAACAGGAGTGGGTGAAAAATTAACGCTGCTTAGATGTTCCAGGCTACAAAGAGAACACGGTGCACATCAGCCAAAGGGTACAGAAGGAGCTTCTGTCCTCCTGCATGGTCAGACTGCATAAGATGGTATCAGCTTGCTAATGCTAAATAGCTGAAGAGGTCTGGAACCTTTGCCTCTGCTAAGGGTTTAGGGCTTCAGGGTCTGCTGATGGTCCCAGTAACTTCAGTCAGGTATCTCCAGTGAAAAAAAACACAGCTAAAGCATTCAAGCAGGAACCCTGGTCAGCCACGAACACACACATTACAACCATTCATGATGATTGGTCTCAGATTAAGATTATTAGTGAGGAGTCTGTCCTGAAATGAGCAATTCTGGTTTTCTGCTTTGTTGTTAGAGGAGGCAGAACTAAAGGAGATGACAATAAACTTGAACTGTATAGAGCCAACCCATCAAACAGATCCCAGCCAGAGAGACTATGCACAGTAAGAGCAAAGCAAAAGACAAAATGTACAGAGACGAGTAAAGAGCAGAGAACAAATTAATGCAGGGATGTTTGAGAAACTAAAAAAAGATGTGGTTTCATTTCCCTAAACTAATGTGGATTAGCTAAATTACATTATCATCCAATTTGTATACACTTATCCAGTAAAATGGGCTTCACCCATGAAGAAAATAAAATGCTATTTTGGTTCTAAATAAAAAAAAACCCACACACCCCCCCTGTGGGACACCACAGTATTTTGATCAACCTGTTTTAAGAGTGATTTTCTCCTTTGGTTAAGCAAGCAGACCATCTGAGACACTTGTCATGCAGATTAAGAGTTCTCATGACTCCTTGTTGTCTTACGCCTGCACAAAGCAGGTAGCTGATACCTGTGCAGAACTGATGATCCCAACTCTTCTTCAAAATCACCTTCCTTCTCATCTCCTTTGGAAGGAACAGAGCAATGCAGCAGGGCTGCACGGCACCTCAGCCTGGGATAGGAGCAGGCTTCTCCCAACAATAAACCACCTCTGAAAGTCATGGCACATTCCTGTTTTTTTCTGTGAGCATACCAACTGCTTCATTAATTGCAGCTAGGTGATTAGCAGTCCCTAGACATCACAATGCCCAGGAGAAACTAACTGTGACAAGACAAACCTGACATTCATAGAATGGTTTGGATTGAAAGGGACCTTAAAGATCATCTTGTTCTAACCCCCTGGCATGGGCAGGGACACCTCCCTTTAGACCAGGTTGCTCAAAGCCCTATCCAGCCTGGTCAGCAGATCCGAGGAAGAAGCAGGTCTCTGCCTTCCAAGGAACCCAATCTTACAGGGTAAGAGGAAGAAAAGGCAGAGAAAAGAAGAAGCTGGGCTACTGACACAGCCAAGATGAGATTGCAGGCACATTGTTCAAATTCTCATGTTTAGAAGAACATCCTTCATCATCTGTCCCAAACTGCTGAAAAGCTGCTCTGCGCTGATGAACAAGCTCTGTGTTCCACCAGCCTGGAGAAGCTGGTAAATCAGCCCATTTTGGCTCCTCCGGAGCCAAGCTCAGCCTTCAGGCTCCTACATCAATCTGGGCCCTCTGCTTAAAAAGGGAAGATCCAAATAAAGGAACAGCATTATCATATGCAGATGAACAGTTTTACCCGTACTGATACTCAAACACGGAAGAAATGAAAAGCCAGCATTCCTGCTGCTGAGTGGCAAATAACCAAACAGCTTTGAACTGTCTTCAAAGTAGCCAGAAAAAGGCTTATGCAAATGAAATTAGAAAACTCCTTGGCAATTCAGCTGGTTTCACCAGGCAGAGTTGAAGGGATTTTACATTAAGCTTCCTCTTTCTAGAAAATGAAAGTATCATCTGGTTTCTGAAAACCATGTTGTTTAATTAGCACTTTTTTTCCCCTCACTGTGCGATAAAGTAACAATTAGGTTCCCACAGCATTCAACATAAGCAGCTTCCTCTTGTGGAGAAAAAAAAAAAGGTGTGGGTGGTATGGGAAAAACAATCTGAGAAATATTTCCAGGTTTGTGACTGAGGTTTTCTCCTGGCAAAAGGAGACAGCCACGTGGGTCAGGCATTGGCCTCCTTGCTGCTCTTATTTACGCCAACAGGAAAAAAAAAAAAGGGGGGGGGGGGGAGAAAAGAAAAAGCTCTCCAACTCAGAAGTTATGCCTTTAAGCAGATATATTAAGGACTAGAAGGTAGGCTATAGGAAAAAAAGAGTGAAGCATAACCACTGGGTTGAGGGAATGCGTGAGCTGGAGACACAGGCCAAGAGGCCAAGTGGTTGGTTTGAACGTATCCTGTAAGAAACATGTTTGATAGGGGACTTATACAGAGGAAAAAGCCATGGGAATCACAGCAAGTAGTTCATCTCAGAGGTGGGACTCTCGGTGCCTGAAAGCCCATTAATTTGGTTGCTTCATAATGGAAATGTAGAAGCTGCACTGGTAGGAGAGCAGAGATAAAAGTTTTCCCTTCTCTCTCATTCCTCTCAGCCTTTATTTCTTGATTTTCATCTTTCAGAGAAGTTCAGCAGTACCAGTCCCGGCCCTCCCCAATGTTGCTGTGGAACTGAAAGGTTAACTGACTGGATTTTGATTAGGAGCAGCTCCCAACTGTATTGTTTAATTTTCATCTGGATCTTCTCACACTGCAACTTACCCTCTTTCCAAATAAAATCATGACCAGAGTTCAAACAGCGGAAATCATCAACAAGACAGCTGTAAATGTCTGCAGCAGCAATTGAAGGTGCCCTGCACTACAAAAAGGGTTGAAACCATCATCTTCATTACGTAAAAGACTTTCAGAAAAATCACAAACAGGGTTTTTGTTTATGCATTTAGCTGGGACATGCATATGGATGCAGCGTAGATCACAGGGTATTTACATATGAAACATTCGCCAAGTGGGTCATTATTTTTTGCCTTCATGCTTGCTCACACACACCGTACGTGTGTGCACATACACAGACACACACACACAGAGGGGAGATTCGTGTCTGATCTTGGTCATAAAGTGTCCTGTCTCAGCTGTACAACCAACAGCTCAGGACCCACTCTCAAGAGATGCTGTTGTTATGAAAGGAAGGAGACTCCGGTCTGTAAGGTCACTACTGAAAAATAAATGCTGATTGAAGTCAGGAAACCTAAAGCCTCAGCTATGACAGCTGGGTGCCACTCCAGAGAAGGAACCTGTAGCCCTGCAGGTACCCTGATGTCCCTAAAGAGCACAAGACACTTGGAACAAACCTGTCCCATGTGATAACCAGTGTCTGTTCCCTTGAGACTGCAGTCAGATCTGCCCAACTGTCTCAGCCTTGGCACTGAAGACACAAACTATTCTTGTGTCTTGTGAAGACACAAACTCGGGGTGCAAACTATTCTGGAAATGAAACCACTCTAAGGTCTAAGGTCCATGAAACCGGCACCCCAAATCAGTGCTACTGCTCATTTCATTTCATGCCTGAATTCCCTTCTGTAAAACGGACATAATAATGCTCCATGTCACTGGGCTGTAATGACAGCAAATTAATTTTGATGAAGTACATAACCAGTGGAAGACAACACTTCTGCCCTCAGGACAGCTCAAATAATGTGTGTGAAATTGTACTCTCCATCCTAAGGAGACGTATTCTCCATCTCTTAAAGAGACAGCAATGCTAGGATGTGATGCATAACTCCCAAAAGTGCCCTCAAGAAAACTTCCTTCTAGCATTTCTTAACTTTACTGCTTAAATAATGTGGGGGTTTTGGCATGGTTTTGCATGTGTGTTTGATGAAACAATGGCTGCATCATACGGCCTCTTTGAGACCCCATTAGTGTCATGACTGAAGTGGTGTCCTGGGTTGAGAGACACAGGACTAACTTTTCTTCTAATATTGGGAAAAATTGCATTTCTAGAAGACTCTAGTGTCTGAATTTGTGAAAATATTTACTTTATAGCCAGCTA
>JAOXJM010000001.1:204522875-204533878 GCA_026413425.1 Tringa solitaria
ACAGGTCCATGTCCTTCCTGTGTCGAGGACTCCAGAGCTGGACACAGTGCTCCAGCTGGGGTCTCACCTGGAGAGGGGCAGAATCCCCTCCTCGACTATGCTGGCCACACTTCTTTTGATGCAGCCCAGGATGTGTTTGGATTTCTAGGCTGTGAGCACACATTGCTGGCTCATGTTGAGTTCTCATCCGTCAACACCCCTAAGTCCTTCTCCTCGGATCTGCTCTCCATCCATTCTCCATGCTGGATTTGTGCTTGGGACCATAAAGCTCCAACCAGCCAAGCCACCCTGGGCTCACTGTTGTACCTGCAAAGTTCAAGCATTGAGCCTCCCAGTAACACAAAGTCATTAACGACCACTGCAGTAGTCATGAACCAGACTGAAGCATGTGGTAATTGATTAAAACCAGACATGTCATGGTTGCTTTTTATAGCTCCAATTAAGTGTCAGCCTAATTAATGGAAGTTAGTGTGCTAATTATAAGAGTCTGCGTCGTGAGTCAGACTCAAACAAATGTTGTGCAAGAAAATGTCAGAGATTTTATTCAGGCTTCCAAGATAAATAATTACACTTATTTTTGTTAATCCTTAGCAACAGAAATGTTCTACCACTGGACATCATTCCTGCAGCTGCATTCAAAAGTATTTAAAATTGTACATTGTAGAGCAAATATTTGCTTGAAGACAATGCAATCTCTTCCATCATTAACAAGTCAGTTTGGAATCAAATTTTAGGGCTGCATTTGCCAGACAAAGCCTCTTTTATGGAATGTGGCCTCAAACACATCTCTTTTCATTTTGGCAGCGTTTGCTTGAACATCAATCCGAAATGACAGCTATCTCTCCCCATCTCTTCCACGCTTTGAAAAGCAGTGAGGAAGTGGCATTTTAAAAGTGAAAACCGTGTGATTTCAGCATCTTCTGAAACCAGCAGGAAATTCACTGCGTTCAGCTCTCTACAAACTCAGGCAGACACAGCTAGAATGGTCTGGATGACTGAGATTTTTTTTTTTTCCAGAGCATCTCTGTAACCAGCAAAACCAGTTGTGGGACTGCAGAGAATATGTGGAATAGGCAGAATGGTAGCAAAATCCATGATGGTTTAGAAATCAAGGGGATGTGCTTGAGAAGAGGGGAGTGGGATTAATTATGTTGCAACTAAACCAAGTTAGATAGCTAGACATTAACTGGCAGACGTCAGTATGAAAGACTCCGATTTTAAGTCGGGCAGAAAAATAGAGGTTTTGGGGAGAGATGTTGAACTGAAAGCAAACTGGAGAGATAATTCACCAAGATGGTCTCATGGATGAGACCGGTGGAGAGGGAAATGAGAATGAACCCAAGAATAAACTTCGAAGGACAGAATGATTCAGGCTGGAAGGGACCTCGGGAGGTCGCTGGTCCGGTCTTCTGCTCAAAGCAGGGTCAGTGAGAAGGCCTGACCAAGTTGCTCAAGGCTTTATCTGGCTGGGTCTTGAACACCTCTAAGGGTGAAGAGTGCACAGCCTCTCTCAGCAATCTTTTCCAATGTTGGATTGATCTCTTAGAGATTTCCCCCTCTTTGCCCTCTCCCCTCCCCCCATACCCTCTCAGAACTTCTCTTGTTTCAACTTATCCCTATTGTCTCAATTTATACCTATTGTCTCTTGTCCTCTGGCCATTCACCATTGCAAAGAGAGGGCTTGTCTTCTTGATAACCTCCTTGCAGGCTGCTACTCAGTTGCCTCTAAGCCTTCTACCCGTTTGCAGGGCATTTCAAGAGAATATGAGATCAACATGGGAGGAGAAACCTACCGGAGGCCTATTAAGAGAATAGAAACAAGAGCCAGGGAGGGCAAGGATTGAAAAGAGAACTTACCCTGGGATTTAGAGAGGGGAGCGGCCCCAGAGCTTTTAAGAAGAGCAGTTTTTGTTAAGCTCATGATGCAAAAGGGAAAACAGACAGTGCTTGGGATGAAACGTGGCACAAAGAAAATCAATGCAAAATAATGATGTAAACTATTACCAAGAATGGCTGAAAGGAGAGGAGCAGGTAGAGCTTGTGGGAAGTGCAGATGGGTGAATGGAGGGGAAAAAAAAAAAAAAAAGAGTAAATACAGCCAGTGAGCTGTTCTTCTTGGCAACAGTTGGCTTTGGCTGTCTCCAGTCCGCCTCTGAATCATCTTCAGCTGTCACAGACCCTCCAGCCCAGTTCAGGTCCCCAAAGGGGTCTTTATCCTCACCAGAGGATCACAGGGTGGGGAAATACCACAAGGACTTCACAGCAAACCAGTGACATTTAAAACCAGTTATCAGGACACACACAGTCCTACAAACTTCTACCACATACGCTGGTTACTGACTCACCCGAAGCTGAGAAGACTGAAGGGGAGAGCTGTATTTCTGAATAAAGACTTTTCTGGAGACCTTAAAGAGCCTGGAGATTTATAGCAGCTGACAATGATTCAGACACCCTGAGCAGTCAACATAGATGCTGTCACTGCAAAGACGAAGTACAATGAAATAAGTTGTGCCAAGTAGGCTGTTCATGTCATACTGAGAAACAAGATGACCTTCTCTGACCTTGCCTTCAACAACACGCACACACAGCACAGGAGACAGTCAATAAATGCTGGAACATCTCTCTTCCCACTTTTCCCCAAAGAAAAAGGTTAAAAACTCATGAATTATAAATGGCTCACTGTTCTCTCCTCTTAGCAAGAGTAGCACCGAGCAGCCCTGCCATAAAAAGGAGACCTGAGCCCTGGACAACAGGCAGGCACAAGTATCTAGATGATACCCTGTGGGCTGCAGATGACTTCTCAGCAAGGACAGCAGAAGACTTGGTTCCAGACACATCTGGTAAGTCTTTTCCATACCTCTCCTGCCCAGACTTTTCCAAACACAGCCTGGAGGTTGCTCATGAGCTCTGTAAAGCTAAAAGTCAACTCCACACAGACACAACTGCCCAGCTGGCTTTCTGTTCCCTGCTACATAAACCCCATGGACAAATTCCTCCTGCCTCTCATACCTACCCTGCTCCATCCCTGGTTTCTAACGGGCTTCTGCAGGAACTGTCTCTGCAACTCTCACATCCCACAGCAAGTCACAACAGGATATGGGCCAAGACTAGATGGGGAAGCGTCTTCCAAGCATTTCTGCCCTGGTGTCCTCCCACAAATTCTCAGGAACCAGTTGTTTCTTAACAACTGAGCCTTAAGACTGCAGCAAATCAACATTTTATTTAAGCTCAAGGGAATTTTAGAAGAATAGTTCATTTTCTGGGCATGAAAAAACGAGTCTGGCTAAAACAGAAGGCAGCAAAAGGGTAAATGTCATAAGATCAAATCCAAAACACATAAATCTTTACTGTTTTGGCTGCTTTGTTTATTGGGAAGATCAGAACATTTCTGGTTTTGGAAGAGGAGGACACCCACTTTTTACTACTCTAAAAGCATCATCAGAACACATTTGTTGGCCAAGCAGCTCTGGTTACTAATATGCCTTTACGTTCTTTCATCATGTAGGAGTCCCATTGACAAAGTCCCAACTTGATAAGCACAAATAAAACTTTCACAGTATCTAAAGGGTTTCACAGTATGTAGAGGGTTAATACTGTGATGCATCCCTACAGTGCTTCTCCATGGAGAAGAGCTTGATCTATTTTTGAAGACTGAAGGGACTCAATACCACTTGAGTTGCAGGCCTCAAAAACTCGGTGTGCTTAAATAAAATAAAAAGAAAAGGAACAGGTTCACAGAACAGCTATGCCCCATTATGAATAAACACAGCTTAGCTAAATTTAGATGGCACTGGATCAATTTAAAATGCCTGTAAGAACAACACACTACTGTAAAATAGGACCACAAAGCCGTAATGTACTGTACTGCATGCTGAAGTGCATTGATTTCTTTTTTTACCCATCTCCAGAGAACAAAGTGCACCTGAGTGATATCAATGGAAAAAATTATTTAGCAGACAGGTCTTGCATGTGCCCAGTTTAGCCTTCTGCTCCACCCCAGAGCAGGCTGTGTGCTATTTAAAGGAACACACTGATGTAAAAGAGTGAGACTGTATTTCAAGTTAATCATTACAATCCATACCTTTTCTTTCGACTTATTTGATTTGTGGAATTACGTCTTTCAATAAAAGGTCACAATGCATGACAGTCAATTAAATCCAACACATACAAATGCATGTCATCCCATCTCCTTTCAGGGATGCAAAAACTCCCATCACCCCTACAGTTAAACAAACCTCTTCCTCATTAACTTTCCCCAGCTAATGTCTGAGATGACGCATCAGCCTTTGGCTGCCAAGTGAGCTGTGCTTCTATCACAGCAGCCAGGGCACCACATCTTGTCCATCGAGAACCTTTAGCTTGGGTATTTCAGCAGATCACAGCCGTCTAGGTGGTCTGAGAAAAGACACTGTCTCTCAGAGATAACAAGCCAAGCAGAAAACAGCTTTCTGAAGAAATTTATACCTTTCAATTTATACACAAAACCTGCCCTTTGAACAATCTCACTGCAGCTATTTACCAGCAGCCAATTAAATGTGCAACAGTGATTAAATTAAAAAAAAACAAACAACAAAATAAACAAACCCACAGATAAACATTTATTATTTGGTTCTCAACATTGGATATGAGGCACGGACAGCAATTACTAAGACTATTAGAAATACTCATTATTACCTTCATATGAAAAAGCATATCTTCCAAGTTCACATTTTCTAAAGCGAGGGTTTTAGCCCTCTCATCTTCAGGAGATTTGCACTGGACAGTAACTAATCACTTATAATGACTTTAAAATCACTTTTAAAGCGCATGACAAACCCCCTTGGCAAGTGGCAAACAACTGGAGTGCTACCTGGTTTCTGACAGGCTTTATCAGCCATTCAGTGGCAGGCAGTGATTTGGCTGAAGGACCACACTTGAGGAAAAACCACGCTCAGAAAACTGTGCCTTCAAATATGGGATTGTGCTGACTTGACTCCATCTGTTTAATGTACTAATTTGGTTAATTTATTGGGAATATTCAGTGTAGATGAGGACCAAAACCCCTAATCAAAGGGAACTGTCTCCTGACAGACTGACACTTTCACCCCTAACATTCTCAGTGAATTATTAACGTTAAAAGCTTAAGGATAACTTTCTTTTTTTTCTAAAACAAAGTCAGTATTAACTATTTGACTGTGATCACTTTAGTGGCCAGAAACAGGAGAAGTGAGAATTGGCAGAAGTAAGAAACACAACAGGAAGACTGAAGGAGACAAGAAAAGAAGAAGAAGAGAGGAAAGTAATGTGATGCCTAAAGTGAAAAGGATTTTTTTTGCTGAGACATGTCAGATTTGAACAGCAGCAAAAAGACACTTCAGGTACTACAGGTATTAGCACCAATCCTACAGCCATCCAATACTCCCAATCCATGGCAAGCAGAAGGAGGCTCCTAGTATTTAAAACTAGTTCAAAGACCAGAATTAAAAGGCAGTTTAATTTCCCCCTGCCTAGGCTGGCCTCTCACACCATCATTCAGCCACTGTCACTCAATTTATTGCTGGCCCACATGGGGCAGGTGTCTAATGGGTACCAATAGGGCAAAATTACCAATTGAGAAGATCCCCTAGATCAAGAGAAAAAACTTCCCATTTTGCTCACCCTGCCATCACTTCCAAATGGAGCTGACCAGAAACCGTCAGGAAGGCAGGAACATTGAAGAAATGGGCCTTTTCTGCAGATTCCCTTGCCTCGTTTGATGTCTGTAAGTAAAAAAATAAGCAAAAAGTCAGACTATCAGCGTTTAAATAAAAAGCACAGCTACTGGCTTATATTCCCTTTTTTCTTTTAGGAAATTACATGATATTCAACCAAAACACTGCCAAGATAGAATCTAACAGTGTGGTAAGTCATAATAAAAGACTCTCCACCGTTGCTCAGCCTGCTAACATGCTCTAAAACCTATCCAAGCAAAAGGCATTAAGGAAAAAAAGCATTATTGGGGACTTCTCTTTCTAGGGGTCCAATGCAAATAACGTGTCCATGTAATGAAAAGCCACACTTTAAGTGGAAAATGCCACGGCTCCTGCATCTATTTTCAGTGACTTACGGGTTGTCAGTATCACAACAACTTGCAGAACAAGTTTGTGAATGGTGGCCCACATCCCCAGTGTCACCAGCAAAGCTTGGACATGCCAGCATGGAGAAAGGATAACGGGTCCAGTGGAGGGCCACAAAAATGACCAGAGGGCTGGAGCACCTCTCCCATGAAGACAGGCTGAAAAAGTTGGGGTTGTTCAGTCTGGAGAAGAGAAGGCTCTGGGGAGACCTTCTAATGGCCTTCCAGTCCCTGAAGGGGGCTACAGGAGGGATGGGGAAGGACCCTTGATCAGAGAAGGTTTGTCTATTGAGCAGTTCGGGAGCAGCGAGAGAAATCACATCCCATATTTCCAGGAGATGCAGACATAAAATGAAAACCCCTCTGGAATACCTGTTGAAGAACATTTTGCTCAGCAACATACAAAAGAAAGATGCCAGGCTATCAACCCAGTTCCAAATATTCTACCAACATGCGCAGTGAAGAGTGGGGGGAAGGAAAGAAATCTCCATCATTTGGAATTTTGAAGTTTCATGCAGCATTGCCTTCAAAATTCAATTTCAAGTCTGATGAGAAAATGGAGGAGTATTTTCTGTGTCAGGTGTGCTGACTTTTAGCAGACTTAAAAATCAGTGCTATTTCCTTTTCATGCACAAATGAACTTGTTTCTATTGCAAAAAGACCAACAGTAATCAGAAAAAAAATAAGGAATGCAATATCCTCTTAAGACTTGCTATTCAGTCTTCAAAAAAAGCAGAACTGAAACAATACAGAGTTGGAAACATCAAGGCTTACAAATTATATACGCACTGAAAGACAAGCTGTGTTTTGTTTCAGCTTTTGCATATTTTTTTCAGGTCAACAGATATGTTTTTAAGCATAAAAAACTATGAGTAATGGAAAATTTAGCAAGTTCAGTGTTTCATTATGAAAAAGAGTCTAAAAAGGTCCCACTAAAGTGATGGTATATTTTTGGGTTTTAATTTATAGACATAAAAAAAATAAATAGCAGCTCTCTGTGTCGAGCACTTTACAAGTCATTTGAGCATAAGGACCGTGCTTCACCATTTCCCTGGTGGACACCAAGCTGACCATAAGACAGCAAGGAGCCCTCAAAGAGAGTCATCAGCCTCCTGGGCTCCCTCCCCTCTGCACTGCACTGGTGACTCACCAGGATTGCTGTGTGAAGTGCTCACCTCCCCAGTATGAGAGAGACACACACATACTGGTGTCCAGCAAAGGGCTACAAAGCTGATTAAGATGACTGGAGCATCTTTCAAATGAGGAGAGGCTGAGAATGCTGGGACTGTTCTGCATGGAAAGGCTCAGAGGGAATCTTATCCATGTGTAAAAATACCTGACAGATGAATAAGGAACCAGATTCACCTCAGCCATGCTCATAGAGAGGACAGAGGTGATGGGCACAGATTTTAAAAAAAGACACATGAAATTTCATCTGAAAACAAGAATAAGCTTTTTTTTTTTTTATGTACTGTGAGGGTAGTCAAATCCTAGAACAGGTTGCCCAGAGAGGCTGTGAAGTCTCCATCTGGGGAAATATTGAAAGCTCAGCAGGAGCAACTGGGCAGCTTTCTCCAGCTGACTCTGTTTGAGCACAGTGAGATGGATTAGACAATTTCTAGAGGTCACAATTCTGTGACTTTTTAAAAAAACATGAAGATAAATGATATATTTGTTTCAGCATTTTCTATATTTCAATGTCATCCCTAAGCTCTGGAGAAGTCAGAGGTTCAGGAGAAAGACAAAAGTAACGTCGAAGAGAAGCTGAGGTTTGGCTGATCTACCTTCACGTCCAAACTTCTGAGATAAATTCAAAATACTCACTTTTCAAAGTGTAGTTTGAATACTCACTTTTAAAAGTCTAGTTCCTAGGAGTTATGCTAAGTGTTGCCAGCTCAGCTAAGTGTGTCACTGCCTACAGCCACCCTACTCCCCAGCTTGCTTTGTCACAGGGAGGTTTAGGCTCAGGCTTGTTTGCCAGCTGTTTGATATTCTACAATCTGCCAATTTTTCCCCTCAATGAGTCAGAAGGTGTTGCTTTTGTTCTCAAAAAGCTCTGCTGCTCATCACAAAAGATAAGACAGAGACAGCCAAAGACCTCAGATCACAAGGCAGTTTTATCTCTTCACAGCATCACACTAAAGAAAAGAGCAAGTTTGCCTTGCTCCACAGAGATCAATGGAAATATGACAATTTGTGGCTGTAACCCCAGGACTCCTTCCTTTGTTTCATGCTTTTTGCAGTTCTAAAAAAACCAAACAACAACACCCAAGGATGTAGAAGCGGGGCCCCTATTGTTTTCTTCAAATAAACCCAGAGTATTTGCTCAAAAACAATAAGGATATTAATAAACATACAAACATCCACATACCACAGCCCCAGAACACTACAGAGAAGAGCCATGTACCACTCCAGTTTCTCCTCCTCCAAGCTTAGTTCAACTACATTCCTCATCCCACCAGTGAAAAATCCCACCTAATCCTGTAGGATGCAAATTCTAAACAATGAGAAAGAGACAGACTGGAAGCAGGAAAAGAACAGAAGAAATCAGCCATGAAATCTCAGCACTTCCACAAACAGGATACAGCTGTCTCCAGGAACTGGGCCTTGGTTTATTTATAATGACTTTGTGTCATTTTTCATTCTCCAAATCAGATGTAATCTCAGGGAGGCAAAGAGAAAATAGACACAACACTAAGCAACTGGAGGAAGAGTGTGAGAAAGTCTTACAGCTCAACTGGACTTATAAAAATCCACAGCCAGTTTGAGAGGCCACAGAGAGATCCTGAGACGCGCGTCCAAATTGCGAGCAGCTCCTGGATGGCTTCCAGCAGAAGGTTAAGAGTGAACATAGTGATATTTAGATAAAATTTGACTGCCCCATCACCATCGGATCACTTTGCCTCTCCACAGTTGCCCACTTCCTCATTTTGAGACACAAAACTTGACAAATAGGTGTCATGAGCTGCAAAAGTCAATCCATTTGCTACAGAAGGAAAATGAAATGCCTTCAGCAAGGAGGTAACCCATAATTAGCAACTTCACATGTCCAATATTGACTAATACACTAGAGGTGGTTGCTCCACTTTACACCTCCAAGCACAGGATCAGGCCAATGTTTTAAAGCGCCTGTGCCCCAGATTTACACTCAGCCTCTTAGATCAAACTTGCTTCTTTAGAATAAACAACAACAGTCTCTGGAAGAAGCCAAATAATAAATAGTAGGTGATGCTATCCCTTTGCTGCTGTCACTGAGACTGTTTTTCATGTCCACGCCTAGCAAAATGAAGTGACAACATTGTGGTGTTTTTATTTCAATTACATGGACTTTTTTCCCATGTCCCAACCCCAAAATACCTGCTTGATAAAAGATTAGGGGGGAATACTGTGTTTGCTTTCAAGTTCTCTCCATTCTCTAGTTGAAAACTACCCAAACTGCAATGGGGAAAAAGGGAGGGGGAATCTGTATGAAACACCCCTGGTGTCTCAGAGTAAATGTGCTATAAACATACTCGGATTCAACGCCAACATCAAAGGCTTTTTATTCTCTCATTCTAAATACGAGAACAACTGGATTTAGTACCTGTTTTGTTCTCCATCTCCTCAAATGTCTAATGATTTAATTTAAAACTATTCCCTTTGATGTCAGTCTTGTATTACCTTTTACTTGAGGCAATCAGCTTCAGGAGAGTATAAACCATTTGATTCAGTCTTTCACTCCACGGAAGGGATCAGAGACAACTTGAAAAGCTCAGAGCAATCACTGCTGGAGCTCAAGCCCAGGCCCACACCACCACGCTGCTGAAGCTTCACAGCACCCCATCTTTAATCTGGACCTACCCTCTGTGATGTCCCATTATAAACTCAATAGGGCTTTCCTTTTTAGACAACCACTGCAACCTCCATAAATTCCAATTCCAAATTCCAATAACTTGCAATTCCAGTCCTATTTCTCATCAGCTGGGCTTGCATTGGGCAACAGCAGCTGGTTCTAATGAGACAAACACCAGACTGGAATTACAGGCAGAAAGGAGCAGAAACTGTGAGAGCCAGAAAAGGCAAGAGCAAGTGCTCCCTCAGCTCAGTTCCAGTTTATCCAAATCCATGGTGAGCACCCCTCTGAAGTCCCAGTCTCCCAGGGCCTGGCTGCCTACCAGATCATTGATGCATTGCTAAAGCAGAAACACCTGACAGACACTAATACTCCAGCATTTAACTGTGATTCTCCCCAGCAGACCCCAGCTTGGTACGGACAATGCTATTTTTCAGCAGTACCAAAGGAATGGTTGGAGCAAGTTTCTGCATCTGCAGCAGGAGGAATGTATTTCTGGCTCCACAGTAGGCTCAGGATGCACTTGCATCCTTCAGGCATTCAGAAGCTTTTCCATTCGCCCTGTGAGCACGTGGCAAAAAACCAAACACTACACCATCTGCGGACACATTTTAGGTAAGAACAACATCTGGATGATTTTTCAGGTTTGCAGTTAAATAAGTATCCTTTTGATTAATGAAACAGCCTGACCCAGACCCTGATGAAATGAGGTATGTGTGTGGGAAGAGACAAGCCTGATGCAGAACATATACTACCTCCGCTGGAGCCAACACATAGAGCACAGCACTCCTTCAGAGAATCACAGAATGCTATAGGGTTGGAAGGAACCTCTGGAGATCATCTAGTCCAATCCCCCTGCCAAAGCAAGTCCACCCAGAGCAGGTTGCACAGGAACAAATCCAGGTGCGTTCTGAATGTCTCCAGAGAAGGAGACTCCACCACCTCTCTGGGCAGCCTCTACCAGGGCTTTGCCACCCTCAAAGGAAAGAAGTTCCTCCTCTTGTTTAGGTAGAACTTCTTACGTTCAAGTTTGTGCCCATTTGCTCTTGTCCTGTCATTGGGCACCACTGAAATAAG
>JAOXJM010000001.1:204549483-204559790 GCA_026413425.1 Tringa solitaria
GGACAGGCTGAGAGAGTTGGAGGGGTTCAGCCTGGAGAAGAGAAGGCTCTGGGGAAACCTTATTGCAGCCTTCCAGTACTTAAAGGGGGCTTATAAGAAAGATGGAGACTTTTTCCTAAGGCCTGTCGTGACAGGATGAGGGGCAATGGTTTTAAACTCTAAGAGGGTAGATTTAGATTGGACATTAGGAAGAAATTGTTTTATTGTGAGCATGGTGAGACACTGGAACAGATTTTCCAGAGAAGTTGTGGATGCCCTATCCCTGGAAGGGGTCAGGGTCAGGTTAGATGGGGCTTTGAGCAACCTGCTCCTAGTAGAAAATGTCCCTGCCTGTGACAAGTGGGGTTGGAAATAGATGATCCCTAAAGGTCACTTTCAACCAAAACCGTTCTGATTCTGTAAAAATGGGGTAAAGTCAGTGCTGCTTCCCTGTGCTGCCCGGAATTTGCCTGCACATCCCTTTTCTGCTCAGTCACACTAGGAGAAGGCAGAGGCTGCGCACGTCTGCTGTGCTTGTGGTCAGGGGTTGTCCCATTCCTGTGCATTGATCTTTGTAGTCAGTGGGAGAAAGGAGAGACAGCAGCAGTGTGATGCCTCAGGGGCAGGAGGTGCTGGGAGGCAGCTTTGGCAGTGACACTGCTTATAGGGAGACAAATCCCTGCCTCGCTGCAAAGTCTCAGGAAAGAAAAGAACTGCTGGCCAGAGACCTCATTTCAAAGAAACAAGCTGGACTCATGGGAAAAAAAAGCAAAAGCTTTGGTTTTGACTTTCCCCTGTGGTGATTTTTATCTGTGCATGAAAAGCTTCTTGTCCTCAAAGTCCCCGCGCTGCCAGGGCCTTCGTTCACCTCTGCCTTTGCTCCCACTAAGCTGATGTCCCCACCCGTGGCTCTCAGTCTAGACCTGAGCTCCGAGCTGCCTTGAGAGGCCGTCCCGAGGAATTAGAGCTGCAGAGCAGGGGCAGGGGCATAACAGGGTGGATGAGAAAGACATTCAGAGGAAGGACAGGAGACCGCAGGGAAAGGTGCAGGGAGGGTAGGTGAGAACCGGGCTGGAAGTGCATCCTCAGCCAACAAAGAAACTTGTCCATCGTCTGTCCTCCGTGCCACTGCAAGGAATCGGGCAGACCGCCCGGACACACAGAGGTTACTGCCTCAGTGCTGGATGGAAACAGAGGGACAAAAAAGCCTTTGTGCTCCTGAGTGAGTGGAATTAGTTTTGTTTTAATGCCAGTCACCATCCCCTCCTGTAAGGGCCAGCATTGAGCTTTGCTGGCTGTTGGTACAGCGTTGTGATGTGGTTTCTTAAAGAATCGCAGCGCAAGAAGGAGCTGGTACTGCCTCGGTGTCAGGCAGAGATACAGGATGTAAATTGGTGGGAAATTAGGGCTCTATCGTTCAGGGAACTCCTGGCTTAATGTGAGAATTAAACAAGTGTGTAATGACTGTTCAGTGCACGTTACGTGTTTTCTCTGCCCGGTCACAGATGGTGCATTTATTATTGCTCTCAGCTATAGGTTTTCCCTCTCTTGTTTGGTCCATACTGCCCAGAATATTTTTTTCTAGGTTTATTTGACTCATAAAACCCTCTCCAGGCCAGATAAACAATTAATTTAGGGAATAATTAGGGAGTAGCACCAATGACAGTGTCTAAATACACCAGGAAAAGGATAAGATCCTTCCTCTCAGACCCATCTGCTCCAGGGCCACCTGTGGGTCTTTGGAAGGAAGGGGATAACACAGAAAAGTCTGGCCTCAAGTTTCTTGGACTGGACTTGAACTTTTCCCATCCTTCTTTCTAAAGAACAAATGGCATCACTAGACTGGACAGGAATTTGGTCCACCAGTCCCCAAGAGAAAACGAGGATAAGGCACTAGCAGAGTGCAAAGTCAACGGTCTCTCAGATGACTTTTCTGCCCTTGGAGTTCAGCACTTCCCAGCCTTGACCTGGCAGGAGAAGTGCTCTGAAATGCCTCCTCTGTGGATGTTTCAGCCTGGGCCTTGAACTCCAGACTGTCTCTGCATGGAGCTTCCTCACCCTGCCTTCTAAATCTTTCTGGTTCTTCACTTTGTCCTTTCTAGAGGGTGGAGAAGGAAAAGCTCCACGCAGTTCTGCTTTTGAAATGAATCTGTCCTTGTTCCCTCTGATTGAGGCTTTTAGCCTCAGTTCCTCCAGATCTGGCCAGGGAATGGGACTTCTAAGAAAGGCAAGGATCAGGATGGGAGTGGTATGAAGCAAGAAATCAAATCTTGCCTCTTCCAAGATAGAATCATAGAATTGTCTAGGTTGTAAGGGACCTTTCATGTCATCAAGTGCAACTATCAACCTAACACTGACAAAAACACCACTAAACCATGTCATGTGACTCACATCTCTGGTGTCTAATGAGACAAACCTAGGTTGTCTACATAGTTCAGAATGGAAAATGCTGTTACAGAAAATCTCTCCCCTCAGGACTGGACATGTGGAAATCTTTTCTATCTCTCCTTCTGAGAGCCCTGAAGGTGTATTTCCCAGCAGTGCCATCTCTTTCGGATTTGGAGGGCTCTTTCAACTGAGGGTTTTTATCAGCAGCAGAGTTATGGACCTCTGAACTGGAGTCCTAAGCATCTCCAAAAAGTCCAGCATCCTTCTACCTACATTGCCAGAACATCAGCTTGTACCTTCTACTTGAAGCTCGACATAGTGTCTTCTGGGTAGATTTAGGACCATGCTCTCAGGGCATGAGCATGTCCTCCCGAAAGGAAGGAGAGTAAGGCAGATAAATCCTTGTTAACCTGTGGATAATATGCACTTCTTCAATCTGCCAGTCTCTCCACAGTTTTGAAGTCTTCTCACTGTATCAGTGATCAGATCCTAGTCACTTTGGAAGTCACGCCAAAGCAAGGGGATGTCTAAGCAGGTGGAGCATGTCAGCCTGCCCGTGCCCATCACCATGGCCCGGGGAGAGTGACTGGAAATGGGGAGATCAGAAAGCCTTGAGGAGAGTCACTTCTAGCTCTTTGGGGACAGCAGGAAACTAGGAAAGATATTTTGGGGGAAAGCAATGTCTAGCCTGGGCCTCTGGAGAGGACTTCTCTGGACTTCTCTTCCAACAGAAACGTGCTCTGGATCCGCTCTGAGCAAAAAGGTGACTGGAACATTGAGCTTTGTGCTGGGCTTAGGCTTCATTGTGGTGGTACTCATCATCTATCAGAAGGAAAAGAAAGGTGAATTATTCATGAGCTAAGTAGAAAACTGTTCTTAATGGGGCTGCAGAGAGATGTTTTAAAGCCTGTAAGGCTTCACTAGAATTTAGATTTACCATGATAATTTCCTTGGGTTCCCAGCATTCAAGTGGGTTTTATATGGTCTAATCCAATATCCGCAGAAGCCAGTGATAGCTTTTAATTTATTTTAACTGATGTTAGATTGGGCTTTCAGTGATGAGAAGCCATTTTAGAGCTATCACCAGCTGCTGAAAGGTCAGTCCAGTCCTCTGAGATACAGTCCTAGGCTATGGTTATGGTTTCTTACGAGTATCAAATTAGCTGCTTCATTCCCAAATGTCTCCACATTGCTTTGTTGCAGACATATTTTGTAGACTCTAGAAGCAAACGCGTTCATACTTATTTATAGAAGGATTAAATACCTTTCTTTTGAAACTGTGCAGGGGAAAAAAGAACATTGTCTTCCAGAAAGCTGCGTCCTTATTCTCAAAATGTTGGTTTGCTGAGTAACAGTATCTCATTGTAGCCTTTGCTTTCTGCTTATTTAAGATTATTAGAGTCACAAACAAGTACTGGGTAGGTCATTGTTGTGTGGTATCTTTCATAGTGCAACAAGGAATATCCCTCAGCTTAATCCCATACTGTTATTTTTTCCTAAGCAAAATCCCTTAAACAAGCCACGTCCGAGGTAGCCCTTTGCTCCCAGGAATTCTCAGCCTATGGGTTTAGGTCACCAACATCAGGAGGACCTGAATTCCCTGCCCACCATCACAGCTGTTAATAGCTAGGGAAGAAAATGTTTGGTGCTGTAAATGCTGAAATCTCTTTCCTTAGACACAAACATCCATTTCCCAGTGAACTACGATGGGAACAACGTACAGATTTGGGTCTATAGGAGTCAGTTTTCCAGCCTGCCCAGAGCCTGGGCTCGTTGCACCTCTGCTGTTCAGGGCCCTGCATTATCCAAGTGATAAACGCTTTGAGTCGGTCTCCAAGGTCATCTCAGAAACTGGATTTCCCTGCCATAAATAAATCATCTACCAGAACAGCCTCCGGCAGGGCTGCCATGGGCTCTCTGAAGCTCAGCCGACCCCATGGATCTCAGCAGCTCTGTGTGGTGGGTTAGCACGGGACCACCATGCACTTGGAGATGCAAGCTGGTCTCTGCTCCGGGACTTCAGAGCAGAGATGCATCCACGGACTGTTAGGTTGAGTATGGAAAACACAGGAAAATCATTAGGGGAGTGAACACTGGAGGCTCTACTAACACGAGCCTGGAGGAACTCGTCCTTTGCCTCAGTCTGGATGGCACGGTGACTGGCAGCGCTCCAAAGCCTGTGTGAGAAGTTCCTCCACCTATTTCTGCTCTTTCTTCCTGCAGGACAGCCGTGCCTGTCTGCTGCAGCCACAGAGGGAGGTGACACGGAAAGGGACGCGCTGCTGGGTTACTAAGCCCACATCAAACCTCTGTGAGTCTCTTTCTGTCTCTCCGAGTTAAGAGGAGCTGCTTTTTTTCCAACACTATTCCCTTTCTTCCTACTGTTGCCCACGTTAGCAGGGTACTGCCTCTTCCCCTCTCAAAAGAACGGTGAATTGGAAAGTTTTCAGGCATGTAAATTATGTAAATTCAAGGATAATCTCAGGGCCTGACGCTGGGCCGTTGAGGACAGGATGGACTCTGCTCCTGCAGGAAGCTGCAGGAGGAAAGCTAAGAGCTTCCCAGCCCTGTCCACACCTGGAGAGAGAAGAGGGGAACAAATAATAGCATTTCTAAGGAATGTTTTGTACTTTGAGCGATTTATCTAAGGGTCTGAAAGGATTTAATAACTGAGAGCTAATTAAATGTACTAATTAACCCGGTGTTTAATCTCAGCTCCTCGCTAGCTTTCTGTGCTGCTGAAGCAGAGACTTAGTCCCATATATCATGACATCCAGCCACTTTGCTTAATTGTGATTCCTCTGCACATGGTGCAGGCTCTCAGCCGCTAAGGTGATGAGAGGAACACGAAAGCCCACGTACAGGAGAAAATTAGAGGGGCGAAGCCAGCCCTGTGTGACTAACAACCTGTGAGATTATTTCCATGAAGAGGATATTGACAGTCTAATTTGTTTCCCCTCCCCATTATCATTGGTTTGTTCTCATTGACGCCACTCTTTTGCTAAGGGGGATGGGAACAAACTGCTTCTGGGCCCATGATGACAAATGGCCATATTATTCTGTGGTCCCATCCTTGTCTCTCTGGCTCCAAGCAGCTCTGCTACAACCAGGAGTAGGAGGCTGCTCAATTTCTCTTCCTACCACACTTCCCAATGGGCTTGCTTTTCTGTGAGGGTTTATACTGGTGCTACTGGTACTCTTTTGGTGTACAACCCACACGGCCAACTCCGTGAGCTGTTTCCTCAGTGTCAGAGAAGAAGGGGCATCTGAAGTGGCCACCCAGAGCCAGCTCAATCCAGATGATCTGGATTGAGATCAGGATCAGGAGCCATGTGACTTTCCTGCTTCCAGGGCTAAATAATTCCTCCTGGCTCTGGAGCTTTGAGGGACCCTGGAGCAGGTTGGTGAGTTCATGGATCATGCTGGGTCCAGGAGAAGGTGTGCTCCACAAGAGAAACAGACAGAGGACTCACAAGATCCCAAATCCTGGCACATCATGAAGGGCATCATCCCAAGACACACTCCTCGAGGTGCAGTATTTAGTGGGGGACATCTGAAATCTTGTCATTACTTCTTCTCACAGCTCTCATGAAAACTATCCCTGAGAAGCTACCAAGAAGCACGGGCTGCCCAGCCTAGGGCAGAATAATTGCCCCCAACAAGCCAACATCTTCGGTTTGCTCCCATCTGTAACTCCATCTACACACCGTGCATTTATTACTGCTAACATAAACATGGGGTGGAGGCGAGCTTCTCGTAGGCTCATGACCTCAGCTTGGGGTCATGACTCCTTCTTTAGGAGCTACTAATTCAAATATAGTTGGAAATGAGTCTGCATGAGCACGGGGTCATTAAATTAGCCGGGGAAACAGGCTGCTCTTGGGGGGGGAGAGGGGATGAGGCAGTCACCTTCACTGGAAATCTCCAAGGGAAAGCCAGGCCCAGATGTCTCCGGGATGTCTTAGGAGAATGAATCAGACCTGCCAGGATGTGGGGAGAGGGGGGGAGACGACCCGCCGGGGGCTTTTTTTCTGCAAACTGAACAAGCAAAGGATTTCACAAAACCGGCAATCCCCCAGCGTCTCCTTGCGCAGCCCTATGCAGCCAGCGGAGGAAATTGGTAACTGTACCCAGCAAGCCTGTTTTTAATTAACAAATAATTATCTACAAATTGCTGTAATTATTGCCTTGGATTCCAGAGGATGGGGACGTTAGCGCGAGACGAGCAGAGTTTCCTTGCGAGTGAAATATTTTCCCTGCCTTATCTCCAGCGCCCTGCTGCTGTGAGGTTTGGGGACTCGGCGGCGCTTTCCTTTTGAGAAAGTGATAAAAACAGCTCAGGCTGCCTGGAAGGGGGAAAAGGCACCGAAGGGAGGGCAGTTTCTTATGTTTATCGGGTTGTCTGCCCTCCCGCTGGAGTGGTTTGGGGGATGCCAATTAAGACATAAAGCCTGACGCTGATTGCCCCGCCGGTGAGCTGGTGGGGCCAAACGGGCGTCCTGGTTTGTCATCTTTCAGCGAGGAGAGGGTATAAAAGCAGGTTGGGAAAATTGGGGTTCGTGTAAATTCGGATCACACAAACAGGATGGAGCTGCCCCAAGCCTTCGGCGTTGAGAGATGATGGTCTGGAGTGGGTGCGGTGCCGGCCGTGACCTTCTGGACCATGTTTCGTTGGGAGAGTGGTGTATAAGGAGCCCTTCCACCACTTTTCCTTCAGGCTCTGCAGCCAAACCTCATGGTAGATACCCACAGCAACCACCTTTTCTGGTTACAAAACATCTCCCTCATGGTAGCCTAAAGACTAATGGATATTTAATATGGATATTTATTGTCCCGAAGGGCTTATACCCTTTCAACAGGGCTAACAGGGGAAAATCCACCCCAGTTTGCAGGGAAGGCACAGAAAGTCTGTGATATGTCCCGGGCTGAATAGGCAACCTGCCAAAGAGTTCCTGAGCCCAAACTTCAGCCTTGCTCGGCATGTTTAATCTCTGAATCCTGCCACCACCCAGGAAATGATGCCCTTTTTTCTGTCACTCCTAAGCGATTCCCCTAAACGACGCTGCTCGCTGCCGGGGTTTCCATGACAGCCTCCACTTCTAGCAACCAGGGGGGGCTTTTTATTATTCATCCGTGGCATATTTACCCGAGGTGAGCTGCCTCTACCGTGTTCTTCTCTGAAGTGTTGCCTTCGTTTACCATGTACGCTACATCTTTCCACTTCTCCACGCAGACATCGAACCCCATGCAGGGGGTCCTGCAGCCCCTTCCGAGGCGATGTGGGGTGCGTTGATAACTCTCGCAGCATCCCTTTTGGCTCCAAGAAAACTAAGAAAACCCCTTCTTGGTGAAGAGGTGGTGTTCCTCCTTGCTGTGGAGGACCATAAAGAACAGGGCAAGTTGAGAACTTGGTCCTGCCCTCACTCTAAACTTGCCTTTAGCGGCAGGACAACATAAAAGTCCTTAATCCTGCTCAGAAATATCTTGCTTGGCCTGAAAATACAGAGATGGCAGCTGACTTTCTGCTGCTTTCGGGGTAGCAGGAGGAATTTTTTTGGATGCAGGAACCTCTATCACTGCTAATGCCCATCGTGGTCCCCAGCACTGGCCAGTCTTGAAGAGCTTCAAGCTCTTCAAACCCCCTGAAGTTTAAGCTCCTGCCATGAACTCGTCCTTTCAGACCTCGACAGGTGCATAAAGGTGTTTTTCAATCATTTTGGGGCTTGTTGTCGAGCTTTGCTTGCCAATCGTGTGAGCAAAAATTACCCACTGTGAAATCTGAGTCTTTGCCCTTAGCATGGTGCCCTACATGCTGGGACCTTGCTGAGCATCTGTAACTCCTGCCCTATTCAAGACATGGCTGCGCCTCAAATATGTGACTCTAGCAGGAAAACAAAGAAAATTAGACCATGTTTCAGTGTTAGGATCAAAAAATGTTTTTTGTTTTTTTAATACCTACCCCTCTCCCACGCACTGTGGCCTTTAAATAGGTGGTTTCTAATGAATGGAAATAGTTGGATATGGACAAAGAAGCTGTCACAAGAAATGATCGAGTGTGCTTAATATTTTATTTTCAAGACTTAAAAGGAAATCTCTGAAATATCCTTTGGCAGGTCTGTGAAGCTAATGAAGTGATTCAAGAGATACAGAAGGAACCGAGGGCCTGTTGGCAGCAGAGCGGGACGGTGTTGGTAGTGTTTCATACCCACTTTTGCAGCACAGCTGAAAAATACTGTGGGGGAAAGGCAAACAAAGGCAAAATTCAGATTCAGTTGCTTCATCCATGCTGGCAAGAAGAAATCTAAGCCCTTCTAACCACTGTGTGCCCATAGTATTTAAAAAGTAGGGAGAGTAAACCAACTTTTTGTTGGTAAAACTCAAATTTCCTTTGAAATTGGAGTATCTGCAGACTATTGTGCCCAGCATCACCGTTAAGCCTCTGAACTTTAATGCCTTTGGAGATTTCCCATGGGAAACCAGTATGCTGTTGTGCTACTGGGCTTCACTGGTGAAACAACTCGTCCTAAATCACACAAGAAGTCAAAGTCACGCATGGGATTTGAACTCTGACCTTCTGATGTCTCTTTCTGTGCACGCACCATCATCTCTTGTATTTCTCATGCCTCATTTCACTCCAGATAGTTTCTGCTGCTTTCTAACTCTCCCAGCTGCCAGTGATGCTCTTTGCTGCCTCCAGTGTGTCCCCAGAGGGGACGTGTCTCCATACAGGACATGTCTGCAAAAGGCTGGAGGAGCTCCTTGCGCCATATGAAGGAAGAAGCCATCTCACAGTCTTCGGCTCTGTGGGATGGCCAGTTTGAGTTTTCCTCCGCAAAATCAGCAAAAGTGAGGATAGGGATAGCAAGGTTTCTGGAGACATTCTGACCTGTTCTCCATGTGAGTGTCACCTCCCAGTAGTCATAAGGGACAGCAACCATCCCACCTAACTCTAGAGTGCTGCCATGCAAGTGTCTATAGCTGAGCTGTTGTTTGCACTCCCTTTATAGCTGATGGAGACAAACAGGCTCCTCCAGGAAGCAAGATGTCCTATCCTGAAGGAAACATCTAAAATAGTCTAGGTGAGTGCTCACAGGAATACCTGTGATAGCAATCTCAGATGGTGAAGCCTCCATGGTGAGGGGAGATGTATGTTAGCTGATGTCTTACAGAACATCTCAAATGGCTCTGCATGTACAGGTGAGACCTCGCCTGCTGCTAGTGAGCTCCAGGTGTTCAAAAAACACTCTTTTCTGCTTCCCCTGTCATAATGCGGGCTGACATTTCTTAAATCTCAAGATTTTCCTTTTTTTCCGCTACTTCTTCCTTTTTGTCGCTAGATGACAGCAGAGGTCTCATAACATCACACCCAAGGACGGCTCTGAACCAAAGGCAGTTCATGGCTGGGACAGCCTGCTGGGTGCCCCGAATCATCCTGGTGACTCTTAGCAACTCTTTATCTACTTATTTTTCTGGCAGATTATGTACAAATCTACTATTTAAGACAAAACTGCCACGTTTTGTATGGAGCTACTTGAATATTTTTTCCTGCCTTATTACCTCTGTGGTCCCCATCCTATTTTTAAAACTTTCTCTCACACCAACTGGATGCATTTCATTTTAAACTAGACTTGTGCTGTCCAAGGATGGACACTATCCACCTCATTGAATTTAAAGGAGAGCTCACAGATACGGGCAGTCAGAGCTGGGAACTGGAAAATCCTCCAACCTTGTACAACCTGCTCCTATGCAACACCTACAGATACAGAGCTGAGCTCCCAAGGAATAGGTGGGAGGATTTCTGTGATAAGTGGGAATTGGCACCTAAATGTCATAGAATCATAGAATGATTTGAGTTGGAAGGGACCTTAAAGATCATTGAGTTCCAACCCCCTGCCCTGTGCAGGGACACCTCCCACCAGACCAGGTTGCTCAAAGCCCCA
>JAOXJM010000001.1:204613569-204630250 GCA_026413425.1 Tringa solitaria
CTGGGCAGCCCGTTCCAGTGTCTGATAACCCTTTCAGTGAAAAAATGTTTCCTAATATCCAGCCTGAACCTCCCCTGGCGTAACTCGAGGCTGTTTCCTCTAGTCCTGTCGTCTGTGACTTGGGAGAAGATATATATATATACACACATACATATGTATTCCTACATGAATATACAGCTCGTTTTCAGCTGTGGGCTGTGAGCAGCACAGCGAGCTGCATGCTGTGTAGGTGTGAAGCCCTGAGTTTCCCAAAGCTGTGGGCATGTAGGTGACCATCCTTGGTGCCGTCTCACCTGGAGACAGCAGGACACCTGCTGGAGGTGACTTTTTCTGCTGTGACATCCAGAGGCATGTAGACACTTGGGGACAGCATGAGGGTGTGGAGGGATGCCCCAACTCTTCACCCCAAAGCAGAGCTGGCACAAGCAAGGACTTATGCTATGAACAGAAGAGGACCCTAGTGCAGAACATGTCCAGAATGATAGAAAAGACAGACTCAAGGTGTCTAACCTCTTACAGCTTCTATTTTAGGCCCCTTGACCAAAACTCAGGCATCACTGAGATCCACCAGCTAACATCAAACTCTAGGGGTTGTATTTACATTTACTCATGAAAAGAACTCCTGCATCTTGGTTCCACTCACCCCCTGGGCCCTGAAGGTCTCGGCAGCAAGTTGGTGAGATCCTCAGGGTAGGTGGACCCATGAACTACCCTTGGGACTGCTCCTTGACTGTTGTCACGTTTGGTGTTTTTTCCTTCCTGTCCCAGGAATGCTTATCCTGGGCAGTATAAATACAGAAGATTTTTAGGTATAGAAACAGGTCATTTCTGCCTCTTGCCATGAGCTGGTTCATGTGGACAGCCATGTCCTGGGTTTGGACATTGAATAAGTGAGTCATTTGAGCAACTTCTGAAGTTGTTTGAAAATCATGAACTCCAGATTATTGCTGTTGATGAACATTTTGCTCCCGTTTATAAACAAGCTCCATTCTACAATGAAGATTACACGTAGGAAACCGAAAGCAGCTGGTCCTTCTCCAACAATGAGAGGCTGAAATGCAGCAAACCCTGGGTTTCACTCCCATCCTGGTGTGAAGAGGACCCTGCTCACTTATAGTGATGAGAGGCCTGGGCAACCCAATGGTGGGCAGCAGGGCCATTCCCAAACACTGTTTGATCCTTGCAGTCTGAAATCAGCCCCTTTTAAATGCTACTTTATTACGGAGGTGTGGGAGCAGCTCTAATTAAAAATGCCATGACTCAGATGGCAAGGTAATGAGATACAGTGAGCAGAAAACTCAGCCCAGAAGTAGTCACGCCAGTGAGCAAGTGGCACAGGGCCTCTGAGTCGTGGCTTTTTCATTATTTATCCCCCAACTGTGTGATCTCAGGCCAAACATTTAACCTCGGTGCCTTGTTTGTCCCACTTGTAAAATGGAGGTAATATTTTCTGTAGCCAGAAGGAGATTTCTGATGGGGAACACAGCACAGGTACGAAGCACAGTTATTGAAAGCAACTGCAAAGTCTTTATTTCTTTATATGTTTCATTTGCAAATCAGTTTTAGTCCATTTTTTCATTAAAATCTGGGACCACATGCTGGAAGATTTGTAGAAGCGATTTCATGAATGCCTTTCTGGCTGCATCGCAGAGTGTATTCGCACAATCTTCCACCAGCCTGTGACCTGCCGTGGCTTATTAACCCGCTGCCTTGATTATCTCTGTACCACTGATGAGCAGTCCTGCTTGTTAAGGAGGCTTTTCTGCCAGGCTTGTCACACTCCGGCTTCAAATTCAGGCCTTGAGGGTTTTGGAGCTTGGATTGATGGTGGATGATGAGGTCTGGTTATGTAAAACTCCTGGAGGACACGAGTATCTCCCGGATGGAAAATAACAGCATAATGATGAGCTAACAGAGCCCTCTCATCTCCTGCTCTTGGAGGCAGAAATCAAAGCCATCACGCGGTCCCGCTGGCTCGCAGCATCTCACTTGCAGGACTGGCTTTGCTGAACAAACTCGCTCTAATGATCTGGCTGCTGACTCCCCCTGCCCGAGACACCTCCGGGGTAAGAAAACATTTTCTCAACTTGGGGTTAAAAAAGTCTGCTCTGTGACGCAAGCGATGGACTTGGAGCTGCTTGAGCAGCCGGAGGAACAGAGCTTTTTTTTGGCCGTGGTTCTGTTTTATTTAATTCAGAGAGTGGGACATGAGCTGGGTCATTAAATGCAAGGACACAGCGCTTGCTCACGTTCCTGTATTTCTCCCCATCCTTTGCTGAGTAAATCATAGAATCATAGAATGGTTTAGGTTGGAAGGGACCTTAAAGATCATCAAGTTCCAACCTCCCTGCCATGGGCAGGGACACTTCCCACCAGACCAGGTGGCTTACTGCCCTGTCCAACCTGGCCTTGAACCCCTCCAGGGATGGGGCATCTACCGCTTTTCTGGGCAACTTTTTCCAGTGTCTCACCACCCTCAGAGTAAAGAATTTCTTCCTAATATCTGATCTAAATCTTGCCTCTTTCAGTTACCTCTGACAAGGATGTGCTGGCAGGGCTTAGGAAGGCTCATGTTTTTACAAATAGTATGCCGGAGGAGAAGGAGGTGCTTGGGCTTGTGTTTTACATAGGGAGCTGATGGTCAGAGCAGTTTTCCAGGTAGAATCCAAGAAATGATATCCAAAATCACAATAATTCACACCATTTTCTTGCCTGGACTGCTCCTGTTTCAACAGACTACATCCAAAGGAGCTCCTCTTGCCCTGGAAATTTCTCTACCAGTGATCGCCTGTAACAGTGACTGGTCCAGACCAGACCTTTCAAGTTTTGACAAAGATTGAGCTCAGTTGCATCAAACTAAAAAAAACAGGTCAGTCTTTGCAAAAGAGACTCCATCTCTGCTCTCACCAGTGGCTCAACTTTTCTGTGTCTTGAACCTGCATCTTTCTGGAGGAGAGCTGAAGGCATCAGGAGAATTAGATTGTCACCATGGACTTTTCCCAGCCTCCAAGTACAACATTGCCCCATCCACGTTGTGTGGTGGAGGGATGGGAGGCTGCTGCAGCTGGTAACTACCTACCTTGGCTGTTGCATCGCATTGCTCCATGGACACATATTCCATCAACCAAGCTAAAAAGTCCTGGAGGGACCAATATTTCACCTGGGCTGCATGATGTGCTGTGCCAGGCTGTGGCCCTGGTTCTGGCCCTTGGAAGGGCCACCAGTCTTGCCAGCTCAAGGCTGGAGTGCTTGCATTTATGGGGATAACCTGCTTGAAGGCACATAATTTGTGTTCTCCATGTGTCCATTTCTCCCATCTGAATATAATCACCATTCTTTGTTTTCAGTACTTTCCAACTATATATGAGGTGTGGTCCGTGGTTGAGGCTTCGGTTGCTTTCTATGAGTAGAAGAGGACAAATTTTTCTTTGCTCTAAGCTTAACAACAAGGAGAGCCTCCTTGCAGTCTCCTGAAAGATAAGCCAGAGGCCTCTGGCTATGGCCCCTATTAAAAACACGATGTGATAAGTCTGCTCTGGCCTATTGAACTGGCATGGCAGGGCTGCTCTCCCGAAAGCATTCCATTACTACCTATAATATTTTGATTAAAACATTGGTCTTATCTGGCACGACCGCATGGGGCAGAGCCAAACCCGCTTCACCGACAACTTAAAATATTGCTGTTTCCTTGGCTACCCTCAGGGATTAGTCCTTGGGCCAATGCATTTCAATATAGTTACCAATGATTTAAAGCAGGGTCTTTCCCGATGATAAACCGCAGGTGGAACGACGAGTGATGGACGTCGGGTACCAGGGAGGGCAGGTCACTGTCTCAGGGTGATCTGAATCCCCTGGCTAAGCGCAGCCTGGGAAAATGCACGTGAGTAACAGCCCAATGCAAATCAATGCGTCTGCCTCGGAGCAAAGGCTGCAAATCAGACCCACCGGAAACCAGAGGCTCCAGGGAGGACGTCAAGGCCTTCATGTGATTGTCTCAATAGGCACTTTCTACGGCAAGAAAAAAGGGACCAATACCTTCCTTGGAGCTAAAAATCCCCCGTGAGCACGGGAGCAAGACCCTGCCTTTATGAGCAAGGTGAGTGCTCCTAAAGGACAAGAGGAAACGGGCACAAACTTGAACATAAGAAGTTCCATCTCAGCGTGAGGAGGAACTTCTTCACTTTGAGGGTGGCAAAGCACTGGAACAGGCTGGCCAGAGAAGTGGTGGAGTCTCCTTCTCTGGACACATTCAAACCCCACCTGGACACGTTCTTGTACAACCTGCTCTGGGTGGACCTGCTTTGGTAGGGGGATTGGAGTAGATGATCTCCAGAGGTCCCTTCCCACTCCATATCATTCAGAGTGCAACCCTCATGCTGAAGGAAAGGTGACCAAACACACCAGAGGATGGAGAAACTGAAAATATCCTGAAACTGGAAAGTAGACTTTGTGCCATAAGGAGTTTATCCTGCGAAGGGACAGCAAAAAGGGGACTTGGTTGCTGTCAGGGGTATATTTGCTCTGTGGGATGGCTGGAGAAGCTGCACCAGGTCTGGTGGATGGAAGCTGAAGCTTGGCCCTGAAACAAAGCATATTTTGATGGTGGAGAGGATAACGTCCCACCAGGAATGGCCAAAAATGGGTAGAAATCTAAGGGAAACCTCCTACATGCCAACATCCACCAGCAGTTGGACTCTTCTTACCTAACTTAAGACATGTGTAGGGAGATGTCTGAACTGGTCCCTCTGGCTCTGTTTAGTGCCAAAGGAGAAAGAGATGCCATTCATTTGCCTTGTCACAGACACCTCCTTTCAGAGGAAGGAAATTACACCCAGTGATGCTTGACCTTACTTTTAGTCCTGAAAGACCCAATTTCCCCTGGTTTTGGAGAGCAGAGCCGTGCCAAAGCAGTAAATCTGGATGACCGTTGAGGGACTACCCGCTTCTCCTCCAGTGACTGCCACCCAGCCCTATGCTTCACCTTCCCATTAGGTTGTCCCCAAGGACCATGCAAGAATATTTTCCTCAATACACATCTAGCCTTGTTTTTCTGAAGTTATTCTCACTTTTTTCCTTCAGGAAAAGGATCAGAACAAGCCACTGGCTGGGCTGGACCAGGCAGTATTAAGGATCACACAAGGGTTTCCCTGGATCACTATGGCAAGTGCTGCAGCAGCTTTTCTTCTCCCTCTGGAGGAAGAAGGGTCAGATGCACGTCTCCACTGGAAGTATCACGAAATGTAATGATATCTTGATTTTTTTACTAATTTTTTTTTTTTGGAGGGGGGAACTGGTGGTGATAAGTTGATTTTTCTTGTGCACAATATAGTTTTCCCAATTTGCTTGCCTCTCTGCTAGGATGGGGACTTCCCCCAGTGCCTCAGGGATGCTCCAAACCCCTGGCATTACCTCCCGGATCAGCAAAGACCCGAAGGCACCTGTGACCCCGCACCCTCTGTATAGTGGGGGAAGCTCCTGAAAGTGCAAATTTGAGGAGGGGGGGGATGACATTTTGATCAATTCCTGCACCTGGTCCATCTCCCATGAAAGGACCAAACAGCTGAGGTGAAGAAATTCAATATTTCACAAAAAAAAAAAAGCACTATTTAAACACAAAATATTCTTTTATTTGTCACCGAAGGCTACACACGGTCACTTCTGTCTGTTTGCTTTTTTTTTTTTTCCTAGAAGGTATCTACATCTGCACTTATTTACAGCCTGGTTGTATTTACACAGTCAAGAATACAGTATTAGAAACACAAAGTGTCGAGAAAAAAAATTTCTCAAAAAATTAGTTCCAGACTTCAGGAAAATTATTACACAGGGTAATGACAAGAGTCTCCAGTGCTGGGCTTACAGATGCAGCTTTGATACAAAGTCCTCTTCTCGGCTGGAGCTGCATTAGAAGTCCTCACACAAAATAAACATTATTTTTATTTTTTTTTTTAATAGAAAAGTGTGATTCTTTGATTGGTTATTTCAATAACATCCACAAATGGTCTGAAAGTTTTAACTTTCTTTTTGGAAAGTTCCATTGTTTGCTTGAACAGTTTCCAGCTCTGAGGAAAAAAAAAAAGATTATATATATATATGTATATATATTTAGTTAATTTTCACTTGTGGTTTTCTATGCTCCCCTGCCCAGAAAGTATTGACCTCTGGGATGGGAGTTAACAGTTGAGCCATGTAATACTTTGTCAGGAACACACGGTTTTATGGTAATTAAAGGAAGGCAGGCAAGAGACACAAGAGGTTTCCCTTGGGCAGGCTGGACTGTTTCCAGCGCGGGTCACAGAGGGTGGAAAAACACCGTGGGGAACAGCCCCCGGGACAGAAAATTGCCCTTCATCCAGGAGCAACATGGGTGGCCCAGGACAGGGTGTGACATCTCCCCACGGTCTCTGCGTAAAGTTCGCTCCACAGTCACCAGTAATTTTATTTCAATGTACCCTGGAGATGAAAAAAAATACCAACCACAAAAAAAGCTGGGTTGATTTATTTTTTTTATTTTTTTTTTTTTTACTTTTATAAAACTCATGAAAATTCTTCAGCAGAACGTGGGGATTGAAATATCTAACCATCTACTGATCGTAATAAAAAAGAGGGATTATGTTAAAAAGAGATGCTGAAAAACTTGCTGTCCTGTAACAACAGGAGCAAAAAAGCCCCGGGCCACACTCGCCACGGGATGGAGGATGCCGCCGGCCAAATGGGAGCCAGGTTTTTTTCCCACCAAACCCCGGCACGAAGGCACAGCATCCGTATTTCCCAAATTCGGCCACGCCGCCCGGGAGAGGAGATAAAGTGAATAAGATTTAATGAGCACAGCAATCTTTTTAACCCCATTATTAATGTGATAGGCGCTTGTTTCTTCTCCCCGTTTAAAAAGCGGCTGCAGGACGAACCGGGAACCCTGGCCCTGCTTTCAATTACGCAGAGATTGAATCAGAACAGACTGCTGTGCCAAAAATATGAGGGGGGCCCTCCCTGTAAATCGTAAAATTGAATTCTAAAATTTCATGTTAAGAGCCTTGTCTTTGCATAATGGATTGCGCTGCCATCTATCACGGTGACACTTACAAGTCGCAGCCGAAAAAGTACTTTATTGGAATTTTTTTTTTATTTTTTTTAAACAATTTTGATTTATTCTGGTTACGCTGTCTGTATAACAGACTGAGCAGAATCTCACGCCGACCCCTACGCTCAATAACGCGTCTGCAGATATATTACAGAAATCCCTCACTGTTTCTAAGCTACGGCCAAATGGTGTCTCAGGGACTGCTCCCAATCATCTGTGTCTTTTAAACCCGAATCAAGCGTCGGGGCTCTGAACGACCTTCGTCTCATCGGCTCTCGCCTGGCGTTGTTTAGAGCTGTTGGCCCATTTTCATTGTGGCTCTGATCAATAGCTGTGATGACAAAGATATGATGAGCTGCATGATTCCCTCCGGTCACCGCTGCTTAATGATTTTTCCAAGCTCCAATCTTCAGTTGAAAGAAAAAAAATATAAAATAAAGAGTTCAGCGGAAACAAACATTGCAGCATTTCTCGCGATGCCAAATTAGTCTTGCTCCTCTCCCCTTGGGCTGAGCACACAGGATGTTTCTCAGCTGGAGAACCCTCATGGCACTGATTCATATCTGGATGTCACAGCAAGTTGGTCCCATCACTGTTGTTCCTTCAAACGGAGAGTGTTTTGGTACCAGCACCAGCTACTGAGGGCTTGAGCTGTTGGTCCTTACCCACTGCTCACCCCTGGAACCGCAGCCCTTGCTCCAGACCGATGTACTTTCTCCTCCAAGCTGTGAGCCTTGACCACGGTTCTTCCCACCACGCTTTGGACTGGAGACAAGCCCAGGAGTTCAAAGTAATTTAAGCTATGCCTTTGCATCTTGAAGGGAAACTCCTTTTGGTGGAGGAGTGTGTCCCTCTTTTGGGAAGTCAAGAAAATAGCGACTTCTCAAAGTCAAGCCATAAAAGCATGTGAGGCCACAGTGACATTTTGCATTGGAGACAGTCTGGCTTGCAACTGGCCTTTGAAAGAGGACCTAGACCAATGGAACATCAGGGGTAGCACCATGGGATTTGCACCCAGGACTGCCCAGTCTTACAGAAGTGAGGATCTGTTACCCCGAAGGGGTTAGCAAGAAGGATTGGGCAGCCACGGCACGGCTCCATGGGGAGGGAAGTGGGGCAAGGCAAAGGCTGTGAAGCATCTGTGAGGACACCCCTTGAGTGGAAGTGCTTGTGGACAGCAGAGTGCAGTCTCTGGGGGAGGGCACATCCCTTTGTGTTCACAGCCCGTTCCTGCAACTTCCACGGGGATGCATTTGAGATCCCACAGAAAAAAAGCATTTTTCACTAACGAAGGGGGAAATTTAGGGCTTCAGGACTGAAAATGCTTGTTTGTAGTTTTGCCGTCTAGGTAAAGTGGAAAGGGCGAAGATTTCACAGAGGCTGAGGATTCATGAACTGTCTTCGGACAGGTTTGTCCCCAGCACTAGACAGCCCATCCCTTTTAAATTTTTTTTGGTTAAAGGCTTTGATAAAGAGAAGAGCAACACATACATATATATACTTTCACATATATTTTTTTTTTTCCCACCCCTTTTTTGATATAATGTCTGTAGTTCCTGCGCCAGGAGAAGACCTCCATAGACCTGGTGGGCAGCCAGGAACAGTCGCATCCCACCGTGGCTTGAGGATGCTGAGGAACGCAACCCGGGCTGCCTTCACCGTGGCAGAGAGTGGGATGGCTCCCGGGTCGAGGCACGCTCTACGTGTGCGGCGGGACTGTTAAGAGTCTTGAAAAACAGGTGAACTCCTCAACGTCATTAGCTCGTGTAATAACCTGAAGAGTCTGTGTAAGGCTGTCGAGGTGCCATCTCAGGCTGGTAGGGTTCCAGGAGGAACGTTTCACACTCTGATGCCTTTCCTTGGCTGCGTGGAAAGGCGGCCCGTGTCCTCTTGCGCTGCTCCTCATAGCATTGTAACACATGGACGGGGATGGATGTAGAAGCACCACTTTTCTTGGGAGCCGCTCAGATGGGAGCAGTATAATCAGGATGCACGTTGAGCAGGTCTTCACCGGGGCTCATGCCTTTTGACCCAGTGTCCTACAGCTCTTTTTTTCCTCCGTGCATGCTGTTTTAGACACCGAAAGCCATCTCAAGGTTGAGGTTCATGGGAGGGATTTGTCCCTGCTGTGACTCAGGGAGAAGGGAAGCAGGGAGCTGGGTAGCCCTGGATGAGGGTGGTGTCTCCTTTGAGTAGGTGGCAACTGCTGGTTTGGCTAACGCTGCCCCTAATCCCCACCAGTGCATCCTCAGGGCAACCCAGGCTTGCCAAGCGTTTGATACCAGCAATGCAGGCAGTAATGCCATGGCCTTTTAACTATTCCTGGCAGGCAGTTGCCCAAAACAACTTCTCCCTTGCTAAAGCCTAGAGCTGGCCTGGCCAACGCTTGTCCTCCTAGCCAGCTCTGCCAGAGCTGGATACCCTTCCCGTCCCAGCTGCCTGCGATTCACTCCTGCCAAAGTAATAAAAAGGTTGTGAGCTGCAAGGGGCGGTTTGAAGCACGGTGCTGGGCTACAGCACCAGCGACGTCACCCCGGTGGCAAGCAGAAGGGACCACCAGAAAATCAGGACCATACCAGCGGGTGGCTCCACCACGGGTCAGCTGCGGGGGCTCTGCAGCCGCCAAAAACTCTGGCCGCGCAGCTAAAGGGCATGAGGAATTGGGGAGCTGGAGGAGGAAGAGTCTGTTGGGGGATTTTCCGTCCCATCACCTTCCTCCTTGGCAAGCGCTGGGGAACAGACAGGCGAGGCAGACGGAGCTGGCAGCCGGCGTCTACGGGGAAACCGCCATCGCGCTGGGGCTGCCAAGGTTTTGCTGCTGGAGAAGTGGGTGCCCAACACACACACCCCCCCAGCTTTATCCTGGGGGCTGGAGCCTGTGGGTAGGGGTCAAGCAGTGTTGGAGGATGTCAGTGGTGGTGGCGGGAGTGCAGAAGAGCTCGCTCTGGGGACACGGGTGCATTGCAGGGCTCCGAGTAAGGAAACGGCCTTGGCATGGGTTTGCATGTCTGGGGTTATCTCTCTGCAGAACTGGGAAGCAACAATCAAAGTGGATGGAATAATAAAAAAAAATAATAAAAATATCAGGACTAGAGATGTTCCCAGAGAGACCCAGTGAGAGCTCTTAGAGTCAGGATACGTGCAGGTGTCAGTGTGGTAGAGAAGGTCTGCTTGGGAGCAGGGTTGGCCACCTCCAGCCGGAGCTCCAGAGGTGGGGTAACCCCTCTGCCCGCAGGAACGGCCCGTGCTACCACAGGACTGTTTCAGGCAGGGGAGAGGATGCTAAGCTCATCTCCACGTTCCCTTGAATTTCAAGGACTCTTGCAAATACCAGAGCACAGAGGTTATGTGAATACAAATTACATTAGCATGCCCAGTGACTTTGTCAGCAGTTTCTTATTAAAGCGCTTGGTCCCCTCTGTGGTGGGCATTTCCATCCAACCTCCCCCTTCTCCACGGCTAACAGTCAACCGGGCTCCCCGTTTAACTGGAGCCCGTGTAAGGAACAGTGAGAGGGTCGATTCCAACATTCTCCTTCTTGTCCCACCACGCACAAGCTGTTGCTACTTATTAAACGTTTTAAAATCCCTGCTGCCAAAGTCCCCAGGAGACATTTATCTGCCATAGTCATAAACGACTTGCCAGCATGCTACTCAAAACTGCGTTTCCCAGCCAATAAATACAAGCTCCAGGATCAGGAAAAGCAGGGTTTGGCTTGCTCTAATTTTCAGTGGTATGTCACCGGGATACTATAACTACTTTTAAATTCAAATCAGCTTCCTAAAAAAATTAACTGGTTTTATCAGATACAGCACAATGGACTGTTAAACACGTAGCCTCGTGTACTGAAACACTATACATTTAATGAAGTTATGCCATTAGCAAATGTACAACATGGGTGCATTAAATCCACCTATAGAACAGCTCTACGTATGAGAGAGAGGATTTATTTTAGCTTTTCTCAATAGAGCAGGAGTCCCTTTCTTGGCTTTTGCTAGGTTTTTTAACTAAAACCAGGATTTGCGCATACACAAAAAAACCCCCAAAAGTATCTACTCTCATAATGAAAAAAGACTGATTTTTTTTCTTTTTTTATTCCAGTTCAGGAAGGAAGAGAATCATCTTGCACGTTAATATAATCAGCTCCTTTGCCGCTATAATCTACTTCTGCTCAGCAGGAGCGCCCCCCCCCAAAAAAAAAAACCAACCCCACTTTAAGTCCCAAGTGAAACGTGAAAACTACTTGTAAGGTCTCTTTTGAGGCACATGATTCGGACGGTCACTTTTGGAGTATCGGAATCAGCGTCATCTTCCATCTCCTTTCTTCTTCTCGGGGTTGGGGGGCGGGGGGAGCTCTCCGGCGCGCCGCACGCTCCCCGTCTGTCAGGTGGAAGGCTATCTCTCCCTGCCCCAAATCAGAAAGGGTTAGGAGGACACACATTAGCACAGACACCCATTTCGCACTTCACACCTAAGGACGTACGTCGACGACTCCCCACTTCAAATTCCTCACAAAGGGCAGGGGGGGAAAAAAAAAACCACAAAAGCAACCAAAAAAAACCAATAAAAAAAAAATAAAAAAAGGACAAGAGACAGTAAATTTCACTGTGATCACACAACGGCAAAATATGCCTTCTGTTCATTGCAAAAAAAACGCGTGAAGGCCAAATTAAAGAGGAAAAATAAAAAGTATGTTGCATGAGTTACAGTGCAACCACATTATTCCTTCTCTTTCTATTTTCCTCCCCCCCCTCCCCAGCCTTGTTCAGTTTAGAAAAAGGGTTGAGTACAACACAGTCAGGTAAGTGGCCACAAAAGAGTAGCTGTCTTTGGCAAGAAGTCACCGCATCGACCCCTCTCTGTCACCTTCTGCCCATTTCGCTCTGTCTCATGAAGTGGATGTTGTTGGCGCTGTCTGAGAGTTCGGGGTACTGCTCCACTGAGATCACAAAATAGCCGTCGTAGCCCTGTACCCGGCCCGTGTTTAGCACTTGTTGCTTCTCCCCTTCTGTCCACGAGCGAATCCCCTCCTCCCCATCCCGCAGTCTCTGCTGTTCCCGGGACCAAGCTTGGGCCACAGCGCGCTGTCGGGCCAGCTCCAGGACGCGGGCCTTCTCCTCGTCCAAGGTGGTCCCGTAGCGAGTGTTTAGACACAGTGCACCGTACTGGAGCTGGATGTCCGTGTAACGTCTAGTCCTTCCACTGAGCACTGTGTTGATCTGGGACACCGTCACGTTCACGCCGTTCTCCAGGGTCCTCCGCCCGCCGCTGAGGCCCAAGATGGAGAGGTCGCCCTCCGACGGCCCTTGCTTAATGAAATAGTGCGTGTCCACCCCGTCGATGGTGAAGTGCAAGTTCTCCAGGTAATGGGCGTTGTTGAGGATGGCCGCGATCCTCCGCCCATCCTCGTTGGCCACACTGATAATGTCGGTGGCCACGCGCCCGTCCTTCATGGCGAACTTGACACCTTTGCCAAAGATAGAGCCTCCAGAGGCAAAGTTCTTGTTCTTCTTGACCTGCCGGCACCCGGCGATGCTGGAGCTGTAGATCCGTTCGAAGCGTTCAAGAGTGACAAAGGCCTTCAGCTGCTTCTGCACTTCACACTGGACCCCCAAAATTGACTGGGCAGGGAGAGAATGAAGAAGAGAAAGTTGTGTTAGAAAGAGAACTTTGATGATGCAAAGGCATTATGAGCATGCTGGAGACCAGCACGACATCCTGGAAACATCTAATGAGGAGCTCTTAGAAACTTGTATCAACTTTTTTCACATTTTTAATTCTTTTTATTGGAAGAGAAGTGTTATCAGGTTATTCCCCCTAATGCTCTTAGTTTCAATAAACTGAACTCTATTTATTCTCACAGACTGAAGGATGTAAGGGTAAAAAAGGATTTTTTGCCTCAGTGGTGTGAAGGTCTAGTTTGGACATGCAATTATTTTGTGCTTCAGTGTTTTTCATCTGCACACAAAAAATCATTCACCTTGTGTCCATGATGCTTCATAAAGTGCTTTCAGATTTTCTGTGAAAAATTGTGGAAGTATTTGTAAAAGTTCCCTCTTTTTTAACTTCACTTTGTAACTCCTTGTGCTACCTTCAAAAGCCCTGCATCTCAGGTAGGACCATAGTGGCCACAATCCCTTTATAGCCCATTTCAACCTGGCCAAAGCAGCTTGTTCAAAACTCAAGAAAGGCCCTAAATCCAACTCCTACTTCCTGCAAACCTTCTTACAATGCTCCAGGCTCCCTGAGCTAAGGCCAGCCACACCTGATGCTCAAGTTTTGGCTTATATTGAAGCAAAAGCTCTGAGAGACAACAGCCTGGATCATTTGCAGTCAGGTACAATACAAAGTCACTTTTGCTGTTAGCGTATAATGGAGCAAGCACACAGAGAGTCAGCAGCTCATCATTACTGCAAAATGTCTTTGGAAATGCTCTCATCAATTCACGGAAGCGCAGGCTTCTTACAGACCCCTGTTCATGAACAATTATTAGCTCAAATTTCACAAAAGCAAGAGGACGCTACGACAAAACTCTGCTGGCGCTGCCAACGGCTCGGTTCAATAATGTAATGACATCCAGGATTAAAAATAGGCTACAAAGAAAAGTTTGCTGCACTCCAATTATTTAGAGGAAATTTAACATCCATGAAGGATATTGCCTTAAACCATCCACAAGCTAAAGGCTCACATCCTTCCCTGGCTGCCAGAGGACAATTCAGATGATGCAGGTGTTTCAGCGTGGACCTCTCAGCTAAGACTCGTTACATGGCGAGGGAAGGGAAATAAACCCTTATTTCCATGGTGGCCCTTTCCAGGGAAGGGTCTCAAAGCACTAAAGAAACAAGTATAAAGGATTTAGCATTGCAACTCGCTATGAGCGGTTCTGCTCTATAAGGGAGAAAACTATAAGGGAACAGAGGTACACAAGTTCAAGAGCATGTTTTGGGTTGTTAAGCATTAAAATATCCAGGACTGACTTTAATTCAAAGTGCCAAGCAGGCTGGTGCAGCTCCTCCTTTCCCCCTTTTGATTAACAGTGTAGTAGTTGGAGCAGGAACCAGTCACCTATGGAAGAGGAGCTCTTTCTGGTTCTCCCCACACCGCCTGTGGGGGATCTCACACACAGCCTAGAGAGTGATATAATTAACGGACTGACAGGGAGCCAAACCCAGCTTCCCTGCCAACTGCACAAGTGCTCTAATTATGCAAAAAATGGACATAATTAATGTAGATGTCACTCATGATGGACATGAAGCAATTAGGTTCCTAAGCTCCGTGAAACACTGTTCTAAATAAGTGTATCCTGCACAGCCTTGGTTGGCTATTCCCTCTTCAGAGCGGTTTAAATGGGGAGATATTCTTTTCAGGTGCATCTCATATGGATTGACTCTAGGTGGTTCCTCCCCAACATCCAACCTGCTGTTTTGCTCTTCCAACTCGCCTCAGTAACTTTTACAAGTAATAGGAAAAGGCATTTCTCTCATTAGTCATGTTGAATCACTGCTGGGTTTGAGCTCCTTCATTCCAGGATGTAAATCAGGTCTCCTGTGCTGCATTGCTACGTCCTGTGGTCTTTTATATATCACCATCTACATATACATCACCATGTTTACCAGCAGCCGAGTGATAAGGGGTCCCTGGAATTAACTGCACCATTTACTGATTGTCACCTTGGGGAAGGGAGCTCTGGGAGGGCACACAGCACTGGGCATGGGAGAATCATTCCTATCAGAAATCTCCCCCATTCCTCTTCTGTTTTGTCTTCATCACCTTATCCTTGATGAGCTGCAGGAACTCTATCGCCCTTTCCATCCTAATCAAATTACTAGGTATAAATCCCCTGTGAGTGCCTCCAAATTAGGTTGCCCCAACAAACCAGTGGGTCTGGACACCACTCCCTTGTCTTTTCTTCTGATCCCAAATGAAAAGTGAGTTTGCAACAAGCTCTGAAAACCTGCTGATGCTGCAAGACAGACACTGTGATTTCATACGCTACTGTGCTTTGGACAGGTGGGGCATATGGTTCGTAACCACATGTTTATACTGCTAAATATACAATACATATTTTATAAATAATATGATTTTATAAAATTTTTAAAGTAAATACTGCTAAAGAGAGTGAGACATTTTATTGCACCTCATCATTCACACTGGATAATTTTTACTTCAATTCCTGGTTTGGTTTTGGACTCCTCCAACTGCGTTATCCAAGACATATTTCCTAACTCTCCAGGTCATTTCTACCCAGCCACAGGGCCAGGGATTGGTCTTGGAATTCTTCTATTTAGCTCTAGAGGGATACTCTAAAATGGGGTTAGGGAGCCTTGTGAGGACAACAGTTGTTCAACAAAGTTTAAGGGTGGTTGGTGTCCTTGGGTTTGCCATTAGTTCAGGAAGGATTGTAGGCCTGGCTGGCACATGCTGTGATACCATCGCCAGCAGCTGTTCCATGATCTACCATCCTCAAGCTCCATAGCCCCGTACCTGGGACCTTCTGGTCTGAGGCGATTTTCAGTTTTCCATTTTATGGTCAAATTCTCCACAGCTTTGAACTTCAGATCAGAAATTGCCATTATAAAAGGAAAACCTGATTTTAAAAGTTTTTTTTTACAATTTATGACCCAATAATAGGATACCAGACCTTTCCTTCAACTAGTTATATACTGCCTTCCTGGTATTATATGAAGTCATACAATTTCCTCAGCTCCACCCTTCATCTGGATGCCGTTTAGAAAGAAAACAAGCAGCACCCGCCCTGCTACTGGCTGGACCTGGAGGTTTAAAAGATTACAGATGATTTAACAGCAATGGCACTGTCATTTCCCGCCTAAGGACACCCACATAGGACATCAGGCCAACTGCCTTGTTGGTGTCCTCTTGATCTCCATCCAGGGCATCTCCTCCTCTATACTGGGAAAGCATTTCTCATGTTGCATGTGCAACCGTAGGACGGTCACTGCCACTGTTCCTGGTGGCTAAAACACAGATAGCATGGCTCACCCAAGCCATAGAATTAGGAATTTCTTGACCTCCAGTCATGTGCCCGCTTAGCGATACTGTAGGTGGGAGGTTTGTGAAGTTGGGGCCTTGAACCACCTTTGTTGGCAAAGAAACTGAGCAGTTACCTGTCCATCTGTGGCTGTCCCAGCCTTCTGTGCTGCTTCTCATGCACATTGTAGTGAGTGCTGCCTGCAGGACTGTTTCAGTTGCCCATACATGGATGTCTAGTGTGGTCTGAGATGTCCCAGAATGCCTTCAGTGCGAGCACAGGGCATCAGAAACCAAAGAAGCTCTGGGAAGCAATTGTCTTTCTGGAGTAGCACCTGGAGGCCACTTTCCTTACCTGGCCCCTGTATGGGCAACTGAATCAAACCTCTGCTTTGCACAGACAATGGAGCCTTCAGTATCTTGGTCTAAAATTAATGCCTGGTGCGTGAACAGCCCTATAAGTGAGCTCCGCTGCCTATAGGGACTAGATGTTGACAGAAAACAGTGGGTGCACAGATCTAGCACACATGTAGATAACCTACATAGAATCACAGAATGGCTTGGGTTGGAAGGGACCTTAAAGATCATTGAGTTCCAACCCCCTGCCATGGGCAG
>JAOXJM010000001.1:204704832-204716314 GCA_026413425.1 Tringa solitaria
GTGATGTGGTGGGGTGTTGTGTGGGGTGTTGTTTTTGGTGTGGGGTTTGGTTGGCAGGTGCTTTTTTGTGTATGTGTGTGGGGTTTTTTTTGGGTGGTTTTTTTGGTTTTGGTTTTGTTTTTTTTGTTTGTTTTTGGTTTTGTTTATGTGGTTGGACTCGGTGATCTCAGAGGTCCCTTCCAACCATGGAGATTCTGTCTTTTTTTGACTTTTAATCCCTTAGAGCAGGGCAGGTAACGGTACTGCCTGTGGTCTGCAACTTCACCCTACGCTACCTCCAGCCAAGTGGCTTTCCTGCCTGCGTTGGTGTTTGGATAATGTTATGTCCATAGCATAACACACAGCCTTCCAGAGCTGCATGAAAGGACGTTGCCTTGATAAGAAAAAAATTATTCCCTTTAATGTAAAGATGTTGGGAAAGGGCTTTGGGGTTTTTCTTAAGTTTTGTATTTAAATTTCACATCTTGTCAGAGACGGAGAGTTTATGAAGTACCACAGTATGTATCTACTATGTATAGACTCAAAAAAAAAAAAAGAGGTGTTAACTGAGAAAAGAAGAGATTTCAGCACAATTTGAAGACCTCTCGTTTTTGCTGCTTTATTTTTTTTTTCTCAGTATCTATTCAACCGCAATGCCAAATGCGTGTTTTAGGCAAAGAAAGTCTTCTTATCCCTTCTCACTTTCGATGCTCGGCACTAGTGTATGACGGTCTTACACAGATTTTAAACACATAAATAGGCTCACTGCCTTCAGCAGAGCTGCTCATGTGCTTAAGTACTTCTCTGTGCATGAAAACCAGGACCTGCGAGTGCTCGGACAGCCCAAAGCCAGACTTGATGCACCTTGTAGTTACAAAATAAGAAAGAAGCCGAAAGAAGTATTTAAAATTGTTTTTTAAATTAATCATGAGGCTTTCAGATTGGCTGCAAAAATCCCAGAGGAGGAACAATGGGTGGTATGAACTATTTCTAAAAAAAAAAATTCTTTGGCAAGGAATCATTCAGGAAAACCTGTTTTTTTTTAATGGCTGATAGATTGAGGTGCCATTTAGTAAATATAATTATGAAAAGAAAGTTAGTCAGAGAAGAATGTTAAATTGAGTCCATGGGAGTGAGTGGGAAGCATTTTAAAAAGCTAAAGACATGTTTATTCTACCACTCAAGTGGGGGCATCAGCTTCCCAGACCTATGGAGCTTGGCTTGCAACAGCCTGACGAGCAAGTTGCTGGTCCTTGCCAGTAAAGCTACGCAGCATTTGTACTTTGATGAGAACATTTTTAACAGTCAATTAACATTTGGCAAAGTCCTTCAGCTGGGAGGGAGAAGCTCGCTCTGCATGAATCCAGGCGCTGAAAGGGGCAACGGGAGGGAAGAAACAAACGTTACAAATGATGCTCAACAAGTTTTGAGGCAAGTGGGAAAGAGATTCTATTTGGAAATGCCTCCGTTTCACTTCTTTGAGAACGGTCCTTGGCTTCATTGAGCCTGGGTCAGGGATGGTAACCTGCTGAGGGGAAACATCCTTGCCTTTTCTGCATCCCTAAAAAAGGATGCAGGAGGGGAAGCAACACCTCCATGTCAGGCTCCAGCAGCTGTGAAAACAGGGACAGGCAGTACTTTTTAGCAGGCGTTGCTGCTCACGAGCCGTTTTTTCCCCAAGAGGAGCTCTGAAGTTACCTTGATGAACTGAACAAAAGCTAAAACCAAAACCAAACAGAAAACCCCAAACTGAAACCACCTTCCTCCCAGCTTCCCTTAGTGAAATTAAATTTAACAAGAGCAAAAACGTCCTGGGATTGAAGGAATGAGATAATTTTATTTCTGGTTTTGCTGCTGATCTCGGATGTCTTTTTTATCACTCTAAAAAATCACACTTGTACAGTCATATTGTTCTGTTTGTCTTAAAAGACTCTGGAGATACAGGCCAAAGGATGAAATTCTCTATTTATCCACAAAGCAAACTTAAAGAACAACCCATAGAAAAGCATAACCCTTTCTCATCTCTTTGCTCTGGCAGCCCATGTATTTGGTCTTTCTGAGAGAGCTGTGCCAAAGTTGATGAATGTGGTGACAGATACACAATATTAAAAAAGTCTGGAGACTTTCCTGCTGTTTCATTAACACTGTGCCTACAACAACGGAAAACTGAGGACATGCAGCCTTTATAAACTACCAGTTTAATCAAATTTAAAGGTTTATTTAATAATGCAGTTTATACCAACACTTCAATCCATATATTAACTTTGCTTTACTGAGAAACCAATAGAGTGGTTTTAGATCTGTCAATTTTATCTTTGTGCCTTGTTACCTGAAAAAAAATTGTGTCCCAATAATTAGGCTAAAAACACGTGCAAGCCTTGAAGTTGATCTAGTGGGAGATGACCTCTGCCCATGGCAGGGGGGTTGAACCTCGATGATCTTTAACGTCCCTTCCAACCCAAACCATTCTATGATTCTATGATTCTACTATTCTAAGTTACCAAAGATTTGCTCAGACCAGAGTAGGATCAGGATTTCACCATTAGAGGCTGTATGCGAGTACCATAATAGGACCGAAACCTACTTGTAGAGACTCGGAATACAGTGAACCCACTTACAGGGGGGAAATATTCAGTTCACTGTAATTCTAAAACTGAAATTTTACTTATGATACTCATTTTGAAACTTGGTCATGCCAAAATAAAACCCCACCCCACAAAACCCAAACCTGAAGGAACAAAATCAGCTTAGGAACCAACCTCACTAAACTGATGCAATTCTGTCTTTAATCTCCCTTACTTTAAAAACACAGATATTGCCCCGCTATCAGTAAACTGATGTGCTAAATCAATTTAAGGCAACTCAGTGTGTATTTTCAAGAACAGATATTCCTATGAATATGCCAAATAATAAAGCTAGAGAGTTTTACGCCATTATCTCATAATCCTTGAAACTGCTTGTGTGATCCCATTTTTCCTCCAAACCAGAGTGACATCGAAGATAGTCCAGTGACCCCATACGACTGTGCCCTGCCATGGTCTGGGAGCACACAGTCTGCTACTGTAGTTCAGGAGAAGCTACTTCTCCCTTAAGAGCATCAACATCTTACAAAGTGACTCAACCACATGAAAACCAGTGTGAAAAAGCTGATGAGAAGAGAGTCATGCTCTATTCAGAAAATTACTGAAAACCATCAAAATACAGAATAGAAACTGTAATAGTAATAATTCTTTTATGTGATTTTGAAAGTGCTTTACACATAGTATTTAATAAATGCTATAACATTATATATATATATATAAAGAAGGCAAGTAAATGTTATCTTGCTTCCACAGGCTGGCGGGCAGGTCTAGGGAGGTTAAGAGATGCATCTAATACAACCCACTAAATCAGCAGCGAGCCTATGATTAGGAATAAGGGATGTCTGACATCATTTTATGCCCTGAAAATTTAAGTTTCAATGCTCCTAAAGACTTCAAGGTAATTTTCAGAAGACCTCACCGCAGAGGAAGTCACTGGATTCTGGTGTTCTTTAAGAGATGGGCTTTCACTTGACCTCTAGATCCCACAGATGCATTGCTGGGCCCATTTGTTTGAGAAAATATCTGCATGCATTTGCTCAGACAATTTCAGAAGGTGTTTTTGTGATTCCAGAGACTCAGCAGAGTAACTGGACAATTTTCTGAATGTCGGTCATGCACCAGACCCGCACAAGGTTTCTGCAGACGCAGATCGATGTGAGGGGAAGGAGAAGAGAGTGAAATCAGAATAGCTGACACCGGGCAGACTGGGGTTAGACTGACCACCAGAAATCCCAGAATCTGCCAGCAGAAATCCCAACTTCAGGACGAATCCCACTTGGTCAGAGATTCCCTTGCTTGAGACAGCTGATCTTTGTCATTTTTTGTCACTTGGAGCTGAGTTTCTGTCGGAGGCTGAGTCAGCGAACCGCAGCACTGAGCTCCTTGAAACTAATTTAAGTTCTGGAGGCTGGCAGCCGGCCCCGAGGAACCAGCAGCTCATTGCAGACTAGTGGAGCATACTGATGCTCCAGCTACATGGCTTTCTGCCCCTGGGTCCCCTGCTCGGCTGGATGTCGGGAAGGATGTGGTGTGGAAGGCACATCCCTGGCCTGAACTGCCAATAGAAGCTGGTTTATAGCAGGGGGGAATTGCCTTCCACCACCCAGGAACTGGAAAGAAACAGTTATTCAAATATTACAAAGGTCTGGAGCTTTGGGGTCCGTTAAAAGGAGGGTGGCCAACAGGTTGAGGGAGGTCATCCTTACCCTCTACTCTGCCCTGGTGAGGACCCATTTGGAGTACTGGGACCAGTTCTGGGCTTCCCAGTTCAAGAAGGAGAGGGAACTGCTGGAGAGAGTCCAGTGCAGCCCTGTGAAGATGATCAAGGGTCTGGAGCATCTTGCTAATGAGGAAAGGCTGAGAGACCTGGGTCTCTTTAACCTGGAGAAGACTGAGGGGGATCTGATCAACACCTATAAATACTTAAAGGGCAGGTGTCAAGAGGATGAGATCAGACTCTTCTCAGTGGTACCCTGTGACAGGGCAAGGGGCAACTGGCACAAACTGGAACACAGGAAATTCCATCTCAACATGAGCAAAAACTTTCCTTCTCCTTCTCTGGAGACATTCAAAACCTGCCTGGATGCGTTCCTGTCCAACCTGCTCTGGGTGACCCTGCTTTGCCAGGGGGTTGGACTAGATGATCTCCAGAGGTTCCTTCCAACCCCATATCATTCTGCAATAGCAGCGCTTAGCTCCCTGCTCTGACCCTGTTTAAGTTACTGGGATGTTTGCTGCCTAGAGGTGCAGTTTAAGATAAAGCCACTCTGTGCTAGGCACAGCACAATTGCAAGGCAAAGAGATGGTCCCTTCTTTAAAGTACTTGCAATCTAAATGAAAGATCACACACAGTAGCTGGGTGCTGGAAATACGACAAGGGAAGAGATGAAAAAAATATTATAGCAGATATTTTTGTCCAGGAATTTTACAGGTATATTTATCTGTTCTAACACACAGATTTTGTGCTGGTCTATACACAGCAATCTGATTTTGAGAGCGCAGTTTGGATTTCACTTTGAGGCAAAAGAAGTTCACAAAGTTTGACATAGATATTCAGAGCATAAAGGTGCAAGACCTCCTTTTTTCCGATAACCCCTAAGCTACGGGCAATACAAAGGCAACAGCTCCAGGGCATTCTTTTCTGAATGACTTCACTAGTTTTCTGGGAATTCCTCTTTATTTATTACCTGGATTTTAGTGTCATGTCATCCAAGAGGTGGAGCATCACCCAGAAAGCCTCGGAGTCACCATCAGTGTTATAGTGGGTGCAAACTGCCCCGAGCGTAAATAAGGCAGCGTTAAGCACACCTTGCCAGCACATGTTCCTCTCTTTCATTATAATTCTATCAGCCTCTCTGGCCAAGTCAAACCTTTAATGAAAGCTGTGGACTCAGAGAGGTGTTAAAATGTATAAATCCTCTCCAAGTGCTAGTGGTTAGTAGTCAATACATAGAGCATGTGCAGCTGGAACCCCTTATGTTTCATTTTTTTGTTGTTGTTAAAAGGAAGGGAGCCAATTAGCACTGACAGACAAAAGATAAGATGAAAGACATTCCCAATTTGCAATGCTTTTGTTTTGGTGGAGTGTGATTACTCAGATTTTAAGCACTTGTCTCTAACACAACCGTAATCTTAATGACTTCTTCATAATCATTTCAACATGAATTAGCAAGAAGAGAGCTGTTGGAAGCTGGAGACATCTTTTCTTTATGTGCATGGGCCCTGCATTGCCCAATTGCTGACTAAAGATTCTAGGTGACATCGCAAAGCTACTAACAATAAATAGTTAAAATAAGAATAGCATAGAATAGAATACAATAGACTATTTCAGTTGGAAAGGACCAACAACGATCCTCTAGTCAAGCTGCCTGATCGCTTCAGGGCTCATCAGCATTTAAAGCATGTTATTAAGGGCATTGTCCAAATGCCTCTTAAACACTGACAGTCTTGGGCCACCGGCCACCTCTCTAGGAAGCCTGCTCCACTGTTTGACTATTTTCTTGGTAAAGAAATGCTTCCTCATGTCCAGTCTAAACCTCCCCTGGAGCAGCTTTGAACCATTCCCACACGTCCTATCACTGGGTCCCAGGGAGAAGAGCTCAGCAACTCCCTCTCCATGTCCCCTCCTCAGGAAGCTGTAGGGAGCAATGAGGTCACCCCTCAGCCTCCTTCTCTCCAAACTAGACAAGCCCAAAGTCCCCAGCTGCTCCTCACAGGACGTGCCTTCCAGCCCTGTCACTAGCTGTGTTGCCCTCCTCTGGATGCATTCACATGGACCTTCACATCCTTCTTAAGTGGTGGGGCCCAGAACTGCACACAGTCCTCCAGGTGAGGCTGCACCGACGCTGAAAGCAGTGGGACAATCCCCTCTCGTTACTGTCTCGTTGTGCTGTGTGTGATGCATCCCAGGATGTGGTTTGCCCTCTTGGCTGCCAGGACTCACTGCTGGCTCCTGTTGAGCTGCTGCCAACCAGCACCCCCAGATCCCTTTCTGCAGGGCTGCTCTCCAGCCACCCCTCTCCCCATTTGTCCTTGTGCCCGGTGTTACTCTGCCCTATGTGCAGAATCTAGCATTAGGACTTGTTATATTTCCTCCCATTAGTTACAGCCCAATGCTCCAAACTATCTAGATCCCTCAGCAAGGCCTCTTGTCCCTCGAGAGAGTCAACAGCACCTCCCAGTTTGGTATTATCAGCAAACTTGCTAATAGTTCGTTCAACTCCTGCATCCAGACTCATGGTAAATATACTGAATAGGACTGGCCCTAGGATCGACCCCTGAGGAACACCTCTGGTCACCACCCAGATGTAGCCCCATAACAACTAAGAATAATGTGTCAACATCTTCAAAATGCATCAACAATAAACATACTCTTGGACGGATTTTCTCTACATTGTTGATGGCCATAATGTCATAACTGCTGTTTGAATGCTGCCAATCCCAAAAAGACATCCTACCTGCCGTCTTGTCTGCTGATTGTGTACCCAAATAGAGGATTGTTGACAAAACTGATGTTCACTCCAACTAGAGGGGTCCCATCTGCTGTCATCACTTGGCCTCGAATCACACACGTGTGTCTGCAAGAAGGAGAAAAATGATAATACACAGTAAATCTTTTGACAATTTCAGGTTTTTCCTCTACTTCCGTGGCTGGGAATCCAATGGATTAGAGAGCTCAGGCCCTTATGTCCTGGAAAGCTGGGGGCCATCCTGTGTGTCTTGATAGTGGAACGCTGCTCTTGAAGACTTTCTAGGAGTTGTGTGAGAACATCAATACCTAAAATAAGGTTTGCCTTTACCTACTCTTGAAAAGCAACTGCTGGAGCACATACTACTTTAACTACAGACTTCTGTACAGTTTGCAACATCACATTGGAATTTGCTATATCCAGGTCTCACAGTGTCTTGACAATATTGCCCCAATTAAGGGCAAAGCACATTTTAGAATCAAACAGAACAGAAACCTACCAAGCTCTGCTTGGATGTATTTAAAACAGAAAAGCAACAGAAGCACCCTGACTGAGGCTCATTTCTTCCACGCTTGGGAAAGCCAAGACAGATAATTTGCTGGGTTCAGATAGATAGCTTCCCTACAAACTGCTTGGGGAACTGAACACGCCAACAGGATTTTTCTTCTTGTCTTCTTTCCAACTTTGGTAGATTAGATTGTACTATTTTATAGGCTACAACTATTCCAATTACTCTGTGCTCCATAATGTGCTCTTTTATCTAAGGATTTCAAGGATCTTTACAAACATTGATTAATACTATAGGTATTTTACAGAGAGAGGAAATAAAGCCCAGAGTGATTTTTGGTTGTCCAAGGTCAGTCAGAAAACCTGCAGTAAAGCCAAAGACAGATTTTCTAGGTTCTTACTCCAAAGTCTGTTTCCAGAGCTCTAAGTCATTACTACGTTGCTAACTTAGGAGCTTCCGATAAAGACAAAGCATCACATGTCTCTGAGAGTGTCTGAACCCAATTTTTGGCTGAAGGTAACTATTTCTCTGAGCAGAAACAGCAAATTGGGGTGTCAGCGCGCTAACGTGACCCTGTGAGTGATTTCCCAAACTGCTGTCCTGCTGGAGAGCAGAGATTGAAGGGCAACATTTCTAGAGGTGCAGGACCAGATCTCAGCCAGAGTAAATCATCCCAGCTGTGCTCGATGCCTACCCGCTTCGAGTGAGAGACATCCCTTTACTGGTTCACTGAGACAAAGGATGAGATCTGCAGTGTTTTGTAAAGATGATTTCATAAACACATCAGGATCATCAGGGAAAGATCAAGTTATTTTCTTACAGTCCACCTAAAATTCTGATACTGTATAACGCAAGGAAATAAAGTATAATTTTTATTTAAAAAGGGCTGCACTATTTGTATATTCCACAGTACAGAAAGCAGACTGTTTGTTAGGGAGTCTTAAAACTCTTGCTGATCTAAAAGGAGAGCTCCAATATTCACAAAAATTCTCGAAGCATTACCAGAATGTGTCAGCAATCTAAAATGGGACTGGATTCATAACCAGTTTTGGAACGGCCACAGGAAAATGAGATAATGGGAATTATTTTTCTGTCACTGAGTTTTCTCTGGTATATCACCACTGACTTGTTAGAAGGCATGTTGGAAAAAACTTGAACCCAGCTCTGGAGCTAATATTGTTCTTCATACTTAACTATTGCTTCTTCTATTGAAGGCTCTCATTCAGCTTTCCATATAAAGCAAATTTAAGATTTAAGAGTAATTCAAAGGGTCACGATGCCACGGAAGATGCTTGGAAAAATGTCAGTGCTTGGAATAACACCACTGAAGTCAACTGGTCACCAACTGTAGTGCTACTTTTGCACAAAGTAAGTATGTTTAATCACGTGGCTGAGCTAAGATCAGAAGCAAGGCCTTCTCTTCCCAGATTTTTCCATGATCCCCCCTACCTCGCCCCATCTCCTTTCCCATCCTTCAGAGAGGCCTGAAGAAGAGTTTGAGATTGTCTTCTCTCAGCTTCTCATCAAATGGCTGCTCATTTTGTGAAAGGCGAGGAATCATCACACACGGTTGCTTGAAGACTAAGACCTGGGTGTGAGGGACTTGGTATTCTGAATCACTGATAACTGCTGAAGCCAATACTGGGACTATGAACGTTTGCAAATTCTTGAGGGACAAGATCCCACATTTTCGTGAACCTAAAAAGAATACTTCCACCTGTTGTTTCTTCCTTCCAAGAGTTAAAAGCAACCAAAGGACACAGCACAACATCTTGCAGGTGTCTCTCCTGCTGTCCTACACAAAACATATGTCCAAGCAGTTGCAAACTTATAAGTAATACTGCAAGCACCTTGGCCTCAATCCCCAGCTCATGTTAATGGGGGGATGTGCTTTATGTCAGTGAGCATCTGGTCCATTACATATCATGGACAAGTATTTCTTCAATAACAAGCACCAGGACAACGAGGACAAAGAAAGAGCTTCCTCTCTCCTTGGCAGCTGTAACAGATGAGTTTGAACTCCCACCTTCCAGGAAGAGACTCGGTTCCCATTCTAGATGATGCTCCGCAGCACTGCACTCCATCTACGTCCTGACTAACTCAGACCATGCTGGCATCTCCTCTCAGAGAAGCAGCTCGTCAGCAAGCCCAGCTGCATCCACCATCCTCCCGGGGACTATAACAATAGCTTTATTTACATGCTATAAAGGACGATGTTCCCACAAAGGGGACGTCTTTCCCAAACCTCAGTGATAAAAAGACGCTGGAGCAACAGGCAGAAATCTGAATTCAGTTAAAAGCAGGAGGGACGGAAACTGGAGGAAAACCAAAGCCCAGACTCTGCCTCAGATTTTCTCCTTCCCTGGGTGACAAAATTTGCTCCATTTGGGAAAAACAGCTAATACAGTGCGTTGGAAGCAGCTGCCTTCTCTAGTGTCAACATGTCCTTTCTAGAGGCAAGATCGACTACCCACAACACATCGAGCCCCCCAGGAACCTGGTTAATGCTAATTTAGTCAGCCATTTCCTTCAGAAGACCTTGGTCTAAATGCAATTACACTACAAACAAGTTAAGTGGTGCTGCTCTAAGATGCTCAGCTCCGCTAGAAGGTCTCCCAATATAGTTACATAAAATTATCTCTCATGTTAATAGAAGAGATTTATCCCATCGGTCTAGGCCTGCCAGTTCAGAGTGTTTTCTGCAGTTGAACAAAATTGAATTTCTCATAGCTGCAGCCTCATCTTCCCATTGAATTATTAACGGATTCCACCCATTGCCTCTGTTTTCTGGCTTTTTTTTTTTTTTTTTGGTTTATTTTGTTTCCTTCAATACTTTTACATGATGGTGTGTGGATTCTTGTTTTACAATGAAAAGGAGTCTGCTGTTTTCTTCTTCTTTAATTAGACTTCTCCTTTCTTTTTTTTTTTTTTAAATAATTTGTTCACAAAAGCTTCCCTGAAAGACCAAATCATTGTTGAAATGCTATCTAGAACGCCAGATGGAATATCAGACAATTTTACACCATCGCTTTGTGAAGCCATTCTTTATACCCTAGAAAATTCAATTAAGTCTTCCTGGTAAGATCCGGGCCACAGTGACAAAACAGGCAGGGGTTCATCAATGCCTTTACTTTCCTATTGCTCAGATATAAAGAGAATTTGACAGGCAGAATTCAAGCAGACAAATCCAGCTTCAAAAAACAGAACCCAGAAAAGTAAATTCTCAAAAAGCCATTTCACATTATAAGAGTGCATTAAAGATTTTTCCTTAATATTGACTCTGATCCAATGGCTCATAACTCACACTTTGGCCCTTCCAATCCTCTTTATTCATAGATGTTTTCTGCTGACACTGCGCTTGGCACTGGGAAATAGACAAAAAATACTGCTTCTGCTAAACATTTTTCATTGGGAAAAGAAAATTCCATGCATCCTAAACCCCCTTTTGCTGCAAGTAATGTATATTCTTTCCTTGACTGAAGATAGGTGCCACAGGTAACCTCACCCCAATGAATTTCTGCAGTTCCTCAAAATATTTCCACCATAACTCATTGTGCCTTCTCCTTTAAAGGTTTCAGATGTGTGGAGATGGTTATTGTGACTGCTTAGCCATCCTCAGCCAAGTTATCATGAGTAGGTATTTTAATTTGCCACTACAAATCTCTTCATATCTTTGAACTTCCATACTATATTAGTATATATGCTTATACACACACACATATGTGTATATGGGTGTATATATATATTTATGTATAGATGGGATTTATCCTTCTCTGGATGAAACTTCAACAGAGCATCATAAAGTTAAGATATAAAAAGTTATTACTCATTAGTAAGAACATTATTAATGAAATGTTATTTATTATTTTTATTTATTATGAGGAGGAATTTCTTCACTTTGAGGGTGGCAGAGCACTGGAAGAGGCTGCCCAGAGAGGTGGTGG
>JAOXJM010000001.1:204716414-204731103 GCA_026413425.1 Tringa solitaria
AGAGAGGTGGTGGAGTCTCCTTCTCTGGAGACATTCAAAACCCACCTGGACATGTCCCTGTGCAACCTGCTCTGTGTGGACCTGCTCTGGCAGGGGCGTTGGACTAGAAGATCTCCAGAGGTCCCTTTTAACCCTATATCACTCTTTGGTTCTGTGAAATTAGGTGATCTCAGTTCTATTTTTCCCTCTGCTACAGACTTTCTGTGCGACACTGGTCATGGCTAGTCTGTGTCTTTACAATCCACCTGCAAAATAACAAACGAGGCACATCCCCTCCTTACGGAGACATTAGAAGGATAATTGTAGTAATCTGCTAATCCTTTGCACAGGGATTTTTACATTCTCATGGCACTTCATCTGTGATATGCTCAGACCTTGCTGGTAAGTGCCTATAAATACAGTCATTCGTTACAACCACAATCTCACGGCTGTAGCTGCCGTGACCTTTTCGCTTGATAATGGCACAGGATGGAGCAAAATGTACGTCGTCCATTTTGGGTTGAATGCACCTGTCTCATGTGAAACAACCTCAGGGCAGTCTGGTACTCGGATAGACAGAAAAAAATTGGTAGAATGCCAGGTAAAAGCTAAGGGCATGGCGATCAAACACATGGACACAGAGAAAATGCCTGAGCTGACAGATGAAGGACAAAAGAAGAAGAGGAAACAGCAGAACATATAGACCTTCAAGTACGTTGCTCGTGGGAGTATTTCCCTCAAAGGCTCTCTGTAAAGGCACAGCCCTGCCCACAAAAAACTCCTAATATTCTTTTCTTGAACTGAATCAATCCCCGTCTAGCTTCTGTAGTTCAATTTAGCTGTAGGAAAAGCTTAAACTTGAAACCTACCTACTGATTTTAGCTGCCATGTGAATTAAGGAATTAAGATTAAGAAAAGGAATGGAAAAGAGCCTACTGAAGAGTTCCTTGTTAAAAAGGAAAGGCACACTTATATGAAAAAAATGGAAATTAAAGAGTAGTCATCCAGAAAGATACTCCCCCCACACAACCACAGACCGCACAAGTGAGTTTCTGAAAGGGTTTGGCACATGTTGAGCAGCTGCGATGCAATAAGGGGAGCACCAGAATGCCAGTGTCAATCTGACAAAGGGACTACATGTGCTGACATTTGACCAAGTCCCAAATGGGGACTTGCTAAACTAGCACTGGCAGAGATGGTTTGCAACAGATCCTGCCACTCAACTTTCCGAGCAGCTGATGGAGTGGGAGACCCAGGAGAAAAAGAGTGGATGATGAAGAGCAAAGTTTATAGAAGCTCTGACTGGACTCAATAAAAGAAAGTCAATTCTAAGGTGTTTGATGCAAGAAACCAGATCTGCTGTGTTTGTTTAACCTACTCAGTGAAGCTGTTTATAAGGTCCCATCACTGAAGGGTCAGGAGATGCTGATGATTGTTTATGTGGGGATAGTCCTTAACTGTTAACCTTTTGCAGGAAACCTCCTACAGCCTTTAGATATTCTACAAAACACACAGTAAAGTCAATGGAATGAAATGCTCCAATGAAAACCCATTACTTAAACTGTCTTAAGGAGGACATGGCTAATGAAGTTGGTATTTGAAGTACAGAGGAAAGCCCTTATTAATCAGGATTTACAATAATACCTCTAGATGCAGATTTTTACTCTTGTTGTCTCTTTAGAGTCTAACTTCACTGTATCAAAGCAGTGGGTTTTCTTCATCTGATATTTTTAATATTCATGAGCAGGACTGGTTTTATGACCAGCTGTGGTCCACTTTCTCGAGCTCCCCACTGCATGCAGCTGCCTGCATTCTGCTCCATGAAGACTTACGAACTGATAGTCCTCAAAAACCTCCTTTGGCATCATCTTTGTTAGCAATATTAATGACTGCTAGTTGTAACTCCTCAAAAAGGAAAAGAAGGCATCTGTATCGCATGGCAGGTCAGTAACAAAATACAGCACCATTTGAGGACTCTCTACCACTTCCAGAAACCCCATGATCGAATTGGTCTCAAAACAATCCGCTGGTGGCTCCATTCCTGAAAGACTTGTTGCTTTGAGAGCTTCTCCCAGGATTTGAACCTTATTCACCTACGTGATATGTGTCTTTTTTTTTCTCTTTATGAAAGCCCAGTCTTCCTCTCTGATCTGCCAAGCAATCTGGCCACTGTTGGAAAGAGATACCTCTTCTGCCATCCAAAACATCTTGGGGGTCTATGCCTCATTGACTAACACCATTTTGCATCCCAGGATTTCTCAGTTGAGCTATAACGGGAAGGTGGGAGGATAAGGGATACGGGAAGGCTGCTTAGCAAATAGGAAATAAAGAGGAAAACACACCGATGCTGCTCTCTGAAATTATAAAACTGGCGCCAACTACAATATTTAAGGAAAAATATTTTAGAACAGAGTTTTATAGGAACTGCAAAGTTTTAGTGAAAAGTCCCTTTATTCCCAATGTGGTTGACTAAGTGATGCTTTAAAAGTTGATGGTTCTTTCCTTTACTCCACTACAACCAGAGAAACACTCTCTTGCTTTGCACAAGTTCTCAAAGAAACAGAACCTATTTTTTTTCTCAAAGAAACAGAACTCCTATTTTTTTCAGGTCTGTAAAATCCAAGTCAAGCGTTCAGTAGCTCGTAAGGTGCAAGATAATTTTTCCACCTAATAGTGAATTACTCTCATTTCATAATTTTTCAGAAGTGATCCTACAACCATTATTTCTATGAAAGGTAAAGACTTTATGATGTAATAACTTTCAGAGGTGAATAATGTATTCATGTCAAGTCTTCACAAAAAATGTCTGCAGAACTTACCAGTTCTGTATTTTACGTCTGGTATTTATTTTATAAGCTGTGGCCACATAGCCTGCTCTGCAGAAGACCCAAAATAAAAGCAATTCCTTCCAATAAATTTAAGGCACCATGAAAGCAAAATTGAGCAGAACAGAAGGAAAAATACATTATTTCCAGGTTAATTATAAAATGGACTCTATTTTGATGATCGTAGGGAAAGTTCTTTAACTACATATAAGCTTTCTGATAGCTTTGTAATGATACAAAGGAATTAGGGAAAAAAATGGTTCTATAAAATACATAAGGTTTTAGGATTGGGATTTTAAAGCTGCTTTTTTATGTAGGAGGTTTTAACCAATTTAGCAAGTAAATGTCACATTCAAAGGACAGACTATTCCTGATATATTGAAATGGTTGAAAACTGGACTTGGACTCAGCTGATAGCATCCGACAGCTGGAGGCGACTGCCCCAAAGCTGATCTGGAAAAGGTAGAACCTCAGTGCAAAGCCAAGAGGATGAACTCACACCAGATTCCCCCCCCCCAGGTTTAAGCAACAGAGGAGATTTTGCACTGGGCTGGCCGAGGGGTGCTCAAGCCCCCCAATCTGGTCCAGGGTCAGCAAATCTCTGCAGAGGTGAGGCAGCAAAAAGCCTGGGGCAGAAAGCTCCAGCTTTTCAGAGAATGAACACGCCAGGGTCTCATGTGAGAATCATTAAAACAGCGAGCCCATATTTAATTTGAAGAAGCCTTATGTAGTTATGAAATAATCAAATCTCCCTATTGAACCTTACTATATTGAATAGAGCTACTGACTCAGCTCACGGTTATCACAGCAGGCACGTGCATCAATGAGGCACGTAAAACAATGGGCACGTAGGCTGCTCTTTTTTCAGAGGAATGTATGTTGAATATTGAATAAATATTAATGAAATATCTACGTGGCAGATCCAAGAGAATACATCAGCATCGATACTGTAGTTTAGACTCCTGAACCCAAACGTGCACGTCAGCACCTAAGTAATCCAGGAGGTAGTTAACTCTTTAAGAGTTTAGTTTTTCTGATTGGGAGTTTTGAAGGCTTGAGTTTTGCTTTTTGCACCCTCCAAGAGCTTCTAAATACACAGGTATCCCCTGAGAGTTTTTCGTCTCAAGTACAGGATGGTGCAGCATTTATATCAGCTGCCCTGCCTGATCCTGGAAACAAGCCCAGATCACACGAGGAAAATCCTACTCAAGAGTTTATGCTGGGGAGTAAATACCTAAATATCCACTGTTTTTTAATATTTGTTAAAGACTGCACCCCAGTTTCTCTAATTATTGCACACAGGGCTTCATTCTACTGCCCCTTGTGAAAGGGGAATTTAATTACATTATAATTACACTATCTGTTTTATGGAAAGAAAGATAAAAATGGATAAGAGCTTTTCTTTCACATAGTCCTATGGCTATGAACTCCACAAAGTGGAAGTAACTACCTGCATATATTGCTCTAGTTTATTATTTGGCAATAAAGCCATGCTCAACTCACAAATTCCCTTTAAGCTGAAATACTATACTATATAATTTAAAATCAAAAGAAAAGAGCAAACACTGAAAAAGGCAGATATCTATGTATCCTGTACACTGAAAAGGTAAATTTTAAAAGTCTGCTTTCCTGTGCTTAAAAGGAATAATTATCAAAATAAAAAATGTTAAGTCTTTGAAAACTACTCATTATTCTCCCATGTTTCAAAAAGCTATGATTCGCGGCTAACAAGCAGTTCATTTAAGCAGAAAGCAACAAAAGCAGAGGATGCCTTTGGAAGACAGTAATGCCGGGAAGGAGAGACTTTGAAGAGGTGCTGCGTTGTGTTGATTTAAAACATGGAAAAATATGACCCCATTCCCCGTGCTGTGCCAGGAGCAATACTCTCAGGAACCCTGACTGGTGTCTAATATCTATGGAAGTTTTAAACAGCATTTATCTTTCAAAGCTGTCCTAATCCGCAGAGCTGCTGTGCTCCAGGAGCTCCTGCATCACCTTCAGGGTAACCTGCACTTGGGTGGGTGCATCCGACCCACGGCGTTTCGCTGCCAGCCCGAGGGAGCCACCTCCTGCTGTAGCCGGGCCAGAGCCAGGGGCTGGACCAGCCAACTCGGGGGAAATCATCAGCAAAAAGTCACACATGGTGAGTTTGGGCTTTTAGACTTCTAACTTTGTCTTTGGCTGGAGAAGAAACATTTTTCTTAATTCACCGTATCAAAATCGCATCAGGAGTCTTGCAACACCTCTTTCCTTATCCCCATCTTATAGCAGCCTTCCAGTCCTTAAAGGGGCCCACAGGAGGGATGGGGAGGGACTCTTGGTCAGGGAGTGGAGCAATAAGACAAGGGATAATGGTTTTAAACTAAATGAGGGGAGTTTTAGATTAGATACTAGAAAGAAATTCTTTAATCTGAGAGTGGTGAGACACTGGAACAGGTTTCCCAGAGAAGCTGTGTCTTGCCCCATCCCTGGAGGTGTTGAAGACCAGGCTGGATGGGGCTTTGAGTAACTTGGTCCAGTAGGATGTGTCCCTGCCTATGGAAGGGAGGTTGGAACTTGATGATCTTTAAGGTCCCTTCCAACCCAAACCTTTCTATGATTCTATGATTCTTGAGGGAAATGTGCAGAAAGGATAGAGCACTTTGGTTTCCCTGTGAAGGAAGCTCAGGAAGATCTGCTGGGGTGAACCTGTAGCCTTCCAGATGTGGGAAGAAATGGGTGACAGGGAAAGAGAAGGTGCTTTGAATGTCTTCCTTCAAGAATACTAAGATATCATCATAATATTCTTCAAAATCACTCAGAATTGCACCAAACTGACAACCAAAACATTTTGAAAACCATTTTGATCCTCCCCTATTCTCTTATCTGTTCTTTGGCCATGATCAATACTCACAATTTTGGTTTTGATGGGGCTTGGGATCGATGCAGTTTAACTGTGACAATAAAAACCATCCCTTTATTTATTTATAGTAAAATGGATTTATAGCACACCTGTCTCTCTTAGCATCCTACAGTGCTTGTGTGACCCTCCCCAGCTGGATCAAAGGTACGTTGCACAGCCTGGCACACAGGGAGGTGGAACGACATGTTTACAGATACCTTGTCACTCAGGGGTGCAAAAAGAAATGTGCAAATCTAATTCTGATCATAATTTTAAACCATGAAAACTTACTACTTTTTGTACTTAGACTACTGACCTGAGGGTGGTAAGGGACTGTTGCAGCTGATACCAGCCCCTGCTCTCTGATGTGTCTTTATAATTCATCTGGTTATTTCTAGCTGCCTATGTAATTGGGATGGGTTAATACTGTTGGCAGCAAGTAGATATATACAACCTGTCCCAACAAAGAAGGGGTATAAACCACACCTACTTAAAAACCACCTGGTTTCCAATATTCTGTACAAAAAATGCCAATTGTGCACATGGCTTTCTGACGTACTTTAATGCCAAGGTTTAACATTACAGACTCTGTGGACCAGGACTTTAGCCTCTTCTTGCAATTTTCTGACACTGTCCCTCAAGAGAGAACAAATATATCAGGTGTCCTACTTGAAAGTCAACAATTTGACACCACTGCATCTTCTGCTGCTCCTTACGGTGATGGACAACTAAGAGCGGCTTAAAAATACAAAGCAAACAGCAAGAGTAAGTGGTTTCAAAATCAATACGAGAACGATCAAGTAGCAGAAGAGTACTTGTTATCTGTTCATCAAAATGATGTGAAAAGACATTCTGTGCATTCAGAATTTAATTTAGCTACTTGCTTTATCATCATAAACACTCATTTCAATATGGACAATGATTATTTTTTTCTTCCCAAACATGAATAATATATAATTGCTGGTATTTTGGAGGAGACAAGGTCTTTACCTTTATCCGTCAGGGTAATTTATCATTGTCTTTCTTTTTCTTCTGCAGTGGCGAGAGAGCTTGTCAGCTCAGCTTGTTCTTAAAAAGCTGGAGCGTAATTCAATAATAAATTCACTCAAAGGCTAGCTGTCACGAGGCATTCATTTATTTGTATCCATTAGGTGATCTGCACTGCCGTTCTCTCTAAAGGGTAGCGAAGCTGCGTTTCTGAAGCCCAGGAAATATATTGCATAGATATTCAGTCATCTCCTTCCCACCGTTACCGCTTCTGTAGAGGCCGTAGAGGAACACAAATAGGCTGTGGTTCCCCCAGGGGTGACAATCAGCCAGCTACAAGCTGGTACAGTCCCGAGGAGTAAGTTGTGGTGACGGAAATCCCAGTCCTGAATGATGAGTGTGCCTGCAGCACAGGTGTCTGCAGGACATCAGAGACGCGAGACAGAGGTCCACGTCACCTCTGTGTTGGCTGCTTATGGGGGACTGCTGACAGCAAGTGGCACGGATCCAACTCCAATCCTACCCACGAGGGTGATGGCGCTGGGACAGAAGGACATAGGATGTCCCATGCCCAGCAATCTACAGTCCTGACCCACACTGAAAAGGAGATGGCTTCATGAATTACAGTGGCAGCAATGGAAGGCAGAGGGTTGTCCTAAGGCAGAATGCTGGAGCCCTCCATCAGAACCAAAAGATCTTCTACCCTCCCTCCTGTTGGATAAGCTATGAAGCCAGCAGCTGGAAGGAGAGATGAAAATGATTCATCTTGCCCCCAGCTGCTGCTGTCATCTTCATGGAGACACTGAACAGTTCCGCGGATAAGAGGGATACCATCACCTGTCTGTTGTAAAAGAAACCAGAGGAGACTGACCAGCAAGCACCCTACTGAAGAAAGGGCATGTCCAGACATGCAAATACAGCCAGTCTCACTTGCCCTGACTAATTGGGTCCCAGGTGGTCCCAGACCGTCCTCCTCCATGGAGCAGTCACTGTCTGATCACTGCTGAAGCGCTGCCATTTCCAGGGTGACGAGCTATTTTTAAAGGTTTAGCTTTCTAGGTGGTGAAAACATGGCAATTGAAACTACAAAGAGAAGCCAAGTAAGCAAAAAACACTTGCAATAGTTGCTTTTATTCAGATCTATAGGATGTTTAAGAACTAACAGGAGAACATGATGTCTTTTAACATCCCAAAAGAGTCATGGCATTTTTAGCAACCTAACAGACCGATAAGCCCGGACTGTGTGCTGTGATGCTCTCTCAGGGGAAACCATACCTTCTGCTTGAGGTCCTTCACTGTTATTTGCAACTGCTCCTGTGATGAGTCAAGATATTTAGCTTGAGAGATGCAACACAATCGCAGCTTGAGGTGACACATCTGTAGACCATATTGAGTGATACACACCTGATTTAGTGTGGTGCACACCCTATGCTGATATTTAAAGAACACCAACCTCATAAATCATCGCTATCTCTGTATAATTCTTTGTGTTAACTTAAATGGAACAAGGAGCCCCTTTTATTAATTCCACTGCAGTTAATAAAAAGCAATCATTAAACCCCTTCCTATTGATTTGAATCTTTGCATTCCCCTCACTCCAGTAATCTATATGCCAGATAAACCTTTCTGCTAGCAGGTGCTCCTTTTGAATCACGAATCTTCCTTTGGCAGGACGTCTCCAGATGGTTAGTAGTTCCTTCCTACACAGAGATGTACCATCAGATCTGTGAAACACGTGTAACTCCTGTTGGGAGTTTATCTGGCCCCAAATGACACAGGCTTTCTGCTGGTCCTCTGCTGGCACTCCCAGAAACAAAATCACTGCGTAATAATGAGAATTTCCCACTATCTTCCCCCACCTCCGTGTGCTGTTGAATGCAAGCAGCCTGTAAAGAAAAGCTGCAATTTTTATCATACATGTATGAAGACTCTCATAGTTTTTCAGTTGTATGGAAAAGTTCATTAAACACAGACGTGTCTTCAAAACCTCTCTACCTGTCAGAACAGAGACACCTGGATCTGATACCAGAGTCCTCTGTGGAAAGGCTTCTGACTGCAAGCTCAGCCAAGGAATTGCAACCCTAAATATATCAGAAAAGTGAAATTGTGAGCAAAATCTATTTCATATTTTGAGGCCTGATTTTACATCAACAAACCACAACAACGGACAGCAGAGAACTCCCTGTGCTAACATTTAGTGCAGAGCCCAGACTGTTCAGTGTCCAGAACCCTCAATCTTCAGAACACTGAGGAAGTACAACGATTTGCAACCATGCAGCTGGTGACTCACTTCCCTCATTCTAGTTTCCCTCTCTTTCGGTTCTGTCAGTGGAAGAAGTTCTGCCATTGGTGTTTACTAGATACTTCTGGAAAATGACAGTCACTTGAACTGGAAAAGCCCTGATGAACTTTCACTCCTTGAAACAAGAGAAGGGAGGAAAGATGCAACTGTCCGTGTTGGGAGGGAAGCATCTTGTCTTTTTGGCTGGTAGGACATTCCAGAGGAGGAGACAGTCAGCAGAATTACATCAACTACAAAATTCTTCAGATACCTACTTCCCTTAGACAGTGTCCATGTTCTCCATTTGCTGCCATTCCACATCTTCACACGGCCAAGCAGTTCATGCTTTACCTCTTAATGAATCAAAACCAAAACTCACTTACCCTCCTTCAAAGGGGTTGTCTCCTGGGATGACGTGAGTGCTGTCCTTGCCGATCAGGAACTTGATCCTGTCGTAGAAGGAATGCAAGCTCTGCTGGGACACAGGGGCTTGTGTCTCCTGGATGATATCCAGGGGGTCCGGGGAGCCCAGGCACAGGGCGTTGACGTGGCACAGTGGCTGCAAGCAGCAGTCTGGGTCCATGCAATCCACCAGGCCATCTGCAGAAGGATGGTAACACAGAGTGTTGCAGACTTTAGAGTGAAACAACTTTTTCCAGTGCACCCAACAGAGAAACTTGCATAGAGTAAGGCATGTTTCCTTAAAGCCCCAATGAAGAACCTCAAATATGCATTAATATGCGTATATATAAAAACATATACAAACACATGAGATTAGAAGTTAAAAAAACCCATATTTGAGGCTGGTTCTGAGATAAGCCATTTTGCATCTCAGTCACTCAGATAGCTCCAGAGCCCCCAGTGGTGGGTTTTTCCCTGTGCATGTACCAATGGCTTTTGTACATCGGTCCTGTTGCCCACAGGCAACATTGCATCATACCAAAGCTATCAGGGTTACCTTCAGCAGGACTAAATAGTGAAGAAAGCCATGGTTACAGAGAGATCTATGCATGCGACCCACTAAAGATTCTGGCTAGATGGATGAGAAGGGAGATTTTGCTGGGAAGACTGGATCTCTTTTGGCCTTTGTCACTTTTATTCCATGCAGACACAGAGCAACTGTTGATCTCAAACTCTCAGGATATAAATCTTGTATTTTCAGCACCATTAATTAATAACAACAAGAATAGCAGTGGACACACATGACAAAAGCTTGGCAAGTGTAGTCTAGCAAAATTATTGTTTGCGTTATCTGTCAAGTTATCGAACACAAAGACAGCCTTCGTTTCTCAAAGCTAGATGGGGCTTTGAGCAACCTGATCTAGTGGGAGGTGTCCCTGCCCATGGCAGGGGGGTCAGAACTCGATGATATTTATGGTGCCTTCAAACCCAAACCATTCTACGGTTCCCCTCCCAGAGCCACAGCAGAGTTCCCCAGTTCATTCTGAGATGCCACTGCTCATTGCCAACAGCTTAGTAAAAACCGGTGACGAGAAAGGAAATCCAAAAAAAAAACCTTCAGAAGAGGTTTGATGAAGCATCTCATTTAGAAATAAAAGTTGTTAGCATGTAGTTGAGATGGATCTTTAAATCAGATAAGGGAACTGGGTGTTTTTGTTCTGGGGTAATGGGATACGGAGCCCTTCACTTCCAACTCATCAGTTTAAGCAAGACACTTTGATAGGGAATGAAAATTGTTACCATGTGATGGCTGTTCAAAGACCTATGTGAAATGAGCAGCTGGTCTCAGTGTAGTCTATCAGAGAAACCTCCTTTATATTTAGCATCCTACTGATGGTTTCAGCATTAAGGCAAGATAAGAATGTGCTTGGAAAGCAAAAATGTCCTGAGTGGTAGGTCTCTCCTGAAGCAGGATGAGATCTGGAGTTGTCAGGAAAATGTGTTTTCTATTTCAAAGAAGCAGTAAATTAAAACAAGCCAGTTTGTTATTATTACGTATCATGAGCTTCAGTTTCATCCCAGTTACACCAGTATGAAATAGAAGTCCTTTAACTAATTGTATTCCCATTAATTTGAATTTACTGTAGTAAAAGTAGGATGAGAGTCCCTTCCAACCCAAACCATTCTACGATTCTGTGATTCTAAGTGGTTTCCCATACACAGAAAACTGAACAAAATATGCCTGTTCAGGGATCCCAGAGCTTCCATGTATGTGTGGGTCAAAGCGCAATGAATATCTGCTCCATGTAGACGTGCACACACACACACACCATGAGTCATTTTCACAAGTGCCCTGCACCTGCCATTAATGATAATGGGAGCAGTGTTAGATTAGCTAAAGTGCTTTAGAAAATCCCATCCATTATCCTTACCTCTGTCTGTTCTGATATCGCTACATCTTTATAACTCCTTGCAAAATCGCCACAAAAATTTATCAGCTCGGGCACAAAACCTACCCATCTGCCTTTTCTCTTGATGACTAGTGATAATGAAAAAGAACTAATTACATTTTATTTGCCCATTAAAAAAATTGCTTGCTGCAGACGATTAGGCCAGTAGGATTCTGGAAGGTCAAATCTCAGATGGAGTTTGAGAGATGATTCCCAGAATAAAGACCTGCATAGATGGGATATGCTTATCCATAGCTACCTAAAAAAAAAACAACAAAAAACCAAAAAAACAACCAAAAAAGAAAGGTGGAAAAGAAACAGCAAACCAGCCCTGTTACTATATTGACTATAGTTTCAAGCAAGATAAAATGTTGTCATTTTCTCCCACACACTAATAATATCTTCTAAGGCTACAGACACTCTGTGGAGAGGACGGAAAACCAGCTGTACCATCCCTCTTCATTACCCTGTCTTTATTCCAGGCATCAGAAATGCGTTTCGGGACCTGAAGCTGCAAGACAGCAAAGGAATGTTGTCTTTGAAGGAAACAGTAGATAAATGTTTGAAGAACAGATGCAGAGGACAATGTTTTGTACAGGTGGGAACGCTGAGGGCTCATCTGCAGATAAACCTTTCAACTAATGTGTTTCAGGCCTGTCTGGAATAAGTTGGGGGCAATCACACCGGAGAGGTTTGTCACTGACATCTTAAAGCCATTAAGGTCCTCAAGAGCTGAAATGGGGTTTAGCTACTCAACCGCCTCCAATACCATCAGCAGTTTCAGGGCAAAGCATTTCTTTAGCTTAGAAAACATATAAGCCATTTTATCTGAGACATGGAGAACAGCAAGAGTTGAGTTAAAAACCAGATCATAAATAATGATGTCTCCATCTGAATATTGTTTTCTTGTGGTTTTTTATTGTATGGCCCATAAGTGATCCAAGAGGTGCCCTACAGTGAATTGTAAGGAGATATAATGAAATTGTCCACAGCTATGACTGCTCATGCCCTGAGTTCTCTCACTAGATCCATCAGAAGAGTAAGGATAAAGTAACATCGGCCAGAAGCTCCCTACCCATGAAGAGCAAGGCATTCAGGGACCTGCATGGATTAATAGAAAATAAAATCAGAGCAAAATAAAACTCATGCTTTAATGGTCCAAACAGACAAAATCAAATGTGGGAAGGCAGCACCAGCAGCAGAGGAAACTATGGCAAGGTGTGATTTCAGAGAGCGATATGAAGTCTTAATACAAAACACCTTTGAAATTTATAAAGCATAAAGGTGAATTTTCCTTAGAACTCATTGCAAAATTTTCAGAGAGAGGTAACAGGAGGAGGTGAACATGGGATCAGTGGCTTCTGCACCCCAAGTTTTGTAGCAGCAAAGCCACAGAGACCCATGATCGGTGTGTGGCTTCCCAAATCCGGTGGCTCCCAGAGCACAGATACACAGCACGGTAAATTCTCTGTTATGGCCATATTTACACAGCTCTTGGCTTTAAAAAGTGGCAGCTCCTTTACTCTACATACGGCCAAAATATGGCCGTGGCACTTCAGACCAGAGATGTGTTGCTGAGTTATCTCCATGCAAGGTTGAAAGTCCTGTGTAGAGGGATTACAGTAATTCATATGCTTTAAGATCAAAGACGCTACCACGATCAGCTTGTCTGACCTCTTCAATACACAGACTGTTCCTTCCCTCCACCCCACCCTGAACTGGATTAAAGCTTGTCTTTTAGAAAGATATCAGATCTATCGAAGACAGCTTATTACAGTGAGTCCACCATTTCCTCTAGTAAGCTATTTAAATGCTTAATTACTGCTAGGAAACTGTGTCTTATTTCAAGGTTGGATTTGTCTAACTCCAATATCCCGCCACCGGACCTTGTTTTGCCTTTGTCTTCAAGGTTACCAACATTTCCTTCTGCCCAGCACGCTCAGATGTCTTGTCCAAGTGCAAGTCCCTCCACACAGAGCAACAATCCCTTCCAAACCTTTTCTCCAAACAGCTTAGGAAGATTAAACTTCCCATCCTAAGGTTTGTTTTCCAGCTGCTGGATTTTTTTTTGGTGTGTGGCATCCTTTGATCTCCTGCCAGTAATTTCCCATCTTTTCTTATGTGTGGGCACCAACACTGGACTCAGAACCGTGGCAGCAATATTGGGCACAGAAGAGAGACCACTTCTTAGCTTTGAGGATTTTTAATACTTCTAGGGTTCACAGTAGCCTTTTAACAACAGCCTTGCACTGAGAACTCATGTTGAGACAATTATCTCCAGTGACCTCTAAATCCTGTTCTGAGTCATTGCTTTTCAAGTGTCTCCCAAGCCCGACGTATAACACACTCTCTTTGTTCCCAGGGGTATTATCTTGCATTTTGCAGCATTAAGACACATTTTGTTTGATTGTGACCTTGCAGCGATGTGAGTCAGATCACTCTGTATCAAAATGATCTGGGTACGTTATTCACCACCATACCAACCTTTAGGTGACCTGAAGTTTTTACTAGGAGAGATTTAAACTGTGCACTAAGACAACGATGAAAATGCTGAATAGGGTTGGATACAACAAGCAGTTCCAAGGGATCCCTTCGGAAACAGCTTCAATCATGGATGCCCGTCAATTAACAAATTAATTCGGAGATCTGTCACTGAGCCAGATTTTAAAACATCTCTTGTGTTCCTTATTATTTCCATCTAATAAGATTTTTACCATCTTTGAGACACTTTATGCACACTATATAGACACACGTATCCTTAACACCCAGGCTGGCAGTCCTGCCAAAAATAAAACTCTTCTCTACAACTTCTTTGTGTAAAACCATGAAATAAGGTCCCTGATGACTGGCAAGTAGCCAATGTTATTCCAGTCTACATAAAGGACGTGAGGAAGACCCAGGGAACTACAGACCAGTTTGTCTGATCTCAGCTTCTGGAAAAATTACAGAGGAAATTATACTGAGAACTGAAAGGCATTTAAAGAAAAATCAGGGACAGTCAACAGGGGTTCACACAGGGAAAGTCCTGTTTAACTAATCTGATATCCTTCTAGGATAAGGTCACTCGCCCAGTGGATGAAGGGAAGGCGGTGGATGTATTTTTTCTGGATTTTAGTAAGGTTTTTGATACTGTCCCTCACAGCATCCTTCTAGACAAGTTGTCCAGCTGTGGGATGGGTGGGTTCACGGTGCGCTGGGTGAAGAACTGGTTGAAGGGCAAAGCTCAAAGGGTTGTAGTGAAAGGAGCTACATCTGGCTGGTGACCAGTGATCAGAGGTGTTCCTCGGGGGTCAATCCTAAGGCCAGTCCTGTTCAACACGTCTATAAACGATCTGGATGCAGGCGTTGAACACACCATTAGCAAGTCATCAAACAAGCCAACACA
>JAOXJM010000001.1:204806930-204826529 GCA_026413425.1 Tringa solitaria
TGGGGCATCCACAGCTTCTCTGGGCAACCTGGGCCAGTGTCTCACCACCCTCACATATAGGGTCAAGCTCTCTCTTGTACAGCAAAAGAAAACATCCTTTTGATGAAAGACAGATAAGTCAAGGTCAATGAAGGATATATCATGGACTATTCTGCTTATCATATGGTCATGAAAGTACAGCAGAGTGTAAACAAAACAAAAACCTGCTCACTCACACCAATCCCCTACTGTCAAAGCCAAATTAAGACTATTTCGTCTTTTCCTCCTCGCCCCATGTTAGTGCAATGAGGCCAAGAGAGAAGTCTGGCTAGAACCTCACTCTTAAAAACAAGAACAACTAGTGACTGTACTCAAAAAATGTTTTCTGCTGTGACAGCCTTACTGATTTTCCTGTGATGGGAAATTTTGAACTGGAGACATTCTTAGACAAGGGAAAAAAGGCACTTTCAGAAGAATAACTGGAAGTTCTTTTGGGCAGAAGGCAGGCAGTGTAAGTAACTGAAATTGCTAAGGCAAAATAAATGAAGGCAAATCTGCATTCTGGAGAGCAAGACTTCAATTTCAGAAACTAACACGCAACTGTTTCTGGTGTTGCTTAACTGTGAACAGGACTGAACACGTGCATTTCCAGGTTTTAAATTTAACACTGAGTATTACAGCAGTGTTTCCACTTCTGCATTAAATAAACTCTAGTGCTAAAATGGAATATTGGGATCTTAATGACTTTGCTTTAATAAGACTTAAACTTTTAATTAACCTGCCAAGACAAATTACAGCCCATAGCTCTTAGGTAACTATTGCAGACAGCTGAGACTCAACACCAATGCCTCTTCTGGGAGAGGGATTAATGGCAGCTTTGGAATGAGCCTGCTTTTTTCAGCAACGAGAAAAGTCCATTAAACAATCACTGTGGCAAGAAGAAAGCTGAGCGCTAGGTTTATGGAGCAATCTTTAAATTACAACCAAATGAATTTGGGTATATGAACGGTTTCAGCAGGTCAGTCAAATTTAAAATGAAATATTATTGAATCAGAAACAGAGGAGAGAATACCCAGAGTGCTCGGCTGTCAGGCAGCCCCCAGGCAGCATCCTTTCCCCCTCCGACAGCAACAAATCGGTGCCTTTGTGCTGAGCTGGCAGGACACTTTGCTGCCAGAGAAACCGAGAGACCCGTTCAGTTAATTTGTTCTTCTTAAGAAATCTCAGCTTCTTTCTGTTAGCAAGGAGAAAGAAGGATTCCTGTTACTCTGGCTCCTACTACCGAGCCTTTCGGTGCTCTTTATTGGAGTTTTAAAGGCAGTAATCTGCCTGAACTCCAGCTGGAGTAGTTTTGACAGTGCTCAAAGGCAGGACTGTCTGTCATGCAAAACTGTTGCATGGTGCTGCTGCATGCTCTTCAATCGTTCCTGTACTTCTGCTCCAGAAAGAGAAAAAACGCAACCAACCAAACAAAAAAAGGTAAATAAAAAGATGATTAGAGGAAGAAAATGAAGCAGGAAATTTGTAATCCATCTTTGGCACTGGGTAGAATCTCGTTATGGATATAGTTACTAAAAAGGCCTACAAAACACAAGATATTTAGGGCCTAACAGTATTCAGCCTGTTGCTAATTCCATCCCCGACAAATGTTCTCTCCGAAACCACACAAAGCTGCTGTGCAATTTGAGTATGTGCATTAATACTGGGCCTCAAGGCATATTTAGGCGTTTAGGAATAATACAGGAAATCCTTACCAATAGCAGTAGTAAGGAAAGAAACCACTTCCGATTCCTTGCCGTCATTGTAGAAGGCTAAATGCCATATTCCTGAATCTAAATACTGGATAAAGCCCGTCTCGTGACTGGACAAGGGCACAAAAGCTCGGTGTTGCCGTTGAGGTCCTTCTAAGCTTCTCGCCTCCTGTGTCAGTAGCCGTCTTCCATCGAGGAGCTCGACAAAGTCAAACTGAAACATAAAAAAGAGTGATGTTTGTGTGTATTTCAGGCTTCCTCAAGCTTAGTCTCTTGCTCTGGGTCTGTCTGATGAGGGAGACAGACATACTTTGCATCGAGTACTAGAAACGTATATCTAAAGAAGCATCAAAACCAGAACTTTCTCTGGTAACCCAAGTGCGTTGCTGGACTACCTGCAAGTAACCATTTTGGCAATAGCTAGTACATTAATGTATTTTTCCATAATAATATGAATCAAGACATCATCTTTATTTAGAATGTGACTTAGGGCATATTGACCCTACAAATGTGTTCTCATTGGAAGGGTCAGGGCAACATGAGGCAGGGAAACATGAGGTCCAGGTGCCATGCCTAAATTGCACTGTAAGTATGATGATAAGAAGCTTATTTGTTAGCTTCTTTGTGTCTAATAAAGAAATAATAAAGCAAATAGACAGAAAAATACATCTAGCCTAAATGGCTTGTTTGCCAGAATTGCTTTGGGTCACCAAGAAAAAGAAAAGAGGTGTTTGCAAGTGAATTCTGGTAGAGGTTTTGCAGAAGTAACTCGCTTACCCAGCAAGGTTTTTATCTTAAAGCTATAGCAAAAGTGGTTTAAAGATTGTAGAAGATGAAGATGGAAAAGAGATAAAGTAATATATAAAAGAAGTCCCATTTAGGGGGTGGCTTTTGGAAGTTTTCCTCAAAAGGACATATTTATTTTTCGCCAGGGTAACTTCAGCTGAACAACTCCTTTGATTTTGCTCCACGTACTGGAACTACCTTTAGTTCCCTATTTAAATAACTTTCCAGTGACTTTCTGTAATAATTGTATTTTGTCTGGTAATAAACTAATGGGACGAGTCAGATACAAGCTCAGCAGACATCCCAACTGTTAAGTGAACCTTATCTAATCTGACTTTTATCATGTGAACAGGACATCTTTGGAGCAGAATCCAGCAGCTGAGGCACAGATTTGATTTTTCTGTTCCCTGACTTCACTCGGTTTTGTGTCTCTCATCCAATTGGTCAAATAAGCTTGCAGTTTTTGGCAGAAAGGAGGAAAACAGGCAGAAAGAAACACCACCACTTATTTTTGTATGAGTAAATGTTACCGCACTGAATGGTTGCTGAGTGTTGGTTGAGTGTAGCAGCAATGTTTAGGCTTCTTATCCCTTTTGACTTAAATGTAGCAAAATTTGGGTGCTTCTGCTATGTTATGAAGTTGTCTGGTACGGTCTTTAAAGTCAACCAAGATAAGGACTTGATGACATGCTCTTTCCTCTGCAGTCATTGCTAAGTTAAAAAAAATTTAAATGTGTTTATGCACAATAACATTTTGAGAAATAAGCTATATAAGACATAGCTTGCATATTAAATGAAAATAAAAATATAAAAATAAAAAATAAAAATAAAAATATAAAATTTGTCCCTGGAGTATTTTAATTACTTTATTGTCAATTATTTATTTATATGAAATAAGTTTTGTGCCTTGTTTTTTGTTGTTTTTTTTTTTTTGTTTTGGTTTGGGTTTTTTTTCTTTTTTTTTTTGATACTCTTCAGTATAGATATGTCTGAAATTTGGTGCCAAAGTGTCTTTAGAGAATGTAACAGCTGGCGCACCTGCCAAGGGCAGTCCTTTTGAGTGTCTACCCTAAGGTTAACTTTGTTAGAGACAGAGTGTATGTTTTGAATAATAAATGGTACAATATTTATTAAAAATATACAATATAACCCCCCCTAAAATATAATGTAAATATAAAATCTAAAAATATATATTAAAAATGTAATTTTCTTTTTTGAAAAAAGAATAATGATTCAGCGATTTGCAGATGAAGAGGATCTTAGGGAGGGGTTGGTTTGAAGGAGACTTTGCGAGCCAGGTATTTGTCTCCACTCTGAGGACGAGCTATTGCCTCGGCTGGTCCCTCGTCAGGTCTCAGTGTGAGTACAACTGACACAGCTGAGAAGGGCAGTGACAGAGGACATTACAGTGCTGTTGGGGCACTGGGAATGTCTCAGTGGAGTTGAGTTTGACTGAGGAACACATTGGCCAAGTGCAGTGAAGAAGTTAAAACCAGTAAGAGGAAACCCTACATATTTCCATTTCCATTTTGGAGCAGGATGGAACAGACTGACTAGATTTTTAGAAGGTAACTGCAGACACCGTAGGTAAAGTTCATCTCACCAAGTGCTGACATCTCCGTGGCAGCTTGAATTAGTTTTCTAGGACCACTGGACTGCAGTCAAAGAGAAAGACACTTGTGGAATGCAATCATCTGCCTCATCCTAAAGCTAAAGTCTAAGAAATGTCCTCTGAATTGTGTCTTACGAGCATCCATTTCTTGCTACGACACTTGGAGATGTGAACATCTTACATGCAGATGGTTAAAGCTTAGCGAGATGAAAACAATTTGAAGGCACCCAGCTACGGTTGGGAGCTGCTGTAGTCACAGTCCAATCTGGGTAATGCTTACTTGGGCCTTCCTATCAAAATTCAAAGTTTATTTTTATAAATATTTGCAAGATGCTGCTGAGGACGTTGATGAATTCACAAAGTTATTAGTTATTAGCTATAAATATTAATTGAACCACACATGGATTGTGCTATATTGCATTTTAATACATCCAGAGATTTGGAATATGCAATTAGAGTTATTCCAAGAAGGAAGTTGTAAATAAAATATCAGGTTAATCAGTTCAAATTGTACAAATGGAAAAATGCCTCCCACAAGCTGTGATGGCCAATCCCTAAAATTTATGATTTAACAAAATTTGGCCTAGGTTAAAAAGAGTTTAAACAATTATTTGATCTAGGAATATTAAATCTAATAGACTATAATTAAATTGTGTTACTTTTATTATGATTTGTTGATAAGAATGAGAAGAAATGCCTTTAGTTAACAGTAAACTATTTTAGGCTTCTGCAGGATCTATTTCTAAGACTACAGAAATTTGGAGCTTGCAATTTCTTCCTACTTATTAGGGGATAAATATCTAATTATCTATCATAGAAGAAAAACCTGATTACCAGCTAGAACTTTACCACTGCCACCAACTAGGCAGGCTGGGGAAAAATAATTGACCCTATATTAAATTCTTCCAGACAAGACTGTATCACTGCTCTAAGCAGACATTTTGCCAAAGTCTTGTTTATGAAATTCGTTACAAAATCTGGAAATATAAATCTCACTGGGTAGATTTATGGGGTGCAGCAGATACTCTGGATTATGCAAAAGAAAAGATGAGATTTGTGTAATAGGTATTAACTATGACAGACAAGTTTACAATTTCGACACAGAAAACAGGTTACCTATTTAATGACTCCTAAGACTCCTAGGACTAATAAATTATGGTGAAATTAAACATCAGAATAACACAGAATAGAATAATACAAAATACAGAAGGAGAACAATGTTTCAATTGACAGCAGGTTTACAAAATAATAAATCTAGATAAAGAGATAATTTAAAAAATAGCTTAATATTAGCCACTAATAAATCAATATTGATTCAGTATCTGCAGCTTCATTAAGTTATTTCTTCAGAATGGGGTCAGGTCTGTGATTTGTTTCTATTAGTCTACCATGATTTTTATTGTTTGAATAAAAAAATGTCTCCCTGTTCATTTTTGGTGATGTTTTGGTCCAGAGGTTGATATTTTTTTATTTTTTTTTTTTAATACTTGGCAGCTCTCCATTAGTGGCTATGGAAAAAGCAGCACTTACAAGGATTCTGAGTGAGCACGTTGCCTCCTCCAGAATATAATATTGACAAACAAGTGCCACATCCCACATGGAACATCTCATTCTCAGCTGAGGCGCCAACTGATACACAACCACGCTCTTTTAAATGGGAAAGGTCCCGGCTCTGAGAAATCACTCACAATATCCCAGCAAAAATGAGGTGAAAGAAATAACAGCAGCAATGCTGAACTCGGTGTGGGCTTCTGAATTGCTTATAACATTACTGTGGCTGGGTATAGAGCTCTGCTACATTTAAAGATTTTTTGTTTTAAGTCTCAACAGACTTGAGGTTTAGGTGTTGAATTGTACATTTGTAATTTAAACAGTTGAAACTATTCGTGTAATAACTCCTGATCCATAACAGTAATTAATAGTGATAATAAACAAGTAAAATCAACACAGACTTCTGATGTACAGTTAGTGTTATGCCACCATGACTCGAGTTTTTTTTTAAATAACAGAGAAGTTTTAAGTATTGAATGTTTGACTCTCCCTGTAAAAACGACTGATTAAAAATGGGCAATAACAGCACTACTGTGTCACTGAATTTATGACCTGCTGATCCTATTGAAATATTTTAATTCTGCAGAAAAGAAGGCAGAGAAAGTCTAGATTTATGACACCTCTTTGACATAAATAAGTTGCAGGTGTGTTAATATGTAGAAAATACCATACTGCCCAGAAAGATCGCAATAAATATATTTGTTTGTTCAAAAAGAAAATAAAGGCAGGGTATTTCTATAAATCTGAAATAGTTGTGTTGGTTTCTAGGCTTTTCAGTTAATAGTGGAGGGCAAGCATAAGTTACAACATTAATATAAACCTGGTAATACTTCAATAACTTGCTGATGCAAGTGGGAGTAAGATGCTTTGCATTGCCAATGAGAGTTATGCCCTAATGTATTAATCAATCTGGTTAAGAGCAGCTTAGAAACTGAAATGGAAAGTAGAGAAAATAATATTCAAAATCCTTATTTAAGGGGATGGTTCTTCAGAGCTTTTCCCAGAAAGTGACTTCTTGATGTGGCTTTTGCCAAGGTACGTCAAGAAAAGCACCTGCTTTCATTTTACATTATTATGATTCTACAGAATATATCTTGATTTCTGCCTAAGAAAACTGGAGGCTTTTTGTAAAACTTGATTTTGTTTGGTTACACACCAATTACTGGGCCCTGACCAATCTCAGTCTAATCTGACAGCCAATGTGCATAATGTGGAGAGTTGGCTCAAGGCATTTCAGCGCAGAAGAAAGAAGCAAATCTTGCTCCCATGAGGGTGAGCAACTGGGGTCTTGCTGCTCTTACTACAAGAGGGGAAAAGTAAAGGCTAAAAGAGGGAGACAGACCTGAGAACGCTGAAGAGATGATTCTTTTTGATGCAGTTCCAGTGTGGCTGCTGCAAGGGGCACTGGATGGAGAAGGTGGTATCTCACGCTGCTTGGAGCAACTAGCCCAGTGACCATGAGCCCAAAAAAGCCTTTTCCTCCCCCGGCAACTCGCTGCCTTGGCCACCTGCCTGCACAACACGTGCCTACAGCCCATCAGGTTAATGTCTGTAAATTCTGCAATTGTCACTTGTTTATCTTTCTCAGGATAGATGACCTCTAACATCTCTCAAGCATGCAACAAATCCTTGAAATAAATAGCTGAAATACAACAATAAGGCATAAGAACACGCAATTTAAGACAACTAGTATTTAATTAATGAGGTTCCATTACCTGTGTATGTGATGGTGGGAGACCTTTTCTGCCATAGATGCCAACCAGAGCGGCTTTTCCTAAGGACACATTGAATTTCAGATGCACTGGGTGGTCGATAAACACCTGAGATCTCCAAAAGATACCAGGAGGGATCTTCTGTGTGGCTCGTCTGCCAACATCAATTTCTCCAGAGTCTATAAAACTGTCGTCTGGAAAGAAACTACTGGGCTTTCCTGCCAAAACACAGGAACAAAAATCTTGGATTAGCCTTAGATCCTAAAAAGTAATCCAACCATAGTGGTATCTCTGACAAAGATCTTGAAAAACAGCCTATTAGTGTCCTGAGGTCTTCCAAGCACTTTGTGTAGCCAATCCATACCGTTACGGCAGGGAAAACTGGCAGAGTTATTCCTGGCTGCGGTAACTGTTTTGTTTGAAAACATGAACATGGGAAGAGCAACCTGGAGAAAAATGGCCTTTTGTTTAAACTGTAACATCAGAGAGTGTGTAATTACATTCTGGAGATAAGAATAAATCATCTGACATTATATCCGAAGTGAATATAAGTCGACGGATGGAGAAGTCATTATTAAATTAGCAAAGAGAAGTGCAGTAACAGTGAGGTAGACACGTGTCACAGGATGGAATGGTAGCGTGGAGAACAGCAGCATGAACGATGCCTAAGTGGGGAAAGGAGAACGTTTCTCTATTAAATTAATTCTTGACAGTCGTAACAGTATTTGAAATTTGTTCAACAGTCCATAAAAAGCTAAAGAAAATAAAGGACGGAAAGAAATGAAGGAAATCATACCCTGCACTTGAGTAATATCTGCTAAGAAACATGAGAGGGTTTAATTGGGTTTCAGTACAATCTGTAAAGTGTGTTATGATTATCCATCTTCTTTCAGAAGACGAGCAAATGGAGGCATCTGTTTCTTAAAGCGACCACCAGCCGGAGAGCCCGGGTATCCCGATGGCAACCAGTACGTGCCACAACGTCCAAGGGACACAGCAGGGAGCTCAGCATCCCTGAACAAAGACATCTGAGAAATTCCAGGTTAGAAATTCATAGACCCCCAGCTCTCAAAACTGGTGGCCGTTTCAAAAATCAGGACCCAAAGGAAGACCAGGGAACGAGGGGCAGAGTGAAAAATTACATTTTTAATTAATTAATTACATTGAGTGTGCCATTACAGCACACCACTCTCTGCTTCACAGATCAGGCAATTCTAACAAAATGAGATGGAAACTTTCAGGAAGAAAAATCACATTGTCAGATTTTTTTAAAATTCGAGAACCTACATTTGGGAAACAGGAAACAAAAATATCTTTCCCCATCCATCATGAATTCGAGTCAAATAATCTTAGAATTTACTAGGTGATTGGTAAAACAATCTTTCATATAATTGTTTCAAATAATATTTCCTTTAATATCATGTAATATTAATTATAGTATTTCCTTAAACTTCTTCATAGACCATCCCAACATAAACTCTCCAGGAAAAACAGATGTAAATTGTCAGCTGTCCCTGTAAAATTCATATAGGAATTATATACATATTAACTACTGAAAAAGAAGCCTCTGAGATGTTTCTTCGTAGGATGGAGAATTTTTCTCTCTGTTTTGTTTTTTTTTGTTTGTTTTGTATGTTTTAACTTATGTAAAACTATCTAGCAGAACTTTTGGTCCAAATAAGACTAAACCCTTATTTAAAGTTGGGAACTGCTTGAGTGCGCTGTTGAAGTGGGACTTGGTGGCAGGTTTCATTTCTGTGCTACCTTGTGGCAGAAGTTTTTATGTACCAGCACAGTCTAGAAAGCAATGGGCGTACACATCTTCATAGAAAAAATGCTGCTGGTAATTTTATAAGATCCTCATTTATCTTTGTTCATCGCATTCAAATAAATACAGGGGACAAATCTGCTGATTTTTTTATCCTTTTTTTAGTCAAAGTCTATATTAATAGAGATAATCAGAAGTGGCTTAGGTAAATGGACATTCTTTCTGAATCATTTTGTGCTGATAGAGGAAAATTGTACAATGAAAATCAACTACCTTGATTCTGAAGGGGATTACTTTATCAACCGGATTGTTAATATTTATTTTGTATACTAAAATGACTTTTCACACTGTCAGGATTAAAGGAAAGTTCCCATGTCTTCATGCAAAGTTTCTTATTCCATTATTGTCAGATGAAAAGATTGAGGATTCTATGAAAAAAAAAGAGCTAAAGACATCACATGTTTTGGTTGAAATGAAGGATATATTATTTTTCTGATTACTACTGACGTGTTTTATAGATTCTTAGAAATTCAGATGAAAACCTGAAGTATTTGATATGCGCCCTGATTGCTCATTAATAAAGATTGTACACGGGAGTGGATCAGGAGGGTGAGAATTAAATATGAGAGACGTTGCTGTGCAAGGGACAGCCTGGAGGGAATGAGCACAGCACGGATTCTGCCCGTCCAGAGACCAGCACTTACTCGTGAGGGCAAAAACGCTTCTGTGATTGATTCCATTTCACAGAAATAATTGTTTGTACATGTAATTACAAGGTTTATTGTCTCCTCTGGATGGACAGTTGTGTGTCTGAGAAGCTGATATCCCAAGAGCTGTTAGATCATGATGCCAGCGGTTGATGTTTACGCCGATATAGAAGCCTAAAGAAAGGCTCTTCTCACCAGGCTGAATTCAGCCCCTGAAATCCATCCCTGTTTCACCAGCTTTAGCCTACAGGAACATCAGGCCCTATGGATTGGATACTTCATAAAGAAAGTACAATAAAAATGCAATTTCAGCTTCTAATCAGAAATTAGGTTTTAATCAGAATATCTGACTCCTTAAAATTAACTTCAGGTCTGAATTCTTAATTGGGCTGTCAATTACTTTGCTCTTTCCACACATTGCCTCGAACTTTTTAGTTGCCGTAGCAACTATTCCTAATTTATTTGGATATAAAAATGAACTATTTCATTCTGGCCCTTGTTGGATCTACTTGTATTTTTGACAGCAAGGTACCCTGACTCAGCAAAACATTTAAGAACAGGCTTCCATTTCTCTGACTTTAATCACACTTAATTACATGCTTAAAAGTAAGCACGTGATTAAATGCTTTGGTAAATAGGGATGGGTTTAAACAGAGGTAAATGCTGTGCTGGAGAACAGCCACGGATGAGAAGGAAGGACCATTGCTGGGAACTGGCAAGACAACGGTAATGATTCACGCAGATGAGCTGCAAGGCTATTCTAACACATTCCAGCCGATTCCAGTGTGATCAAGCAGACTTTCAAATATATATCAATTCATTTTTTTATAAATTTCAATGTTCTGGTTTAGAATAGCAGCCAGAATAGCCCAGAATTACTTGCGTAGGCATCCAAGGGGGAGAGAGCTGCATTTTAAGGCCAGAGAGGACTAATCCTGCCAGAAAGACCTTCTTCTAATGTTTTTTTTTGTCAGGACAAGATTTTCTCCCCTAAAACTCACAGATTCCCTAAGATCTGTACAAAGCACCACCTTGAGGAGTCTTCTAATGACATAATCTGGTATTTCCCAGATTTCTCTTTTAGCAGAGCTTTTGGGGAGCAACTGAAACTCCTACTGATGTCACCATAAGCGTGGCTGAAAGAGAAATCAAGTGGAGGTCTTTGACAGGGATGGCAGTTTGAGATACATCCATTTATATTTTCATTTGGACTTTTAAAAAGAAACGGACAGATCAAAACTAGATGTTTCAAAAATAAAACATATGGCAAGTTGGAGCGGGGGGGAAAAAAGGGATCTGTGATGAAGTATTTTTGAATACGACAGCAGGGACATCCGCAGCTTGTTGTACTGTCTAGGAAGGTTTGCTGAGAATAACCCGCTCAGCTGATTTGTCTTTGTAGCAACTTGATGTCAGCCATCAGTTGCTAGTAAGTACACTGTTTTAAGGCACACACATAATTACGGCCTTTATTTAGACTAATAAAGACAGATAAACTCTTAAAGAAAAAGAAAAACACTACAATTAATTTAAATTAAATATGTAAACATAGGCTCTCAGCCAAAGTCTAGGGAACGCTGGTGAAACTTTTGAGTTCAGTGAGTTGCCAGAACAGTAGCACACTTCTTATCTCTTATCCACAAACCTTCCTCCCCCAAAATAACTACCAAAAATAGCCACTGACTTCGACTTTACTGAAACCTGTTAACCTCGTCTAAAGAAGCTTGTCACGCAAACAGAAGAGCTTTCTGAAAATTTCTCATTTCTCCAGCTAAGTCTTGGGAATGAGTGAATTAAAACCGCAAGGTGTCGACATCGTGATAATTTGTGGAGACTCCTTTTATCTGGCTACTTTTGCAAAGTGATGTCCAACTCTGGAATGCCAAAACTCACAGTGTAATAGCTCTTAATAAATGTTTTGGTCCTCAAAACATTTGGTACTAGATGTCAATCATAAAATCATAGAATGGTTTGGGTTGGAATGGACCTTAAGGATCATTGAGTTCCAAACCCCCTGCCCTGGGCAGGGACACCTCCCACTAGAGCAGGTTGCTCAAAGCCCCATCCAGCCTGGCCTTGAACACTTCCAGGGATGGGCATCCATGACTTTTCTGGGCCTTGAGACTTCTGTGGGCCTTTCCCGTGAGAAGGGAAACCAAAATATTTTTGTACTGTTTTAGAAAAAGCTTGATCCAATGCTGCTGGAATCATTTAATTTTCAAGACATGTTTTTTCCCATGAAAACAGCCACTGGAGGCAGGGTTTTCATGATGGCCTTCTGTAGGCTATGAGATACAGCGTAGATGGTTCCACCTTGAGAATGCCTTGGACATGTAGTGAGGGTTGCACACAGTTTTATGGCATTAGTGGACATCAGAAAAGTATGAAACTTAGAAACATATGGAAACAAGACCGACGACTACTAGTTCTAGATGGGAAAGACTGGAAAAAGCACCTGGTGATGGCAGCATTGAAGGTAATGGAACATGAGATTGGATGGCTGGAGTTCAGAGGCAGACAGAAGACTCACAACATGGACACACACCAACCATACCTTCACTGGTTCCTTTGCCTTTCCTGTCAGGTAACTCTAACCCTGTGCCCCCCGAAGGATATAAGGAGACGTCCGTTGGCACTGGCCAACTGCTGGCTGTGTCTTCCGTGATTTCATACATCTGCCCTTCCATCGGCTGCAGGTGCCAGTTTAGGCCAAACAGGTGCATGGCTGTGGTGAGCAATGAGAAAAGTCATCTTTTTCTGTTTGGGAGAGTTGCAGAACTACAGGGGCACTTTCTAAACCCTTGTTCCACTGCCTTATTAGTGGTCAATGCTTTAGAACAAGAAGGGGATTAACGTAATTAGATGGCCCCTGCTGCTTCTACCATACCAACTCCCTAGGTGTTTCCACCCACTTAAACTCCTTTTAGATCAGCTGTACCGATCCACTCCTGCTTCCAGTAGAACCAGTCCTGACTCATGGCCTGTGTGAGAGAGCAACCAGGCACAGTCTTTCAGAAAGCTCCCAAGATTGGGGTGACAATGCCCTGAACACAGAAATACAAGGAGGATTATTTATCAACATACCAATAAGTCCCAGGAAACTGCACTCTGGTTTGTTTGCTGTATTCACAGCATTATTTTTTTTACCCACTAATTATACACAGAAGCTCTTACAGACATTTCTGAAAATTTTTCCTGAATAAGGCCAAGTAAAAACTAAGGCAATTTAAGACCCATCTCACACGCATGCCTTTGTGTTCGGCACCACAAACGCGAGCGACTATGAGTGAGTGCTCCTTAGCACAACTCCCCTCTTCAGATCAAAGATCTCAACATCATCTGAAAAGAAGCAGCACCCTTTGGAGCTGTGTGATAGCGGGGCACAGCTCTCTGTGGGTTTCTGGGCCACGCAAAATCATCCAGCTCCCACGTGAATCTATTGCAAGGCATTACACAAAGACGAGTGAAGTTAAGGAACAAGAAGGAATACTTAAAAAGCAAACACATGTATGAGGAGTATGGAAAATTACATGCTTATACAACGAAGACTTGCCCCTTGAAAATATAAAGCAAAAGAATGTGGCTTCCCATATCAGTTCTTCCATTCCAAACATAAACATTTCATACTCAATAAGTATCCACTTTAGCTTCAGGCTCTGATATTTGCTACACTTGGAAAGACGTTTCTTTTTTAAGGGAAAGCCTTGATATTTTACACTATAATTTCTCCAAGAAACACTATAACGACCCCAGCATCACAGCCATTTAACATAAACAAAACCAGTAAAGAAATAGAGCATTTCCATTGCCTATAGTTCTCATCTTATTCATGAAGATACATTCGAGCTTGGCAAATGTCGTCAGGGACAAGTGGTTAGTTTATTTAAACCTGTGCATCAGGAAAAATCTTTTCAAGATGACTGAAAAGTAATCTGAGTAGTTCTCCAAAACCAGCATGTTTAGGCAATTTAGCAAAATCAGTGATTTTTTCTACTTCAGTCTCAATTAGGTCATCTATCATGTACTAACATGAATAAGCTTGTCTTTGCACTACTATGACATCCCAAAAGAGGACATAAATACTCTCCTTTTGCCATGTAAGTGGGGACGGGGTTTGTTAACAATGTCTTAACCATCAAGAAAGAGAATATTCTCCCAAAACTCCCAAAGAGCAAGGAAGAGCAGTAAGGAAGGTCTCCCGAGGACCTGTCCAAAACTCAAACATTTTTATACAGGTACACACACCAAGAAAGAATGTCACCAACACAACTGGTAATTCAACCAGGATACTTTGGGCAGAGGGGCCAGCATTTTCCTCTGAAAGGAATATATTTACTTGGCAGAGAAATTGCAGGGGAAGAGAGGAAATCAAGCTGGGAGCAAAGAAATTACATCAAGTATTTGGCATTGCTACACTTGCATAATATCTTCATGCTTCTACAGCCCTCATCATCAGAGTGCCTGGGCACTTCATAGCTATTAACCTCATAAAACCTCATCAGGTAGGAATCTGCTATTTTTTCTTCACAGACAGGAAAAAGAGAACTACAGCAGATGAAAGGACTGACTCAGTTCACTTGTTTGGGCATTAAAATGTGACTGTGTGTTAATTCACTTAATTTACGCTCACAGGTTCACAAGCCCCAACAGGCATCTCATGCTCCCCCCCGCCAGCATCAGTACTGGATGCTGCCTGGGAATGCCATCCAGACTGGACCTCTCCAAGGATCAGAGTTACCCAGGTGCTGCTGAGCTGTTACAGAGCTCAGGGACTCAGGTGCTCTGAGCACATAGAAGCACTTAATCCCAACTCCATCTACCAGATGTCTTCATATTATGACTTGCATGAGCTTATACTGGGCATCACTGGTTCCCATCACAGGTGGGAATTGAGCCAGTGGGGTTTTTTCCACTAAACCATTAGAATTGCTCTATCCTTTGGAAGTCGCAGTATAAGTGTCACACAAACTCTTGGGAACACATTGTTTCCCCCAAGGACATTGTTTCCCCTCCTCTCCTTAGGAGAAATTTATTGCTTGTATTTACTTATTATTTACTGCAAGAAAATAATAGAATCATAGAATAGTCTAGGTTGGAAGGGACCTTTCAGATCATCGAGTCCAACCATCAACCTAACTCTGATAAAAAACACCACGAAACCATATCTCTACGCACTACGTCTACCCATCTTTTAAATACCTCCAGGGATGCTATGAAGGAGAAGAATTCAGCATCGTTTCAGGTGTACTGGGAAAGCTGAGTATTTCTTCCAGGCAGACAAAATGCATTTAAAAACACCTGAGAGGACATGTCTTATGAAAGGAACATCTTGCTTCAGTGTAATGACAGAACTGGTAGCCTGGAAGTGCTACGACTTTTCTACACATTGGCCCCTTGAGCAACTGAATCAACCGCTCCATGTCACGATTCATTCCTAAATGTTTCAAAGTGTCTTATAATGCCTCAACATAGAAGATATGGCAGAAATTTCTGTAATATAGGTACTGTGTTATCACACAGAGATAAAAGGCCTGCATTAATATGTTAACTTTTGTCTTTGGTTCATAGATTTTGTCTAAAGCAAAAAGCTTCTTGTGTACATTGATCGCATCACCACAGAAATCATAGAATCAAAGAATTATAGAATAATTTGGGTTGGAAGGGACCTTTAAAGATCATCTAGTCCAACTCCCCTGCCATGGACATCTTGCACCACATCAGGTTGCTCAAAGTCCTGTCTAACCTGACCTTGAACACTTCCACTGATGAAGCTTCCACAACTTTTCTGGGCAACCTGTTTTAGCCCAGAGTTTTATTTCACCATTTCATAGTAAAGAATTCCTTATATCAAGCCTAAATCTACCCTTTTTTCATTTAAAACCATTACACCTTGTCCTGTAACTAGAGCCCCTGATAAAAAGTCTCTCTCCATCTTTCTCATAAGTCCCCCTTAAGTATTAAAAGGCAGTAAGAAGGTCTGCAATGATGACCCATGAGAATGAGATCTCTGCACACCAGGCTTATAAAAGAGTAAAAATCTGAGAAACACAGATAATTATTTGAAAAGCATTTTCATTCAGTGGGTTAAAAATAATTTAGAAAACTGACTGCAAAAGTTCAGAGCTAGTGCTCTGTTCCAGGTTTCGTATTTGAGGTTTCTAAGCACAAAATAAAAACCTATAAATATTCCCACCCACAAGGCAAACAGACATCAAGCAATTTCTGCTGCAGGTAGGAAACCTGCAGGAAACTACAAACGCCCTCCTGAAACCAGAACAAAATAAAGAGTCTGATGTACTTTGGAAACACACTCTGATAGCAAGTATGTTATTAGGAAATCACCTGATTAAGTATTTACCATTACTATCCTCCAAATACCAACAGTGTCTGATTATCAAGGTGGTGGAAGGTTCATTCTTCTGCTTGCTCCCCCTAAATGCCATACTCATGCGAAAACATCAAGCAGTAACAGCAGTGGATGTCTTGGGTCTCTACATCTCAGTGGGATGTGTAAAACTGTCAATGCACACAGTTGTTTAAAGGTTTTAGGAGAGACACAAATCAAGCTCATTTTGTGCTAAATTGATGCAAAGTTCTTTCTTGTAGAAAAAAAAGAGAAGACCATAACCAAGGAGGAAAGCTGGAACCATGGATGAAAGGCACAACCATATACTTTGAAGTGTTAATGTTCCTAAAAGCAAAGTGAAGCTGTAAAAATAGTTTGAGATTCCTGATGTTCTCAGTCTCCAGGTCAATTGAACCCACTGTTGACATTTTCTCTGCCTTTTTTTTTCCCCTCTGCTCAGCCAGATGTAAGATGTGGCTCACAAAGAGCAAATGCCCTCCTAAAAGCCCCCATGTCCTTCCCCTTCTCCCTCCTCAATATGATTCTCAGTAGATATTCAGATATTGAAGGCTCCCCATGTATTAAAAGAGCACACTGCAATTAACAATCATTAAAGTGTACCCTTTTGTAAAATACCATGTAGCTTTCACTGCCTGGGAAGCCTCAGGACGTGGTCTTTGTAGAAGCTTTGGTTGTATTTCCCTTGGCTAATAAAACTCTTTTGTCTGCCTTCTCTTGGAATGGAAACCAGACTTAGGGGAAACCCTGTGCGTGTCCTCTCTGGGCTGTTTCAGCACCAACAATGTAGATGATACAAAGGCATCTGGAGCTTGTGTTTTGACATTGAATCTTCGACTTGCACAGACCTTTCAACTGTAGCTAAGTGCTAGCAAAAAGCGCCCCGAACCTCGCTGAGTGGGTAACAGAATTTTCTGTGGCAAAATAAACCACCTTGTCCTCAGTCCTAAGTCACTTCTGGCCTTCTTGGTGGTGGGGAAAGAAGGAAGCCAAACTCCAGTCCTTTCAGGGTCTGGTTACGTTGCTGAGCTCAGCATTTCAACCACGGCGATGTGACGTGGGTACTCAGATTCACTTCAGCAAAAACAAATTTACAAACAGTTTAGCATCAGCTGAGCTATTTAGCCATCCAAATAAATCAAAGTTCATATTGGTGGAACCAAGTATTCAGGATCATGATTCTTTAGGTTTTAACACATTATCTCATTCTCTATTGCATTATTCCTACTCCACAGCTGTTTGCGGATGCCATAAGCAACATTAACTGATGCTATTAAGCCAAATAAAGAGGAACATTGTTATAAAATTTGTTTTGAAGGCATCCAGGCTTTTGGGTATCTATGTATTATTGCCACTTGCTTATGACACAGCAAAACACTAAAGTCAAAATAACTGACTCAGCAGAGCAGAGAACAAAGAAACTGGTACAGCATTCGGAATGAAAAAGGACAAACAAAGATAATAATTCACATGGTCAACAAAATGGACATCTCTTGGGACAGGTTGATGGAGCGAAGGAGTTAGCAGAGAGAGGCAGATGATTGTGATAGATCACGGGGAGAAGAAAAGACAAGCCATGCTTACTGAAGCATATGAGACCCCCAGAAACCACCCCAGTCAGCAAAAAATTGAAAAACACACTGCTGGCCCTTTATTAGCTTGTTGCTTTGCCCAAAGCAGCGAGCTAAGTGTAATAAATAACCAAACCAATCAATTACGATGTTTGAAATTAAGGCTACGGCTGGAGCCACCGGCTGCTTTGACGGCTTTTGTTAAATCCATTCTCACAGCAGCTCACAGGCTCCGCCGCTGCCTCTCCTCTCACAGCTACGTCCCACAGATACCGCTGCTGGCCTGGTGATTCCTCACCCAGGAGAAGCTCCTTGAGAAGCTAAAGAGTGAATAAAATAACAACTGTTTTACACTTAACGACTGATCTTGCCCCGAAGAATGAATGAAGAGTTTCTCAGAATGGAAACGCAACAAAACCACCAAGTTAACCATCACTGCCATGAGCGCAGTGCTCAGCCCGGACTTACAGCGAGCCCAGAGAGTAAATGGCATCCAGGCAAGACAGAAATTCTTTTGGGCTTCTCCTTTGAAATACCAAGTCAGCCTTTTCACTCTAAGAACGCTCCGTATTTTGAATCCATATTTTTCTAAGGATGTCAGTTAATTTTGCATAAATAACACAGCTTTGGAACAGCCAGGTTTCTCTGTGCAGCCACTTCCCCCTCCTCAGCTCAGCTGAACTAACGCTGGGCTCCATTCAGAGAAGAGTTTGGCCCCATCACTCCACGGGTTTTTACGAGCACCTCACTGCACTGGTGACAGCAAAGCCAAAGCCAACCCGAGCCAAAGGACCACTCCTGGGAAGGAGAATGGTTTTCCAAAGCTCCCCGGTGTGGCACGGGGCAAAGGAGAACATGAGAAAGGACGGTGTGAGAAGGAAGAGCTGGGAGGCACTTAACAAACAAGGATAAAAATGAGAAAGGTGAGAAAAAGAAGAAGGTTAGGAAAGCAAAAGAAAGATGAGGAAAAAAGTAAAAGCTGGAACTCAGTCAGCAGTTGAGAAGATGTTTATATGGCTTGTTTCTTTGCTCTCCCCTCTTTTTGTGGAATCAAGCTTAAGATACGTGGTGGTTGCGTTTTCCTGTTTAACCTTCAGGTTCGACAGCCAGACTTACAATAACATACTCTCTCAAATGAGACCAGAGGTTTGCTTTTTCTCCTAATTGAAATAAAAAAAAAAAAAAAGCAAAAAGCTGAATTTCACCACTGAATTACTCAGGGCTAATTTAGACTCAAGTAAATGTATTGCTTTCACTCCTGTCTCTGAAATAAACTTGACTGTAATTATCTGGATAACTGTCTCTCTCTACACTGAAATTATGTGATTTCTGTACAAGTGGGAGAATTGACTGTTGCAGAATTAATCATATTTTTGTGACATTCACTGTTATGAAAAGGAGCCTTTCAGCATGTAATAATCACTGGTTTGTCAATCTTCAATAAATCAAGGCAGAAGCACGCAAGATTAACGAGAATAGAAACAGTAAAACAAACATTAAATAAAGAAATCAACCTGTTTGTTTTTCTCTTGTAGCACTGTTCCATTTCAGTGCTGGACGAGGTTTCTGTGTCCCAGGGTAGCAGGCATACCCACGCAGCAAGAGTCAAGGGTTTAAGTGTTTTTAGGGCTCTACTGGTGTCAGAAGAGGGTAAGAGCAGTAAGTCTGGATGCAGGATATTGTACCCCTTTCTCTTTGTCTGTAGGATTAAATCCTGAACCAGACAGATCCAAGCTGATGTTGATCACAGAATCACAGAATCTTCATGGTTGGAAAGGACCTCTGAGATCACCGAGTC
>JAOXJM010000001.1:204837604-204860243 GCA_026413425.1 Tringa solitaria
CAGCCTTCTCTTCTCCAGACTAAAAAGACCCAAGTCCCTCAGTCTTTCCTCATAAGAGAGATGTGCTAGTCCCCTAACGTCTCTCTTATGATGACAGTCCCTTTTAACCAGTACCCTGAAATGGTACGTTTCACAAACCCTTAGAGTACATAAAATCTGTTACTGATAATACTATTGCATTTTTCAGACTGGATCTCACAGTTTTATAGATCAAGGGTAAAATGAAGAGAGACCTAAAGTTACAGAGTGAACTGTGTGCAGTAATTTTGTGAAGACGTGGAAGAACCAAGAAAGGACCTAGAAGTTCCTCTTTAAGTGACAGATTGACTTCATAATGGAAAGGCTTTGCTAGAACAGATTGTTTAGCTACCGTTTCTGCATTTTATCTAAGATAAGATGGAAAGAGAAAACGTTGAAAGATCCCTGTAAATCAAAAGCACAAATGGCAACATTGGCAAAATAGAACTTAATCTGGGATCAGAAAAGAAATATTAAAGCAGAAAATGAAAGAAACTTGTTGGCAGGGTAATAAATTGGTTTATATTTGAACTTGAATAAAAACCTTAATATCAAGGTATACAAGTAGGATTAATAGATATAGTTCAAGTTTAATAATTAAGCATTAGCAACTTTTCCTATTGATCTCAAGTGGCATGTAAACACCATGGTAATTGGTATATATACTCTACATCCAGAGCTAACTTGTTAGAGAGCTAAGAGCTTTGGAGAGTTGCTTTAAATTGGGTTTATTACATAGCATCAAAGAATCGTGGACAAACTGAGCTAAATTTAGCTTTCAGGGCGATGCTTAGACAATAAAAAGAAAGACACTTTATAAACACATCACAGTCCTAGCACAGTTTTCCTGTCAAAGCATTGTGCCTGTAGCAACCAACACTGTTCTTTAAGTGAAGCTGCATCTGTAGAGTTCAAACGAGCACAGAGCTGAAAGTAAAGAGAGCTCTGACTCCAATCAAAAGAATGACTGTTTTGGCTCTATAATATGTTTTCCATCCCTAACTTTAATCTAAATCAAATGCCCATCTTTCTTGCTGTTCATGCAATGCAACCGCAGCACATGCTTAAGTATAGGAAAATTGCAAGCACCCAACTACATCAAATTGTACTTCCATCTAGTCTGGAATCTCCATCAGGCAGAGGATAATACCTTCTGTTTCAGAAGAAAGAAACTATTCTCCATCACTAATTCATTTGGAAACTGTTCCGCGGATCAAGCCAAACAGCTGCTGGGCACAGAGATCTGGACAATCAAACAGGTCTTTTCTGTTTCTAAACTCAGAAATCTTCCTCCCCAGCAATAAAGCAATGTCAGAGATTCCTTACGAAAGCCTGGCATCTACCAGGTAGAGAAAAGGTGGCAAAAATATTTTGGATAGCAACATCATATTGTATTATCTCTGCCATAAGAATCTGGCTATGAATTAGCCCTCCAAGGCAGAGGTCTACGGCGTACAGACCCCTTCACATCCAGCAAAAGCCATGAAAATTTCCTGTTTCTAGCTATCAATTGAGTGGACAATCCTAAAAGGGGGAATTTAATTTTAAAGCGGTGTCTCTCCACGACCTCCTGGAAGCGCAAATTTGCAGGGTCAGTTACAAGCTGCTTAAAGAGGCCCTTTGATTTCAGCGGTTCCAGCCGTTCCTGCCATTTTAATGTTACAGCCCCTGATCTGCCAGGGCTTTTCTCTTTGGTGCTCTCGCCCCACGAGAGGAGCTTCTGCGGAGCTCGTCAGATTTGCATAAGCCCCGTGTGTGCAGCACTTTGACGCGCATTGTCGCCACTGCCTCCGTGGGTGCCTCTGCATATTTGAAAAGGTGGCCACAAGTCAATCAAAAGCTGGTTAATTCAAATGAAAACCAGCTTCTGGTGCTTAATACACCCATGTTATATTTTGTTTGTCATTATCTCTCCAGGCCAGTGACTCAGCCCCGTAAAACCTTCAGCTTGATCGCAGCGTTGACACGTGATACCAGCCGTTCAGCTTCCATGGACTTCTATTTATGCTTCCCCTCCTCTTCTTTGAAAAAGCCCAGCAAGATAAATGAACCTCACACTATTACATACCATAAAGACTTTCAGAAAATAATGGAAACTCTGCCTTTTAGCCTTAAACAAGTGATTTCGAAAGTGCTTCAGATGAATTTAGAAAATGAACTGGCTTCAGGTCCACAGAATCATAAAATGGTTCAGGTTGGAAGGGGCCTTAAAGATCATCGAGTTCCAACCCCCCTGGCATGGGCAGGGACACCTCCTACTACACCAGGTTGCTCCAAGCTCCATCCAGCCTGGTCTTGAGCACCTCCAGGGATGACTGTGATGTGCCTGATGCTGTGAGGAGCATCCTGAAGCCCTAGACATTGCTCTGAAGTGTTTCCATTAACGGACCAGTGTATAAAAATACAGAGTAAATGCCAAGCCACTGCCACGGGACCCCATCCAAAGTCCATTCACTTAAATGGGAGTCTTTCCAATGACCTCAGTTTGCTTTGGAGGATGGAAATGGTCATTAAAAAGATAATTTCTATGGTTGTTTTAACTAACAAGAGCAGATGGAAAGTAGCCAAGTTCCGGACACTCATGAGCTGTTACATATAGATTAGACCTTACTCATGATTAAGTTATATCTTAGCACTCAAATAGTCCCCATAGCATCAAAAAGAGCAAGATGATGCTTAAATGAGGAAAGGTATCTATAGGAAAATGCAACTATGCAAATATCAGGGAAAAAAAAAAGCTGGAGGGAAACAGTAATTTGTTTTGCAAACAGACCAGGTTATTGAAAAGAATGAACGAGCTCCTGTTACGAATTGCGTAGATTTTACCGGAATGCAAAATATCTCAGCTTAACTTAACAAAAATACAAACATTTTGACTCCTTGATTCCTTTTTTTTTTTTCTTTTGGGTTAGGTGATACAATTCTCATCTGCAACTTGACAGGATGTAGAAAATAATTACAAATGAAAAGGTTATTCATAATTTTTAAATGAGTTAATTAGTAAACCCCGCCAGAGTCACTCATTACAGTAATTAATAATTGATTATACTTGAAATTAAACACAATTTTTCATCAAAATCTAATTAAATATCTGCCTTTTTGCTTGTTGATTAGAACACTGGGCCTGGTAGAGACAATCTTTGCTAAATATGTTTATGCTGAACTGAACCATTGAATTTGATTTTTAATAATTGATAGTTCCTTTAGAAATTAGCAATTATGACCCATAATTACAGCAGTTCAACCTGATCAGCATTTCTGGCACCTCGCCAGCCATCCGCGGAGCCTGGCAAATGCCACAGAATTCATCTGAGCGGGGGGAAAAAAAAAGGGGGATGGGAGAGCACTCCACGGACCTACCTTTCAACCACATTATCTGCGATTTTTAAACAGGAGCCCGATCTTTTCAGAACTCTGAAGAAGGGTTTTGAATTGGAGAGTACTGAATAGCAAACCAAACTCTTCCCCATCTATCAAAGGGCACGCACGGCCTCTGTCAGAATTAACAGGCACTGCTATTCTGAGTTATAACATCCCTCCTCTGACAGACTGAGATAATGTCCAAAGGAACCACGTTCAGGGCAGAAGGAGAATACCAGACAAATGAGAAAGGCGAGTCCAAACGTACGTAGCAAACGATGAAAATTGACTGCATATTTCATCAAACTGCTGCTGATTTAATGTTGGTTAATTAATCATTCCTGCTTCTCTTACAGGAGGCATAAAAGTGACCAGAGCATGATGCAAGGCAGAAGTGGAAAAGTATCAGTCATTAAAGAAATGTACATAAAAGGAACACAGTAAAAGCAATCCTTTGTGGTAGTGCTAATTATACTCATGTGAAATGAAAGCAAAAATCTTTCGATCCAGGCGAAGATTTGTAATTCTAACCACAAGCTTTTATAGATCATTAGTCCACAGGAAGTCACAGCAAAACCAAAAAGACTCATTTGTGCTATGAGAAATGGGCCTTTTTACCTATGATCACATTTGTAAGTGTCTGAAAACTAGAGTTTGCACCACTGACAGTTTAAAATAGAAGTCTAGGACTTGGACCTTTATAAGACATTTATAACACAAATATCAAATCTAACTGAAGGAAAAGTAATGGTGACACCCCAACTTTACAGGCTGAAAAATACAATTTTCACTTCTAACATTTCAATTAATTTTGCCACAAACACTGAGAACGCTTTCTTGCAACGAACGACAACTCTTCTAAACCAAAGAAATGCAGATTATGCACAGCACAAGAAAAACCCACTGCTGCTCCACCCAAGCAGCAAATATCCCCCACTCCCCTACTCCTGTTGGGCCACAATCAAAACTCAGTCCTTCCCTTCACAGGTCACACTCTGAACTTCAATATCGTTGGTTAAATGGTCAGGGTGTGCCACCAAAAGATAGCATAAGACCACATTTTTGGGTGTCAGGATCTTGATTCTGACCCTGCTCTTGTCAAAGTCAACGTCAGAGAATTCCCACAGACCTGGATATGACTGTGATTGGGCTGCTTTGAGAAAACCTGCTGATTTTGTCCTGTGCCAGGCACCCTTTCCTCTGCTGAAAGTAAACAGTCCATGCCATTAAAGGGAGAACAATGTATGACTCATCAAACCATAGAATGGTTTGGGTTGGAAGGGACCTTAAAGATCATCTAGTTTCAATCCCCCTGCCATGGGCAGGGACACCTCCCACCAGGCCAGGTTGCTCAAAGCCCCATCCAGCCTGGCCTCGATCACCTCCAGGGATGAGTTATCCAGAGCTTCCCTGGGCAACCTCTTCCAAGTTCATGTTTTACTAAGCTCTCCTTGCTCTAGGACACGTTTTAGGCTCCCTACCACACCACTGCAACCTCAATTAAGTCAATAAAGGCCTTATTTCCCCGTCACTTTGTACCACAATCCGGACCCTCCAGTTCCCAAATTTTAGCGTTACGGGTGGGTTTGTAGAGAAATAACAGAAAAGCAGAAAAAATCCCAACCAACCCAGAAATAAGCTTACCTATGAAATATGCCAGCAGGATCACCAGGGTGACTGAGATGACAATGGCACTCAGAGCAGCGCATTTCCAGTTACAGTACTTATAGGGTTTCTTCAGGTTAAAGGCAGGCCTAGAGAAGGTACTTCTGGGAAGGGGCCTAGGGGGAGGTGAGTACACAGTGCTGGACGTCAAGGGATATCCCGGCGACGTTGTACAAAAAAGGGGAGAAGTGCCTCCAGGTTTGAAGAGGAAGTGCCTGAGGGAAGAAAGACCAACAGCAAGTGACTCCTCACACAGACGGAAGCCCAGGGAGACGTGGGGTGGGAGGATGGCGACTGCTGCCGGGACGAGGAAAGCAGCTCCACACAATGCTGGCTACGGACACGGACGGCATGCACGAAAGAGAAGAATAAAAATCAAAGGCAAGTCACACAGAGTAAAGGAAAACAAAACAAAACAAAACAACCACAGTGCCAACAGTGCCACAGAGAACCCCTCAAGGGCAGGAGTCCCCTCTGTGGAAGAGCTGGCATCAGGAGGAGATGAATACCCCAAGCACAGCTAGGACAGACTGGTGGCACACGGGCATCACCAGGGGCCTGCTCCCGCTCCCGCAGAAATGCCCTACAGGGACTGAAGAGGAGCGTGGGTGGGATTAAAGAGGGGAGGGCATTTACCAATTCATTGATCACTGCATGAGAGCTTTTTTTTTTTGGTATGGCGTCGGTGAATGGAGATGGGGAAATCCAGCTTAAGCCATTCCATAGCACCCAAGTTGTCACAGAGGGGAATATTCACACTGTCCCCACCCAGCAAATTGGTTAAAAGCATCAAAGTCCACGACTCAAGTGCTGTGCATCGCTGGTGGGGAGAGGCACCTGCTTCCAGAAAGCAGCCCAGAGCACCACAGTTTGATGCCTATCTTTAAAAAGTGTGAATTACTGTAAAAGCAACAGTGATTCCTGTCCAGTGACACATTGGGAGGCACCACACTTTGCCCGTTACTACAAATGCAGCCTGAGAGCCAGCCTATGAGGACCTCGTGTGAGACTCATGAAAGTCAGCACAAAAAGAACCCACTGCAGACCATGAGTTCCTGAAATGAAATGTCCCAGTGGGAGTTCTCTCCCCAGGAATCCTAAATGAAAAACCTAATTTTGGTGGGAGATTGTGAAGTACAAGGCAATCCAATTCCGGGAACGAAACTGGGGAAGGGATCTGACTCGTCTATCACCATGCTGACATCAAACCAAAAAATGAAGCTTGTGAGGACTGAGGAACAGCCCTGGTGCAGTTGGCACCTTCTCCCATGGTTTACAGGGACAGATTTGCAGCCAGCGTAAATGCCATCAGCGTGGGGCCATGGGAGTCAGTCAAGCCAGGGGGTTATACCAGATGAAGACGTGACTCTATTTTCCCCTTGAAGGCACTTGTGCAGTCACGGGGGGAAACGACACATGCAGAAACATCACCATGCAGAAAAGCCACTGATTCATGCAGTAAAAAGCAACATATAATTCTCCAAAATAGGTGTTTGTAGTATTACAGCCATGGTTTTATTGGTACTCTAAGCATGACTGCTGGGCATTAGAGAAAGATTCATTATTTTTACTAATGCTCTACATCAAAATATTCATTTTTACAAGAGTCAGATACTATCTTGTTTTGGAAAGTATTTATTTTGACACAGATATATCTGTTCTGAGCGAAGAGGTACCTGCAGTGTTCAAGTACACCAATTAGATCTTCAGTTAATGATGGCTACCAGATTAGAAACTGTCAACACAAGGTCAACACTTTTGGCACTAAATGTCAAATTAAAATTTGCTTATAACTTAAATGATCAAAAATTAGGTAAAGATGCCAGAATGGGTGGTTAAGTCAAAATCAAAGGCTTGGCTTATGTATGCCACCAGCAGACACTTGTAAGATAAGGTATGTGGAAAATAGCAGTTTAACAATAAAGTATCAGGCTGCCAGCACAATAATGGCTTAAGATTTTTATGAAAATTAAATGAATCTTAGTTTATATGGGACTCAAAACTGCTGTAGGTACTTCTCACTAATGAAATGGCTTTCAAAACAAGAAGGGAAAAAAGCAAATGGCGTGCTGTGGCTCGCTAGCATATTAATGAGTCTGTCATTAATATGTTCAAGACACAGTTCTCCAAGCTCCAGAATCTCATTTTTTTTCAAAACCATCTTGGAAGAGGCCAGCAATGGTGTTGCCCTTAAACATCATTGATATGACCAAATGCTTTCATGCAAGGATCAGAATGACTGTACAGTAAACAGGAAGACCACGTAAGTGTCACATACCCATCATTGTAAGCACCGTCATGTCGGGAGGAGGTGAGAATGTCCATCTCAATGAGGTTGTCCTGCAATGTCTCTAGGAATGTCTGCTTTGCTATGTTTCTACATACATATGGAAACATGAATGAAGCCAGTGAGTCATGCATATATGAAGTGTGATCTTATAAACCACAATGGTTATAGTGCAGTTGTGCATGGAATTAGAATGATGGACCATATATTTATATGTATAAGATGCTACACATATACATATATAGCTTTTAAGAATGTTCACTTCTGTCTATATACACTATATATATGCATATACACACATATAAGCACACACGCCCATGTGCATGTATAAAGAAAAGTTGATGTCTTTGTTCATTTCACATTATTTATTGCCAGTGACACGTGAAATCTTCTGAACTGTGGGATTCAACAGACCAGACTTCAACCCAGCACAGCTGTAACCTCGTTACACCCCTGCATCTGTGTTACTGTCACTCTGAAAAAGCACAGCACGGTGTCTATACCCCTCTATGGCCCATACCTTGGTAGCACAGTTCCATCTAACGTCCTGATGGATTCCCAGCAACAATCTACCACTCCTTTGCTTACGCTTTAGTTTTGCAATTGAGAACTTTTCAGTTGCCAATTTGATTAATTTGTTTGCCTTTGAGAAACAATAACTTGCTATTTAGAAGTTTCAAAATGCAAGCTTTGCTCAAAATGAGTATTCCAAATAAAATTTCTCAGTGATAAGCAAATAGAAGCTGGGAAAAGGTTATGCTATAACCCAAATTCCAATACCAATCGTCTGTAATCTGGACAATAGAAGCAATAGGCAAGATATTTAGGGCCTATATGTGAAAAAGCCTGGTTTTGACTTTTGCACACAATAGTGGAATTCTGCAATATCTTGCCTCCCCAGCATGTACTTTGATGAGTCACATTTTGACCTATATATGCTAAACTGTTTTGTACTTTTTGAAGAGAATAGCAGGAACATAAAGAATTAAGTCAGAGGCACAGCTGGGAACAGACTGTGTCTTTCTCACCTTCAGGCTTGTTTCTCAAGACCTGGCAAAAAAACCCCCAACATTCTTCCCATCTTTTTTAAAACAAAAAAAAAAACCAGTCCTGATTTTGCCCATGTCTGTTTTCAGCATTAAATTCCCTGGCCAAAACTAGCAAAAGGAACATAACAGCATTGTGACACTTTATCACTTACACAGGATTAAGTGCTTACAGGATATAAATGACATGATGTGAGCTCAAAGGAGAGCTCCTCTGTCAAAGAAACTGAATGCAGGTAACAAGCCCTATCAGGAGAAACCAGCCCTGTCACATTATACAAACCTTGACACTACCTCTTCTATAATGTCCTCAACCTTAATTTTCAGTCCTAGTTCCTCCTCTTCCTGCTGCTAATGCCAGTGCCTCTTTAGCTCCACTCATTGCTTTTGGAGGCCTCTGGTCTGCTTTGACAGAACCTGATGTACTCCTCAATCTGAATGAAAGTGACTTCAATTCCTAGCTTTGGAGTGGAGTGTGTGGACATGCACAAGCTGTGTGCCATGGCGCTTGAGACATCAACCCATCCCCAAGCGTCCGAGGCTTCCTCACATTCCCTGGGAATGCAGGAAAGGCTGGATGTTGATCTCAATGCGAAAAGAAGCGACGTATGTGCATGCGTTGAGCGTTTCATGGGGAAGAGGCAAGGCATCCAGCAACACACCAATCAATAAAAGTTCATCAGTAGTTAAAAATCCATGTCAAATTGGTCCCATGAATTTCAGTTGTGGATTGTCAATAGAGCAGAAGAGGAGAGGGTTATATAATCTTATATTTTACATATATATATATACATAACATAGAGGTCGTTGGGTTTCTGAGGAGACCGATATGGGACTGTCCTCCTCACTGAAGGCCGGACAGAGGCTGCTCCCTCAGAGATTCCTTGGGAAGAGCTGTCTAATTACAAACCACTCTCCCTTCTCATTATGAGTTGTGGTGGCAGAGTCTGACCTCACATGATTACGGCATGAAATTTCCTGGGAATGGAAGTCTCCTGAAAGCTGTTGGTTTGTCAACTAAATGGCCATCCAGTCGGCATTTATTTGCTCCTGCAAGGTTAAACGTAAAGGACCAGGCCACACAAGAAAGCGGAATAAATATGTGGGGAACTGACTTACCTGTCAGAGAAACTGCTGAGCAAAGATCTTCTCATCACACCCTTGATAATATATTGCTTTTAAAAGCAACAAAAAAGGGAGCAGACAGGAAAAGAAAGAGGAAGAAGGAAACATACAGAGGAGGGAGTAAAGGGAAACTAATGAAGAGAAGGGAGAGAAGAGGAGGGGGCTCTTCCTCTTGCATCATATAAAGTTCTCAGATGCAGGATCTGCTTATTGTGTCAGTGGTAGATTTGTGCTACAAAGCTCCCCTTGTCTTTGCAAGGCTGGAAATTTCCAGGCAAATGACAAACCATCCTAAATTCCCAGTCTGAACACTGCCTGGAGTCCATGGCAGTGAAAACCAAGCCTTTTCAAACTCTGGGGTGCTTAAAATCTCTAACTGAAGGCACGTTTCACAGTCTGTGACAATCCCCGGTTAAAAGACACAGCTTTTTCTTCATGTTTCCTCTCTCTGTTGACTAATACGGGATTTAAAAAAAAATGGATATTCAACAGAAATACAATTCCATTTTTGACATGAGATTACTATAATCTCCTATTGCTTTACTTCAAAGGCCTTAATTCTTGGATTAATGTCTCTTGGCCAGGATTTATTTTTTTTACATATTGGACATTTTATTCTCTTAGGTGGTGGTCTTTTTTTGGTTCTAAAAATCTTTGCGGTGGGGAAGGTCGACTTCATGGAAGAGGTAGAAATGGGCATCCAGGTTTGCAAAACAGCTCTGAAGCCTGGTCTTTCACGCCTACAGGATTCCCACCAAAGGAAATGGAAACTCTCTGCACGTTGGAAGAGCAGACTGTTAGAGTGGAGATTTGTCACAGTTTTACTGATCATCTTCGCAGCGCAGGCTCTCTGCATTATGACACCATTATAACACATTTTATTTTCTTAATGTTGTTCAGTGAAGGAACAAAAGCCGAGCAGTCACACTCTGTAAATGTGCTCATTTGCTGTTTGGCATAAATTTGCACATTCTTTTCCAAAATGTCTGAAGGAACACCAAGCAAAATTACACCATTCCCACCAGCGTGTCAAAAGCCACAACATCGGTCTTGAAATGAGTATTAAAATGGTTAAATTAAGGATCAATTACAAATGTGACTGATTTGTGATGGAAGTGAAATCACCAAATGGTGAAGAAGGACCTTCATGCAGGTAGAACTCCAACATGATTCTAACATCCGGTCTGGTTAACAGCAATAATGTGACCAACCCAACTTGCAGACAGAACGGTCTGCTTAAGATCTTGAAAAATTTCCAGCCACAATGATTTCATGGAGATGAAGACAGTCTTTAGGGATGTATTCACTTAAAATTTAATGGGAGCAGTCCAGGACTAGCCAGATAATTGTTCTGTCTATGAACTCCTTTATTAAGATGTGGTAGGGTTGTCTCTCCATCTCCCTCTCTGATTGCCAACAGAATTGGACAAATGGGGGCAGGGTGTTTTCAGTAAAGACCTTTTATTTCTGACATTCCTCCACTGATCCAGCAGCAAGGACGTTCCTTCTCAATTGGAGGCTGGTAGGTTCTGAGAGACTCCAGTCAGACATGAGGATCTCTCGGCACTATTACAACAGTATATTATTTCTTCTCTAAAGAATTCACAACTTGGTTTAGAAAAAGGTCAGGGCTTCCTCCAGAATTATAGAGGATTATTCACAAAAGGGCTGCAGGAGTAAGGCCCAAGTATTTTTTAATGTAATTTCTTTTTGTTTTTTGTTTTCAAAAGAAATAACACATGAAAGTCACTGCTTGGGTCTATATGCTCAAGAATTAGAAACACAATATAATTACTGAAACTGTTGCCAAATCACACTTGCAGTACTTACTGGTAATTTTGTCTTAATCTTTTGGATGCAGCTTCTTAGTTGGGTCCTTTTAATCAAGCAGTCGCAGAGAAATTAATTATCCTTAAATGCCATAAAATGTTAGATTGAGGTCTGTTTTGGAAGTTTCAGAGGGCCAGCAGACATAGCTCATTCTCAAAAAGACTGACAGATGCGTTCATTTTCAAAAAGTATTTTCTTAGCAGAAGCTGGCAAAACTGGGTACATTTTGTCCCCAGACACAGACCCAACTACCACTGATGCAAGGAGACTCCCAGAGGCAGCAACGTGACAAATTTGGCCCCTGGCTCACTTTTCTGTTTGTATATATTTATTGCTGTCTAAAATCTTTCTTCTTGGTTTGAGAAAGTAAGATGAATGAGGGAAAAAAGGCAGCTAAGTGCACAATGTTAGGCCTGGAAGACTTCTCTCCAGACTGAATAAGACACCTTTTATGGGGCCTAATGACTCCAACATCCCCAGTGGTTTCTCAGAAGCAAAGGAAATGGTGAAACAAAACATATGGAGAATGCAAAAACCGAGTTCCAAGAGGTGTAGCAAGAAGTAGATGCACTGACCCTCGGATGGGAGGACAGAGTCTGAGGCACTATGAAAAGTCCCTTCTCCAGAACCTACATAGAACCTAAACAAAGCTGTGAACCAGAACAACTCAGTGCACCTTTTTCACACTCCTTTGTGTGCTGCATAGGTGTAAAAGAATTTAAATGCTAAATGGAAACATCATTAATGGACTGATTGCCTGCTACCCAATGTTTCATGCTTGCTGGAGCAACATTGCAGGGCAGTAAAATGCTGCAGCCAACCTCTCCTCATTAGGTAAAACAAGATCAACCTCACCTGAATGATGTAATACAAAAGTATCTTGCTTGATGAGACACAGATTGAAGGCTAAATCTTTTCAATGTATCGACTAATTTCAGTTTCTTAAATAGGATATTGATTTATCCTATCATATAGGAAGACAGACATTAAAGGAAAATAAAAAATAGAAAACTAATAACGTTTTAATCTATGATCCTGATGCCAATTTTAAATGAGGAAAATAACCTTATGAGCAGCTGTTAAAGACAATATTTTTAGTTTATGAAAGAAGAGCAACTTTCTCTTCTCCTAGTCCAAATAAAAAGACACAAGGAATAAGAAATACAACTCAAAATACTTAAGCCAAACACCAGTTCACAGACTGAAGGGCTAGCTATACAGATGTGTGCATTTTCCATCACACCCTTCGCACACACGGTCAGAACATTTTAAAGTATTAAAGAAAATGACCTACCTAGTCTCCAGTGGGATGTTACTGTTAAGTAACCAGTTGTCCTGAGCATGGGCTGGCTCTTGAGCGCTGGCTGGTTGTTCTCCAGAAAGAGAGTGGTCGGTAGGAGCCGGGCTGGGGTTGCTGCGTGGAGTGAAGTTCCCTCTGTTTAGGGAATTGATGGAGGCCGCATGATGCTGATTTGGGGTGTGAGCATGTGATATTGGAGGTGGTGGAGTTCTAAGTCTCGAGTGATTTTGAAGATTTGGTGGATGATCTAAAACAGAAGTAAAATATTTTTAAGGGTTGTGATCTGAGTTGTTCCATGCTGCACACATTTCTGTCCAAGCGCTCCTAAAAAGGAGGAAGGCTGGGATGCCACATACCCTAAATCAAACTCACAAGGGGAACGGAGCCTTGTTCCACATGCTCTAATGACACACGTGTTGATCCCCCAGCTGGTTAGAAAAAATAGTTGAGTTTCATGCATGAAAAGTTAGGAAAGCTTAAAGACCTGCAAAAAGGCTGTCCTGACAGCCAAGTTAACTCCGATGAACTACTGCAGGTTGCAAACTGCAATCTGTCTGTGACACCCATTTGTGATAAAGCATGAAGAAATACAACCAGCCTGGATAGATAACACTTTAGAGCGTTTTTATGATGGATATACAGCTCCCGGTGAAGTTTGTCCTGCCTGTTTTGCCAGAGAACTTTCAATAGTTAAGTCAACAAGAAGACTGAGAATACATTTAATCATAGACTGAGTTTAGGTGAAGCCATAAAACTCTGTCAGGGTTATACAATTTAACACAATCCAATGGTTTGTATTGTTAGCCATACTCAAACTGAGTAAAAAATGCACGTGGCATAAAAACCTGAGGTGTCAGGAAAATGAAACAACATATTGTGAAGAAAGATGTAAAGATCAGTGATAGGGCTACTTTTGGGTAAAACTCAAAAGTATTTCTAAGCCAAGAGTCTGAGGGAGGTAAATTGGAGAAGGTGAAGATTTAGGAAAGACCAACCTAGTGCTGATTATATTCCTTGCAGACGAAGGAAGATAGGAACAGTGTATTAATTCCAGGCTGAGGGAGATGAATGTAAACAGAAAATTTCCACGTTTTAGGGCTGTCAGTCTGTCACCATTCACAAGAATTTAATTCATCCCAGAGAAAATTATTTGTCTAATCAGGAGCAACACACTAAAGGTTTCCAAGAGCAGTTATTTGAGTTTTTATTACAACCAATGCCTGAGATGAATCCTCTGCACAGCCAGGAAGGGGGGGGAGGAGGGGGGGGGGGCAAATGGGTGAATCCTGGAATATGCAATAGGTGTTTTGTGAAGTTCTCCAGCTATGGGTTGACTTTCCCGACTGGAGACACCATTTGCAGACTGTGAGTCAGAGCCTGTTTCTAAAGATCTGTTATGTAAATTCCAATTTACACCCTATTATTGCAGACACATTGCAGATGCTATTACGGATAATGCTTTTGAATCAAGGAAAAATGTGTCATTTTCATTCTTTATTTGCATACCCTCTGTGATTTCTTTGCTAAGTAAAGACAGCACATCTATTTTACTCTGGTCTACATGATTTTTCATGGGATTTTATAGCTTGTATTTCTTTTTTTCTGACATTTAGGTAGCTTTTCCTCCAGAATATTTTTAATTTCATTCATATACAAATTCTGAACACTTACGTTATGTCTGAGCATCACTGAATTTAATATACCTTGACTAGGATTAGTAACTATTTCCCTTGCCTTACGATCCCCTTTTTTTTTTCTTCTTCTCAAGTTAAGGAACATTAGAAAAAAGGTGTAGATAAAAGAACAAGCTATGAAATCTTCCTACTGAAAATTACTGCAGCTATGCAGGATTTTCTTGATGTGACAAAACCATTGAGGTTCTTATCCTCTGAGGTCACCAAAGATCCTACAGGATTTGCAAAGGATAAGGGAAGCCCACAAAGTGAACTCTTTCTTGATTTCCTAAAATTGCAACTGTCCCCTTATTTGAACATACTCTTTTTAACTTGTTCCATAATGTCTGAGTGATATAAAGTGTGTTATATCTTCTCACAGGAAGGAGAACCTTAATGCTGGCTGTGGTGGCTCTCTTACATCATCAATGTGCGTGAATCTTATACAGTGGGAAGATGCAGTGATTATCCTCCTATATATGATATATAAACGCTGTATCTTTGTAGGCGGCACTGAATTTTTGCAGATCCCACCACACAGGTGGGATACAGGAGAAGTTGGATACAACCTTCTACATTGAACAGCAAGCCTTTATTGGGTCAACAGCACCACAGGAATTCAGAAGACTTTATAGAGAAGCCACCGTGGCCTCTGCACAAACTGTACTGGATTCTCCAAGACTATTCTTAGCAGCTATAAGATGACTAACTGTGACTCTTTAGAAGTTATCTTGGCTTACTCAAAAGAGGGCTTTTTTTCAAAATTTTCCTCCTCACAGTTTTCCTCTTTGGTTTCCAAAAAGACATGGAGTTTATCATTCCCTCTCTGTTTCTTGTCAGAACTAAAAACCCAACAAATGTTATTCAGAGGGACCATCTAAGGTAACAACACTCCGAGGAATAAAACAACCACCTCATAAAACCACCCCCCAGCAAAATTTCCAATAGCCTCCAGAGTCAAGCCTATGGGAAGATTTCTCCTTCAAAGGGACAGCAAAAGAGCTCTGTCAACACCAAAGGTGTCTTCTCAGCCTAAGACACCAGGTGCCAAAGGACCAGAGTCCTAAAGTTCAGCATTTCTGGAAGAGAAGCTGGCACCGTGGAAATCTAAATCACTCAGAACTTAATGAACACCCTTGAACGAACAGCCTCATTTTCTCTAATGCGGCTCCGAAGTGTGTCAAACATGAAATATGTCAGTATTCAAATGTACTGAAGCATCGGAAATCTGATTGGAAAAAAACACCAATAGAAATCTAGTTGCCTTTGTGTGGCTTTTTTGTTTGTTTTTTAACATTAAAATGTCATTGACTAACACTGGTTTGGTAACCACAGATAACGCGAAGCTGAAAGATCACTCAGCTAATGAAGCTTGTACACATATTAAAGAGCTTTGACAGAATCCTGTGAATGAATTATTGAATAAATGTGAACCATAAAAAGATTACCAATGAGGAGCTAATATGACAAAATTTGAATAAAAGGTCTGAACCCCGTGTTCTTTTTTCTTCCCCTTAATCTTTAATGAGTAGTACTGTTTTGAAATTAGTCTATGTAACAATTACACTTTCTGATTCATTAGGTTTTGGGATTGTGTTCAGGGCAAATGTGCTAACCTCAGCGTGAAAAATACATTCTCATCTTTTTTTTTTTTTTTTTCTTCCCAGCTTCTCCTGTTCCTTCACACATTTGTCATTTGTATGTCTGCTCATATTCAGACAGCCCGATGCCTGACTGGTGTCTGGGTTAGGTACAGGAAATATTTCTCTTTACTCACTGTATATTGTGCCAGGTGGAATGAATCACTCATTGCTCCCTTGAACTTATACTCCACAGTAGCCATGATGACTAACTGGGTAGTGTGACTTCGGGCAATTGTGCTTGTACCCACACACAGAGAAAAATCCTCCCTCCACTCCCCGCTGCAGAGAAAACAATCTTTTCTTTTTAAAAAATAATGAACTCTGCATTCAACTGAGAGAGCAACTAAGAGCCTCGCTTCAGCTCCAGGACCATGTTTCGATCTGCTGCAGATGGACACTCACAGCACTTGCCAGCTGAAATTGCCTTCAGAGGCTCCCTGTTCCTTTGGATGCCATTGGTCATGGAAGCTGGGGTGCCTTGACTCACTTGGGGCCTACAGGAGAGATGGGGAAGGACTCTTTATGAGGGATTGGAGCAATAGGATGAGAGGAAACAGTTTTAAACTGAAAGAGGGGAGATTTAGTTTAGATATTAGGAAGCAATTTTTTCCTGTGAGGGTGGTGAGACACTGGAACAGGTTGTCCAGAGAAGCTGTGGATGCCCCATCCCTGGAGGGGTTCAAGGCCAGGCTGGACAGGGCTTTCAGCAACCTGGTCTGGTGGGAGGTGTCCCTGCCCATGGCAGGGGCGTTGGGACTAGATGTTCTTTAAGGTCCCTTCCAACCCAAACCATACTATAATTCTATTAATCTGATGAGCCACCTGAGGTCAGGTGGACTATCAAAGACTGAACTGGGTCTTCCCCAGCACCCTTGTAGGGGGCACAGAGAGTTTGCTGTTAAAAGCGAGCTTGCCAGAACCAGGCTCCCTATCAGACACATGGCAAGCCAATCATGGCACTTAAACACCAAGTTGCCAGATAACGTTAAAATATGAGGATAAAAAACAGAACGGGAGATGCTGTCTGCTCAGAGGGTACCTTGGTGCCTTCTGGTGACAGCCAGGTTCAACTGCAGACCAAGCTTTCCTTCCATTTACATAGAATCTCCCATTTGCATAGTATCCAGCTGAATGTGCAACATCTGGACTGAGCTGAAGCAATGTTCAAAGGTGGCACCTCTGTCGTACCAAGCAGGTCCATCTCAAGGCTGTTAGTGATATTCTGCAATCCAGAGGAGAATTTCCTCCTTCAAGGAATGTCCTACAACAGGCTCTGTCTACGTGGGACAGTGAGATAGTCTTAAGGAAGAAGCCACCCCGCAGGATGGTGATAGAGATGGAGTGAAACAGGTCACTCAATATTATGATGATTTAGCTGCAAAGATATCTCGGTTTTCCCTCACTAGCACTTAAAAACTGGAATTAGTGATACAATTTGAGTGACTGAATCTGTCCTTAAGAACCATGTCCACTGAATTTGACTTAAGACCAGCTTCTGCTACCATCAAAAGGAGTGTGAAATACATCTTTTGCTGTAGCAACACCTTGTGCTGCTGGTCTTCAAAAAGCTAAGCCACGAAACAACAGTGAATCATAAAAGACAACAGAAACCTGATATATAATCTCCATTTAGTCGCACAACAACAATACGAAAGCTACCTTGATGTTTTCTCTCTATTTTATTTTAAGTAACAGCACAATAGGGAACTGCTGTTCTATCAAGGACTCTCACTAAAGAAAAGCATAGTCCTCTCCATGCAGTTAAAGCCAGCAGCGTGTATGTCCTGGTTCGAGAGAGTTTTCTGATTCAAAGAGTCTTCTCGAAGTTGAGCACTTTGAATTCCAATCTTTACAGCCTTTACCTCACTGGTACTTTATCATGCTCTACGTATAGACACGCAACTGACCGTGTTTTATGGATGATTAAGGCCTAAGAAAAACCTTCCTGCGCACAACTGTATTATAAATTCGGTGCAGTCTTTTGTCTAGAAAAATCTCACGAGCACTGGAGACTATTTAATGGAAGAAAATGGCTCTACAGATGTAAACAGTTTTGAGTGTTTTTCTAAACATGCAACTTGGACACCAGATTTGAATTAACCGGTGCTACAATAAGTGGTAGAACATAAAAACTGTAGTGAATTTTCATGACAACACTACCTACAGTGCCCCTGTGAATGTCTCCAGCCACTACACACTGCTGTCTCAGACACTGTTGGTAAAGCTACATGTACCAGGACCAGTGAAAAAAAGACTCTGTAACTATCAAAATCGAGACTTGGACCCCAGCAGGGTGCGATGTGTAAAAAATGTGATCATTCTTCATCTCGCAAACAGACTGGAACAAGCAGCAACTGGAAACAGAGGATGTAGAAACCAGGCAGCAGATCAAATGTCATCTTCTTTCTGATTGACAACTCTGGGCTTTATAAACTATGAGGATTTCATTCTGAAGCACTTACAGGTTACACCTATACTTAAGTAACTTCATTTTTTTAGATGAATTACGGAAAACATCAGGCCCACCTGGATGGTATGTCTGCACACGTAAAATTAGCAGAAGCTCCTCTCTGGCTGCACAGATTAACACTTCATTGGTTTTACTGCTTGTAGAACACAACAGGTGAACCACGTCAAGTCCAAATAAGCCATCTCCACTGTATTTTTCTCATCAAATGTGTACATTACATGCAAACTTTCCTCCCAAGTGCCAAAGTGCCTTTGCAAAAGCAAAATATTGACTTTGGGGTTTTAAATCATTTTTTTGTTTGATGCTTGGCTGTCAAGCTTTGGCTGTACATAGTCAAGGAGAGCTCTGGGTTGTTGTTTTTTGACTCAGGATGCATCTGATTGGATTGAACACCCTGTAAGTGCTGCTTTTAAAAAGGTCCTGGTCACTCTCAAAGGATGATATACAGACTTTTAACCCATGATGTTCATTATTCAACTTACTAAAAGGGAATAACAGACTAATAAAATCAAGGCAGAGGATTGCTACTTAGACTCTGACAATTTATGAAGAATCATTTTCTTAGAGGAAAGTGGAAAAAAAAAACCCAGAATATCTGGCAGAGTGTAAATGAGTTACTTAAATTTAAATACCATTTTTAAGTTCTTAAATAAGTTACTGGAAACATGGGAAAGTAGCCTTGACAGTGCTCAACTAAGCAAATTTTCTTGCAGCTCTGAAGATTCTGGATTTTCTGCTGGGCTTACTGAAAAGGAGCACCTTTAACTACCCTGATACCGGAGGCATTTGAAGGCTGAAGTTGCTGAACTGATGGCCTTTCTAATCTAGGCATATAAACAAACAAATAACTATGTATTTCTAGATATAACAATGCATCAAGATAGCTCCTTCCCTCTCAGAAATGCCCCAAACATAAAAACTGGCTGTGAGCCTCATCATTCTGGTGAGATGCTGCTGTCACCTACATTGTGCCTTCAGCCCCTCGGGTCTGGGTTCTCATGTCTCATGTCTAATTACGGAAACCCATAATTAAACTCTCTTGATTTTCAGGAGGATGCTCAGGTCACTTTGCTGTGCCATTTTGACAGCACTGATGGCTTCCATGAGCTCCCTTCCATCTGAGTGACTGAAGACAACCTGTGTCCACTGCATCTTAATGGGGGACAGCACCCTAACGCAAGGCGAGAAAATCCACTGGCTTGAGTGAAGGATGGTACATCCATGCTCTGATTTTGAGCTGTTACAAATCACACTCACAGAATGTTTCTAAACTCGTGTCCCTACCTCCTGAAGGAGTGGGAGGCTGCAGCTCTCTCTTTTCTAAGTAAGAGATGTAGGAAGTCAGTACTTCTGAAAAGGTGTGCCTTTTTTGAAGCATCAAAAGGTGCACTCAGTTCCCCATGTTTTAAGCATTGCACAGTATGCTATATAAACCCTAAAACTCATCTGCAGTCAGCCAGGATAGGCCAGTGGCTAAGGATTAGGCAATGCCTGTGCCACTTGGATGATTACCCCTCACGAGTCTCCTTTCAGTGGTGTCCAACTCGCATGGCCTCAGCACAAGCAGCTGGGTGCCACCCCTCATGCATAAAAGGCCTGGAGAAATGGAAATAACTGTCAGATTTGCTCCCCCCCCCCAACTGCACATTTAAGAAACACAACTGTTATTATGCCTAAGGTTATCCTTGCTGAAAGAAATGTGGCACATTGCAGTTTATTGACTGGAGGCACTGAAGAACTCTTTTGTACAGGGAGTTTAACTAGTTTCCCCGTGCACACTCTCTCCTGTGTCTCTTGTGTGGTTCTTTCCTGCAGTAACATATGGAGACAAATATATAAACAAAGAGAAAACACCCCACAGTTCAGCTTTGTCCAAACCAGACGTGATTAACTGGTATAGTTACACTGGCAAATTTCTGAATTCTTTGTGTAAACCCGTTCCCCAAACTAAAGAACATCCGCAAAAGGTGCCTTTGGCTGCTGTAATAGCAAATAAACTCAGGATTTTGCCCGCGCAGCTCTGTCAAATATTGTTGGGTTTTTTCCTTCATATATCTGTATTGGAAAAGCTTTGAAATATAGACCTGATCTTTGCCTGTTCCTCCCTAAAAATAAAATGAACAGTCTGTATTTTGCTTACGCCCTTCAAAAATCTTATCTAAACTGCGGCGCTGTTGTGACTTAGCTGTACACAAACAAACAGGAGTGACAGATCCCCAGCTCCATCAGCAAAGCTGACTATTTTTAGTAGCCGAGGAAATAGCCCTTTTTATATAATTTTTACAGTGTTGCCAGCAGTGAGGATCCGGAGACCCTCCTTTTGCAAACACGAAGCGATTCAACTTTCCATGCCGTTCAACTGGGTGGCAGGACCAGTTATGCACTCTTAGTGGCCAGGGTGAAAGACTACAATGCTGAAAAAAGAAATAAAACATTAAAAAAACCTACTGTATTCAGCGTTAACTTGCAAGCTTTGGGTCTGGATTCCGACCTCCCAAGGGGCATGTAATTCCCAGAGCCACCAAGGAGTCGCACAGCACAGAGATCTGAGGGAGGAGGTTTATCCCTTTCTTTTTTGTTTGCACATGTCCCGGGCTTGTGAATGAATCAGTCTCTGGAAACCCACAATTCCATTATTTCACAGCAAAATTGGTTATGGAATGTGACATGATGTGGTGTAGCACAATGCCAACAAGCACTAATGATTTTAATTATTTACTCTAGAGAAAAAAATAGGGAATTTTCATGTTGGCAGCAATTGAAATAAACTATTTCAAGTCTTTGCTGGCAAATGTAGATTTTTTCATGACTTTGGATCAGCTTCTCTACATATTGCCATTAAGATGCCACTGCAAAGCACAAAAATAGTTCAATTCAATAGTTTTTTCCTTTGTTACCCCCTCCTTATCCCCATCCTCCTTTTATTTTTTTTTCTTATTTTTGCTGCCTTTAAAGTTTTAACAAAGACATTTCTGTTAAATACCTCCAAAACCCGACATAAACTGTTGCCAATTCCAGCTGACAGCTGTGACTGACATGACGTCTGTCACACTGATTAACACCTACATCCCCTGCCCCATCCACCGCGGATACAAAAGCTGACTGATTTCCTTTGGTGAAAACCATGGGTGCAGTTAAGTGTAAAATCTCCCTGCACAGGTGGAAAACCTTATTCCCTTTGGCACAGGAATCTGATTTGTGAGAGCTGGGCTCCATGACCTTTCCCTTCAGGTTCTATTTGACATTCTCGGAAGCACGATGGCAGAAGGCTGCGCTCCAAATAATTCTGAAACAGACATAAAACTTTTATATTTTTATTAACACTTGAAGAGGCCACTAAAAGAAAATCAAAACTATGAATCTGTCAAGACATCCCTCAGCAATGCTGCACTTTTTGTTCACAAAAGTACCATGACGGAAGGGCAATGATGTAGCTTATCCGGTGTGTATGTTTGTTGGTCTATTCAGAATGCCTCCACCTCTAAATATCTCACTACTAATTAATACAGTCCCTCTGGCAACACAATTGTGAGAGGAAATATTCATTATGAGTCTTATTTACGGTGAGTCTCATTTACCACATTCTTTTTTTTTTTCCTTCTACGTTTTATGTTATAAATCTCTAGCTTGTAACGAATATCAACAAAACTATGAATACACATACACCTAAATATTAATAGATCACAAAGATCTTTCTTTGATTTTGTACCCTATTTTTCTGAATGTACCTTTGTATATCTTCCTGCCTTCTCACAGATCGACAGATGTGTACAAATGTATACAGTGCTACAGAGACAGAAAAAGCATGTTATAGTTAAAAGATTTTGATCTTTTGTTAATTCCTGCTCTTTCTTGTTCCTCTACAAGGAGGTATTGCCCCTACTGGCATCATACATTAAAGTGATGCTTGCTGCCCATCAACTTTCATCTTGGAAAATGGACTAATTTAAAATGAATAAATAAAAAGGTTCCTGGTAGAACAAAAAAGCTGCCCTAGCTTTTCTGCAAAAAAATTACAAAAAAGAGTTGTTTCAGAATCATTCTTTATTATCCTAGTGCTTATTGAGGTTATCTTCTGTACAGGAGAAACTGAGAAAAAACACTGTACCAGGTTATCATAGAATCACCATAGAATCACAGAACGGTTAGAGTTGGAAGGGACCTTACAGATCATCCAGTTCCAACCCCCTGCCCTGGGCAGGGACACCTCCCACCAGACCAG
>JAOXJM010000001.1:204879612-204891830 GCA_026413425.1 Tringa solitaria
CTAGATGATCTCCAGAGGTCCCTTCCAACCCCATATCATTCTATGATTCTGTGAATACACAGTGAAGAAGGCACTCTTGGTGCCCAAGGAGGTCTTAAGATGTACCTTCCTCGGCACTGAGCTGGAGAAGTAAAGGCACCATGAGGACAGCATTTCTCTGGTACTGGTATCCCCACCTTGAAAAAACCCTGTGCCACTTGGTCTTCCTGGGATTTTCATTCCTTTACAATCACAATGAACTGGACAGAAACCTTCTCCCTCCTTAACTCAAATGGTAACTGATGGCAGCTGTTTGAACACAGGACCTTTGCCTCTACACAAAATGTTACTAAAGAGAAAGGAACAGAGTTCTAAACACTGAAAATGAAATGTTAGATTCCATAACCCACGGAAAGTCTTTGCTTACCACTTACCAACAACATACCAGCAGGCCATGCTTGCTATTTCTTCAGCAAAAGGAGATTTACATTCTCTGCACAGTCTAGACAGGGGAATAGATAAAGGAGGGGGGGGGGAAACCCTACAGATGCCCCATTAATTCTCCCCTAAAAGAAAAAATACCCAGCTAAGGCCTAGTTGGCCCCTGGGTCTTTTCCTGCATTATCTGACACCTAAATATGCGGCTTCAAGCAGCAAATGTGGAAGTCAAGAAAACTCCCCTGAGATGAGTTGCAGTCTAAAACTGCAGCATGATGTTTGCTGAAAACCAACAAGCAAAGGCCCAGCCTCCTCTGTTTCCCTGGTACTCACTTAAACAAACAGATAACGTAAGTGAAAGCACTGGGAAAAGCCAGCGTTGGCTGTGCCTGGGAAGAACCATTCAGTGATCAGAGGTTCCCCTTTGCTTACAGAGACATAGTAGGGAGCAAGAAAGAGAGAATCACAGGGGCAGAAAAATGATTATTGAAAATAATCATGATTTTTTTTATGGAATAGCCAGTGGAGGCTCCAGTTCTGGGGGTGGAGAGGGAAGGATCTCTAAATTAAATTCACATGATCCATCCTTGTTCATTCACATGGTTATATAAGCTGCCCACTGGCAGAAAGCAGGGCATCTGTAAATTAAGAGGAGGAAATCATGCCATATTATTTGGCATGATGAAGTTTTGCTGATGAAGTTTTGCTGATGAAGAACATTTTTGATAAAGATAAATAAATAATAAGGTAGACAATATGGTGGGGCAGGACTTCAACTAAACCCTTGTGGAATTGCATCTCTGGTTCCGTCGGAGTTTTCAGTGCTTTAACAGGATAGCTGGGGCATATTGTCCTGCACAAAGGAGAATGAAAACAGAATGTAATGAATAATTTCTTAATTACATGGTCTATCAGATGCAATGTTCTCCCCAGCAGCAAAATGTCCATTGACTTTTACAAGGTATGGTTGGACAGAGACGTAATTATAGCAATAACTCTGCTCTAACTCACGGAGGGAAGTGTCTTCCTTTTCTGATTACCCAAACTTTGGGCCTTGTCTGTTCTCAATGAAGACAGTAAGAATTCTGCTTTTGATGTAAACTTGAGTAGACCAAACTCTCCAGAACAGCAAGTGCAGGACAAATTTTGATGTAGTTATATACAGATCTCAGACAACAGTAGGTCTTATGGGTGGGTGCCCTGGGCTGAGCGCAGCCTTAGAAGTACTACCCAAATCCTCACAATTTCATAGCAACAAGGTTCCAACCTTTCATGCCTCAAAAGCTGTGAAATAAAGCGAAAAAAATAAATCACAAAACGGGAGCTGAGTCTAAATGCTGAATGCTTTTTTTCTGCATAATGTTGGTATGCTATAGGTTTACCCCTTTATCTGTGAGAGGAAGATTTTGGGACATAACACGTATAAACACAAATACCCCAAACACAGGCGGTGCGGTGATAAGTGGGAGCCTATTATAGAGAATTTGCGATTCACTAACTCAGGCTCCATATGACCGCTGCAGGATATGCACTACAGTCTGATCTCAGTGTTTGTCACTTGTCAAAAAATTGAGAACAAAGAGCCAATTAGCTGTGGTTTGTTTTCTTTTATTTTGCTGGAAATAAAAGCTGAGCTATGATACAAAAAGAATTCCTGGTGTGTGTACGAGGCAGGGAGAAAGGAAAAAACAATAAACAAACATTTTTACAAAAACTCAAATCATTGGGCTGCAAAACAAGGACAGCTGGGATGCATAATCAAGAGCATTAGAAAGATTTTATTTTATACAACTGAAACTTTCCTATTCTGGCATTTGCTCTCAATATATACAGTACAACCACTAACTTCTACTGAAAATCTGTGCAGCAGCCTAGCTGGAGTAAGCGAGAAAGGTTTTCCAGGCTGTGTGAAAGGCAATGATGGGAATATAGTGGCCAGGTGTTTTTCAGCTTTGCATGTGGTTAGAGAGGATGATCTTATTCTGTTTTGCGATAATTTAATTAACTGCTCCTTCTCACCCTGTTCTGCAGCAGGTAGAGACACTGGAGACACATCACTAGCTTTCGAGTGCCTCTGCAGTGAAACACATCACAGCTGCCTACAACCATAAAACAGCACTGCATAGATTTGTCAGTCTAAAGATAAAAAAGGACCACCTGATTTTCTAGTCTTATCTCCTGGGTAACCCAGTCCACTATGCTTCACTCCACTGAACAGTAAACCAAAAGTTTTGAATACAAATTGGGGAAAAAAAAACAAAACAAAACAAAAAACAACATAACTACTTACACCAATTGCAAAGACAGGGAAAATCTGGAGGGGTGGAATAGAATTACTGAAATTAGAATGTAACTAGGACACTGGAGTCGATACCCATGTATTACAAAGATGACAAGAGATCTTTCAGCAACCACAAAGAAGTGGTCAAGATTTTGGTTTCGCATCTGGGTTAAAGAGAACACCCGATACTGGCCCGGGGTATTGGCTCAGCACTGACTGGTAATGAAAACTGATCGCTCAGGAAGCACCAGCAACAATTCAAGCAAGATCGACAAGCATTCCTGAGAGGTTTCCCATTCAAAGACAGATCCAGTCCAACACCTGATAGCGTCAAAGAAGATAATAGCACCACTAGTTTATTAGGCCAGCCTGATCTAACTCAAAAAAACGTACAAACAGTGCTGCTTATGGTGAAGGAGGCAGGATGGAATTTGCTAAACACTCTACACACAGAAAAGCAATTAGGAAATTAATTTACATCCCAACCTGGAACCTAACAATGATAAGAAATATACTTCGGTATTAACATCTTGCTTTATTTTGTGTAAGGAATTGGGCAGTTACAATATGGTTCTTCCCGTTCCTACTGATAGTGATGGGACTATTTTATGGCTGACAAGTGCAGTGAGTCCTTTCATTCTTTTTTTTAGGTTCTATATTGAATGAGGAAAACCTGCTGCTTTTCCGACTATCACAACTCTTTGCCGTTCAGTGAACGACATGAACTATTGAAGCTTACTATGTTTAGATAATAAAATAAGGCAAAGCAAGAGAGTGATTGTGTACAAACACTGATTAAAGATCTATACCTAGAGCCATGCTTAGGTCACTCCTTAGGGAGGCTGAAGGGAACAGCCTGTGTACACAGGGGAAAACACACTTCACGGTTAAGGACAACCCCCTTTCACACCGCTGCCTTTTAAGCAGCAATGGGAATCAAGCAATGCTGATTTCTAAGAAAAAAAAAAATCCAAATTTGCTTTCGAGCACAAACAGAGATAATTAAAAGTACTTGCTCTAACAGGAAGCCGCATTAGAAAACAACTTTGCACTTTTGAGGACGCACACTGTGTTTCTTGTTATGCCAATTTATTTTAATTAATCGGAAAAACATTTGTTTGAGGTATTAGCGTCGCTAGTGCTTAGCTTGTCATTTTGCCTCCCCTCTAAATGCCCAGAATGGCAATTCTAAAGCAGAGCACATCTGGCACAAGGAGGAATCTCTCCTTCTGGCACATCGCTAAAAAGGACCAGTATAAATTCAGTGGGCCAAATCTTTGTCCTTCCACTCACCTGGAGTAGAGCTGAGCCACGCTTCCTAATGCCATGGACTTCATCACTGCACAGAAATACGATTTAATGGAGTGTGAAGTGGTGTTCATAGCATTGCAGGAGCAAGTTCGTGCTTTCCAGAGAGGAAGATCACGCAGCTGACAATCCAACCGCCCCCTGACAGGCAACCTGTGACTCGGATTTAACTTGGAATGTCACATCTGGTGATAGTTGGCCTGAAGTCCCACTGGGAGACAGAAGGAAAGTTGACAGCGTGGGGTGGCTGGAAGGACCAAACAATTTTAGACTACACCCAGGACTGTAGTCCTGGAATACAGAGGGAAGATAAAGATCTTCCAAGGTATTTAAAGACAAAAAAGGAATGAGAGAACAACTTATTTTCCTTTCTTGCTTCCCTACTCCATTTCCCATTTCTGAAATCACCACTAAGTTTTATAATATCTGCACAAGCAGCTGTTTCTCTCCAGCAGCATCTGGAAAATGGAAATGAAAAATACCACCTTCCATGTTCCTCTTTGCATGCTTCATTCAAATAAGGAGACTAATTGACCTCCCCTTACCAGCTGTTGTCCCTTACCTTATCTACACAACCCGAAAGTGTTGGGTAAACCTTCTCCAGAAGAGGTGGGCCCCCAAAAAAATGTGATTGACATGACTTCTTAAAAATTTATACTTCTGAAGTTGAAAAATGTGATTAAATTTGTTAATATTTCAGTATTTTTAATTATTGAAGTTATTATTAAGATGTATTTTAATAACCTATTTTGGATTTTCCTTATTCCTCTTCAGTTTGAATGTCTGCGGCTGAGTCCCATGTTTAAACCTGTTTTCCACAATAAAAAGCCTCAAAAGCTTTATTTTGCTCTTCAAGTCAGACTGAAGTTACTGGGTAATTGGAAAATTCCAAGGGCTGGCATACCAGAATAAGCACCAAACATCACTAGAGAGAGCAAATTTAAATGCAGGATTTGCCCTGAGATACGCAGAAAAAAATGCTACTCATATCACCAGTAATATCGCTTAACTGGAACTGTTTGTCTAACCAGAAACACTAACAATCTGGGGGAAAAAAGCAGTTTTGACAGTTGCATAGCAACCAGAAAAAGGCAAGGTGGACATTCCCCAAGGATGAGTGTGGCACAAACAGAGGGCAGACAGTAACTTGGCTCCAGCTGAGGTTGTTGGGTGGTGCCAACCTGACCTTAGACCAGCTATAATCCAGGAGGCAGCAACTCTCTGCCAGCTCTCTGCCAGTGCCTCTGGTATGCCACCGGGCCAGCTATTAGCATCCAAATGGTATGAAAACTCTCAGAATAAATAAGCAAGAAGACCAAGTCAAACAGGACATGCAAAACGGCAGCATCAAGCAAGAAGTTCTCCAGCCGAGGCAGTTTCGGCACTCAAAGGGCTCTGCGGCGTGGCGTGTACGGATCTACTGGATGCTACAGACTGAGAGCGAGAAGCAATCCATCCCAAGCTCACAACGTGACAGCCCACAAAATCATCAGAAAGAAAGCCAGCTTTTCCATGAGTCACTTAAAAAATGACCTGAAAATACCTGAGTTTGCATATTTTGCTCACCGTAAACTCCTGCTAAAGTCATTGAGAGCCAACCGTAAGTCCCATTTAAGTGCTGATTTACTCGTGAAGTTTTCTCCTGTTAACATGTGAAAACCCATGACTTGGAACCTCCACAACTACCCCACACTGCTGCGACACTGCCTACACTGCCTAGTGGGTTTGGCACATTATAACCAAAACCAGTAATAGTAAATTATCACATAGGAAAATTCACCATATTTTAGTAGAAGAAGGAACAAAACCTGTATGTTAAAACTAATGAAGAACAATTCTTTTAATTACCAACCAGTGAAGACCAAGCAACCAGAGAAGTGTAACCAAGGAGAAAAATTTGCTCCTAACCTTTCATCCTCTTGCACAATAATCTTATTTTTTTTCTCTTCGATTTTTAACCTTCTCTGTCACCACCAGCACTAAAAGCTGCTTTTTTTTCCCCCTCCTTTTGCTGGAAGAACAAACAAACAGTTGCCATTTCAGTCAAAGCAATGTTATTCTTCGGCTGGCTGGCACTGGTTTCAGCTCACAGGGCGGTCAGTTCCTTTGGCTCCCATCCAGCAAGCTGAATAAACCATCCTGGCAGTAAGTGCAAACTCTGTTTGGGCTCAGAAATCAGTGCTTCAGACCTGTTTCCAACCTGAGCGCTTCCAATTTACAGCACTCCAACGCCGCAGGAAGAACAGCAGGCCAATCTGAAACTCAAATGTATTTGAAACAAAGCTTTTTTCAATGTTCTTAGGTCTTTTTCTACCCTCTTCTTCCTCCTTTCTCTGATGTTTGCAGGTTGGAATTTAATGCTCTTTTTTCTGCCAGGAGTTTGGCTTTTGCGATAAGTACTTCATCCAGGTGAGCCATTTCCTCCAAAATGCACAGCAGTGGCAGAAACCACAGACAGATCCTTATAATCTTTTCCCTTTTTCTCACTTCCCACCTTTTATATGGAGCACTCTGAAAGTCAAGAAGTATTTTCCTGAAATTACAAAACTCATGTTTTTATAGACATGCAGTCACCCGGTGCAAGAGGTTGGACTCTCACATTGCAAAATGGAAAACACGAGGAAACTTGTAATACAAGAGAAACTACGGTTCAGTAAGTGCAAAGGCTGGATGGACGGATTAAAACTGCCGGACTAGGCACTTAAGACTCCCCTTGTGCTCCACTCTCTGGCAGAATAACTCTAACAGCAGAATTCCACTTTACCGGGATAAGGGATGGGGCGAGGAGCTGTTTCTGAAAAGGGCAGCAGATGTGAATGCAAAGTTTGAGAAATCGTACTGAGCGCTGTGTTTCAGTGCCCGGGGTTATTATTTTCTCTTTCCTCCCCTCATTTTTCACGTCATTAAAATTCCACCTCAGACACCAGGCTCAAAATGAACAAACAAACAGGCATTGTTTGGTATCAAAACCCACCGGCGCTTCCCGCGGCTGCCACCGAAGCTGCAGTGACACTTGAGCTGGGCCAGCAGAAACCACTCAGGCGGTTCCCGGAGGGAATGCCAGTGACAGATTAAGTACAAAACTAACCCACACGTTGTGTTTCCACCGCACAGGTGCGTTCAGGAATTATCCTTCTGCCACGCAAGTCACTTACGCCAATCTCTAAAGATCCTTTCTCTCTCCTTCAGTTCCTCAGTCAATCTGAACCAAGCTTTCCATGCCTACTGCGCTGAAAAACTTCAAGGAAATTAGTTCTGTAAAACTTCAAGCATCATCATTACCTCTTGTACACAGTAACTTATCAATCATTGTAGCATGCAAACATCCTACTCTCTTAGCATCTGAGCAGAGGAAAGTTATCCATATTTTTTTAAGGGACCTTAAGTATTATTCCCTTCCAGCGCCCTGCGAAGAACAATTTGGAAAAAAAAAAGAAAAAAGAAAGCTTTAAGACCACCTGTAAATCTTGCAGATAAATATTACGCTAAGCCAAGAGGGAGACAAATAATAAAAAAGATGCAAGAGCCCTGAGACGTGTTTGAAGTTGTCAGATAAAAGTTAGCGAATACAAACTCCCATTTAGAAGCAGAAGTAATTTGAAGAGGTTCTACTTAATGGATGGCACAGCGAATATGGGTTCTGGTTTCCAACAAAAAGTGACATGCAGTAAAATATTTAGGCAATCTTTTGAGGACTACGTAGCATTTCATAAATTAAGGGTCTTTAGTCAGCTTTCCACGTGACAGCAACCAACCCACAGTTCAGGCAGAGGAGAACTGTTTGTGATTTATCCCAAGATAGATTGGAGGAACTTCTGGCACAGACTGACACTGATATAAACTGCTCAGGAGTTTTTACAGAGAAGAAATGGAAGACAAAGCAAACTGTTTTAAATAGAGGCTACCACAACATTCAGCTCAAGCCTAAAATCCCTGTTCAGAAGTTCATGTGACCGAAAACTAAGATACACTTTTCAAATATGTAGTTAAGATGCCTTTGCAAATTTCACAACTACGTTTGAAGATCGTTTATTTCTCATTCCATTAGCAAACAGGATATTTTAGGCAGAATTCTAGATGCAGTACTTGGATGTCTGTCCGTATTTGTGTATTTTATACGAATTCCATGCACCAACATTGTGGTTCCCTGTAAAATGGGGAAAAGTCCTGCTCACACGAAGCCATTTGCAGCAGGTGAAATCAGGTCCAGGAGGTGGCTCGCAGACTGTTAGAAATCAATTGAACCGAAGCGCTCAATTGTGTTAAGTGTCTCTGTGTAGCTTTTGGGAGAGAACATAGTGTAGTGGTTGTTACAGAAACGGGAGAATAAGGGGAGATGAATCCCACCATGATGGTATCGCAGAATGCCTGGGTGACCTCAGGCTAGTCACTTGTGACCTCTGTAAAATGGAGATAATCGCACTTATCTGATTCAAGGAGGTACCAGGAGACCTGCTGTTTCCTAATTGCTTAGAGATATGCACAGGAAAGGCACAATATAACTACTTCTGCTATTAAAAGCAGTTACATGGGTTAGGTTTCTGGAAATATCTACTGGTGACACAATAGATTTTACCCATCTGTGTAAAAGCATCGAGGACTGCTATTATTTTGACCTCGTTGATAAAGAAAGGATGGGTGGTCTGTTAGAGTGAAGCACATTTTGGCTGGAAGCTATTACCCTTTGAGACGACCTCTTGTTTCAAGTTTCATTGGTCTATCAGAAAAGTTACAGGCAGCAACAATAAGAATTCCTGTAACTCTTTCTACAAAAACACAAAAATCTCCTCTGTCGCCTCTGACTTGCTACGCCTCCGTACCAACCCTAATGATATTTTTTCTAATCAAGCAGATGTTAATGGCAGGAAGCAATGTCACTCCCTTCTGTTTTTACCTGACCTTTCTTTCTTTGGGTATTCATTGCATATGTGAAGCTACACCAACCTCAGTTGTCCCACGCCATTAGGGGAAGTGTAGAAAAACTGACTGTGCCACAAAGAAGGGCAGCAAAAATGATGGTAATTTAAGAGGAAGAATGAATTTAAAACCAAGATGCCTGAATGAAGAAAGATATGGCTTGAGGTAGAATGGAGATCCTTGTGATAGTATCATGAAGCCATTCGGTTTTAGGGAGAGAAGTTTAAGGTGGTTTGGGCAGGAGTTATATAAATTGAGCAGAAAGGAAAAGAGCTGATTTACATTAAAACATAGCACAAGCAACCATCAAGTGGTAGTAGTATTACTGTTGAAACAAGACTCTGGAGAATTTTTACAAAATGTCCACATTTGGCTAGGAAGGGTACGGCAAGGAAGGGGTCTGTGCATAAGCATTAGTTTTAACTTGGAGTAATCCATGCTGATTTTCATTTCACCACAACAACTTTATACCAGAAAATACCTACACAGAATCCAAATACTGGCACCTCTGTGTAACATACTCGTTTACTACAAAGTATCCTTGTTTTCCCAGCTCAGTGTATTTGCCAGGACGAACCACCCTGTCATTTATATCAGTAATGCAACCCCCCCCACACACGTGTGCTTCGACACCAGACTTGACTAATGCATGAATCTTTATGCCGTGCTCCTTATGAAATGCTGTGTCCTATCACGTTGCCACGATACTGCCACTAGATTTATAGCTATAACTAAATCATCTGATCATACCACTTCTGTGCTGTGCTTCTTCCATTACCACCTAATGTATCAAAAGCATCGATTTTACACTTGTGAGCTTTCCTACTGAAGCACTCCAAGGTCTTGCAGCACTTTATTACAGCCCAAGCCCACTCCCATAGCTGTCATGCTAATGAGGCATGTGTCGCTACTTTAATTTTTCTGAAGCGGGTCACAAAGCTCAATTCTCCCCTCATGTGGGAGAACCCGGAGTCCAATTCCTGAGCTGTCATGGCTGGCTGGTTTTGAATAGTGCATATGATGACACAGACTCTGGTTATTACTGGCCTGGCCACCACAGCACCCCTTCCCCTCGAATGCTGAAAAGAAATATGGCCACTTAGGGTTTCAGAATGCTTTTCCCCATTTGCAGCACGTTGTACTTATCGAACGCCTATTATCCTGAGGTGCCCAAAATGCTGAAATTATAACCTGCTTAACCTCAATAATTCTGGGAGGGAGATTTTTGTCTTTACAATACAGGTCCTATTTAGACAGAAAGAAAATGAAACGCAGTGAGATTAAGAGGCTCGATTGGCGGGACATCTAGAAATACCCCGAAAACCTACAGAAATTTAACATAACGGAAAAAGGCCCAGATCATCCAGAAAGGTGCAATATATCTAAAGACAACAGGTAAAAATTGCCAGCAATTTACTGCCCTGCCAAGGCATCCTGAGTTAGGAAAGATAAGAAAGAGAAGAAGTGACAACAGTCACCTGGCCAAGGTCACAAACTGTCATCAGTCACCAGTCTGCTGAAATACCTGAAATACCCATTTCCAGGTATTACTTACTACAAAATATTGACCTTGTAGTCCTAGACTTTGAGCTAATGCCAATCATGCATTTAAAACACTACACAGGCTATTCCATCTGTATTCGGGGCTTTTCTCTCAATTCACATGGCAGGAATTAAAAACAAACACAACTTTTAACCCTTCAAATTCTGGTGTTTTCCTAACTGCTAGCAAAATTAAGTCTTATGTGGTGGGATGCGTATACGAGGGCTTGTAGTCCTCAAAGGCTTAACCCAATTGACTCTGAAGGAACTGTGACAGTCTTTCATATAAATCCCTCCAAGATCAAAGGCTTCTTCTGCGCCATAACTGTCTATCACATCAGCTTTACTACCAAGCATGGGCACTAAGGGCTTGGTCCTGCTGTTAGACACACGGTTAAGGATTGCCCTCTCTTGAACAAAACAACCCAACTGCTTTGCACCCAGGTACACGGGGGAAGTAACTTCAAAGGATACACCGTGGTTCATGCACGCACAGCAAGAAGCTGCACTATCCCCTCATGTCATGCTCCACATATCATTTTTCAGAAAACTTGCGCTGTATCCACAGAAGGCACTTTCTTCTCTGAGTTACTGCCTCAAACATTTTAACCCGATCTTTTCCCTCCTACTCAGAGCCTCAAAGCTTCCCCCCGGAATACCTAAAGCCATCACTGCTTAAGTTGAAGAATTTGTTGGGGTCACCTGATGGTTTGAAAGCTGTGGTTGAGATTAATAGTGTGTTACAATAAACACAGTGAATAATGAAAAGCACAGAAAGGATGGAAGAGGAAAGAGGGGGGGGGGAGACATCTTCTGAGGCTCTGCAGCTATTGGATGTTTAGTTTGAACGAACACACAGGTCAGAGCAAGACTTCTGGCATCTTCTCCCTTACAAATTAATCACTGGTTCACAGTGGCCAGCAAATTTCAGCTTATAAATAAAGTTTAAAGCCCCCAGGTCCTCATTTTAAAATGGAGACATATGGCTTGAAAACAGCTAATGGAACAAGCCTTCCCAAAGTTTGAGCTCATTCCCAACTGAGAGATCCGTTTCACAGTAATAACACAGAGCAGCCACGAGTACGCGAACATCAGACTTCCTTCCTGTATTTTATAATACTTTGCACTTCCACACCACCTTTTATCTGGTGAATGGATAAAGTTCTGATGAACAACAGCTACGACTTTTCAAAGTGTAGAAGCCACATAACCCTACAGGAACCGAGGGCACACACAGACTCCTACAAGATCCTCAATACAGGCATCAGCTCGGAGATGGTACGTACCCAGAAATTACATAGTCAATGCTGTACGCCCAGAAATCTGAAAAGATCTAGAAAAAATATTAATTTACTCTCTGAAATCTGATGTCTGCAAGTATAGAGCCATGGGTCCCTTCTTGTCTACTCGTTCACTGCAGCGTAAACCATGGCTGGCTGCAGTAATATCATACAGATGAGGAAAGAGTTTGGAAGGCTACTGAAGCCAACGGCTTGCAATATCCTCCAATGTACAATGGAGAAAAGCGAGGTTAAGTTTTGTAGCTGAGAAGCTTGTGGCAGAAACCAGAAGGCTGAATTCCTAGTCCTCTCTCCAATCTCTGGACAACTCTGCCTTCAATGTTTTGTTCTTCTAAAGCTGCCCAGAAGCATTTTTTCCACACAGACTCTGCTCCTTTGGGGGCTTTGTTTCATGTTAGTCACAAATTTCTCAGTATAACCTGAGGTAGAGCAAAACTCTGGCAGTCCTGCAG
>JAOXJM010000001.1:204906692-204918411 GCA_026413425.1 Tringa solitaria
AGCAACCTGGTCTAGTGAGAGGTGTCCCTGCCCATGGCAGGGGGGTTGGAACTGGTTGATCTTTAAGGTAACTTCCAACTCTAACCATTCTATGATTCTGTGATTCTAAGAAAGGGACAAGAAATAACCCAGACCTCAGATTCCTTTCCCTCAGCTCCTGAAGTTATTAACCTGACCCAAACCAGCAGAAAACAATTACCCCTTGAACAAGATGGAGAGGAGCAGGGAGGAAATTGTTCCCCTCTGAAATGCAGTTCCTCCGGGGCTTGGGGTGCTCTGGGAGCAGCACAGTCACACTTAGAATTTTTTGCCAACACGAGAAAATAATTCGGCAGATTTTCACAAAATTACATGGGCAATTGCCTGAGCTGGATACTCCGCTGGCTCATTTGTAGGCACAACAGTAGAAACAGATTGTGTCAGTCAGCTACACGATTTTCTGAAACATCAGTCTCCAAGGCTGAGATTGTGCTGTTATTCAAAAGCACAAACAGGTAATGAAATTTCCAAAGAGACGGGAGATTGCTTATATCTCCTTCAAAATCAAAGAACTAAGGATCGAGAAAGACAGACTCTCTTCTGATACAGACAGTGTAAACAATCCTAATCGCCACAGAATATCATTCCTTGTGAAATATTTACGCAAGTAATTCACATCATCTAAAGTTTTAAGGGAAACGCAAGCCCCTAATTATGGATCAGCGCTACAGAAGCCTGCGCAGCTTTACTCAAACCCAACTTGTAAAAGAATAATGTAATCAGTAGGAAGGCTGATGAGCTGCCTGTGAAATGGCCTCTCTCAATCTGACACTAATGCTCTATCTGATCCAAAACCCCCAACAGAAAGTATGAAGTTCTCTGCAAATGATTACATGCAAATCTCCTAAAAGGTCCATTTTCCTTTTATTTGAACACCAAACTGTAGGCTTTGTGGAAATTGCTTTCCCTAAGCTTAATGCTAACAAAACGGTTTACACTAGCCCTGCAAAACTTTTCCTGATAGGCTTGGCGAAGGCAAAGCACCCTCTCATATTCTTCTTACCCTATCAGGGAACACATTATGCACGGGCCATTGCAAGACTTTTTCACCTGCCCCAGCAAATAATATTTACAGAAATATGTTGCAGGGTCGTTGGCTCTAATTTTCTAAAATTAACTTCTGAAATACTGCCAGAGGAGTCAAAACTGTGGAAGGCTAGAAGCCAGCCAAAATTGCATGGCATTAGAACCTACCTACCAGGGAGCAAAACCAAATCATCCTACAGCCAAAGCACCAAAAAACCCACAAGTTCAGCTCATGATCAGCGATAGACTTTGGGACCTTCCTGGCCGGTGGGGATGGTTTTTACATACATTGTATGTAAAGCAATGCGTGGTGAGGCAAACTACGCTGTTGAGGAATAAAATCTGTATTTCCCCTTGATAACTAGACAATCACAAAGGAGCATCTCTTGAAAGGAATGAAGGTAAAGAGAAATATGGAACTTATTTGGGGAAACGAAAGGATAATGTGACATCGTGCAGCATAGTCACTACAGGGTCTCCCTGATGTTGGGGAAGTACAGCCTTATCTCCCTTATCCTGTCTGCAGTTTGTATTGCAGGATCTTATTTCTCTCCCTTGATTACAGAGGGAGCCTTGGCTGATCTAAACTCAGGTGCCTAAGTGAAAGTGGCGTGAACCCTGGGCTAAATGTCTAAAACCTGCCCGAAGATAAGGTGATCCCACTGAGATGTTTTTGGCAGTGGTATTTCGGTTTCCTTCGTGATACCTAAAGCTTCATCATATGTGCAGTCCTAACGATTCCCTTTCACGCTCAAAGACAAAGGTGCCGTACAAGCGGCGGTGGAAGTGGAGACTAAATGCATAGGCAGCTGGAGAGAAAAGTTGCAGTGAAGGAGAACTTTGAAGCGATGATATTTTATGCTTCTCTTGGGAAGAAACATAGTCTGCTTGAGTGAGTACAGGCCAAGGAAAACATAACGGCTGCGGGTCTCTGGAGCATGACAAAGGGGTATCAAAGTTATACTGCAGTGAGAATTTCACCCATCTATCCATAACCTCTCTGGGGAGGAAATTGGGGTGAGAGGGATAATGCCTGCACAAAGAGATTGTATCTGTTCCTATTTTCATTAAAATTGCTGTTGGCTTTGGATTTCTGCGCTGCATAAAGCTAATGAATGTACATGTTTAGCCTCTTCCTGGGACAACTTCCTCCTCATTCACCTCTTTATCCCCATGAGGGTTGGATGTTTGCATCCCTAAAACTGTATGGAAGTAATTTTCCAGTGACTGTTATTTCTTACATTCTAGCCAGTCTCCCTTAATTTTGGGAAGATCTTTTTTCTTCCAGTGCATGGTTTCAAACAGAGCAGCCAGCCTCCCTTCAACATCTAAGAGTCATGGTTCAGAAGATCATTCTCTTTCTGCAGCTGAGAAAAGAGATCAAGGCGATCTCGTGCTAAAAGACTCTTCTTAGATGGGCTTCTAAAGGGATCTTATTAAGAAGAAAGGTTCTTTTCCATAGCAGCTTCTTTCTGTGAGCTCACCCTGGAGCTCTGGACTTGAAAACAGTAGGAAGTGTGAGTCTCCTGCAGAACGGAACGTGCCAGCCTGCAGGACTCCTCCATCTGCTTCTCTGCACCCAGGTTGTTGGTGGGTGTGATTCCTTTCCCTCTGCCTCTGAGACCTGCTGTGTAACCCGGGGAAGAACTCTCCAGACCTCTCTGGTCTGGTCCTTATGAGCTGGACTCTCGTTTGACATTCAACTTAGGCTCCTTCAGGAACGCACTTCAATCTTGCACATACCCTGTGTCTGGCACAGCTCATTAAAAAAACCAGACCTATCCTGCGTCTTCCAGCAATTTCAGTCTTTTTTGTCTGTTTATTCTGCAGGCTTTTTGAGACTGCTTTTTCTTGTGTGCATGGGAATCTAGAGAAACAGCAGGACCTTGATCTTGTGTTTGGCCATTAGGTGCTTTTGCAGTGCAAGCTGTAAGAGCAGGGGGGTTGTTTGTGCTCAAGTAGCTGTAATTATAGTGGAGGAGAGCTGTTCACAATGTTCTGCAGGCAGTGAGAGGCTGAGAGTGTCCCTTTGCTACCATCTGAAGGCTACATTTCCAGGGACGTTGAAGTGATGACCACATGCTTACTGAAAAACCTGAAAAAATGTGCAGCTCTTCTTGTTCTAATCCAAAATTTCCCCTCATAAACCTAAACTTCAGCTTTGTTTTCCCAGAAGACTTCCCGAATTCTTCTAAAGGCAAAGAGCCAAAATAGAGCTATGCGTCTGTAGATGATGCCTTTCTCTCATGGGAAGGATTGCCAGTCACAGAATCACAGAATCATATGGGGTTGGAAGGGACCTCTGTAGATCATCTTGTCTACTCCCTTGCCAGAGCAGGTCCACCCAGAGCAGGTTGCACAGGAACGTGTCCAGGATGGTTTTGAATGTCTCCAGAGAAGGAGACTCCACCACCTCCCTAGGCAGCCTGTTCCAGGGCTCTGCACCCTCAAAGGAAAGAATTTCCTCCTCATATTTAGATGGAACTTCTTCTGCTCAAGTTTGTGCCTTTTACCTCCTGTCCTGTCACTGGGCACCACTGAAAAAATTCAATGGTATTGCCCAAGAAGGTAATATGACAATATTATGCTAGGAAAAAAAAAAGGGGTTGGACCAAAACTTGTGATTTGCTTTACATTTGGTTCAGGCTTAGAACAACATTAGCAAGTAAACAGCAACAGTCACCTGCCAGTGAAAAAGGAAATCAGTAGAGACAAAGTTTCAGGTTATTGAATGGCATTTCCAGTCCGAAAATGGGAGCATTTATTTTTCCTCCAAAATGGCTGTATGTCTTTCAACAGACAACAAACCAACTTGCAAATGCAATAGCGAAACTTCAGACACTTTTAGAGGCACCATTGATGTTATTGGGTTTGTTTTTGTTTGTTTTTTTTTTCTCCAAAGCCTTGATTAAGATCTTTAAAGCTGTGATTTGAATTCCTTAATCATTGCTTTACTGACTTCTGCCTTATAAGAAAAAGAATCTTTACCTTGACTTCTGTTCAGTTCCCTGCTCAGTGAAAAATGTGGAATTTTTCAAGTCACTATGCAAAGAAAGGTCCTGAATAAGAGAGATTTTCTGGATAGAGGGAAAGTAGTGATAATTCAAAACACATAAAAGGCACATGAGAATCATTTCTAAAAAAAAAAAATAATTCCCAGTAGTTCAGAGAAGAACTCACAGCACTGTGGGCTATAAACGTTAGAGATAAATACAGGGAAAAGTTACATGGTCTTGTTCACTTAACAGCCTCTCTGCCTCTCATTTCCCCGGCCTCTGTCTGTTTTTCTGAAGGATGGTTAAAGGAATTGGTTATCTTCAAGAAAAAGCCATTTTAGAAAGATGAGGGCTTGGAAGAGGATTCAGGGCTTTGAAATAGGGTACCTGAATCCATGTAAAAATGTGCTACGGGTTTTGCCAAAACAGAACAAAGTACTGGTCCACCTGATTTACCAGCCTTTGCCATCACTGGCTAATTCCAGCCCTGCAGTGCTCCCATACAGCAATTAATTACACTCTGTGGTGCAGGGACAAATCTCTTTCTGATGCTACATAGTATTCAAAGTTATGCAAGAAAGCAAGCTGACTAATAGTCTTTATTTTTTTTCCTGTTTATTGAAACAGTATGTGCTATGTGTATTCCAGCTCACAGGTAATTGTTTTTCTCAGTCTAAGGTGTTTACCCCAAAATTCACATGTAACAGGTAGTTTCACAGACTAGTGATGAAATATTTCCTGCTTTCTTTTTTAAAATGTAATGGGGTTTATTGTGATAAAATGCTAATGGGAGCAGAGAATCCTTATGGTTTGGGTGACAAACAGTCTTTGTTGGTTATCTTTTTCCAACTCTGAGGTAGTTGGTCCCTACAACATAGAAGTGCCTTCTATAACAAGTCTAATTTTAAATTTGTGATCAATTAGGCTGGGCAGCCTGTTCCAGAGTCTTAGAGGTCTAACGACGCCCACTCTCAGATGCAGTTATGTTGTCCTGCACTGAACACTCTTCCGTAGGCTGGGAAACAGACTAGGTAACATAGTGGTCTCTTTTATCTCTAATTTTGATGATTACCTGCCTGACCTCTCTGACAGGCTTGGCCTTCTGTACAATATTCAATATTTTATCCAGCTATTTTCTTTCTTACAGTTCTTTTCCAACTAAAGGTCCTGATCTGCAAGCCCCATGAAGACCCAGCTGCCTTTCATCAGGTTGCTCCGCAGCCCACATGTGCATCGGCCAAATGACTGGAGTGGAGAAGCTTTTACTAAACAGCCCTCCAGGCACTTCTGCAGACGTTACAGCGGTTCCACCACGCTTTAATGAGCAGCTCTGGCTTCAGTTTTGCCCTAATTTTTACCTTTTGGCTATCTCTGCACATATTGGTATGAGCTGTGTTCTCCCCATCCTCATTTAAAGTTTGATTGTGCAGCAGCCGCACGCACAGAGGAGAGGCTCATTTTCTCTCCTGGACAGTTTTTCGAGCAACGCTTTTCACTAAAAAAAAAAAAAAAGGCAAAAGAAACCTCCCCCCAAAACAGGTTAATCTAAAGCCCAGTTTTCCACAAGACTATTATAATTCCCATGGGAGAATTGCATGCAAATAATCCTGTACATATGGAACTTCCCAGCAGTATTATGGTGTTTTCTTGTCCCACATACAGACAAATACAGTAGCCGTGTTATTTCTCTGAGCTGTTTCTTCCTGATGTCACATCCTGTACAGTGATTACCTTAGTGAAGGTGATATTGTAAACTTAGATCCTACTTGAACTCCTAAAGTGTCCCTTTATCACAGCCTTATAAAAATGCTTGGAAAATTCATTTGCCAGCCAGTTCTGGAGCATTTCACTGAATTACCTGGAAAAATTCAAAGGCTGACTGGAAAGAAATGCTAAGAATTATATGGAAGAAATGAAACAAGCATAACAGCTACTGCTTATCAGCAAGAAGAAAGATAAAATAAGCAAGGATTTTTGTGTTAGGATAATAATCCAAACCTTCAGTTTCCTTACTAGTATATTTATTTAGGCACTGTAATTAAGCCATTTAATTGCTCAGTATCCTCTAAGAACTGACCTTGACATGTAAAGTAAAACGATATTGGAACAAGATAGGAATAACTAAAATGAACTTGAAAAGTCTAGAAGTGGAAAAAATCTTTTTAAAATATGTGACTCTTTGGTTCTCTATATGATCAGTTCTCTTTTGTTCATAAAGTGTTAAAAGTCACATGAGACAGCAAAATGAATGTAAGTGATGCTGGGCAGATTCCTGGAAGTCCCTGATGGTCGGCAAACTTGATCACTGCCAGGGGCTACCCAGTCATGTAGGTTTCTGTGCTCATTGCTTCTTAACCTGCTGCTTCCTTGATTTTTTAACATTAAAAAGACTGTTATCAGAGAGAGAAACCTGTCTCTTGCCCTACCTACACTGAGATGAAGAGCCCTCTTAAATTCTCAAAAGGCCTAAAAGTAGCTAATGCCACCCAAACTGCCTGGAGCCTAGAATCAAGATTTCCCATTTCTTGAGGAAATTCCTAAATTATTTCAGAAGGGATGGATGGTGTTGTCACCCATCCGTCCTGGGAAGATGGCCAGAAAGACCGACACTCAAAAGCTTCCTATTAGTTTCGCTGGGAGACTGAAGATACTTACGTAGGAAAACATATAGGAAACGTAGTAAAACAGATAGAAAACATGTAGAAAAACACAAAGGAGACACCCAGGCTTCCTGTGCTGTCAAGATGGGAAGGGTTTCCATATGGTGGGTTGACTAGAACTTCCTCTGCCTATTTTCAGGGCCATCTGCCTCCTTCCACTCCCACTATAGTGGAAGTATGAAAAGCAAAATCTAGATGGCTTTTCTGTATAGACTGGATTTGTCCCAATCTGCTTGGGACCAAATGTCCCAAACCTCACCAGGTTTCTTAGTCTCCTAAGATATGTGTGATGGAGTATGCACAGAAGTCCTGGTTTGCAGACCTTAGTCCTTAGAGCAAAGAACCAAAATTCACCTTTCTTTACTTAAACTGAAATATGAAGTCATTGAGTTTTGAGGCCCTGACAGTGAGCAGATCGGGATTTTTTTTTGGTTATGTTAGAGCTTGATTTTTTTGCAGGTGCAGAGAACCCAGAGCTCATGGCAAAGAAATCAAGAGGATTTTGGTGTGTGTCTGTTTATATAATCAAACAAACAAACAAAATTATGCTTAAAAGCCAATGGCTTAAATTGCTAACACATGTAATCATAAACATGGGTTATTTCCAAATATATCTTAAATGGTCAAGAGTCACCTGCACACACGCTTTGTACACTAAGAATGAGTTGTATTTTTAGTGCTATTGGCAGAAAAAAAGCTGTTGTCTGTTCCTGTGCCTTTGGGCATAAAATAACCCACCACACGCCCAGGGGAAAACAACCCACATTTGGAGATGTTTTAAGGAAAACAAAAGCTGATTGCTCCCTGTCATTGGCTCGGTATATACAGAAGCTACAGTAAAACTCATTTATGTTTAGGATTCTAGCCATGGACAGGTAAAGGCGCTGTTGACAAACTCTTTTGCATCTGCAGGTACCCAGAGTTCCTTATCTACAGCTATTTCAAAGGCCGACCTGGTTGGACCTGTCTGCTCTTGCACAATAGCTGCGCTATCTTCTGGTTTTTCTTCTTTTTTTTTTTTTGTTCTTTTCTTTTCTTTTTTTTCTTTTTTTTTTTTCCTTTCATTTTCTCTTACGCTGGAGCTGATGCAAAGATAGATGTGAAAAGGCATGACATTTCCTTTTTGTTACATGCTTGTGATTTTTATTATGCATGTCCTCGAGGTAGCTAAACCAGCACCTGGTGTTATTTGAGTATTCCGGCCTCCCAGTCGATGAGACCAGAGGCTCTGGAGTCTGGCAGAGATAGAGCTACTTCATAATCAAAGTGGTCATTCTGGTGTGAACACTGAAAGTCCTGACACACACACACACACACAAAAAAAAAAGGCTTCTGATAGCCATTATTCCATGCCATTTACCCTGCAAAAATATATACACTCCTACTCTTATAAACTCTAAGCAATTTCTCTAAGCTTGCACTTAGCTGTGAAGTCTGCTGCTTCTATTTCAGATTTGAAGAAAACTTGTCTACTTTTTCCAAGTATATCACCCCTACCTGTGCCTATAAGGGTTTTCTTGACTAACTCCTCAGATTATCGTACCTACAAAAAATATGCCACTAGGCTGATATTTTAAGGTCTCAAATGGCATACAGATGCTAGCTCACTTTGAGAAATAGTTTTCTACTACAATATCGGGTTTATAACTCTATTGGTAACAGTTATAATCATTTCAAGCTCTTCAGGTGGTAAAGCACCAAACAGATTGCTCTGCATCCTCCCATTTTTGGTTGGGGGAACACTCACATCAAGTAATAACAGGATGTGAAAACCTGATGTGATTGACATGAAATAACCCTATTATTTAAAATATAAGAAAATCTACCACCAGTCTCAAACAGCACAGATGAAAAGAGAAGGTCAGCGACCTGAATGTGTCCATTTACAGAACGATCTATACTTTGTATTCACAGATTTAATTTTTGACCTTTGTTGTACTGTGTCACCAAAGCCATCAACGTCACCGCGCAAACACAGACTACAGAAGCAAAGGCCAATTGGAGTACTTTGGACAAATGGAGACCTGAAGGCTGAAAACACAAAAAGCACGGTGGCACTAAAAGTTAAATCTGCTGCAGAGTGAGGGAGACCACCAGGAGCTGCTAGAAAAACCTCACAGGATTTGAGGAAGAGAAAAAAAGATGGGAGAGTTTTGTACTGCAACATATCACAGAATGATAGAATCATATCGGGGTGGAAGGGACCTCTGGAGATCATCTAGTCCAACCCCCCTGCCAAAGCAGGTCCACCCAGAGCAGGTTGCACAAGAATGTGTTCAGGCAGGTTTTGAATGTCTTCAGAGAAGGAGACTCCACCACCTCTCTGGGCAGTCTGTTCCAGGGCTCTGTCACTCTCAAAGTGAAGAAGTTCCTCCTCATGTTCAGATGGAACTTGTTATGTTCAAGTTTGTGCCCATTTCATCTTGTCCTGTCAGTGGGCACCCCTGAAAAAAGACTGGCCCCATCCTCCTGACACCTACCCTTTAAGTATTTATAGGCGTTGATGAGATCCCAGATGATGTACAGGAAGGGAATTAATGAAATAATGGTGATGAACTTGGCCATTGGACTCACAGGATGGGAAGGTTTAGCACCTGCAAATGATTTTCTCTCTGGTTTACTTAGTAAAACATACGTATGTTCAGAAAATGTATCATGGGGGAAAAACCCCTCAGCTGCTGTAACCTGTGAGCTAAGTCAGGTAGAAAAATAGAGATTGGTCTGTGGCTCAGAATCTCCACAGCAACAGGCGTATCTGCTGCTTTTGTTAATGCTAGTTGGAAAATGGAAGTGGTAACATTTTATGTAGAGAAAACAGTTGTGTCTGATTATACAGTAACACTAGTTTAAAGCTCAAACAGGCATGGATTTTCCCTAACTGTGAAAACAACCCTTTAAGTCATTAACTTCTGCTGCTCCTCAAGAAATAGGTATATTTAAAATAATTTCAAACCTACATGGCCACCCATTGTAAAAATTATTACTGATTTTTGTAAAATAAAAGTAATTCAAGGTCTGCTTTTTCTGTGGGCAAAGGCCAGTTGGAAGAACAGGAAAGGTTTTATGATATATTCCATTCTTCTTTATTACTGGCTGGTGCTGTGGTGCTGTGGAGTCAGCCAAGAGATGGATCAATGAATATCTTCTTTACCCTTCCCATTTTATCCTTCCCAGCGGTACAAGGTGGCTGCTAAACCATGTAATGGAAAAGAGGACTGGAAGAGTGATTTCTGTACCCATCACTGATGGAACTGGAATTATAGTTCTTGGAGCAGCACTTCTCAAACCATTACATTTTCCCAGTCTCATTTGTTCATTAATTCAGTAGTCTCTCACCAGGGCAGTACTAAAATCCATACAGAAAGGATCCATCTAGCAAACTGCAGATTGCTGTACAGGCAGGAATTACTCCCTTCAGATCCCTGGCAGGTGATAAGCACATGCCCTTGAGCATGAGAATTTTTTTTGCAAATCCCTTTTGCATTATGCAAATCTCTAGAACCGATCCGAACATTTTCTGCATAACAGCATCATCTTCTGCCACCTGTTCATCAAGGCCTTAGGAGTCACTGGAAAAAACTCAAACTCCAAACTCAATTTCCAAAGCTGTCCCAGCAGAACAATGCTAAGTATTTACACACCACCACTTTTATCTGGCAAACTGTTTCACAGAAGCATATTTGGTTTTTAGAAGAGAAAACTGATGGGCAGTAAAAGTACAGGGCCAAAATCTTCCACAGGATTGGATGAGAGCACAGCACATCCCTCGATTCCCACCACAGGGCTCTATCCTCTTGATCATCCCATTTTCTTAAGAAACTGTGGTATTATTAGAAAGAGCGGCATCGAGACTGAAAAGAAAGCAAATGAAACCCACCTACCCCTCACATCTTGGTGTTTAATGGGAAACTGTAATGAATAGATGTGTTTTGTGAAAGGTCTAATAAAACCCACCTTCATCTCAAAAAGGGACTAGAACTTGAGTGAAATGAACACTAATAATACCCGTTTATCGGCTATTCTGTAAAATCCTATTTATAAGCCTATGGATGCTAATTAACTGTCTCGCAATGTCAAGCAGAATTGTACATTATTCCCAAATGAAAGAGCATGAAAAGTGTTAAAGAGGGCACTGCTGATTAATGTCTAAGCCAGGTGTTTTGTATACCCAGACTCTTCGTGTCTGACAACTTTTTCCCATTATTTTGCCTTTTTGTGTAAACTGTGAACTTTCTCAATAGCCATTTTTGTCCCCTCTTAAAAGACCCCAACTTGGCAGTAGTACAGCGAGCCTCTGAGATTGTCCCAGAGTCTGAACTTGCCAGAAATCAAGTAGAAGCCACTATGAATAATCAAGTGGAATGAGTGCATTTATGATTGACCTTTGAAAAAAAGATGTTATCAGTTAACAGTGGTAAAAAAGATTCTGGACTTTTTGAAAAGACTCACGGGTAGAAAAGTTCACTGTGAGAAAGACATATGTATTTATAAGCAGCATGGCAGGAATGTATAGCTACAATGTAGAATTGATCGAGTAGGCTTAGAAATGGTCTGTGAGGAAGGAAGGAAGAACACTTGGAAGGAGATGGAGATGCACACAGCTGGCTTCAGCCAGGTCAGCTCTGGAAATGCAAGAACCACATGGATACAAAAGGGATGCTGCCTCTTAGCTACCTTCCCATGGTGTGTCCCTGAGCTAAAAAGCAAGCCTGGGCTCTTTACGATTGCTGAGGACTGAAGAGACTTACCAGCACAGACAAGTGCCATCATAGAACACTGCTCCCTGACAGAATTAAACCATCAGGCTTTTTAGGTCTCTAGAGAAGCACAGACCAGGCTGAGATGCAGATTTTTCAAGTTGTGCCTACATATGTTGCTGGATAAGGGCTTGGGAGGGAAGTGGGTTTCTGAAATTCTCAGTTCAAGGTCTACCACAGTGGATTCCCCATCCCTGGAGGGCTTCAAGGCCAGGCTGGATGGGGCTTTGAGCAACCTGGT
>JAOXJM010000001.1:204963876-204979253 GCA_026413425.1 Tringa solitaria
AAAGTGATTTGTGCAGGGTGGCACAAGAAGTGGCTGAAGCAAGAGGAGAATTTTGAGTCCCCTGATGCTAAGTGCATTACCTTTAAGCACTTTTATTCCTGGCATACCTCCATCATAGCAAAAGGTCGTTAAAGTGTGAGACACTTGGATCTCAAAACCAGCATTTCACCCTGTGATCTTCTAAGTCTCATCCAATTTGCTCATGAAATGAAAATCTAGCAGGAAGTGTTTGATGGCTGCGCATATGAATATGCACTAAAACAAGAGCTTTGATTATCATCTTCAATGCTTGCTTTTCCCTTTTGCCACTGGTATAGTGTGAAGGTTACAGTTAAGGTCAACCGCAGTCCATGTTTATTGGTTTATTCCCAGATTTTGAGTTATTAATATTGAGCTTGTCCAGGAAATCAGTGCAATGCAACCTAAGGCTAATCGATAGCCCGCTGCTCTTTTTGCATATTAAAAAGATAACCTTATGGGGTAAAATAAATTTTTAAAAGAGAGCTTTAATGCCTTTCCACTACCAAGTCAAAGCTTTACAAACTCTTGGGCAGCTGTTTTCATTTATTCCTATACTGTCTTTTCCCTAAAGCTATCTTTAATGGTCAAAGCAGGTTTCGTTCTTTCCTCTTTTTTTTTTCTTCTTTTCTTCTGAATATGAAACAAATGCCCACCACACAGATATTCAGATAGCTCTCCTGCTTGGATTTGTTCCATGTGTATTGCTAGACTGTCTTCCAGCTCGCTGGGTCTTAAGTATGGCATCAGCATCGTGGTATCAGCAGGGCTGTGACCTCTGGCTGAGGGCTGCTCCCCCGATCATCTCCCTGGTGGTCTCTGTTACTTGCCCTTAAGATTCACCTCAGCCCAGTATATCGCTGTCCTTGTTTTTCAGAAAACCCATGAATTCACCAAGACTTCGATTTTCATGCTTCTACCTGCCTGTATTGCCTCCTCTGTGTGTGTTTGGTTGCTGTGCAGCTCCCTTCCTTCTCCTTTCCTAATGTTGTTATAGGATATTGCTGTTTGCTAAGAAATGAAAGCTGATATTTAAAAGGATGCTCGTACTAAGTTGACTGCTGTTGAATTTCCAAGTCGCTGGTACAAATGCTGAATTGTATTACTTTCATGGTAACGATCTCCCCAAAGTATTCTCCTCTTGCCTCAGACGCTCATTCCCTGGTCAGTTCGGATCTGATTGCTCATCTGTTAGATGTAATAATAGCATTGTGCTGTAGCACTACAGTGCCTTTCATCTGATGTGTTTTACAGAGTCTGGGCAGCTGTCGTAGAGAAGCAGGTGGGAAGCCTAGTGCTGAGGCTCTTCCTAAAGTAATTTCAGTTGACATATATTTAGTGAACCCATCCTGCTGATAAAGAGGTACAACGTGTATTATATGTGTGTATATACACACACAGCTAATTAAAAGGACAGTGCTGGCACCAGTGGCCAGCTGGGGACAGATCTCCCTCCATGGTACCTTCCTTCATCAGCCCTTGATCCCCCAGCTGGTCGCCAGTCCCTGAAGTGCACCCACCATCATGGATGTTTTAGGATGTGGTTTTCGTAGTCTTGTGATGACTGAGGGCATCTGTCCACACACAACTTGGGCATTTTGCTGTGTTTTATGAAGTTGCTACTACTCCATCCACTTTCATGTACTGTCAGTGACCCAAGACCAGCCCATGAGAAGAATGTTGGTTTGCCCAGAAAGAAGTCATAAATGTGATGACTGCAATAGCCATGTTACTTGAAACATAAGGGAAGATGGTAACTGGACCAAACAGGGATGATCACATTTATCTGCAAAAGACTGTGCTTTTGGAGGGTAAAAAATTGTCTCAGAGAAGTGTCTGGAGACCCTCTGGATGTACCTGCTTTGCTCAGCACAGCTGAACTTGGGAAACATCTGAGTACTGGGCCAAGACACATACACATGACGTAGAACAGTGTCCTCCCAGGGTATTATCTGAGATTCCCAAAGCAAAACTAAGTGCTCTAGGCAATAGTTGTGACTGTTGTTCCGCTGAACTGCTCTGGTCACACCACAGTCATCTCATGGGTGCTGGGTGCCACAGCTCTCACTAGCCCAGGATCAAAGTCCCAGAAGTCTTTTCTCAAACCCCAAAAGCAAGTTATTGTGGTGGGAGACAAATGCTGAAGCCTGATGAGCAAGAAGGGGAGTTCAGGTGAAACTGTGATGACTGTGACTAACTACACTAGGAAGAAGGTTGGCTTTTTTTCAGTGCTGATGTTGTACCAGGACAGTCCCTGGTATGGATGCAACGGTCTCCATGGACTGTCATTTCCCCTTCCCATACAGGAATAAGCTATATCTCACTGCTTTTGATCCATTAGAAGGGACTGATTCTTGGAGAGCCATTGCCTGTTGTGATTTTGCAGTAATTTGGATGTGAGCACCTGAGATGTGCGGGCCAGAGGGAAAGAGCATGAGAAAGTGAGAACGGTGGCGACCTTGTCACATGCTGAATGGCAAATTCGCATTTTCTAAAAATAGTGTCCTGTCTTTCCCATGACACTAACTTGCACTGCAGCTTCAGATTTGCTTGTAAATCTCCTCTCGGTCACACACGAAACCACTTGATTCAAACGTGGCAACGCAATAAATTTGAAGTGACCTGCTCAGAAGTATGTACAGGATGAAACTCAGAGCAGCGTGACATATCAACTGCGAACACTGACCGTTGTCTAGTGTGCCTCTCAAGCAATGCCTGTCCTCCAATACCTTCCCACTATTCCCTCCACATCCCTGGAAAGGACAAACAATTTCTTTTACCATTTCTTTAAGAATTTAGGGTGAAGCTCAGTGCTAAAATCCAAGAGATTTGCCCCTGGTAATCCTAAATCCACGCACGTCAGTTGACCGTGGCCGCATGGGCACCAGGATTCAGGATTTATTTTACAGTAGTGCTGCTCTTACTCCAGCTTGGCTACTCCCAGTTGAATGCAGTTCTTCAGTGAAGACAGATGCTAAGAGCGAAAGACCCTTCTGTTATGCATGTGGGGGTGACCGGCGTGACTATACATTCATGGAAACAGATGGAACAGTTTATACTACAGTACTCATGCATATTTGGTTTGTATTTGAACGCAGACTAACAGATGCAATGTGCTATTTTATTTTTTAGGAAATATATGATTAGATATGGTTAATTTGCAGAGGGTAATGAGCTACATGCCCTTATTAAAAAGTCATATATTTATGTACATTTCTAGCAGAAACGTCTTTCTCTTGAAAAAGGAAGCTCTCTGTTAAAAACAGAAAATTTGACCTCTTTGGGTTTCTCTGCTGTGTACCTGCTCCTTCTTTTCAGCCGGTGCTCTCTGACGTTTATTAAGAAATCCAGACAGGGAGATATTGAAGACTGAATTGTGATTCTCCAGAAATTTGCTCTCTGCAGCTGATTAGATGGTGAATTTTTTTTTCATATATATCTATCTAAATAATTTTATTTATTAAAAATAAAGAAATAAAAACATAAAATAAATAATAAAAATAAATAAATAAAAACATCTCCAGGAAAATTTCATTTCATTCTCACATGCTGACAAAGCCTTCAGTATCTTAAACCTGGCTGGCCTTGATATTTCAATCATCATATAATAAAACATTAAGTGAAATATTATTTGGTTTTCTTTAAGGCTGTCACTTAATTGGGCCTTGAGCAACTAACAAGGTACTTTTATTCTCATTAACAGCTACTTTGGAGTACGTTTTCTCTTCCCATCTGTGAAATAGACAGCTGATATACAGGTACTTTTCCCCTGAATTTAATAAATCAGATTCACCATCTACCAAAAGCAGGAATCTTTTTTTTAGCCTCATAAATTCAGTGGATTGACCGTGCCAGTGCTGTACACCATCATTTCTTGAGTGTTTCAGAGGGATGGAGTCAGTAGCTCAGATCAATTCCTTTCACTGAGGATCTCAGCAGCGTTCTGGGTAGATTCAGGGGACTGGGTGTGAGATCTCTGTGCCTTAGTTCCAGTCTTGCCCAGGGCAGAGCATGCAACATCAAGCAGATACAATTAACAGGCTGAGAGAGTTGGGGTTGTATGGTCTGGAGAAGAGAAGGCTCCGGGGAGACCTTATAGAAGCCTTTCAGTATCTGAAGGGACCCTACAGGAGAGATGGGGAGGGACTTTTTACAGGGGTGTGTAGTGATAGGATAATGGGTAGTGGCTTCAAACTGGAAGAGGGGAGATTTAGAATAGATACTAGGAGGGAATTCTTTACTGTGAGGGTGGTGAGCACAGAAGCTGTGGCTGCCCCATCCCTGGTGGTGTTCAAGGCCAGGCTGGATGGGGCTTTGAGCAACCTGGTCTGGTGGGAGGTGTCCCTGCCTGTGGCAAGGGGTTGGAACTCGATGGTCTTTGGTGTCCCTTCCAACTCTAACCATTCTATGATTCTATGAACAGGGCTGGAAGTGCATGGGCTTGCGGCTGCCCATGCATATGCACACTTTGCAGACTTGCACATGCCCACTTTGCAGACTTGCACATTGCTACTTTGCAACAGTTTCCTGAGATTTACTTCTCTCAACTTTTAGCAACAGGCAATTACTCCTCTAGGATGTGGATGCCTGCAGTGTGGAGGATGGGAGCCAGTTGGTTCAATGATAACTACACATTGCTGATGAGAAAGTCACCTTAGGACAAAACACCTGGGTCAGCCTTGCCATTAAAGCACTGTGAGATTTTTTAACATCCATGCAGAGCAGATGAAATCAAAGTCTCCTTCAAAGCAGCGACTGACAGTGCCACGTAACTGTGTTTTCCTGTCCTGGTGGGATGAAAAGCCGAGCAGACTCGGCTGACGAGTTCAGTCCAGTGGAAGTGTGAGTCCCTCCGACATCTGGCCCAGGCTTCACTGATTCTGCTCCGCTGTGGGAACAGCCCTCACATCAATTCATTGAGCAGAAGCGACCTGGCATTTTTTTGGGGGTGTGTATTATCAGATCGAGCCTATCTCAAATAATTCATACCGGCCCACGCTGTCACCTCCTTCAACCCGCTTTTTGGGTAAATTTTCCATCAGCTAAACTTACATGCACTGAATTTGTGCAATGGGTAGTTTGCCAGAAAAAAAAAAAAAAAGAACAACCAGCACAAGGCTTGGCCTTTATATGAGAGATAGATAGCTTCCTTTGTAGGATTGGGAAAGAAGGAAGGATTGTGATAAACATCATTACTAGCAAGTAATTTTTCCCTTTCTGATGCAGCTCCGCAGTGAGTTTGTTATCTGCCTGCATGAAAGATCTTTTCAAGATGTTTCTAGTCCCCAAGGAAGTGAGAGACTAACAGATTCTTCCCAATAATAATAATGGGGGGATGTCAGGGGGGAGAAGACGTCTCTCTTGTTCCTCTAACACTTGACAAAGCACTTTCCTCCCCCTTCCCAGCACTACTCTCCTAGGCAGTTTGGAAGGGAAATGAGTTTGCTTGCAGATATTTTTGTTCTCTAGCTAGAGAAACAAATGCGTTCACTGAATATAGCTCTGCCAAGAAAATAAGAACATGGGCAGGACTTTGAATGGAGTCACTGATGGGAATGAAGGAGAGGAACAGTTTGCTGTCTGAATTGCTCATCAGGAAGAAATAAAGGTGAAGAAAGGGAGGGAGGAAATAGAGTTGTTTGAGTAAGGATGCTGAATGCAAAGTCTGAGTGGAAGAAACAGTAAATGCTGAGGAGAAGCTGAATGAGTCTGAGTCATGCAACAGATTTTTTTTTTTTCTGAAGCTGTGTAAAGCAGACGGTGCAACAACCCACCTCAGAAACCTTTCATGCAATTGTGTAGGAAAAATGACCCCGGTCAGTGGTCATGCCTTTTTTTTTGCAAGGCCTGGCATGAAGGCTAGTGTGGAAGAAGAGGTGATGCCATTTTTATGGGGGCGACAGGGATCCAGCCACCAACAACTACCCTTCAGTAATAGATGGACAAAGCCAAGCTCTTCTGTTCTTCTCTCTCTTGCCCAACTGGGTTGGGATCTCAATGTTTTTGAGTGGTGGCATCTCACAGGTTTTATGGCATGTCATGATGACGAGAATTACCGACTGCTTCCTAACCCCCTGCAGAGCTGGGACAAATCCTAACTCATGGTCTTCACATATCAGCTTTCCTAACACAGTGATATTTTGAAATACTCCCTGCTAGTGACCTTCTGAATTCCCTGTAATTCCTAACATTCTTATTTTAAAATATTAGAAAACAGTCACTAAACAGTTTTCAGACAGTATTTTTGCAAGTGGAAGGTATGTCCGCATACTTCGGAAAACATGCAAGTAAAGAATCTGTTAATTTTTAATATTTTTTTTTTCATTCTATCCTGGAATTCATAGGCTTATCTAGACTTGGAAACTTACCAATATAATTATTCCTGGAAAATTATTTGGAAATATTCATTTTGAAGTAACTCTCTACATGGAATCAGAACGATCAGACAGATACTTGTGCCAAAAGAAACGATGCTGAAATAATAATTTCATAACAGCCATATCAGTGTATTTCCAACTGGAGAGGAGCTCATGTACACAGGAAGGAAGCAAACCCGATTGTCTCCCTCCTTCCTTCCAGCTCTTGTTTTACAGCCGAATAAGCAATAATGAGGCTGTAGATCTATGTCTTCTTCTTAGAATCCAAAAGGCTTTACAGAGTCTGTTGGATGAATTTCAACACCCTGTTCAAGTCCAAGGAGGAAATAAGCTCTTCCAGAAATTCACCAATCTTCCTTTTTCTTCTTTGAGTCTGGCTGTAGCTGAAAGGAACCTTATGGACCATCTGTCCCTCCTATCCTCTCAACCCCCACATGCCACCATCGATAAGACATCAATCTGTGAAGCAGCTCTGGGAGAGATTTTTTTAGTAGTTTCTCCAGGAAAGCATCCATCTGATTCCTATGCAGAATCTATCTACTCTTTGTGTCTGCTGGGGAAAAGGGGTATTGACATCTTCCAATCTCTATCATGGTCTGGACAGTCTTCTGTTGAAGGACACAAATGTATTTGCAAGAACTTCAGACAAAGCCAAGAATGAATTAACGAAATCCAACTCAGGGAGGACAGTGATAAACAGGGCATGGGTCTTTTCTTCAGAAGAAAAGAACTAGAAGAAGGTTAAGGACTCAGTTCATCACTGTCTATGGGGACATGAATTTATTGGGGTACTGCTCAGGGGCAATAATAGATGTTAGAGTGTCTAGGGCGTCTTTGGGAACACTTCCTGAATATCCTACCTTTTGTGCTCCTCTGGGACCAACCATAATCTGAGCTGAGAATGCAAACCTCTGGTGCCACTGACTGAGATAAAAATGATTGGGGGCTGCATTTGCTTCAGAGTTAAGACTGCGGCTCTTCCTAAAAGTTTCTAAAAAACCCTTCTGTTCTGACGTGGTAAAATATCTCCCTAGGCAAAAAACACTAATCCCTGCTCAAATATACTTTTGGAAACTGATCTTTTCCATAGCCGTGCGGCTTACAGAGAGAAGTTAGTCTGAACTCCTCTACATCACAGCTGCTTTCACCCAGTTGTCCTGTTGATTTTGTTTGCCTTCCAGCAAGACATCCAGGCTTGAGTTGGAAGACACGAAGAGCATGGCAGAGAGATGCTGCTGGGAGGCTGCTTATCCTGACCCCATGACTCTTTAAAAAGCCAAGACCTCCAGGCTGTCACCCTGCTGCACACAATAGTTTTCCATCCCCGTACAGCTGTAGATCATTGCATCTGCCCGCATGGTACTGTGCCTGTTTAGGCCCTGTCCTTACAGCTTTTTATTTGTATTGTTTTACCACTCTGTCTAGTTTGAATGTCTATGCACATAACCAACCTTGAGTTTAAGTTTTTCACCAGATAGCCACTAAAATGTTGAAAAGCATCATACTGAGTTCCTGTGGCCCCAATACCTCCCCTTTTGGCCCCAGAAACTTTCTATCCAACAATTAATGTATCAATATTTTTTTTTAGTTTTTTTTTTTTTTTGGTCAAAACAGTGCTAGTTTTTGACCAAATAAGGACTCAATTCATCCATTTACACTAAAGAGGTAGGACTGTCCATGATGTTTCACCAGAGCTCTGCTTCAATTCACACAAATCCCAAGGTCTGAGAGAAACAGGAAGAGGGTTAATAATCCAAAATCCATATGGAATCCAGCCTACTTGCTACCAGCTCACATGAAAGAAGATACCCCTCCACAAACAGGCATGACCCCCATCAAAGGGAGTTATGAAAATATCCCATTCAGCCTTAATAGGAGCCATGGAGCCATTTTGTGAGTTGATCTCTGCTTTCTGCTTTCTCCATTCACAGCTTCAACAGCAGGAAAATGACCAAAGAAAGCAGATTTGTCATGATTTGAGAGCAGACAGCATACCAGTGGAAGGGGTCCTATGGAGATGGAATGGCAAGGAGTCTCCTCAGGGGGAACCACACTTGATTGACATTCAACAGCCAAAAATATTGAGGTGGGGCTGAGGGATACTGAGACTTGGAAGGGGACAAGGAGAGCACGTTTCCCCTGCTGCTGTGTATCACAACAAGTCTGGTTTAGGCATATAATTTACAGATATTCACATCTGTATTCTCTTTGCATGAATGTCTATATCAACCTTTCACTGGATGCCTGAGCCAATGCCATGCAGAACTCAACACTTAGCAACCATGTAAATAACCATCTCTTTATCAGCCAAACTTATGTTTAAAGATTGAAGCCTGATTTGCCTGAAAAGACCTGTTTTCTCTGTAACTCCATCAGGTGGCATTCCTTTTAAGCCCTTTCCCTATTCTTTACTTTGTAGACTGATCCCATGCCAGGTTCTCTACTCTCCTGACGCCAAAGTGCCTGCAATGCCCAAGGTCATCACCTTCCTTTTCCTGAGAAGATTTCCAAGATTAATGCTACTTCAGAGTTCTACAAACACAGCGCTCATTTCATGACAATCCCCAGGCATATCATGGGTCAACTCATCAGTCTGGGAAACAGGCCTTTTTTAAGGAAAACTAAAGAATGCATCCAGTAAATTGCGCGTGTGTTGCATTTACCTGCCTCCTCTCCCAGAAGGAACACATCCTGTTAAATGCCGAGGAGGAGTAGAACCAGCTACAGGAAAAGTTTGCTTTGTTGAGCATTAATAAAACTAATGGGGTATGTTTATGTAGCACCTTTCATTCCAAATGATCAAGTGCCTTGCTAGCCTTAATCATTTCACCCATCACTGAACTGCAGACACCTCTGGGGTGGAACATTAACAGCTGCTCGGTAGAGCACAGCAACAAAACAGAGCAATTTAATGGAGGAGAAACACCCTGTCCAACTGCAGGTGTAGAGGGAATTTTGTTAAGTGGAATGTAATTATCCAAAGCAGTGGTACCTAGGAGAGAGGGAGATATTTCCCTTAATACTCTAATATTGGGCTATTTTTCCAGCCCCCATGTTCCTGGGGAATCAGCATCTCAGCCTGGCTCCGGGGTTGCAGTTGAATCTCAATTTAATTTCCATTCTAAGGCTCCCAAAAGAAAAAGCATCTTGGAGATTTTTTGTGGGTTTACAGATTCCCACTCTTTCAGCCAAGGAGTGCCATTTGCCTATTTAAAACACTTAAAACTAACTAGAATCAAACAAAGATGGTGGCTGGAGATGGAGGCTCAATACATCCATGTTCCTTACAAGCAGCACAAGGCTCTGTCGCCTATAAAATCCACACATTATATATAAAAGGGAGAAATCATTGTCCTTAAGCTATTCGTGGCAGGGTGGCTTGATTTAAATTGTAATCATGGTTTAAACCAGCAAACAGAGAATCTTGATTTAAATAATCAGTTTTAATCTTGTTGTGCATGTGTGCTTTTCAGTTATTTTCTTTTAAAACTGGTTGATTCTCGCTGATTGGTATAATTTGCTGCTTCTTTATGCTAAATCAAAGAATATCCTATATCTATACATATTTATTTCAGCAATTATATAGTTTAGCATGCATTTATTCAGATTCCTACTTTTTACATTTTTTATGAAGGGAAAATGGTGAACAACAGATTTCTTATTCAGTAGATGATTGCTGGATTTATTTTTTTTTGTTGTTGTTGTTGTTTTTCATTTATCTGGAATTCACGTCAAGCTGCATTTAAATGGAAACAGGAATTCAGTCATAATTTCACCCCCCTCCTCCCAAACCGAGTGTAATAAAAGTACTTGAACCTGCTGGAGATAGGAGAAGAAAATAAGTCTTGCACAGAAAATGAGTTGGCATTAACAAAGACAGCGCTCGCAGTCGCTGGGTCCTGGAACCGAGGTGCATTTCCAAAAGAGGTCGGCAATGCTTCTTCCTGGCTGGCAATTCTGGCTTAAATAGCTCCCAGGTGTTTTCACTACCCCACCCTCAGCTGCTGGCCTTTCTTTGACCCAAACTGGGAAAGTTTTCTGTTGGGTGGGATTTTTGCTGCTCTACCCAGTGTTGAACTGATGGGGGACTGAGGTTGAACTGGTGCAGGGCTCCCATGGGAGTTGTGAAATCACAGCTCTGTGTGCTGACACCCTGTCCTTGAGGAAAAGCTTTAAATCACTGCTTTTGGGGGGTAAATCAGAGTTGGGCTGCATGAGCAATTGTACTGGCATGACTGTAGGGATGGAGAACCCGTTCAAGGGCAAAGAAATGGGTAACTGGGGTGGCAATCTCTTAAACCAGTTGTCTCCCCAGATTTAATGTGTCCTGGAAATTGCTGTAATACATCTCATCTCTGGTTTTTTGTGTGCAGATCTTCCCCTCCTAGTCAACTTCTGGTGGATTTCTGATTTCTGTACACGCTCATTGATCTTCTTCATAGAATCACAGAATGGTTTAGGGTCCTTAAAGATCATCTAGTTCAACCCGGGGCCATGGGCAGACACATCTCCCACAAGACCAGGTTGCTCAAAGCCCCATCCAGCCTGGCCTTGAACCGCTCCAGGGATGCCTGGAGCCACAGAAGCCACAACTTCTCTGAGCAACCTGTTCCAGTGTCTTACCACCCTCATAGTAAAGAATTTCTTCCTACTATCTAATTTAAATCTCCCCTCTTTCCATTTAAACCCGTTACTTCCATTCTATCACTGCACTCTCTGATCAAGAGTCCCTCCCCATCTCTCCTGTAGCCCCCTTTAGGTACTGGAAGGGGCTCTAAGGTCTACCCGGAGCCTTCTCATCTCCAGGCTGAAGAACCCTAACCCTCTCAGCTTAAGTCCTACTGAAATGACTCAATGTAAAAAAGAAACCTGCCTTTCCACCTGCAGAAGGAGCAGCTGCTGTCAGGACCTGATCTGGCACCTCCATGGACCAGCTCTAGGTACTCGCCCAGAGACTTCAGCCAATTCACTGCTTGGACCTTCCTTAAAATTTTGGCATTTAAAACATTGGTGTCTTGGAAATTATATAAAAGTTATTTAAAAGTTTTTAACAGGTTATTCTGAATTTAAGTCTTAGTTGTGGCTGCTGTAATTTCCCATTTTGTTTAAGCAGTTTATCTATTAAAAGAAGAAATGTGTATTTGACTTAAACTGAGTTAAAAACCAACCCTGTTTCTATCTCCCCCACTACAAAGTGACCAAACCAGGGCAGAAATCAAAGCCTGTGTTTCTGAATGCAGCGGAAAGCTGCTGTTTTGATGAAGTAGTTTGTTTCTGAGTTTGTCCATCACTGAAGTTGGTTATGGAAGCCCTGTAGGACTTTGGGGGGTCATTAAATACAGCAGGGAGAAGAGGGCTGCGGTGACTGCCCGTTTGCGCTATTGGCATGAAAAGGTCTTGCCTACGGAGAGAAAACAAGGGGAGAATACAGCCACCACCTGGGTGCTGCGGTGAGGGAGAGATGGCACATTTTGGAGCCTTTTGTGCTGTTTTCAACGAGGGCCCTGGGTGCCTGTGGCCATTAGAGGGCCCGGGAAGTTCTTGTGATCTCCAGGAGAGCTTTTTGTGTAATGGCTTGTGCTGCATGGGTTGTTTGACACTCTCCATCTCGCAGTCGCTCAACCCACAATTGTAAATAAATGCAGCAACAGTAACAACAAAAAGCAGTTTTTTTTTCACCCCTCAAAGATACTCAGTGCACGTTTCAAGGGCTCCCTAAGCCAGTATTTTAAACACTTCAGTGCTGAAAATTCACTTAATGCCTCACCAGAGAGAACTGGAGTACAGTTGCTTTATGTGCTGCTATCCATGACTTTGATTAGAAAATATTGGGGTTCACAACTTAAAAGGGTGTGGAGAAAAAAAACACCAAAGAACATCCTTATTTTCTAACAGGGAACTGAGATAAGAAAGAAAGAGAATTAAAGTGATGGAGTCAAAATTAAGCGCTCTCCATAGCAGAGACATGGATTAAATCTCTTGAACTGGAGTCCAGCACCCACCCAAAAGATTTTCTCTGAGTCTCGTAGCATGTCTACTCCCCAAATGACTTTGTATAAATTAGACCTGTGGCAAAAACTTGTTTTTGATTGAGCCATAGCAAAGTTACGTTTGTAGAATGTTTACTCTACATGAACACCAGACAGGAATTATTTTTTTCATACATGTTTCAAAATGATCTGTGCTGCAATGGACAAAACAAAAAAAAAAAAAACAAAACCCTGATTTAGAGTGTATAATTAAAGTTTTTAGGGGCAGTTCAAAGAAACACTGAAAACTTTGCAGAATTAGGGCAGCGCTGCATTTTTAATCACTGCCCTGGATTGAATAAAATGGCATTTTTGCCTAAAAGTTAATCAAAAGCCTCTGAGAAATAAAGCAATGAGATTTTAATGAACGAATTCTCATGGCAGAAGCTGTGCTTCTCTTTATTTGGAGCTCAGTACACACCTCTGGGCATGGGTAAAACAAAAATAACGTGCTCTTTCCTCTCGCTTTGTTCTGCTTATGGGTAGAGACGCATCTTCACTGGAAAAAGCCAAACCAGGTACCTCGAGGAGCACTGGGGAAGCCTGGACCAGATGTGGGCCAAGATACTGTGGGCTGGATCTAGAAGCAGATATAGTGGTCCATGTGGGATTCAGAATTACAGACATGAGCATCTGGAGATGCTGGAGTGGGGAGAAAGGCTGGAGAAAGGAAATAGGGCTGTGCCTCTTTGAAAGGCTGGGGTGGCATATTGACATGTTCTGCCTGTTGCAGCTTGGTGTGACCTCTCCACGTCCAGGATGAAGCAGAAAAAGAGGGAGAGGCAAAGGGAAAACAAGCATTGGCGCTCTGGTCCATGCTTAACCCACAGGCTTAAGTCTGAAAGGCAGGGGTCCTTCAACTGCAGAGACAGATATCACCATTTTGAACCTTCAGCCATCACGCCTTCCTTGTCTGGGTTTATTGTTCCCTATAATCCTTTGCTTTTCTCCATGCTGCTTGTCTTTCATCTATCCCAGGAGGGCTGGATCCTTTGCAATAGGTCTTTCGCTGCTGAATCTAGCTGTGTACCCCCTTGGGTGTTTCACACCAAAAGGAATTGTTTATGGCACTTGGAAATAGTGTAAAAAATACACAAATTTACTCCCAGAATACTTGGCAGCTTGCCAGCAATATTACTAAATGCAATTATTTCCCTCAAAAAAAAAAAAAATCCTCATGACAAGGCAGTTTAAAGTGGCGAAGGAAAGGACAAAAATTAACAGCGTAATTGAAAAGAACAGTAAATTCTTACCTATTAATGTTGTTTCTACATGCCCTCTTCCCCAACATTCAGGCTATTAATGAGTTTCTAGAGTTTGGGTCTTTTTTTCCTGCTTAATGGCTTCACCATCATCATCATAATAATAATAACAACGTGAAACCTACACACTAACCTATATTGAACTTCAGTTCATTACAGCAGAATAACATTGTGAAGGGTTTTAATGTCAGCATCCTCTCAGACGCAGATTACAGTAATACAGACAATATATCCTCTATGGGACATACCATATGGGAATAAAAATAATAAAAAAGAAAATGGAAAGACTTCTTTTCCTCTGGAGGCAAACAGGCCAGTGATGAGATAGATCAGCCCTAGAAATCAGTGGGAATTCCTTCACTGTGGAACAAAACCAAGATACAGATCATTAATGCAGCAACTGAATTATTAATCTTAGATCAATCACCTGTACCTTCACCTCCTTAACTGGGAGTGTGGATGCCACTGGCTCCCTTTGCAGTCCCTGGTGTGAGCTGGGTGATACCAAAGGGACAATCAGCTCTTGGTTGGGTTGACTCCTGCCAGAGAGACAGTGGCATCCACTAGATTCCTCATTTGAAAGGCTTTTGTTTTTACACCCAGTGGACAGAGAGTTGGTTGAATGTGGAGGGAGATTAAGGGTCTGTTGCCCTAAACCCCCTCAATTTACTGTCACATCAGGGCAGAACTCTCTCTGAGACTCTTGTGAAGAAGTGAGATGGTGCCTCACCTTTTTGCTTCAATGAACCTTCTCAGGGCTAATGTCTAAAAAAGGACAAAAAGACAAGAGGACAAGACAAAAAGACAAGAAAATACGAGGAATCCATCATCAAGAATTCCAGTGGTTAGAAAGTCGGATCACAAGTAAAGAAGATATAACAGCCTTCAAGGGAGCCATTTTTCAGTGGAGAATGTAGCATTTGGGATGGTCATATAGCTAAAGTCTCCTTTTTAGGACTAATGTTCTTCGTAGGAATATTAGTATCTTTACGGTTGGAGAGCCTGAAGGCACATTCCTTCTCCTGACTTTCACATTTCAAGTGATCACCAAGTCTCTGAATATCTCATAAGGTGCTTCAGTAGGCTGCAATATCCAAGCAATTTCCATGTACTGTTAAAATGGGGAATTTCTTGCAAACCCTACCTGGGAAGGAGCAGAGTGAGAATTTTGAGGAGCTGAAACAGGGAAGAGGATTACTGAAAATTCCTTTCTGGATCTGCTACTTGTTTTTTGTAGTTCTTCACTAACTTCTGCATTTGATGATGGATCTTTAGTAGTAAGGAGTCTGGATAATTTTCATTTCAAGCTGAAACATCTTGTTAATATTAAGGTTACAACTGATAGGAGGCACGTGAAAGATGACAGCCAGCAGATGCCTGATCTTGACCGGGTAATTCTAATTTATTCTTGTCTTCCCCTGCTCAAAAGGCATAAGGGAAGCTTAATAAAGTAAAGCTCATAGCACATTCCTTTTTTTTATTATTATTATTTATTGTAAAGAATGTTGTGTTTGTTTTTTTTTTTTTTTTCAAATCTCCTTTATGAATTCTCCAGAGTCTGAGTATCACATTTTTGCCTACATCGTTTGCAGAAGCACACACTCATTTACTGGAAGTACTTTATAATGCACTATTTAATTCAAAGGAGACCAAAAAAAAAAAAAGAAAAACAAGATGATGTTGCTGCAACC
>JAOXJM010000001.1:204979263-204995341 GCA_026413425.1 Tringa solitaria
GCAACCACGGTAACAATATTAACAATAGTGTGTATGAGCCTGAAAGGAAATTACTCAGCAAAACTTGGTAATAAAAAGAAAAGTCACCATGGATTATCAACCGGGGTATTAACAAATAATTTATAATGCTGAGATTACACAGCAATTCTGGCACTGCTAATTGCAATGATATATTGAAATGTATTTGGGGCCAGTGATTTGAGTCAATGTGATCTGGCAAACAGGGAGGTGAGTGTAAAGAGACTGAGTAAAAATCCTTCCTCTGTAGAAGTTCAGAGCTATTTAGAAGAACCTTATAAGGCCTCGGGTAGCAAGTATAGGCAACATTAAGAGATGAGCTCTCAACAACCAAAGTGAACAAGAAAAGCACACAGAAATAATAACCATTTGCCTAGAGCTCCCCTGGCTATTGTAAAACAGCACTGAAGACAAAATATTTGGAAAAAGCTGATGAAATTCTGGAGCATGTGGCTTGATCATCGGGACAGCTTTCTGATTTAATAAGAAACCAAAATAAGAACAAGGAAGCTAGAGGTGAACAGCATGTTGCAGTGTATTTAACCAAGAGTACTGGGATTTGTACTACTCTGGCATGCTGACTGTTTTGCAAAAGAAGGTAGTTACCACCATACACCTAGGACCTGTTATCTAACACTGCTGATGGCAACGGGAGTATTCAAAGGCTTCTGTTAGGTCTGTAGCAGACACCACCGAATAAGTGAAAGCATTAGTTAGATTTTTTAACTACCCAGGAGAAATAAAATTATATTATTTCTTTGGTGTTCCTTATTTGAAAGACTTGTCTTTAATTATTTTCCACTGCAATGTGGCCCTGTGTTTCTAAACGTCTTCTATAAGCATCCAATTCTGTCGAGTCCTAATTTCCTATGCAGTTTCTCAAGCACTCCTCCCAGCAGCAGTAATGGCTTAAGAAGTGTAGAAGCAGAAAGTGTGGCGGTTACTGCAAGAAATGCTCTTTAAATCATGTATTATGTCAATTAAAATGGCCAAGAGTTGGGTCTGTGATGGTAGAGCAGGCAGAACCATTATGTGAGCTTCCCAGCTCCTGATTGCCAGTACACTTCAGTTTTACCAAAGCCTATGAGAATTTTCCAGAAAGGCAATTTATTTGATGGGAAAGCAAAAGTTAAGTGTAACATATCCCACTACCTTTCTGGTAAGGCATGGAGAAGAGGTTTGGATATTGGGCTGGCTGTTTGCTTGACACTTTTAAACCTCATTTAAATGCATCCCAGAACAGTAGTGACTAAAAGAAAAATTATTCCTCTCTGTAGGATGTGGGTCCAGCAATGTAAAATGAATTGGTGCTCTTAATCTTGTCACCAGTGACGAAGTGTCTGTATTGCTATAGTCACCGTACCACTTTTGGCACCAACTGGTGATTTCAGAGGTGAACCCAAAGACAAATGAGCCCTGAGATTAAACTGCTCTTCCTAAAGAGAGGTGACCAACAGATGCGTGGTGGAAGCATTGGGCCTGATCATACCTTTGACTAGTTCATTGTTAAATGGGAGACTTGAGTCTGGCAGTGCGATTCTCATCCCTTTTGCACACACAAAATGCATGCAGAGTTGTTTGCAGCATGACATGTTCCCTATGTACTTTTGAACTGTGAAGATGGAAAGAAGCAGCACAGCACAATTTGTCAGCAACGGTCCTGCAGCCACAATTTTGGCTTCCAGGGTGGTCATATCTGGAATTTTAGTTCATGTCTACAAACCCCTCAGTCCACTAGATAAGAAAATGCTGCACTTCAGCAGCACTTCTGCTGCAAGAATTTCTTTACACAATATATCACAACTGAGCATCTCCAGCTCAGTTGAACTGTCTTGAGCCATCTGATGTTACTCATCCTGCCTGTGAGATCCCTCTGGCCTCTTGATACTGCCCACATTCTTCCCAAGAGGAGATGACGACAGGGAGAAACATCAGCTCCACTCTGCACATGTACACCGCATTAATCACTGTTGATTTGTCCTGCTAACGAAGAAAACCGCTCCCCCTCTCTCCTGCTCCTTCGCAAGTTTAACCAACTACTTGCCTTGCTGGATCTTAACACTGCGCCCAGATTAAAACTAAAGTGAATCCTTAGTTTGCCTCAACTTCTTTGGAACAGGTGAAAGTTAAACTGTACTTGGGTTTTCAGTCTTTTTCTTTAGAAAAGGGCTGCAACTGCACTTTCACAAAGACAAATTTAAAAAAAATGCTGTTGGCCCAGGTCTAAAGTAATCCCTCAGTGATTGTACTGAATAAACCAGTAAGCTCTTTATCACATTGAAGGCAGAGAAAAAAGTGGTTTTGGGTTTTTTTTTTGTTTTGTGGCACTTTTTTTATTGTTGTTTGTCTGTTTGTGTTTGGATTTTTTTTTTTGGTGGGAAGGGATTCTGCATGGGATTATCTACATTTTTTGCCTGTCTCTCATGTTTCGGTGTATCCAGGGACACCAGCATGATTCATAACACTTTGATCTGATCTGGTTTAAGATCTCCTTTATTGACCCAAAGGAAATATTGAGAACCCATTTCATGGGTGCTTACACACAAACACCATCCAGCCCCACATCTGTTAGGAGTGTGCTTGGCAGTACAAAAGCCTGAGTTGCTCAAATCTCAGTCTGGCAGTTTTGCATGGCCCTGAAATCAAAGCAAGCTCAACAATGCTACAAACTATTGAACTTGGAGAAAGAGGAATGCTCAAGAGGTCAGCATCTATGGCCATTCTGACTAGGGCAGCATCCAATATAGACTATTCTCAGCAGATATTTGGGTAGTTTACACTTAAAAACTTTTAGCGCTGGAGTTCCCCAGACTGCTTTGACAATCTCTCCCAGTGCCTAACTGCCTACAAACCATTTACGAGGGAAGGAGGATCTAGGTGGCTTTGTTCAGCTCAGAGAAGAGGTTGCTAAAGGGAGACCTAGCTGATGTCTTTTAACTATTCTGTGTGCTTCTTCCATATAGAGGATGGAGTCAGGCTGCTCCTGGAGATGCTCGGTGAGTGGACAGGAGGCAATGTATATGAGTTTTGGCAGTGGACATTTTAACTGGCTCTTAAAAGAAGAGTCATTCACAGCAAGTGTGGTCAGCACCAGAACCACAGGGCATACAGTTTATGGTCCCTTCATCCTCGGAGATACTCAAAGTGTAACTGAGCGACCTGATCTGACCTCAAAGTTAGCCCTACTTTGAGCAGTAGACTGGAACCAGAGACCTTCAGTGAAGCCTTTCAACATAAATTGTTCTGTAGCACTGTATTTTTATGATAACGTCTTTATGATTAGAAGCATTTTGCTTTTAGTATGTGACTGACTTGCTGCAAAATAAGTCAATTTCTGGAAGACTATTACCTTGCTCTCCTTCATTGTGCTCTTCTCTATATTGAACCATTGCTGGCTCAGTAGAAAGCCCATTCAGGGTTACCTGAGGTAACGTGCGTTAACTCCAGGCTCTGATCCAAATGACCACTTCAGGAACTTTTGTTTGAATCAGTCTTGCTAAGAAACAGTGTGAACTAGTGTAGGAAAGAGTTTCTTCTGACTTCATTGCTAGACTTCCAGGAACTAAACTCCTCCCCCTGCATGGATGTGAACTGCCAGTGGGAGTTCACAATTTCAGCTTAGCCTAGGTGGTCACGCTGTGGAATAACCCTACATGAAGTGCCTGCTACATTAGCAGCAGAAAGTTATGGCATTATCCCTGAATAAGGTGTGATAACTTGACCTGTCCCCTCTGTCCCCATACTCTGCAAAATGACTGTCCAATGCCCAATGGAAAGGAAGCCACTGGGGTTGTTTGGGAGTGCAAGATCTGAGCCAGAGTCATAACTCAAGCTAACTCTTAACCTAGTAAAAGTATTCAACCTCCTGGAAAGCCTGGGAACAGTTTAGATAAAGCAATGCATGGCTTTTCATGCCAGCTGCCCGTGCAAGTGATTTATGGACTGTAATATGCCATGGAACCAGACCACTTCATCAGTTTCCTTGAAGACAGAGAGTGGATTGGGGCTGCACTCGGAGAGCGGTGCATCTCTTCCTTCAAGGCATCACCTCTCCTCAAATAAAAGCAAACCTCCCATTCCAGGGAGCCAGACCTCTCATTTTCTAAGAACACAATAAATGTCTCTGTAGAATCGTGCTTCGACAGCTTTAGATTTACAAACATCAGAAGCAAATTCTGATTATTTATTTTGGATAAATAATGAACAGCATAAAAATTGCTGACGTTAACCTTCATTGGAAAAGTTGGTTTAATGGGCCCCATAAAATCTTCTATTGATGGCAGGTTCATAAAGCTCCATATTGACTTCAGCTAAAGGCTATAACTTCTATCAATACTGTCAACAATTAATATTGACTTATAAAGGTATCCTGTAAACTGAGTCGTAGCATTATGTTACTTTATGCTGCCATTAGCAAAATTTCATGTCTTCTTGAAAACATTTCTCCTATAAATCTGGGGTTTCTCAAAATAGCCTGTGTGATAGCTAGCAGCAGAAGGCCCAGAGTAATGCTGCTTCTGCTCAGAGCAAGGGAACACAGAAGAACCTTTGTGTTTGCCGGACAAAGCTTCTGAGAGGATCTCGGGCTTTGTTTTCTCCAACAGCAGGTTTCAGGTTGTGTGAGTTTGTGTGCAAAAGTTTCTTACACCTTTATCGGTGCCATGCAATTACAAAATGAACATTCTGTGTATGGTTAAGACTTTTCCCTAGTCCTTAGCCTCTTCTCCCCTTGCAATCTTTGTTTGGATACGTTTATACCACCAATTTGACTGCAAACCCTTTATTGAAATCATATGTCTTTCTCTCAGCTTTGGACCATTTTTTCTCACCTGAACCTGCCTGATGTCTCTCCTGTCTTCCCAGGGAAGTCTAAGCATCAGCTGAAGCTCCCTAACAGCACAGTTAGGATCATAACCTTTTCCCTCAAGTTTCACCACCTTTTTTTTGTCCATATGAGCAATACAATTACATCCTGTACAGCACTGCTCTCTAGATTTTATTTATGCTACACAGACTTCGTATTTTTGAGTGTGATACAGCCTTTCTCATTCAAAACACTCAATGTTTAAGACTACAAATGCCTATTGTCCAAAGAAACTCCTTCTGCGTTTGTACAGCACTGAAAAACCCCACAGGTGTGTTCTCTACCTTTCTGTCTTCCCTTTTCTAATTGCAATGAAATGGTGGTTCAACAGATGGTTAGTGTGTCATTAAATTTAAGGGAAGAGGAATTAGAGGTTGTCTCAGTCCTGACATGAGTACTACTGCCTCTGTTATTAATTTCAGGAAAGCCTTTCAAGGCATGTGCTGTTGCTAATGTGTTGTTGCTAATATAATTTCATTTGTAAGTGATCTGTAGGTACAAAGTTGCATTTTCACATGTAGAGATAGCATTACGGAGACCGGTGAAAAAGAATCTGGCAGCTAATGTAATTCTTCCCTCTTAAGAAAAAAAAAAAAGACAAAAATTCTGTACTTTTCTTAGTAGGCGTGGAAAGAAAAATGTATGGGATAGGATCACAGCTGCTCAAACACCAGCATGGAAAGCACAAGAGAGTGTTTTGGATACAGGAGAATGAGATGGAAGTGCAAGGTGTTTGCTTTCGGTTGTTTTCTGACAATTTCTTGGGAATGAACAAAACTCCAATTGACCCCAAAGACCCCTTTGTTTTTTGATCAAAAGACAAGGCTTGGAAGCAAAACAATATAATCAGGCGCTGCAAGTCTGCCTGTCCTTGTGAATGCAACCCTGTAAGACACTACACTAAGAAACTTAATATTGTAAAGATAATTTTAAAAGATTCTTCTGTACATCCTTTAAACACAAGGCCATTTATCTTTGAACTTTGCCTAATATATCATTATCTCCGAGCAGAAACTTAATAAGCTTCAGCTGTAATTTTGTTGGAGTTAAACATAAAATCATGTGGGTGGTGTATGTCTCACCATGTCATGGCTTCCCAAGGAAAAGTTATCATCATTTGTCACTATAATATGGTGGCAAAAAGCATAGGGAGAACAAGCAATACAGTCATTTCACATCAGCTTTCTGCGCTGAGCTCAAGCTCCTGATGACTTGTACGCCGTGGCTATATTAAGAAGCAGGCTGTGCCATAATTGAATTAAAGGTGCAAAGGCATATAGGGCTGTGTGAAACCTCGGGTCAAGCTGCAATTGAATCAAAACCCTCTCTCCTTCCTACACGGCTTGGCAGAACTGCTGACCAAAAAGGTTCGCAGATCTACAGAACGCACACAGGAGTCCCCCGCAGCTGGGGACACAAAGTTACAGAGATAAAAAAAAACACCCGTGACCTTCAGCTTTTTATTTTGCACGAAGAAAAAGGCTTCTAAAAATATTTCACCATCGTTTTCCTTCAGAGAGCAGTCAGCCGATTTACATAAATGAAATGGCTCCTGTCAAGGAACTGGTGAGGAAAAGAAGGAAATTATCTGCCCCGAAAATCTGTAGCAAAGATAAGAGCAGCATCAGCCAGGGGAGGGGAGATTTGAATGCTTTCTTGTCTGAAAGGTCGCTACAAAAAGCAGAGAGAGTATTACAGCCACTTAATGATCTCTGTCGCTGTGATAAATAAGTAGGAGCTTCTCCAGCAGTTTATTAACAAACACTCTGTAGGACAGTACAAAAGGCCACGACATGGGGCTATTAGAAGAGTGTTTTCACTGAGTCTGATAAAAAAAAAAACAACCAACAACCTAACACAAAACCTAAGGAAGATTAAGGTGGAGTGCTAAGAAGAGGCGTTCCTGGTAGAGCTCGAGGCTGACATCGCCACCACTTACCGGTTTCGGTGTTCTCGTGCTCGGTGTCGGTGAGGGTGAGGTTGGAGTTGGCCCGGCTCGACAAGCAGGAGCTGCGTCCAGACTTGGTGTTGCGTCCCCAGAGCCTGACGGGGTGCTCGGGCGACATGACCACGTCTGCCTCCGTGTCGGCATCCGAGCCGGCGCTGATGGAGTAGCCGCAGTGAGGCAGCCCGATATCAGTCCGGTACAAAGTCCCATGCGTGGGCGTCACGTCTTCAAGACCCAGCTCTCGCAAAGAGAAGTTGGCTCCTGGGAGAGAGCACAGCAGCCTGGTTACTCTTTAATAGGGGATGCTTTCATCCAGCACAAATAAATGGCAGAACCACTCCTCCTCTGTCTGCAAGTGAGGGACAGCAGCTCTCAAGTCCTAATGTCGAACTAAAAATTCCCCTGTTTTGTGGTTTTGGTTAGTGGAAGACCAAGTGACCATGCCAAGACCAAAAAGCAGCTGGATTCCTACTTCTGGAACTTGACAAAAACTCAGAGCGTGTTCAATGAAATCATCGAATTTGAAAGCAAAGACAGATGGAGAGATGGTGGAATTCTTTAGGAGAGGCAAAAAGTAATCTTTTTGGGAGAAAAGCAAAATGAGGCATGCAATGATTAAAAGTCCTACCATACACCTGGCAACTCTACTACAGTAGGAAATTTGAGTGAGCTGTGCTCATTGAAATCCCTGAAATTACATACTGGGGATTTAAATTTCCTTTGGCGATCTCGCTTTCCCCTTGCTGACCACTCACACCTTGACTCAGTTTAGCTATTCATTCTGATACAGTCACAGCAGAGGTTATTTGGCTGCAAATAGATGCAATTGTTTAGCTGACTAAAAATATAACCTGAAAAAGTGACTTTGGAATTCATGTCTAGTTACCTGCAGAGCTTCAAAATCAGACCAAATCGATGTGAACGTGAATTCAAACATTAGCACACTTTGTTCGGGAAGTTGCATGAGAAATCTGGGGAGAGCAATTAGTGGCTCCGTTTTTATCCACATGTATTTATTAGTGCATGCTTTTCTTTTTTTCAGCCCCGAACGTCTTTAAAAGATTTCTCGGCCACCCGTGAATGCCTTTAGATGCACCGTGCATTTATACGGCGCAGTGCACCCCTGTTCCTGTTACGCTACGCCTTGATGGGGCGGATTAAGGAACTTTATCTATAACCAGTAGGAGGCATCAGGCCCTGGACCGTGGCCAAATACCAACACTGGTGATCAAATCCAGTCTAGCTGGCTTCTTCCTGTTATTTCAATAAGTAAATCCCCTGCAATAAAAAGAACCTGCCAAGTCTATGCACAAGGCCACAGACTCAGTTTTAGAGCAGCGTTTGCAGCTCAGGCTTATTTCAACCAGATAAATCTGGATGTGTGATCTCCGGGAAAGTTCAGGCCAAAACCTACCTATGAACAGTGAAGTTCATATCTACTCATTATCATCAGGTCTGAACCTCAAGGCTGTACCCAAAACTGAGTTATGATTCTGTCCCTGCTCAAAACCCCACAAGCGTGTGGCTCTCTTCACATTTGTTGACATTAAATATCACAGGGTGGAAAACATGTCTCCAACAGAAACAATCAGATTTCTGCTTTTCCAGAGTCTGGTTTTGTGCTTGTGGAAACACCCTGGCTTGTCCCTGAGCCCTGCTGCATGGAGAAGGTCTCTTGTCATAGCACACATGCACTGAATGATCAGCTGGCCCCCAATAGATGCTGGTTGACTGTGCTTTTTCATTCAGTTGTCTTTGCAGCTCATAGGGAACAGAGAGAAGGTGTTTGAATGCAAGGTGAATGATGGGACTGGACAACATTTCCATGCAAAGCTCAGAGGAGGAACTGTTTATTGTCAGGAGGAAATAACCATGTCTCAGCTTGTTATGGATCTACAGCTTGAACTATATAAAGCCTATAAAGCATTCATAAACTTCACACCTTTTTTAATTGACAGAACAAGACTAAAGCTTTCAGACAGAGTGGACAGATAAGGTTGCTTGGGGCTCACACTTCCATCCAATTCTGGGTCTTTGCTCAGTGAGCAGCATGGAAGCTTGTGGTAATTTAATCCATTTAACTTGATTGCAAAGTGGTCTGAGAGAGCATCCTCTGCCACTCCATGGCCATGAGGCAGCAGATGAACTTGACCTAAGTTATAAACACAAGGAAGCAGCATCTCCCCAGAGGCCTTGCTCTCCTCTTCCAGTTTTGACTTTTGTGCAAGGCCAGGATAGTTTTTAAACCATCCTCCATGGAGTACTGGGAAACGTCATCTTTTGGTTTTGCTTGTGTGCTTGAGTCACTAATGGCAAGTTCCACCTTCCCCTGAAACAAGCCACACGCAACATCATCAGACACATCAATGTGCAGCATGACTGATGCTCTCCAGTAACAGCAGCTCATAAATTATGAAAAATGACTGCTACAATTAACTGAAAATCAAATTTATTTGCAATAAACAGCAGGAGATGCATTGATTTTCATATTCTATGCTCACTGTTGCCTTTTAAGCTGGAAGAACTCAAGTCAATAAAGGGAAGATAATAAATATCTGAGACTTTTTAATTCAGATCTGGTCTATTTTTTCTTGTGCTGACTTGCACGTTTGCTGGCACTCTTACTCTAGCTAAAAACATTTAAATGCTGACTTGTTTATTTACTGAATTTAGTTGGCCAATTTGAAATGTTTCCCTCCTCTGCCTTCCAAACCAATGCAGGAGAGAAATTCACTTTGCCTTGTTGATGTTGAGCAGGCTAATAAGGCTTTCAGTTGACATGAGGCCAAGCAGCACCACAAAGTGAAGTCCATTCATGGCTTTCTGCCACTGGAAAACGTGGCACAGAAAGTCCGGGGCTATTGTTAACGCTCTTCAGGCTGGTTTTGGGACTCTCAGGACAAACTGGGAGAAAATTATAAATTGAAAAATCCGTGGGTGATATATCAGAAGTAGAACTGGTGCCCTGACATGATTAATCTTAACTTCTTCTCAATTAATTTCATCCACTTAGACCAGTGGTTTTTACTTTTTCTCAGTACCCTACAAAATTTTGCTGGGGAAGTATGAACTTGTGCATAAGAAATTTATACCCCCTGTCAATAGACTGGCCTTTCTTATTTGTCTTTTCTGGGCTTCTTAGGAGAAGTCCCTGGACCTGCATGGCCTCATAGACCCTCAGGTTGAAAACTAGTGACCTGTACTAATTCACATCTATCCCGCGTGCTGAATATATTGTATAAAATGAGCAAACTCAATGACCTAAAAGGTTTCCTTCTCTTTATAACTTCGTAGATTCCTTAGAGAGGATAAAGTACTTCAGAGTTGCTAAGAGGGAAATCCCTTTTATGATTGCCAAGTATTACTTACAACACCTACTGGCCCTTTTTGTTAATTATTGCCTGTTCCAGTTATCCTGAAATACAAACACCAAAGCCATGTACACAGAGCTACTTCTGCAAGTCATTTTGCTTGCAAATGCCTTATGGATGAGACCTGCAACAAAACCACAAGTGCATGGTGTTTGAAGAGTGAAATTAAGCAGCCCCCAAGTTAAACGAGTGCATCAAATGCATTCCCTTTGAGGAATCATCTCCAAACTGCAGAGGGTGCACTCGGAGCAGCTGGGGTCAGCTATTTTATGTTCATTGTCTGGAATGTTGCCTATTCCATTTGACTCGCTTTGCCATTTTATGCTTTTCTTGATGGACTTCTAAAAATAATTTATGTGAAGCCCTGCTTGGTTTCTGAGCTAAGACACTTGTGTCTCTACAGAAAAATGAAGATGAGACTATAGCAGGGGCCAGAAATCTACCTCGCATAGGCAATAGCAGCAATGAAAATGTAACTGCCCTGACTTCAGGCTAGCAATAAAAAGCAGAATATCTGGAATCTCTATGAGGACTGCGGAGCACATGTGGAGCACCTCCACATCTTCACATCTACTTTGACCCAGATTTGTTAAGTCCTGAAAGTGGTTCTCCTCTAATATTGGAGTATGTCCCCATCTCAAACCTACAGCCCGCAAGCCACGTACAACACCAAGGGTGGTTCATCCCACCTGCAGCTCAACTGCGTCCCTCCTTCCAGGCCTCTTGGGTTTTTCTGTAACCCAGATGGACAATGCGAGCAGTGGCACTGCCCCCTCATTGTCTTCTGCCTTGGCTTCTTGATGACTTCCTTCATGAGAGAGCAGGCACATGACATAGCGTTGTGGTTTAACGCCAGCTGGTAGATAGAACCACACAGCCACTCACTCATTCCCCCCTGGTGGGATGGGGGAGAAAATCAGAAGAGTAAAAGTGAGGAAGAACTTACGGGTTGAGATAAAGACTGTTTAATAGGGAAAGCAAAAGCTGTGCACTCAAGGAAAGCAAAACAAGGAATTCATTCACTGCTTCCCATGGGCAGGCAGGTTCAGCCATCTCTAGGAGAGCAAGGCTCCGTCACACATAATGGTTACTTGGGAAGTCAAAACACCATAACTCTGAATGTCCCTACCACTTCCTTCTTCTTCTTCCCCCATCTTTATATACTGATCATGATGTCATATGGTATGTAATATCCCTTTGGACAGTTGGGGTCAGCTGTCCTGGATGTGTCTCCTCCAGCTTCTTCGGCACTCCCAGCCTACTCACCGGTGGGATGCTATGAGGAGCAGAAAAGTCTTTGGGTGCTTAGCAACAACTAAAACTATCAACAATTTACCAACACTATGTTCATTCCATTTCCAAAACATACCAATATACCAGTTGCTAGTAAGAAAGTCAACTTTATCCCACTGAAACTATGACCCATAGTGAAAAAGTGTCCTGAGCAGGCAGAACCTTTCCACACCATGTCAGTACTGTTCAGCACATGTACAGGGGGCCTGGTCTCGTGGGAGTGAGTGGGTTTTGGAGGCAGAAAGACTAAGACACAGAAAATGTGTCTTAGTAGATGCTAATGAACACAAGCCAGTGGTATCCCACTTAAGGACACACATCCATTGGTTTGCATGCATCCCACATCTGTGCAATACAATGAAGGTGTTCCTTGCTCCTCTCTTTCAATATATCTTGCTTTTGGCCTCAGACCTCTTCGAAGGTAGCCTCCCACCCAGCCCCAGCTCTCAGCTGATTAACCCCTGCTGCTTCCAGCACCGTCTGCTGAAGTGTGCTCACCTGTTCGGCAGAATTCATCAGCCTCCTGATGCACCATGTCTTTGACCCGATTGCTGTAGGTCAGCCTGGAGTCTTGATCATAAGCCTTCAGGGTCTCACTGGAGCTGTAGGACTTCTGGGGTGCCTTACTGTCTTCACTCTCAGCTGAAGAGCTGGTGTAGCGGCGCTCAGTGTCGCGGCGCCGAGTCAGAGATCGATACGGTTTCCTTTCCTTTACATCCATGGCACCCTTGTCGGAGTATTCAACATTAAAATAATGACGTCTGTGTGGTGGTCAGATTGGAACAACCTGAAAGAGAGAAGAAAAGAAATAGGATCTAAGTTCATGCCTTTGGGCACCTGCAGGTTAATTTGCCTTCTTTATGCATTCTTGCACTGAACAAAAGAGAGGTTACTTAATGGACTGCAGGAAAACCCTCTTAGAACAATTACAGATGGAAAGCAAGTCTCAATTATGTGTGAGTCATTTAATAATTGCCACAGCTAGCGGGACACACACAGGCAGCAACCTGCATCTGTCTGAACTGGGCACGCACTTAGGGATTTCAAACTGATTGTGATTTTCTGTGTCTTCTTTCAACGGGAAGTGATTCAGACACCTCCAGGAGGCACGTATTCGGTACATCAGTCACCTAATCTCTGGGAAATCAGGCCATGCTGAAATGTCTCTATTTGGGCAGCCAGAGGACTCTGGAAAAAATGCTGTCCTATAGTTTTTAAAGTGTTTTGATAGATTGTGGGGTTACAAGCAGTGAACAAAAGAATAAGAGACAGTGTAAGAAGGCAAGTGGGAAGGGAGAGGGAGGAAAGAAGAATGAAGGGGTGAAATATGGATGGAAATTGGATAAAAATGTCTCCCTATTCAGAGGGCTGGTCTTTACTCAGCTGGAAATATATTAATACTTAGCAGAGTTGAGAAAGTGTAAACAAATGATAGCGCTGTGCTTCATGTAACAGCATGGCCTGGGATTTATGCCTGTGGGAAAACCAATGTATATATGCACCAGTATGCAAGCGTACATACCTGCACGCAGAGAAAATTGAGATCAGAAATAAAACACATATTAAAAGTGTTTTGTCAAAATAATTAATAAATTATCTTTTCACTTTATTAAACGAAACAGAAGGCACAGGAAAAAAAAAGTCAATGACTTGCAGCAAGATGATAAAATATGTTTTTGAATATCTAAACTGGTTTATGTGGAAAAATACTGATAGAACCCACAAACCAAACATTGAAATCTGTAATTACAGGCTGAGTTTCTCAGGAATTGACTCTTCCTGACCGCTAAAGTATAGAAGCTGAGTCTCTAAATGCCACACCAAAATATAGTTGTTTACTACCAGTACTCAAAAACAGAAAGGAAGAGAATCTAAAACATCTATCTAAAACATCATCTAAAACATCACATCATAGAGAAAACATCTATCAGTTCTTGGTCTTTTTCATAGCAATTCCGTATAGAAATACATTGCCAAGGACTGGATCGCATTCCGTTGGCATTTTTCTCTTGAATAAGCTAAATCCTGAACCTACTGCTCAAATCTTACTCCTCCATGACTTTTAGATCCCAGCCTCACTGAAGATGCTGTGCCCTGGATTTGTGGTGCAGCACAACACGGCTGGGATGCAATAGTTGAGGGTCGATACGCTGCAGGCTTCACAGGTCGCTTTAAAAGGGATGTAGGTGGAAAGCAGCATTTGTGGCTCTCAAAACGATGAGCCTGTGAGGGATGGAAGACCTGAAATACTGGTTCTGATGGGCTAAAATCATAATACTAATGCAGAAGCTTGAAGACAACATCTTATTATGAATTCCTCACTTGTCGAGCTCTCTGGCACAAGCATGTGTCATTCTTGAACTGAGGGTGGGGCTGCAGGAGGGAGCAAGGCTGTGAGAAACACCTGCAGCTGGGCAAAGAAAAAGAGGGGTCCCACTCCTATTTCTGCAATTCTGATTTTGCTAAGACTACTCCCTGGGTTTTGTCCCTTTAACCTCCAAAATGAACTTTGCAACGACAGAACCCAATTCCGACGGCTTGTACAGTTTCTGTGGCACTCTTCCCGGAAATTAAGACACGGCTTTAAAAAAAAAAGTCCACTTAATTCTCTCCCAGTCTATTCCAGTGATGGCAGCAGACCAAGTTCACACTCCCTATTTGTCAGCAAAACGCATAGAACCTATTGAACAGAAATGGAAAGATGCGGGGGGAAGAGGGGAGTGTCTTATAATTGAGCTTTACTTAAGTAAGTCATCCGCAGAGATTTGAACACCACTTTGATTTTAAACATGTGTTTAAACCCACCGATCACACTGAGTAAAATTCATTCATGAACTATGTAAGTTCAATACAGTGAAGGCAAATGGGATTACTCACCGGCCAAAATTTACACACATTAAATGTTTTGCGGAATAAGGGTCTGAGAGGTGCAAAAACTAAGGTCTGAATGTAGAAGCAACAGGGAAGGAAATGGTGTTATGCTAATGGGCCAATTTGCCATAGTCATACTGCGTAAGAGATCTACCAAATATTGGTAGATAATTTGCTGCGTTAAATCAAACACATTGGCACTTTCACACCGGAGAGAAGTAAAAGAGATAAAACGTCTAATTGCTTTTCAGTGTAATGTCTTCCTTCCTTAAAAAAAAAAAAAACGCGAAACAATTTTATTTTTTTTAATTGAAAAATTGTGACCTTTTTTTTGAGCAATTGTTATTGAATTGGTTTGTCTCCTTTATACCATCTCTGTTTGTGCAAAATCCTCAAAAGGAGCAGGTTTGTTATACCTTTTAATAAAACACCTTAAAACAGGTTCTTTCTCAATGGCGCCGTAGTAAGAGCTGTTATAATGAACGCTGAAATTGTGGTTTATTGTCATGGAGGATAGAGATAGCAAAATGTGGGCGAGAAGCGGTTACTATACTCTGTAAGAAAGAAATGAGGGAAGGTGGCTTCTCTCTGCTCAGGAGTATTGCAGCAATTCCTACCAAGGGCCAGGCATTTAAAAACCGTCCAGCGGGAGAGGCACACGTGCCAAGAAAACCTTTCTGCACAGTTAGAGCCACGAGGTACAAACAGGGTCTGTAATTACCATTAGTAACCTTGCAACTTAGGAAATGGCCAAAAAACCATCAGGAAATTGACTGAATTCCCACCAGATGAAGGTTTTTCTTTTCGTAAAGAAAGGTGCTGAAAAACTGAAATTCCTCCTACAGTTCATCAAAAATAGCCCTGTAAATTCGCACTATTCACATACGCATTCCTCTATAACAGTGCTTCAATTCCCAATTCATCCATGACTTTATAAATTTAACTCTCCTCAGCCTTTTCTTTCTCTCTCTCGCCGCTTGTAAGGAGACACTTTTCAACTAGAAAGGTCACCCCCAAAACACATAATGAAGTTATTTTTATTTTTATTTTTTCTTTAAAGAAGGAGCTATTGCATTTAACTGACTTAAGTAAGTTTCCAGCACTTCTCTATGGACATGCAGTTCTTGTCATCTCATTTTTATGGCCTAATTCCCAGATGGTTTAGATACCTTGCCTTCAGTGGAGTTGTGTCATCAGGGAATTTGCTTCATAGTGTTTCTGTGATAGATTATTATTTTTTTATCTGCTACTCCTAGTATCTTGATTTCACCTCTGCTACAGTTTCACCCTTACCATCAACACCTCGCATTTTTCCTGACTACTCTGGCACACGGTGAATACAAAGAATCACACTCGTCTCAGTTACATACCCAACCACCAGTTTCTTTCCGCCTCTAGCTCATGCTTGCTCCTCATAATTTTAAAAGCTTCCATAAACTTACTGGACCTGATATAAAAAAGCAAGGCTTCAAGTATTGTTCTTTCCATCCCCTGACTCCTCTCTCTATAAAAGCACAAAGGCCTTCTGCTCTGAACCATTTCTATTTGGAAGGACTTTCTTGTCCTACAATGCAGTGTTTCTGGCTCACTTTTGATTCCTTCATCATACTGCTGTCTGCATAACATAGAAAATTTCACCTTTTTTTTTTTTTTTCCTCAGAGAGAAAGGTGGTTGAGCCACTTCTCCTCCAAAGCCCTGAAAGGGGGAAATGC
>JAOXJM010000001.1:205004580-205024548 GCA_026413425.1 Tringa solitaria
AAAATAATATATTAGATCGTCCCTACTTCCTTGGAGCTTTTTGTTCTGTAAAACATGCTGCATGTAAGCTATATTTTAAGAAGAACAAAACATATTTTTCTCACTGTATTTCTCACCAGTGAATTTTGTAGTGTCATATCCTGACTGGCATTGGGTTTTACACCAGCAATAGCTTCTGTGAACTGTGCATCTGATCCAAAGCCCATTAAATTACATGGAAGTATTTTCCATTCATTCTGCTTGGGGAGTAAAATGGGGCTTTATAAGCTCAGCTACCCGTACAAAACCCTTTTAACGTTCACATTTATGGTATGGGCTGCACTGCATCATATTTCAGCCTTCAAAAGTGTCAGTGCTGCGGATGAAAAGGAATAAAATTAAGAAATTGGAGTCTTTCGGAAATCTCCTTCCCAGAGAGAGCCAAAATGAACCTATGAAGAAACACGTAAGAAAGCACATTGGCAATTTTTTCAGATGCAGCCTGTGACCTTGAGAGCCTCTGGTCTGCAAGGATCTCCCTGAGGACCTTCGAGGGGGCCTGGGATTGATACAGCAGCTATTTTCCAAAACTGGACTTCTTTCTGGCACTATAAGCATAATGCCTACTATAATTAAGGCATTTTTGAAAATTTCATTCCATAATTACTTGTAGCTTGGGTCTGGGGCAACCTCCCATTCAAGCTGTCACCAAACACGTTCCGTGCCGCATTGGGTCATTAGGCTTTAAACAGGTTGAACCTAAACACTGGGGCCCATGCATTTAAGCTGATTTCTTGGGTAGGTAAAGAGATATTTATATTTTCATTTAGCTTGAGTGATACCAGCACCTGCCACTTGCTCTAAACAGAGCAGTTAACCCATAACTCCCTCTGTCAACTCCTGTTGACAGAAAGCAAAGCAGATAAATTAATGGTTCCCCTGAGAGGAGCGAGTGGAGAAGACTCATGTAAACAAATACCTCACGAAATACAACTGTATTAATGGGAATGGAAATGAAAGAGAAAACACCTCTCCCCATCCTCGGTGGGCACAGCAGGCTGGAGGCAAACACCCACAATGATGCTAAAGGTGGGGAACACACACCAGATGCTTCCCAGCTGCTGCAACGGCAATTAATGCAGATGAAAACATTTCAGCCCTGCCGAGGCCAGTGGCTGGGATGTCTCGGCTGCTTTCTTGAAGCGTGTGGATGTGTAAATCCGACCCTTGCCCCTCTGTGCAGGCACGCACACCAAGTTCTGCTGCTGGCAGATGCGCCCCGCCAGCGGTGATTAAAAGCAAAAGGAGGGGAAATATGAAATTCTTTTAAAAATCTGTTTCGCTCCTAGGTAAACACAGAGGTTGACCCATGCTCCTTGGCTTCTTCCATCATCTGAGGGTAGATTCAAGATCTTCAGCCGCTCGGTCCCAGGTGTACTAGGGATATGGTGCTGTGACACTAACTGCAGAGCATTGAATTATTTCCTCTGTCAAGGGACAACAGCAAGGCAACAAGCTATCCTGGTGATGGCAATCTTATAAAAAGCTAAATCAGTAGGTCAGTTGATTGGACCCTACTCTGGGGATGGATCTAATTAAGTAAGATATTTCTTCCCCTCAACATCTCTATGATCTTCCTTCTCAAATCTTTCTCCTCTTTTCCCTGTGATAAGAAAGTCTGAATTTTTCTTGTTTTTCATGTGACTGCTTTTGGGTCCTCCTGGGCACCACAGGGTTTGTGCACCTCGCAGCCTTCTGAGGCAGAGAAGCATTTGTGTAGACAAAAAAATTAAAGCAAAAACCCTTCCCTGTCTCACCGTGGCTGGTCATTTTTGCCCATGCTTGTCTCCTTCCTTGTGTTATACAAGCATCTGTGTGACTCTCATCTGGTATAAAATGGCTGCAGAAAAGAAAATAAATCAAATGCATTTCTGCAGACCAGGCATCCAATCTGGTTCACTGCTGGATGGTGGGACAGGGTGTAGGGCAGCCAGGAGCTGTTGTTGGCCAAAGCTGTGGGCTGAGGGAGGATTTATGAGAGCCGTGTTTAGGGTAAAGGCAGGTCCCATGTCCTGTCCCTCTGCTGTGCTGTTCAGGATTGCACCATAACTGCAGTCTGCTTTACATCCCCAGATGTTGCAACATCTGGATGGAGAGGGTGTGAAGGTTTTAGCCAGACTGGAGGATCTTAAACATCTTTTTGCCTCCCTCGCACCTCAGCTTGTCCAGGAATGTGGAGGAGAAGCCCATAGCTGAGCCGAGCTTGTGTTGGGCTACAAATTGTAATTCAGGGAAGGATGTGTGTAAGGGGGCATGAATACAGCATCAAAGCAAGGAGCTGTAAATGGAAATCTTATTCACATGTGTTTTACCTCCTACCCTGGCATTGTTTAGTGCCTGTGCGTTGGCTTGGACTGAAGCCAATGAGTCAAACAACATTCTCCGTGTAATTATATGCTTAATGGAAACAAGCAGAGGTCTCCATGGCCTAGATTGGGAGAGGATTGTTTCTTAAGTAGTTGCCTCTGAGGAAGAGGGGAGGGGGGGCCACATACAGAAGCCAAGGGGATAAAGTGACTTTGGAAAGGCACCAGTCATGGTGGGAGCACGTGGTCTAGGGGCTCCGCTCTGCTCCTCAGCCTGCACGAACAGAAGTCAGTGGATGCTACGGCCCCTCCTCAGAAGGTAAAGAAAGAGCAAGATGTTCCACCAAGTGGTCATCTTGCCCTGCTGAGGGCCTGCCAGCTGCAGCTCTGAAAGCACATGGTGGCATTGATGTCAAAAGCAGAAATCAGGGGTGTGACAGAGGTGATCTAGCCAGACTTACAGTGACACAGAGAATTTAGCTCCCAAACCAGATTCCAACATCGCCCTTTCTTCTAGACGTTAACGGTTCTATAAGAGCAGCAGCAATAAATAAGTTTGTCTACCCTGGAGGCTCATTAGTGTAAAGCCCAGCATTGTAATTCAAATTATTAACCCTGCATAAGGCAGGTTAACATGAGGATGGCAGGCGTGAGCCTCCTTCTGCTTTTCCTTTCACCCTCTCTGCTGCAGCAATAGCAGGAGAGTGGGCAGAGAGCTGGGCTTGTCAATATTTTGAACCCCTAATTTTCTGCTGCTGTGCAAAGCTGCTCTCAACACGAGGGCTCTGCATAAGTGTACAGGGAAGGGGTGTTAAGATCACAGACACACTCGAGATCGTGGCCTAAGGCAAACATGCCTGTGGCTCTCTTGCTTCATGCTTTTCAGCTCATATTAGGTGATCTGTACTGAGGTGGGCAGCTGTTTCATGGGGAAAGAGGAGAATCACAGCACCACAGAATCACATGGGGTTGGAAGGGACCTCTGGAGATGATCTAGACCAACCCTCCTGCCAAAGCAGGTCCACCTAGAGCAGGTTGAAGAGGAACATGTCCAGGCGGGTTTTGAATGTCTCCAGAGATGGAGACTTCACCACCTCCACCACCAGAGAAGGTGTAGACCATCAGAACTCCAGGATCAGACTCCAAGATTTCGGAAAAAATGTAAACATGATGGGGAAGGGGCAGAAGCAGCGTTTGGGATCCTAGTGTTGGGCTCAGGGTCTGTCCAGCCATTTCTCTTATAGGACCACAGAGGGTTAAACACTCCAGGAGAGCGCTTAAGCAGTATATTAATTATGTCAATATTAGGAATTAGCCTCTCTGTGTCCCCTTCTTAGCCAACACCTCCCAAGCCTTTTCTGGCCTGTGTTCACATTTTATAAACTGGTATGAGAACTATAGCAGCTTTCCAGTTGGCCGAGGGTTTTATGTAGGCTAAGGCTGAAATTAAAGCATTTCACTAAGACATAAGAAATGGCCTCAGTAATTTGTAAGTTTGGAAACAAATGGATTTAAACTTTTTTTTTTAAACAAACAAACAAACAAACAAAAACAAGCGAACAAACAAACAAACAAGTAAACAGCAACAAAAGCTGTAAATGGCTTTGATGGTCACATTTATTGCTAAAGAGGAATACTAATAATATATTGGTCCTCGACCAGATTTTGCACCAATCTAATCTGGGAACAGCTGTACTGAAACTGGAGACACAAAGGAGGTATGTACACTACTAAATGAAATATTTTATTACAGTAAATAACAGTCTGGGACTGTTCCCTGCTACTGAGCCAACTGGCATGGAGAAGCCTTCATCTATATAATGAAACCTCCTAGTACCCAAAATGTGGTGGTTGTAGTCTTCTGCCTTTTGGGACTGGTCCCTGGCCCATGCTGATGCCTGAACTATGATCAGAAATTGTTTGGCTCAGGTCGAAACATTGCCAGGAACCTCTATTAATTGTTGTTTAGTTGTTATTCAACAACATAAACAATAAATCCCTGATATTGCTTAATTTACTACCATAGCCAGAGCCAGAACTGCAGCTGGCCAAACTGTAAGGAAATAGGTACATCCATATTTACAGTAGTAGATTCTTTTGTAAAAGAAAATGTGTTCCTTGTTTTGATTGTAAGTTAATTATGCAAGCCATTAAATCAGTGTGATATCCTGCTCTTTAGCCCATGCTAGCATCACCTTATGTGCATTGCAGAGACCTTGGAAGAGGTAGGTGGTGGCAGTCTCACAGCTGGCAGGCTTGAATGTAACCATAATTGGGACCTTGGATTTGTTTTTTAAGGAAATCTCTTTTCCTTCCCTTTCCTTCCAAGATTGCTGAGCAGTGTAATTTTTCTCAGCATTCAATTTAATTTTCTTTCTTCCTCTTCTTCTTTTTTTTTTTAAGAGTAAAAAGAGCAAATGAAATGGAACTGATTTTTCATTAGAAGTTGTCCATAGATGGAGCAGATATCATTTAGAGCAGGTTGTCTAGGAGTGAAGGCAATACCAGCCAGAGAGGAACTGTTGCCAGTTTGCCCTCCCGACTCTAATCTCTGATTTCAAGCTATTACATGAAGCCCTGCAAATCAACAAACAATGCGAACAATAATGAAGGGGTGTTTAAGAAAGAAAGATGCCATTTGGGGGGATTATTAGATGTGAATGCTATCTCTCCTGGCTCTTGGCAAAGAGCGAATTGGAATTGCATTGTCGTCAAATCAAATATTCCTAAAGCACTCTTAGGGATTGTTTTGCAATTTTGTTAATATTTTAAAAGCATCCCTTGATCTCACCCATGCCTGCATGCAGCCATGATTTCATTACGCACTGAAACAGATCTTTCTCTCTCTCTCCCCCTTATCCCCTCTCTACCTTCAGCTTCAAGTTTTCACCTTAACAAGGTGCATTATGGACAATTGATTTTGAAGCACGGGGAATCCACCAGGAGACAGGGCATTTTAATCCTGCCATGTTTGCAGAATTGGCCTTTTCTCCAACACTGGCCAGCTATGAGTATAAGAAATTTCTCAGAAGAAAAACCAAACAAAAACCAAACAAAAACTTTCCCTCAGAGCCATAGGACAGAAGTGCAAAGCCACACTTGTTCAGAGCAGCTTGGCGGCCAGATTCCGAAAGCCTGTCTCCAAGCCGAACTCCCAACATTATCCTGAATTACCTATGCATTACCCATAACTCTCTTTTTTTGAATAAAAGCTGAATAAGCAAGTGCTGGAGGGGTGTACCAATGAATGAATGAATGAAACCCTTGGTTCTTTGTACACTTTTCTATGAAAAACCACTTAGAGACTTAACAGGATCAAGGCTATCTACCTCAGCAGTATTGATGCTGCTGTTTATCTTCAGGATGGTTGACATAGAGGTGGGCTATCCCTGAAGGCCAGGGTTGTGGCTTTGCTTGACATCCGTAAAGTGCCATTCATCAAGTGAATTAATCGTGAATCACAAGATGATAGAAAGTGTAGGCAAGACAGGTCAAATGCTGTGGCCCTGGCCAAAGAGCAGGCAGCAAAGCAGTGCAATTCCTAGCAGCGACCCATGCTCCTGCCTATCCATCAATATTAAAAGCACTAGCTTGTTTTCTGGCTAAGCCTTTTCTATGTATAAGGTTCTGTTTGTTGTTATCAATTTTGTGGTTCTCAGATATGAATATCACACCAAGGCGAACAGAAAGGTAGAATAATTAAAGGTCTGTGCATTCAGTAGTAGTAGACGTTTCCTTGTCCGTATTATAAATAAAAATATCTTCTCAGTAAAGAAGTTTATGAAATGACCACAGATGGTGTGTTGGGAAGCAGAGGCAAAGAAGAAGAAAACTGGGGGACAAACCCATGTGGTGAATCACTCGATGCTTCTGCTGGCAGCAGAAATAGGAACTGAATGGGGATCTTCCGATTCCCCATCCAGATCTAGTCTAAGTCTTGCAGTTAGACTAGTCTCAACTTTGAGATTTTTATGCTTTTCTGTCACTGTGAGGGAAGCCTTATCCCCTGGAGAACACATTTTCATCCCAAGCTTGTAGGCTTAACAGCTAAAATCCCTTCCTCCCTCCCCTCGCCACATGTTTTGGCTTTTTTCCTTCCTAGTTAAGTGTATTCAAATATGCAGATGCTTCAATGAACTCGAGAGTGGATATTTCAGTGGTGACTTCACATGCTCCTTCTAAATTTGACTATTAAGCCATTTTCTTTCTTTAACCGTCTTTTAAATAAAACAGAGCTGGATTGTTGGACATTTCTTTTTATCTGTATTGCTTTTAAGGCCTCATTTAATATGTAGACTTCAGACAGCAATTGTCAGACATATGTTTTACCTCTCTAGAAAGACACCAGTTTGACAGTAGAGGACTGTGCAACTTCCTAGGCTGGAAGCAGCCTGATTCAGACAGCAAAATAACTACTGCTATTTCGGATCAGATTAACTCTAAAGACCATCCAAAGAGAAATCTTTTCTCTGGGAGGCACCTGCATATCATGCCTTGGTTGTGGGGATCCTCCAGGTGTGGTCATGCTCCAGAGTTTCTCTTGGAGAGGACATTGTGGCCCCAGGACAATGTCTGAAGGTCCCATTTGCAGGGCTCAAATCTTGGCAGGAAACATTTTCATATTATGTAAGGAGAGAAGTTTATGCAGAGGATGAGGGAGCCTGCTTGTTTGGCAGGTGCAGAGAGATAATAAGACACAGACTAATGAGGGGAAGTTAAGTAGAAACCTTTAATGGGTGTGGACTCTTTATAGCAACCATGGAGTTTACCTTCCCAAATCAAGAGAATTAGCCTCCAGAACAATGAAAGAAGCAAACAGGAATTGAAAGTACATGGGAATTTAAAAAAATTGAATGTGCTCCAGGATCTGAAAAGTAAGCAGGTGAAAAATTTGATGTTGAAGCTCTGAGAGGGTGTAAATGTTGTCCAAATGAAGGAAGAGACTGGCATGGCAGAAGAAATACACAGCAGAACTGCGAGATGTGTATCAGGAGCATTTGTATCTTTAAGGCTCAAGCAGCTTGAGGCTGGCAAGCCTTGATAACCACTTGCAAGCTGGCTGATAAATGGGTCAGATGCGTTCTGTCACGCTTGGCTAGGGATGCTGGCCATGAAACAGAGAGGGGGATTTGTGTGGAGTAGAAGGTCCATGTAGCCCATGCTGTTTGTGTCACTGCTTTGTGAGTCATTGCTGGAGATAAGAAATAGGACCTTGAAGAAGAGCCTGGAAAAGACTGTGCAGTGGAAATAATCCATCTATGCCTGCTACAATGTGACGTTCTTCAAACTTCCCTTACTTTATGACCTGAGCCACTGAAATGCATGTCAAAGAGTGATAGCAGGGTACTAATGTAATGATCATATCTTCTCAATTATAACAGAAATATTACAGACGCTTTCTTATTACCTTAAAACAACAACAGCAGCAACAAAAAACAGTCTTTATTTGCAAGTTTAAGGTGGGGAGAAGGGTGAACATATTGCTGAATTTGTTTTGGAAACAGAAGAAACAGGTGAAGGAGAGTGTCTGAGCTTGACATGGCACATTAGAAGTGCTGAGGTCAGAGGAAGTTGGCTTCATCCATCCAGAAAGTTTTGTTGCCTTGTCCCAGATCCTAAATGTTGATCTAATCCATTTCAATTGAGTCCCAGTGATCCCAGTGCAGGTTATGTAAATCCAGGCCCTATTAATAATACAATTAAAATGGTTCTGTTACCTTTGTAGACCAATACCTGCAAAGGCCTGTCTGAAATTCTGCTTTTACTTTCTATACCTGTAAAAAAGGAGGTAATCTTAACAGCAGACCAGAACCAAGGACTGCTCATTTCTGTGTATGTGCTCCACAGTGCAGAGCACAGGTTGTGGTTGTTCTTTTTCTCCATGAATTTTTCCCTGTCTTTCTCTCTCCCAAAGACAATCACACCCCCACACTTCCTGTGCTATTGCTTGTTGATGGGTATGATTTCTGTTATGAAAAATGTGAGTTTTAATCCCTTCAGGCGGAAGGGGAGAGTATACCAAGATCTCCTGGTTCTCAGCAGATGTCCCAGCTGCTCTGCTGCCCCCCAGCATTTGGAAAATAAGTTGTGATGGCCCAGCGAGAGGGGTTCGTTCCCTGCATTACAGTCTTGCATAACAGTCAGGCTACAGGGCATGAGAGATTGTAACAGTGGTGGTGGTGCTTCCTACATTTGGTGTGAGATGTTCCTGGGAGGGCAGATGGGGAAGGCAGAGTATCCTCTTCTATTCAATTCATAGACCTGGTGGCATCACAAATTCTTTACAGTTTCATTAGTACCTCCTACAGAAAGGAAGTGTGTGTCTCTCTCTATGTGACTTTGCTACGAGCAGATATAGAGGGTGTCATATATCCCTAGGTGGTTACCAAAAATATACCAATATGCTGAAGAGAGTGTGTGTGGAGGAAAACATAAAAGGAACGGGTAAGAAGAATTGACCTATTAAACATCTGCAATAAATGCATGCAGATTGGCAAACAGCAGAGACAAAGGAGTTATAAAAATCCACAGAAATCTGAAGGATTCAAGCATTCAGGAAAAAAAAGAAATGGATATAAGTGCTAGTATTTAATTCAGAAGAAGAAGATTTGATTAAGAAATAGGAAATTTCTGATTAATATTATGAAATACTTTCCTAATGATCAGATCCCTGGGAAGTAGAGTAAAAAAATAAATAATCAAACATCTGAAATTAGACTTCCCAAAGTGCTATAGAAACACAGTGTTGTATATAAATGAGCAGCTGTATGTTGGACTGTGCATGGAATAGCCTGGTAGATTCCCTTCCACTTCTTAGGCTTACTATTCTGGGTAATCCACAGTGGAGGTAGATAAATCTGTACCGATGACTGAAAAATCCTGTCTCTGTTTCTCAGTAGCCCAAACCAGGCAGATGTGGGCCAAGCTCCTAACCACTTTGCCACCACCCAGTATTGTATGGGAAAAAGAAAGCAAGTTCTTTCCATTCAATGGAGAACCATATCCATATCCTAATTCTGTGGTACCCTCCACACAACCAGAATGCAATTCACTGACCCAAAGCAAGCCTGAATTCATAGTCTTGGCATTAGAAAGATCAATCCTTTGTAAGGAAAACCTCTGGGGCTGCAGAATTGCTGTATGAGCCTCCCACTCCACCCCCTTCCTCATACCCCCCAAACATCTGCTTGTTATTAGTCTGAGGCGTGGGCTAGATTCCTTACTCCGTGGCAATCCCCAGCAGTTTGTAATGGGCCCTAAATAATCCTTAACTTATCGCAACAGCTGTTGGAAGGCGGCCCAGGAGGGCGTTTGAGATGATAGCTTGACTGAAGGCAGGAGATGCTTCTCATAGCAGCTTTGACGGAGAAGAGAATCAGAGCCACCGAGTAACATCTCTAAGCTTCAAAATATCCCCGTCTTCTTGCTTTTGTGAGGCATATTCATGGGAGATCTGGAAACTGTCAGCTTGTTCCAGCTTTGTAGTACCCTCAGGGAGGAAGCAAATACTCTGCTGACTATGAAGATGTGCAGCTACAACTGCTGTAATTCAATAGTAACAGTGAGTCAGGGCGAGCAGACCTACCACTGCAGAGAGGACACCAGAATGGAGAGACTTTTAATTGGCAGATGTGCACTGCTTAGCATTTGCGAAGACAATGAAATTTCACATTCGTGAGCATTAATGCAGACTTTATCTGATCTTCAGTATGTCTGTGCCTTAAATTTCCTCTAGAACGCAGCTGGGTGTTAATCCCCTTTTTATGTTATACCCCTCTCTGGCAATGAATACACTTGTCAATTAAAATATGTTCTTTGAAGTTATTTCAAGCTTTCCAGAGTAAAGAACTGTGAATTCTCACTATGACCCAGGATTAATTAAGAAGGGCCAAATTTGATCTCATTTATGGGAGTGTAAATGTGTTGTAACTCTATTCCCAGCCTAGCAAGAGAAGACATTTGCTTGTGGTTGTGAATTTTTTTTTTATAGTCTTTGGCCATGAAAAGAGGAGGCAGTTTTATCCTTCAGCTGGTACTCGGTGGACTCCGTATTTCCACGGATTTCAGTGGTGCACAGCTACATATACTTTCTTTTAAATAAACCCATCTCTGAGACAAGTTATAGAGATGACCACAACATGTAATCTGCTGAAACAGTTGCAACAAAATGAAAAATTATCTTGTTTAATCTCTATCTTTCGAAGTGTTTAAACTCTAGGCATCTCTGGACTGCATCTGAACTAAGAATCTTTCCACCGATTGGTGTGAAAAAGACACAGAGTTGAAAATCACATGTCTTCATATTCTGATTTGTGCTTTTATTGCCATGCCAAAATGGGATGCAATCAATTGTTCATAGCTGGTAATTATTTGATTTATCATGAGATATTTAAAATAGTCACGTCTATACGTTGTGTCTCCTGGAGAAGAATGCAGAGTCCAGTATTCAGGGTGGCTCTGTAACTGAATGAAAACTCTTGTGGCAGACTGGAGACAGTCACAGAGAAGCCCAGTTCAGCATCAGATGTATTGGCCTCTGCCACAGGCATTGAAGACACAATTCCTCAGACGTGAACCAGCCACTGGAAAGATTCACAGTCATTTCCACTTAAGCAGTGATGGCAACCAGATCCTCCACACTTGGCTAAGGATGGGGTTTGCATGTGGAAAGCGTGCTGCATATGCAAAACCTAAATGTGGCATGCAAATTTTGCATGAGCAGATCTGCAGGAGCAATTAAAGACACCCCTTGACAAGCTCGCGAGCGTGCTACTGGGAAGACCTGGAGAGCATTTGAAGAAAAGAAGGGTGTGAGAGAGGTTGGCCTCTAACTGGTAAAAAGAGAGCACAACAGAGGTCAGTCTGATGATCAGACTAGATTTGTTATGCATTTAAGATGTCTCCAGTCATTGGAAAGGGCTAAGAAGGATCTATCCAGGAGCAGGGAGAGAGCAGGGAAGAGAGCAGAGCCACACAGCCGGTGACAGCAAATACAAATGGAAAGCTGTTGCCTACCATTCCCATCTGATAGATTTTTACATAATTTTACAGAAGTAAATAAACACGGGAAAGGGGAAGTGGTAAAAAAGCATCGATATTATTTTACAGTAGAAGTTCAATAGTACAGCGCTGCTCTTTCAACAATATAGAAAGAAAACCACTGAAAAAAGAAATCACCAGCTGAGTGTTTGGACATATTCCTTGACTATTTCATTAATCCACCCTCATTTATTTTTAGCTTGATAGTGTGATCCACAGCAGTTGATTAAACTGTAGAGAGTGGTAATTTGTTCAGCTAATATGAAGTAAATAAAAGATAAGCAGACATGTTACATGAGTCTTACAAAAATTAATATAATAATTCCTAACTCTGCATGCCTTCTTCAAAACATTAACGAAGTATCACCAGACTTCTGTATTGAGCTACCACCAGATATCATTGCCAAGACATGGAAGTGAATAGAAGGATTAGAGGATCGGTGATCTCCTTAGGAATATATTTGAAAAACAAAGTACATTGAGCACACTCATTCACCTTTGTATTAAACATGTATTTATGCAATTAAATTTTGCTTCTTTAGGAAGGCTGTGAACGTAAAAAAAATTGTTTGGTATTCATGGTGCTCTCATCATTGTATTTTACTGCAATGAAACAGTAAGTTAAAAATCCAAACATGCTCAAGAAAAAATAAAAACAATAAACTTTTTTTGCTATCTAGTTCTCTGAGTGACACTCTTGAATATTTTAATGCTATTTACTGATAGAGTCATGTGGCATTCATTCCACCAGTGTAAATCAAAACAGGATCTAGCACCCTGTTATAAGATGTTTGTGTATATTATTTTTTAAGTGGAAGCTGGTGGAAGAAAAATCAGTCCACTGGGTTACTTCAGATTTATTTCCAATGGGTTTCAGCACTTTAAAGTGCTTCTAAAACTATATTAACCGAAACTCAAGTAGAACCCTGTTGAGTACACTCATGGCGCGGCAGCTACAATTGTGAGGCTTAGAGAACTGTGTTTCACAGACTTACACAGCCTTGATGTCTCTAGTGCCTGTATAATGTTCTCCCTCTTTCTTTCCTCGCATGGTTTCTTCTCTTCACTAATTTTTCTTATTGTATTTTATTTCATTACAAGGGAGAGGGGAGGGAAAACACAGCAGTTGACTTTCCCAGAGCTGCAACGTGGCGAGACAAATCTCAGAGGTGGTCAAGGCTCAAAGGCAGTACTGCGCTTGTTGGGAAGCCTGTGTCTTTTAGCCCCTGGCTCTTTATAATTTCTTGATGTGCAGGCATCAGTATTGCCTTTGGGAATAGAAAAGAAGAAGGAAGGGGAAACAAGGATCTGATCTTTGTGTTGTCCATTGGGCTGGCTCACTGTACAGTATCTTAAATAGCAAGTCCTGTGGTAGCAGAAATGCAATAACTTCTTGTTGGTACTTGTTTACATAAAGAAGCAATTCACTCTCATCACCAGTCATTTGCAAAGTAACAACCCTGCTTCTGAAGCCTAAGATCCTGTTCTTGATCCTTCTTAAGTCTTGTCTCTATTCTTACCCTACAGCAGGTGTCTGTCATCAGTCCTTCCTAAAGAAGGCCCTATTCAAATCCTTTCCCTGACCCTACGCTCACTGTGTGCTTTTATATATTCTTTCATTACCTGACTTAACTTGTCAGCCAAAGCTTTGAGGAAGGGTTTCAAAGACACAGGCTCCCATGTAGGTGACCTATTGCACTCTACCACTACCCTGATGCTTGACTTTGGGCAAGTCAATAGTAAATGGATGGGCACCATTAAAAAGCTGTGTTTATTAACATTTAATAGTGCATGTTATTTAGATGTCACTGTAACTGATGCTCACTGGCATGGCAATAGTCTGTTTAAACTGTATCCAAGTAGCAATAATGAAATGGACAAGAACTTTCCCAAGTTTGAAGAACAGCACAAAAATAAAAAGAAACAGGAAAAAAAAAGTAGAGAAACAATCAAGATAGGAGTCAGAAATTAGTCTCAAAAAGTTGCAACAGAGGTTAAATTGTTCAATTTTAATGAAGGATAACCTCCAAAAGTTTGGGAAAGAGTAAGTCAAGCCAGAAGTTTTTATTTGGAAATATGATAACTGAGAGACTTCAAACGTCAAACTCCCATGCAGAGTACTAAAACACAGCCAACAAAGTGAAGAGCTAGAATGCACTTTGCTCAGGAAATGCATGCTTTTTTTTTAGTGTAGGAAACTCCCAAGATGTGAGACTGCAAAATATCTTCTTAGCAGCTGGATCTCCACTGGGTGTTCTCTAAAACTGCCCATGAGACATCAAGCTTTGTGAGATGCTGAGGCTCTCCCCAGTTCCCATCCGTCTGAGATACTGTTTCCCTGGCCACATAATGTGATCTGAGAATTGGCCTTAGAGGAACCCAGATTCCTAAGGCAAAAAGCAGGGGAAATGGTGAAATATAAAGAAGTTCGAAAACAAATTCACTTATAAACTCAAGGCACAGATCTGATCACTCATGCAATCAGGCAGGGCTCCTTTGGAGAAAAGGGACAGCATCCTGGCAAAACAAACTCTGCAGGGTTTGCAAGGCTTTTGTTCTGTTACGTACAAGTTAATTGTTGGGTTCTTCTCTAACTTGCCTTTCTGAGTCACTTATTTTTAATTAAGTCTCTAATTGCCACATTTTCTTGGATCTTGCTATTGTGTTGCTGAAAGCACCATCTATGTTCAGAGTTTGCTTCCTACTGTTCTTCTCCTGAAAAAAAAAGCCATGTTGTGGATGTATCAGACTCCACCTCTTTCTGCTTTGATTAGGGGAACTGGCTGTTGAGTGTGAACTGAGCACAACCCATTTTGTCTCCTTTTGTCATTATATATCCCCCTTTCTAAAGGCCAGATCCCAGCCTCCTAGGGTTCAATATAACATCAGTGCAGACATTTAGAGCAATCTTGATTCACAGAAAGATATAGAAAAGCAGAGGTTTTATTTGACAAAAGAGCCAGGTGCACTGGAGCTAATTCTCTAGAAGTACACTGCCATAATTCACGGTTTCTGCCAAGGATAGGCAGTTTTCATTCCCCTTGGGAGCTAAGTGGAAGCTTTACTGTCAAATGCTGGAAAAACAGCGCACTGAACCCACCAAAGATGTGCAATTCGGGAGCAATCCTGCCTCCTTTCCTACTACCCTGCAGCAGCTGAAAGCTGCACCTCCTCCCCTGGAGAAGGACTCTCCGTTGCTACCACCCTGCGCAATCTTATCGCAACATCCCAGCCCTTGACACTGCAGACCATCCTGATCCAAGCACAGCCTTGGGTTGCTGTGTAACAGGACAAAGAGCAGTTCTAAAAGGAGAAATAAAAAATAATAATTAAAAAAAACATTAAAAAAACATGTTGGAAAAGACAGAATTTGTGATTTGGTCACTTCTGTGTATAGATGTAGGCTGGTTTGGATTTACACACTGGCAAAACCAGCAGCAACACATAGGTCAGGGGCGTGAATGTGGTATGAAGGAACATAGAAATAGGTTCATTGTTTTCCTCTGGCAGCACTTTGCAGCCACATCACTGATCCCTTGGAGTAGAGAGCAGTAGAGATTTTGGGTCCCTGGAGTCCAAAGCTGGGAAAGGACCTTTGTCTGGTCTATAGATAGATGGATGAAATACAGTGTGGAAGAATATAAAATACAGCAAAACAACCAAATAAGCTTAGACAAAGAACTTGTGGTTGCTTCCTTCTCACCTTCTCTCTCATGACTGCATGGAAAAATAAAAACAGTCGTGGCTATAAATAGAGCCGCCGAGGAAGGAGGACAAATCCTGCATCATTCATGAACACGAGTCTCAGACGTTCTGCCAGAGCATAACTTAAACATTTGCTTTCATCAAAGTGGAGCACGATCAAAAACTGCAGGCTTCCCTCAAGGCTTTCATTCAAAAGAGAAATAGCGAAAGAAATGCACTCTACCTCTGTCACTAGACGCATTGTATAAATGAAAATTAGTGTAAACAGTCTGGAGATAACTAAATATTAAATGCGCACAATTTATATAGCTTGAAGGAAAACAGTAATTGGTTACACTCATGAGAGAGCTGAAATTCCACACTCTATTGTTTTATTCTGTAGCAAATGCAGAAAGAATTGGGTAAAAAAAGAGCTACAGCACCATTCATAGGTCATCATTATCACCCTGAGTACCAGAAGGGACTGCCTTCATGTTTAGACCCCTACAATCACAGGCTATTATATCAGAGGCTAAGACCCACCTAAATTAAAGCACTCAGTTGATGCATCCGTCCTTTCCCCAGGGATCAGCATAGCCCATGTCAGACGCAGTGAGCCCACCCTGAAAATTCCTGATTTGGCAGGAAAGCTCCTAATGCAAACACCGAGTTATTCAGCAACAACGCTGAGCCCTTGCCCACACAACATCCACTTGCACACACCAAACACAAGTCGTAAATCACTCCTCTAGACAGTATAACAATAGTAAAACCTTCAGTACCTATAACCACAAGAGGTAAAATCTACACTGGGCTACAGATAAAAAGCAGGGCAGACTAAAGGCATGGCCAGTGTCGTAAATCCCCATAAGGGTGGGGAATAAGGGGCCGTTGTGAAAATGCCTCAATGGACCAGCCCCCATCTTTTTCAGAAAAGCTTTGTCATCCCTTCTAATAATACTCAGGGAAAATTCTTTCCGAGACCCAAACCTGGGAGATTCTCAGTGTTCCTGGTACGTCAGCCTGCTCTGCCAAAATGCAATCTCCAGTCAATCAGTTAATCCAGTTAATGAGCGATGCACTGCAAGCTTAAGGGTAGGATCTTCCAGAAAGCGCAGAGGACTTGCTTTTCTCCCTGGGGTGCCTCTGTCTACAGCTTTGCACAGCCTTCCTCTCTGAATCCAAGCATTTCCTATTTATCTTATGTATTCTTCAAGGTCAAATATATATCTTACACTAAATTCATGCAGTGCTGAGCACAACCAGGCTTTGGTGCAACTGTAACCCCTCTTTGCTAGGTTTTTAGTAAAAATTCCCACTGATTTCAGGAGGCGACCCTTCCACAAAATTGCTCCTTAAGGCCTCCTGGTTCCTACTAAGATCTGAAGGAAGAAGAAAAGCTGTCGGGGAAGACTTGAGATTCTATAGCAGCTCGCCAAATGCTAATAAGAATATTTCTGAAGTGTAATACCTATCATGGATAAGTCGGAGAACGTCTTAAAATTTCTGAGTGCACCTCATCTCCAGGGTCAGATCCCCCAATTTACACATCAAGAAGTTGTGTGTTTACATCTGAAGTATGTTCAGACTTGAGACTCTGCTTACAGTGGGACAAGAACTTTCAGCAGATGAGTAATTCCATCATGAAACAAGCACCTAAAGTCAGATTTAGACAAGGTTTAAATGTTTATAACTAGAGGAGCTGAACTTTTCCCTATGATGGGTGAAGATACTGGCAGATCTCTGTTTCCTGAGCCAGCCCTCCATCTTTCTGATATGAACTCAGTTGTGTGCAGCACCTTGGATGCATGTTTTTTGATCTTTTCCAGATGAGGATTAAAGCGCCACTAAATTTATCTGTTTTTTTGTGAACTTTAAAGAACCACAAGATAATTTTTCCAATGCTTGGTAAAAATTCTTGCCTCTAACCATTTCTTTTTCACTTGTAAACCTGCTCGTCCCCAAGCAGTGGTTGATCACAACGTGTGAGTGGCTCATATGAAAAAAAATCTAAGGTTCTTTTTAAATAAAAGTCAGTATAGTAAATATAGGATACCAATCCTTAAGGCTGTAGGTCTAGCCAACAACATCAGCTTCTTCAAAGGGACAGGATTCATTCTTGCTGATGATCATTCTATTGATGTTTGTGTTGTGCTCTCAGGTCACTGTGCAATCAGACACTCCTCGCTGTTTGCGAATCCCTGGTGGACTTTGCCACTCTTCCCCAGTTAACTGCCTCAGGCTAGTGGGTCATAACCGCCAGCATTTGCTGTGAGGGCAGAGGTGGAAAACAGTGCGAAAATACCAAGTACTATAATGATCTCTGCATCATGTATGAAACCCAGAGAAATGAAATAGGTTGTCTGTCAAGTAAGGAGTAACGCTTATTACTTCCAATACTTTTCTCTACTAGATTTCCCCCCTTTTAATCTGTATATTTTATACTTACCTATAGATAAACATTATTTTTAATAATAAAACAACTAGTCAGTAACCTTCAGCTACTCCTACTCAACAATTTTAAACTAAAACAGAATATAAATTCCTTGCGTGTTTTGAATTGAAATATATCTGATTTATATTCTCATGTTAAATCAGCTCTCTCAAGGTTTCTAAGCTCCAGCATTGTTGTTAACCGGGAAAGTGTAATATGATAGTCTAGTTCCCCATTCTAAGAATACTGAGGCTTTTCTTGCCTTTTCGAAATTTTATTAATGTCTCCTCATGAACCTATAGCTCCATATAAAGCCACACCAGTACTGGGGCAGGAAAAGATGTCTGCCCCATGGAAACAGAGATCTAAATTCAGAGTAACTCAGTACTACAAATGAAGGTTGGGCAATTTTGAAGGAATGAATTTGGAAGGACGAAGAAGCTGCAAAGTTGCACAGAGTTTTGAAGGTGAAGACAGCAGGGCTGAACTTAATCGTGGGGAGGACTTCCCTATCTACTGATGAGAAGCAGTTAAAAAAAACAGCTAGCATTTATGTGAAGCCCATTCTGCAAAGCCAGGAGAGATGAGATGAAATAACAGGAGTGATAAAGAAATCCAAACTCAGTCTAGTAAAGAGGCCAAGGATTATCCAAATAAAATCTATTTATCACTAATAGCTGAAGTGACAGTCAAACGCGATTACAGTGACACTGTCTTCTTCCCTCCCCTGTCTCCCACCCTGCTGATAGTTACACATTGCTCTGGTCCAACCAACGCAATTGATACTAAAATCAATGAAATTTGGTGCCGTGTATAATTTTAAAACCCCTACTTATTTGCATGTTTCTCCATTGTAAGTGGAGATAACATCTTTGCACCTCTGGGATACAAGAGATGAAACAATGCAGGTCCCAGGATGGTGCTAACCAACACTGCTGAGCATGCACACTGAGGAAGAAGAGAGGGTTCCTGTCCCAAGCTGAAAGAGGAAATCAGATTTAGGGGCCCTGATCCATGTGCTTGTCATTTGGGGTTGATTTCTTCGCCAATGTAGTAAGGATTCAGAACACAGAAGAGGGAACAGAGAATGTGGCCTCAGAAAAATATGGTAGTATGATTACTTTTCATTCTTCATTAGCTTAGTTTAGGAGCGAAAGTGCATCACGGCAAGAAAGATGTGAGCTTAAAGCACATTTGGAGTCATCATATGTCATTTCATGGAGAAGGAAGTAGATTGCACCAAAGTCAACCTCACCAACCAAACCACTTCCTACATTTGAATAATTTTGCACTTGGTCCTGTCTTTTCTAGTGAATCTCAGCCTGAAGTTTAACCATGCCCTATTGCAATTACTCATTCTGTGTCAGTAACACTCAAAGAGTTAGACCACATTTGCCCAAACCTATAACTTTATTTATATTTTCTTATCTCATCTGGCTCAAAAAACATTGAACTCAACACCAAATGAGCCAATTCCATATTTTCTGTGCCGTATAATTATTATTTCACATTCAATTTTTATTCCTTATTACAGATGTATTTTACAGTGTGTGTAATTACATGCAAATAACAATCCAATTGGATCAATGCCAAAAACATATTTTCCAGTTAACCATACCAATATTTCTCCTTTGCTTTCTTTACCTATGTCAGTGGAAACCTGAAAAAATAATTAATGCAATGTTGCTGTGGAACTAAAGCAGTAAATTGCCTTCCAAATCTGGGGAATTTTCAGGGAAAATGAGATTTCAGGAACTACCAAATAAATAAGCCTTTGTTATTTAAAAATTAAGCTTACTCATATGAAGCTTGGCAAAGCCCTGTCAATAACCTCTCCTAATAACTACCTACTTCTATGAGAATGTGATGCTCATGGAAAGGTGGTGATAAATAATAGCCTGTTTTCTTTTCCACCGCAAAGCCGTTACTCACCCATATTTATAACGTGCTGTTTACTGAAGTGTGCATGTTTATCGGCTCTCTGGAAAAGTCCGATAAGGGCAGTGATTGGTGGCGGGCTACGCTCCAAACGGCTGGTCCTCAAACTTCCTTTCCCCACCGATGCTGGCTTTCAGAGCGCTCTGCATCCTCCAGCAGTTTGTTATTCCCGCGCTCCCCTTCAACGAGGCGGCAGCGGGCGCGAGAGGAATGCAAAGTCACGCTCTTGTGTGCTGCCCTTCGGCTTCATTATTTACTTTACACTCTTCTACCTGAACGCACCAGAAAAGGCTCTCTTTTAAGATTTTTCCCTCCCTGCCTGCTTTTAGAGGGAGCCTGCTGCGTGGCAGCGTTACTCTAATTTAAGCTGGCGGGAGGGCACACTTGATGGTTTCACCAGGTGCCGGGCTGGAGGGGTCTCCTCATTGCCACGTTCTGAAAAGCTTCATTATTTTTTCCCCTTTTTCCAGTGCCCACCACCCACAACTACCCCCCCCCCCCCCCCCCCCCCCCCCCCCCCCCCCCCCC
>JAOXJM010000001.1:205024648-205037196 GCA_026413425.1 Tringa solitaria
CCCCCAGCATGGTGATTTTTTAATTGCAGCCCAGGCTTAACTCAAATTCTTCCTGAAAGCATTTTTAGCCAGTTTCAGAGCTGCTTTTCAGTTCCGAGGGCTGAATGGTAACTTCAGTGGCATATGTATATCCAGCTTAGCAAAACGGGTGCATAAAGGAGGTAAGAAAGGGCTTTGTTGTGCTTTCAAAGCTTCACTAAAAAAACTTCAGCTTCTGCCAGTGCCACGGGAATTTTTCCAGAGCAAGAAATAGCCTAAATAGCTGTTCCACTGATGGCTAATACGGAGAACAAGAAATAATTATGAGGAATTGAATCATCACAGCTTCAGCGAGATTATGTTGTGGAGGGTCTACTGAAAGAGAACAGCAGAAAACCAGCCCAAAACTTATGTCAGAGCTGCCAAACTTTGGAAAGCTGGACCGAGAACTGAAACAAAAGCCATGCTGGTATTACGCTCTGCTGATAATGTCCTTCCATCAGTTGTGTGGCCCTGAAACAACCTCATCAGACGGTCGTTTGTCAAAAACAAATTTAGAGCAATCTACCATATGTAATTTACAGCCGTGGCTTGACAACATACTGCAGTTATCCCCAGCAGACACAACTGTTTACATTTTATACACATAATTGGGTCTGGTTCAGTAACATTTTTCATTGGTGTGTCTGCCAAAATTATTAAGCTATTAGTACATGCTGAATCCATGCCAAGCAAAATATTTGCCGATAAAAATGGCCTTATCTGTATAAATGCCAAAAAGGTTTGTGTTTTTTGGTGTGTGTGTGTATTTTTAAGATTCTATTCCATATAGATATATGTATATGTAAATGTTTAATATAATTATGACTTGACATTGACATAGCGTATTAGATCAAGATAGCCCAGCATTTGGATGTGACCCATGGGATGATGTCTTGTCTGCCACGTTTTCTGTTGCTGTGACAGAGGAGACATACTGTGTCCAGTAGAAAAGTCCATGGCCCATGGACGCATCTCCTTCCTAAACCACTTCCTAGCAAGGTGTGCAGGACTAGCCAACACATCCATACTGGACCTGTGGGGGAGAGGGACAGGGCAGGGACATCTCCCGCTAGACCAGGTTGCTCAAAGCCCTATCCAGCCTGGTCTTGAACATCTCCAGGAATGGGGCATCCACAGCTTCTCTGGGCACCCTGGGACAGTGTCTCACCACCCTTCTGTCTAACTCCCCAAAATGGGTATTTCAATTCACATCCCATCTTTACTACCTACAAGGAATTACAGAAGCTCAGCTAGTTGCCGTTTTATTTTTTTTTTTAACATGCAGTTTTTGAAATCTTAATGCACGTTGGTTTTTTGACTGGTCACAGGGATCAACTGAAAAAGAACAATTTTGTTGTTTGGAGTTAGATTTTTTTTTCCGGTACTATCTGCAGCTTCAACACCGATTCAGTAAAATGCTTTCTCAAAACCACTTACCCACACTGCGTCTCAGCTTCCCAACTGAAGAGGAGGTGTGCTATGTTATTTAAAAATGCCTCTTTTTAAATCTCGTGGAGAGGAAAATAGTTTGTAAATGGCAACTCTTCAGGAAAATTTTCTCCCACCTCCTCAGGAAATAGGCAGTTTGCCATAATATTCTCAGCTCTTTTTATTCAGACCATCAGAATATGTCCCTTAAACTGTCCAACTCCTCAGTCTCTTTCCTTCCCCATGCCCATTCATGGGAAGCAACGAATGACCTGAAATTTAAATAGGAGTCATTGTGGCTTAAGTTTATGGGGAATAGAGCTGATTATTAGTATTAAGCCTCCTGTGAGGTTAAAGAGCAATGCTGAGATAAAGAATAAAGGCACAAGCTTTACTCTTCAATGTAGTTGGACATCAAAGATGGACACTTTTATTTATTTTGGTTAGAAGATATGTAATCAACATAAGAAAGGTAGACTACAGAGCCCACAAATCTGTGTGACACAATGATAACATCAGACCTCAGTTCAAATAATGAAAAGGGTGGAATTTCTCCACCCACATTAAAATGTCTGCAGTATAGCTATCTACATGTGAGCACATGGGTTTTACAGGTGTAATTAGTCTTATCCTAATGTACACATATAAAATATGTCAACTAAAGAGCTCTGCATAAGTGTCTTTCCATTCACAGACTGTAGATGAAGTTCAGGGTGACCAGCCAAAATCGGGATGTCTGCACTGCGGAGAGCTAAAAAATAAGGCAAGGCAAATTCTACCTCCACGAATCACTAGGTGTTATTTGGAAATCTGCTGAATTCCTCCGGTCCCAAAACTTTGATGGCTCTTGTAAGCACTCAACAAGCCCACTGAAGTTATTCAAATTCTGGGAAGAACAATGTGCCTGTATTTTATTATTTGATTAAACTGAAAAAAACGTATTCTGTTTAACACCTCCAGATCATGTGTTTCCCTGGGATGAACATACAAATGTCAAGAATTCAAAATCAAGTTTAATTTCTCTGTGATTTCATGGAGCAAACTGAGAAATGCACAAGTTTTCATATTATCACTTTCTAGTATTTTTATTACTTTTTGTTTTGTTTTAGTTTCCTTTTTAAGGTAATCTATGCTGCGTTGTGCCAATTCTCCACTCTTTGGATAACATCCCCTGAAAGTCATCGGTATGAAAGGACAACAAGTCAGCTTTGATCTCACCTTCTTTATATTTGAAATAGGGCCTTTATCTTAATGTTTCAAGTTGTGTGTCCTACCATGATTAATACACCCATTAGCCATCGCTTACTTACAGTTTTTCCAATCAATCAACGTGCAACACACATCAAGAAGCCTTGGGGTTAATTTTAATGATTTTTCCATATGGTACCCAAAAGATTGCATTCCTGCAGTGCTGTCTGTGCGGTTGCACAGTGTAAGGAAGTGGACTTTGTCTTGGGGGAGGCAAAGAAGATGCTAAGGTGATATTCACACCTGAGTTGCCTTTGGCCAACGAGGGTTCAGCTTTATCTCACCCAACCTGGCTGATGCATGTAGTTAAGATGATAGTTTGGCCAGGATTTTCCTCCGTTAATCGGTGTAGACAGAATGGAAGCTCCTGAGGGTGGTTTCCTCATTAAGATCCATGAATCTCCTCTGGAGGTGTCTATATGTGGAAGAAACCCAGGGGACGTAGGAAATGGGATTTATCCCATGAGACAGCTACCCCTTACTAGTTTTCTAGACCCTCCCTTATGTATAATAAATAGACAGAAAGTTCCACCTTTGTGGTCAATTTAGCTTGTTTTATATGTTCACTGAAGGTGAGAGGAACTGGCCATTTAAAATGTCTTTTTCTTTCTGAAGTTTATAAGAGACACTTAAAGTTTTTTAGGTGAGATGAATATTACCTCAAATAGGATTAAGCAGAGTGATTCCAGGCTGTAACTCTTCTATTCCTTACTTTATTGCATTGTGAAAATGGAAATTCATTGTTTCTTCTAATCAGAAAAGGGTTATTAAAATCCTATGAAAAAAAAAAGGTTATAAAAGTTCTATGAAAAAAGAAACACGGGACAGTTTTGCTGGAAGGGACTGCTCCGATGATGCTCTCTTATGCATTACATTCCTACTCCAGGATACATCCCCCTCCTCTTGCTCAGTTCCCAAGGGTTGTGCAGCTGCTCTAAGAAAGAAGACACCACCCTCCATGCACGGGATGACAATCCCTTATCACTTCCACCTTTTCACCCTGACAACTGCTGACCATGAAGGGAGCAACACTCAGAAAGGAACTGTCTTTATTACTATTGGGTTGGTTTTTTTTAACGTCAGAAAAGAATAAAACTCTCCACCTGCTATTGTGCAGCTGAGTTTCTAATCTCTGGTGCCAGCTGGGAGCCCACCCTCAAGCAAGAGAAAGTGGGGTTGGGGATGCGTGGGGCAGGACAGCTGTGCTGATGTGATGCAACACATGCACATCTCTACAGCATCAGGAGAGATACCTCCCAGCTGGGCAAAACTCGTCAGTTCTCTCATGGGCAGCATCTCTGGACTGCTTTCAGCATGCTGGTGTAGAAACTGGAGTCAAAAATATTTCAGTTCATTTTTCTATGGAAATACATAGTTAGGGATTTTTATTTTTATTATTTTACGATCAGCCATAAGGAGGTGGCAACTAATCCTGAGGGGTAACTCCACATGTCAGTGTTGGCTCCAGCTATTGGTGGGACTGATAAAGGAAACACAGTATGATCCTGCCTGGCAGGCTCTGGAGCCAGTGATAATCTGATAATGAGTTATACTTATTAGATGCTTTTCCATGTGTTTTCTTTGATTTAGATTTTAGGCCCTAAATACCAATTTGTTCACATTATCAGCAAAACAGTTTGCAAGGCCTTTCAGAGACCAAGCAAGCAAATGCTTCCAGACCCCTCTGCAATTCATATTTTTCTGGCCAGAGCTCATTTATCTGGAGCACATTTGGGTGACAGGCCTGAGAAAAGTCACCTTGAGCTTACGCACAAAGCCAGGCGCTAAACAGACTCAGAAGGTGCTGCACATCCACCGTATTTGATGGTTACCAGGGGCTTCTGCTCTCCTGACAATTAAGCTTGAAATATTGTGACAGCCACCACTGGGGACTGAGCGAGGGATGGCAAGAGCTGAACATTCGAGTATCAAAAGTGAAGGTAAAGAGCCAGCACTGTGGGGCCATCAGTGGTTAGATCATGTTATTGTTGAAAGTGGTGAGATAGGTGCTTAACTTCAGACATCAGCTGGAAAATGACCTCAGTTTTCTTATCTGTAAAATAGGTCTAATTCTATTTGTCTTCCTCCAGGGGAGCACAATGCATTTGGTTTACTAATGGTTTTGGGTGCTTCAGGCTCCTTAGGAGATATGAAATACTCAAGCAGTAATGGGAGGCTTGTGAGCATAGGTGTGTCCTGCAGTATACAATATACATCTAATCCATATCGAATGCTAATGTCAGTTTAGAGAGGAAAAGAAAGTCCTGAACAGATATTTTTTCTGAATTAGGAAAAACTATGAGGGTGTAGTGCAGTTTGAAAGAATTTCAAATGAGGCATCAAACCAGACTTTATTTGGTTTGGTTATTAAACTCCCAAGGAATCTTTCATGAGAACGAAAGTGTTGAGGCTATCCCTTGACTTAATTAAAAATTTTTTCATTATTTATATAATATTCTGACCTACCTAAAGCTTTCATTTGCAAGTGGTTTTTCACTTAAAAGAGTGATTTTCTTCTGTGTGTGTTGTACTGCACTCCCAACACAGGTCTATCTTGATAATGGGTGCAACCACACACGTTGAGATACTGGGATGGACTTGGAAGATCACCTAATACGTCTGTCCGTAAAGAACTCTCAGGCTTTTTAAAGGGTTATGGATGAGGACAGATGTTCAAGGTTCTAGGATATGGCCCATGAAACCAGCTTTATCTCAGAAAAGTAAAATTAGCCAGAGATGGGTGTGCTGGTTTTGGCTGGAAAAAGCTAAATTTCTCCATAGTAGATGGTATGTTGCTATGCTTGCCTTCCCAAGCAACCATTACGTGTGATGGAGCCCTGCTTTCTTGAAGATGGTTAAACGTCTGCCTCACAATGGGAAGTAGTGAATGAATTTCTTATTACCCTTTGCTTGCACACGTGGCTTTTGCTTCACCTGTTAAACTGTCTGTAGCTCAACACATGAGTTTTTGCAGTTTTACCCTTCCAGTTCTCTCCTCCATCCCACGGAAGGGGAGTCAGCGAGCAGTTGTGTAAGGGTTAACTGCCTACTGGGGGTAAACAATGGCTTAACCACGAATATGCTACAATTCAAAATAACAATAATTTCAATCTTGAAAACCCATAAGGACACAGAACATTGTCTTATGGCCAGGCACAAAGTTGATGGGAAAGTGATGGGGTTTTAGCTCTTTCCCCTACTTAGCATAACCCAGGACACTTGTCGCCTGGTGGGCTTACCAGCATTTATCTACAAACCTATTCCCATTATTGCTTACCAACATATCCTTTCCTTTGGCTTTTTATTATATGTACATGCACATATATGCTGAGAGGAAGGGAAACTTCCAGCATTCAGAATATTGTAATTTAGGTTGGATGGAACCTTTGGAGACAATCTAGTACAACCTCCTGCTCACAGCAGGGCCAAGTCTGAAGATGGATCTAATTACAGAATTGGATCAAGTGTCTCAGGGCCTCTCCAAGGATGGAGTTTCCTCCTGTGCCAGGGTTTGACTAAACTCACTATGAAAATTATTTTCCTAACCTCTAAATAAAATTTTCCTGTAGCAACATGGACCAAAACAAACCTTGGGAGGCTTCAATTTATTTCCTTAAAAGGCTTCCTCTATGACACTGCGAGAGTCACACATCTCCCTTAGACAACATTCCCCACTTGCAAAATAGAAATAACATTCCTTAATAGACACACTTTTCTGTCCATTTCCTCTATATAGAACAAAACTCACACAACACCAGAAAATTCTATATTAAAAATGCTAAGTGATCACACTGATGAGAAATATATGAGAGAAACACCTTTAGATGCTTCTTTTTCCAAGAAATTTGGCTATTGTAAACATCCAGAAATTTAAAAGTACTTTCAAATCTGCGAGGACAATACTCAGTTTGAGTTTTGAGAGAAGGTTTCGGGTACACTTCTAGTAAAATGTATTTTCTGTATCAGATAAAAGCCCCTCAGAAATCACTCATGTCTTCACGCTGATATAACTTCAAAATGCCACACATGAAGCACTCCAGCATCATTAACTGGTGTGCAATGTTGATTTTCACACTGTAAATTTGATTGAAAACAGGAGTTTATCAGTGTAATGCTGAAATAGCCTTGAATATGGGGAAGTGAATGAGTATAATTGCTGATGGGTTCTTTTTATTATCAAGGAGTCTTGATTATAGCTTCATAGACTTAAATTATGGCAAATCTAGGACAAGATCAATTTAGTATCTAAGCAAATATTTATATGAAGCTGGAGATTGGCATATATTGATCCGTTTACAAGGAACACCATTCTGTCTGCAAAATGCATTGACATTGAGCAGTGCTCTTTCCACTATGTGCTTCCTCAACAGCAAGGAGCTGCAAGTCATGAAGAAAAAAGAAAATACAATTTGGGAAGTCAGAGGGCTCACCCCAGTCAAATGGAGCTGCAAACTCAAGCCAGTGGTTAAGGACCACCCTTTAGACAGGGCCTGATTAATGCCAGGGTATGTATTGTAGATAAATTAATAACCAGCTCATGGAGTAAGTCAGAAATCCTGCTTGAAGGACAAGAAAGCATTCAGAGTATCTATCAGAGCCTAATTTGTCAAGTTGGCAATTGTCCATGGGTAACATCACCCAGGCCAGAGCTTCAGCTGCAACATCCCTAGTCTCCCAGCATTCATGAGAGGTTGCCTTGATATAAAGTAGAAGAGCGTTTCTAACTTGTGGGACGAAGAAGGATCCTTGTGAAATGATGACCCTCCCCAACAAAGGCTGCTTTTGTTGGAGGAAAAGGCGGGTGTGGGGGCAGGGAAGAGAGGAGGCCGGATTACCTTTTGTTGCATTTGACAGTTGAAAAGGCCCTGGTGAATAATTACCCTTAAAACTAACAAACAAGGAAAAAGAAAAAAAAATGAGAAAACGAGAAGAAAAAAACCCTTGACCCCTCCCTGTACACAATAGTTCCCTTTGAAATAAAAACAAAATAAAAATAACTTGTAAGGGAAAAAAATAACTTATTTTGACTTTCCTTTCTGCTTTTGGCAAGTGTATACACACACATACACACACATATACAATTGGAAGGCTCCCACTGTCACATTCATCTTAGACTTTTCTAGGCTCGGTCCATTGGGCAGCAAATCTTATGCAAAATGCATTAAAAAAACCAAGGGAAACTACAGCAGCAAAAAGCCGCCCTCGATTGAAGACCCCATTGTTTTAATCACAAAAGAATGATTCCTGGTGAGCAGCAGTTGTCATCTGTTTTGCATACTCTTTATTTTGCTCTTAATTGGCATTATGTAGAAACTTATCTAGAAGGCCATGGGAACCAAAAGGCATCCCTTGCCCCTCCTTCTTTGAACAAGCAGAACCCAATTAAAGCACAATTATCTCTCTTTTGCTATTAGCATCCTTGTCTAACAGATAGACACAGAGAGGAGAAACATTATTAGTCCAAGAGCAGTTACCTTTTCTTATGAAAATTCTTGTAACGATCATAAAGAAAATAAAGGAGGCTCAAGCAGTCCAGGCTTTGGTAAGCTGAAGTGCAGTGTTTCTTTTAAATATTTGATCTGGGTCTCTGGATGATTTTCTAAATAATTTTTTTTTCACTGGGGAGTAACTGACCTAAGACTCAAAATGCATTTGTGGAGTTTGGATGTGAGCCTAGAAAAATAAAGGAGATGGCCAAAGAAGAAGAGGAAAAAAAGACATAGGTGTCTTTCCAGAAAGCCCAAGCCACGAACTTGACAACTCCTCTATGATTCCTCTGGCATGACTATGGAAAAACATCTCAGAGGAAACAAAGAGACCCTTTTTTCAAATTGGTGCTCAGAGTCAACTCCAAAAATCCATATCCTGCTGCTGAATATTGCAAAGCTGCAGCCAACACATGAATTCCTGCAACCCCTACACCCACATGGACCTTCAGCACTCTAGGATCACCATAACTTGGAGAAGCTTCCAATGACATCGCCCTTTGGGTTGTATTCTTGCCTTTTTTTTGGACGTAATCTTTGAGGCGTCCTTGGAGAATGAACACCCACTGCTGACCCCAGTTACATTTGTGCCTGGCTATTACAGACTTCAAAGATAGCTCTGCATACCTTCTGTATCAGAAGCCATCCCCAAGTTAGCAAACATTTGCACTACCACTCATCCTGTCTCATCAGCAGCTACTAAGAATATGCATGTGTCAGGAAACGTCATGCATTTTATCGCTTCAGCAAGTCATGCCATCACGAAGCAGTACATGCCCCAGTTGTATCCCTCAGTTCTCCCCCGAGATATAACTACAGGTTTTACAAAGCTGAGCAAGGAAACAAACTTCCTTCTTTTTTTTTTTTTTTTTCCTCCTTTCTCTGTTTTTTGTACTCTCTGGGATATGCCACTGTTTTGTTTCCACATGTGGCAGGTCCAGTTAACATACTTTTGGTGAAGAGGAGTCCAGTGTGCCAACACAGAGAGCAGGATACATCTCATAGATGTCCCCCAGGGGTTCCTGTCTACTGCCCCAAGGTAAATCAGTAAATCTCAATGTTAATATTTTTGAGATGTTCATTTTTACACTCATTGCTTGACCTTCCAAATTGAAGTCATTTCCAAAACCTATAATAAAAAAAATTATTAACAGAATAAAGCCTGATAGGATTGTTTTTAGGATGCCATCAGCTCTCTGACCTCATGGAGCAGATCTTTTGCTTGTTTCCTTCCCCTGAGAGCTCAGTGCTGCAGCCACACAGTTTTCCTGCCCAAACAGAAGATGATGCCATTGCATATGTGCTTTTTGCTTTTGTCATTGCACAAGTGTTTCTTGCTTTTTCCACAGCTGGCCAGTGCAACAGGAGGGAAAAAACCAATGTCATCTCTCCAAGAGCCACCTGGAACAGAGGTGGCTGCTGCAGACTAAGTAAGGAGGGTGATTTCAAACAGGGAAAACAGTCCCACTTGTACACTTATCAAGTGATTTATTCTCGAATTTTTTGAAGCTTCTGGTAGTGGGGTAAGCGTGCTAACAGATCACCAAGGACATGGTAAGGAAATGGTTAAAGAGGTCAGAGAGGATCAAACAAGGGGGAAAACAGTGTGGAAATTATGCCACCGCATTTATCTACAAAAATACAAAATTTTCTCTGTGCCCTTCCACCACGTAACACCCAGAGGCTGCTCTGAGAGCAATGGAGTAGGATGAGCAAATCCCTGTATCCCAGCACGAAGATGAAACCTGCCGGGAGACAGCTGCAGTGGAAAAGATCGAAATTAATGTCAAGCAATAGATGAGATTTTGGTTGAGATTTTGATGAGATTTACTGCTGCAAATGTTTTCCCTGGCAAATGTCACACCATTAAAATGCAAAAAAACCACAAAACCCAATAGAATTAAGAAAATAAAGTGAAACTCAGAAACACCGCCCAAATAAATGACAGCTTGAAATTCAGTCCTCGGACTCTCAAGGTCATGGATGTCCTCCTGTAAGCAAGTGTGTAGGAGAAGTGCTAAAGAGTCCTTTCACCTCATCAAGGCCACCAGCTATGACTGCAGAGCACACTTTTTAAGGACATTTCTCCAACATCCTTCACAGCGTGGCTGACTTTAACTGGGAACGTCACTTGGAGCAAATCCTGCAGCTGAGTGCTGCCCAGCACAGCTGCAGATTTTTACGCATGGTCTAATATGAGTGAATTAAGATCCTGTAAAAATAAGATGAATATTTTGCATTTGCCTGTTGAGGAAGTTTCTTGGGGAGCCTCTCCTGTTCTGTCCTTGATGGAACTGCCAGATGAACGATGACTTACTGCCGACTAATTACATTTAAAAACACCAGTTCCCCAGCACTGACCCTGAGAATTAAGGATTGCAGGTGGGTTGTGTGCTTGCCTTGAACAGGGCAGCAACTCTGCACGAGGCTGGCCAAGCTAATTTTCATTTTCCCAAAAGAACTGAATGCTCTGTAGATCTGAGTGCATGCCTTAGGCACGCAAGCACCTTCTCCTCCCCACAAGCATCTTATATTTAGCAGTCCTTGGAGAAAATAATTGTTTTTTTTTTTTTCCATCATGCAGGGATGAGCAAACCTCCTTGGGCCAGATGTCCAGCTAAGAAAAAATATTTCTCCAGCCTTTGGATTGTCTATACTCGGGCTGCTCTTCTCACAGGCAATTGTGTTTCTTGTTTCAGCTAGATCTGGAAGATCCCTGCAAAGGCTGCCACGTACTTTTACTTGTCTTTTCTGAGCTGAGCTGTAATTCAGAGGTGCTGATCTTTGTGTTAAAGTCTAATATACTTATCTTTCCCAACAAGGCTACATTAGGTTAATATACTGCTAATAGTAAGTGTTCAGGATAGTACTTTCAGCTGACTCAGACTGTCCATTCCTGCTATCAGGTTAAATGTGTTAAAATAAAGGACTTGCTTCTTTGCCTAGACCAGATAAGAGTCGTGTCTGCTTGGCATCCATTGCAGAAAAATAAACTAGACTTAATTTAGCAATGCAGTGAGGAAGGTGATTGCTCCACTTCAAAGGCACATAAACCTTACCAAATTTATGATTGTCCATTATTATCACTGGGAACACTATGCTGTTATTACAAAACGGAGTCAGGGGAAAGATCTCACCTGTTGAAGTATATTTTAAATTTCCTTCCTTATTTAAGCCTGTCCTTCATGTTAGGACTTAATAGGACTCCTCACAGGAGCTAAACACGTGCTGAACAGTTTTGTGGCAGCAGTACTCAAGGGTGCTTTCTTGTACCGGGTGCAGACAGATCCTATAACTCACTTTCATTTATTTTTCCATACTTTTGTGTTTTGGGTTATCCTGTTGCATTGAGGGATGAATGCCTCTTACTCACCTTCCTGTTTGTTTTGCCTTATGATATTCAGTGGCTTCTTAACCACAGTGAGAAACCATGCAAAACCCAAACTTCCCCAGCAGCAAAGTTGAGGATAGAGTTGTACACACTTGAAAAATTAGCATTAAAATTAGATAAAAAAAGCTCTGCTTTTTCATACAGAATCACTTTGGGCTCTCCTGCAGAATGGAAATGGATGCTTACGTGCCCCAAAGCAAATTTCTCTCCCTCTTCCCACTGTCCTACTCAGTCAATGTCTAATTAAAATCTGTGAAATAAAACAAGTCTAGCCTGCAACAGAACATTTGAAAGCTTTACCATGAACAAAATGAGTTTACTTCAGCCAACATGGATGAGCAAAATGCAATCTGGGGTGAAAATCCCTGCACACATAGTTCCCACTGGAGCCCACAGTGAAGTTGTCTGTCTGTACCATGGGTGAGGGTGACAACCGAGGGCTTGTACAGGGTCTCCAAGGATGGCACATGGCACCACAGGCTGTGCTGCTCAATTAGAGCTGCAAATTGAGGAGTATCAAGGAGCTTTGGCCGCGTTACAGTGGGCTTTAGGCTTGACTGGGACAATGCTACATAGGAACTCATAGGACAATGGTCACTGAGGAGACCAAGCTCCAGTGTAGGTGAGTCTGCACTGGGTGAGGGAATCACAGCAAGGAGCTCTTTTTGAGGGCTTTTTGAAGATGCGCAAAACAGCTAGGCTGTGCCAGAAGCCGGTAGCTTGTAGGTGGGCTACTGAAGTGGTTTGGGGTTGAGCCAGCATCACCGGTGGCAGATTTAAACGAGGCATGAGCCAGCAATGTGCCCTTGTGGCCAAGAAGGCCAATGGCATCCAGGGGTGCATCAGGAAGAGTGACCAGCAGGTCGAGGGAGGTTATCCTGCCCCTCTACTCTGCCCTGGTGAGGCCCAATCTGGAGTCCTGTGTCCAGTTCTGGACTCCCCAGTTCAAGAAGGACAGGGAACTGCTGGAGAGG
>JAOXJM010000001.1:205037296-205050207 GCA_026413425.1 Tringa solitaria
CTAGATGATCTCCAGAGGTCCCTTCCAACCCCATATCATTCTGTGGTTCTGTGATAGGAGTGCACATCTGTTGTAAGGGGAAAGATAAGCAGGCATGGAGAGGGACCAGAGGATGCTGCAGTGACATGTGAACTGCCCGGTGTCACAGGCTGGGACGGTAGCTCTTTCGATGTACAGGCTGTGTCAGCCTCATGTGTGGCACTGTTAGATCTGTCTATAATGTACCTTGTGAGATGATTCAGAGGTCCATAAGGCAACCCCGAAAGAAACCCAGTAAGATCCTGAAAGCAGCAAAATCATGCTGGAGCGTCTGGATAAATCAGCCTGTTTGTGGAGGTGGGTGGTTTGTGTACGTGGTGCTGCACTGTGCAAGCTGCGGGTTAAGCCTATGTCATCCATGCTCTCCAAATAGCACCTGGTTTTCAGAAGGAAGATGTTATGATATTCTGGTGTATTATTAAACTACAAGGAGATGAGCAGTAAGTATCCCCAGGGAAAGATTTCTCCAAGATACTCCATGTCCGCAGCTAAAGGCGGCTCCACTACTATGAAATCACGTCTTTTTCCAAACAGTGTAATGATGGGATCTTTGTTATAGTGTTGCTGTTCTTTGGAGGGTGTGAGATCACATCTCCTGCATGTCACAACAGGAGGAACAAAACTTAGGTGGAAAATAGCTTTCTGCAGCAAAGCAAAAGAAAAACAAAATCTGATGTGTCCAAGAAATACATCTGCAATTCACTCGCAAATCTAAACAGGGAGGAAATGATTGACTGGCAACGCACAAACAGTTCTCGTATTAAACTTCTGATTTCGTACTGGTTTCTACGCCCACCACTCCGTGCACCCCACAGCCAAGTTGCTAATTACATCCTTCCCATTGTTTTGCCAATTCCTCGGCTGGCAAATAATGGGAGGGGAGAGGATTATGGAGACTGATGCACTTGACAGCAGAAATAAATAAGCAAATGAATACATAAATAAATAAATAAACAATGCCTCCAGTAGTTGCAAATACAAGCCTATTTCATCCTTTCTCCAGTGTCTTGAGCCAAACTTCAAGGGTTATTCAAGAAAAATGATGATCTGTTGCCTCAGAGAAATAAGTATCAATTAATGCTTAATTAACATTGCATGACAGATTGATTTGACTAAATAGAACCTTTTAAATGAATGTCTCTCTGTGTTGTGGGTTGAAGCAAGATGCCTTGTGGGAGAATAAGCAGCTCCCTGTTATTATATACCATCTCTATAGCTGTAGCACCTGGAGGCTTTAAGTACATCACTAACCCAACGTGTTAGATGCTGTATAAATATACAGTTGGTAAAGATGCTTATCTTGGATTTGTAGTGTAAACAAGACGATATGCCGTGTAGATCCTGTGACAGGTAGATCAAGGCTAAGAAAACAGGGGACTTAAGGAAATTTGAAAAGATGTACACATTATCTAGCAGTTTCTAATTAGCCAGACAAAGGGGATGTTTTACAATTACTTAATCTCAAAGGCTTATTCATATGAAGGGTTTGTAAACATCCCAAAATACATAGGAGTTACCTTATGTGGTTTAACAGGAAAATAAATAGGAAAAGAGTCCACAGGTTGCAGCAGAATGACATGAAAGCCAACAACCATCACCGTTTTCAAGCTGGGGAGCCTAATGCCAGCCAGCTAATGCGATCTTTCCTCACCTGAGTAAAAATAGTCTGATCAGCAATGAACCACAGTTTCCATCGAGAGCTGCAAGTGAGCAGCAACTCTGAAAGTCAGCCCGTTTCCAGATCAGTGGTGGATGCTCCAAAGCAAAGATGTTGGCTGAAAAGCACCCATAGAAATACCCTACCTACCCTCAGGCATTTTATTCCTTTTAACGAGACAGTAAAATAACAGCCTCTATTATTTGTACTGTTCATGCTTATTTTCCGTTCCCATTGCCTTTTGCCAGCTCCACTCAACAGACAGCACTAGACCAGCTGCCGTGGCCTACTTGGGAGGTGGCTGTGGACCAGCCTCATGAGGCGGAGATGTGATTGCCACACAGCTGGCATCACTGACTCCACTTCCCAGTTGGACATAACTGGGGAAAAATGCCACGATTCCACAGAAAATAACTGATTTGGGGTCTATTATTGACCCTCTGGCATTTTATCATTAAACAGACCAACTGGCAACAAAAAGGTTATTAAACGCATCAAAGTTAAGAAAAACTGAATAGCAATATAATTTTTAAAAAAACCTTTGTCAGATTATGTTGACAAATAAAAGTTCACCTTCAGTAAAAGGCCATCTAGATATCTCCTGTGAACTTACCCATCTCTTAGGAAACAAAGGATGTCATGTTCAGTGGGGGAGTTTTATTTTAGAGATTTCCTCTCCTTTTCTTTGCTCCACTCAGTTTGCTGCAGGCTGTCACCTCATTATACTGTTACCACTTACCATGAAACCCCAGCTTTGAAAACACTTATTTTTCTGACAATTTTTCACCTCTCTTTTTTTTTCTTTCTTTTTCTTTTCCTTTGATGCATAGTCTTTATCTTAAAGTGGGATCTTTCTCAGGGCTCAACTTTTTGAATCCTTGCTACAGACACAACATTTCAGCTCACACCAGCCCTAATACATCCAAGCAACCTGAACCCCAACACACTGTTTATTTCATTTGAGTAGGCTAGATATGCATATATCTATGTCATATATATATATATAGGAAGCAGGCTCTAAGTTCCCAATGAATTCATTGTGATCACTGTTATTATGGAAAGAAGCAATTTAATCCTAATAGCAGGAAGTGGTTCCTCCCCGAAGAGTAAAGAACAAACTCCTGGACATAACTTGCAGGCAGAGTTATTGTGCTTTGGGAACTTATCCTATTATTTATGTCAGTATCTGTACAGCGTTGTTGATTAAATCACTGATGTTCACTAGTCACTTCCTTTCTACCTTGCAAGTCATCATAATTCTGCATCGATATCATTTAAATATCACTTTATTTACAGGGCTATGAGCTTTAGAACTTCCAGTACCATACTTGTAGCTTTTTCATTAACAGCCATTTAATTGTCTCCTTTCATCAGTCCTGTCAGTACTTTCCAGGTTGAGGTGAACGTTTCCTGCTTCTTTATACGGCAGAAGCCTGTAGGTGCCCTAGCCTTCATCTGCAGTGCTAAGTGCTGCATGCACACCATCCAGGTGAAAAGCTCTTAAAATCTGAATAGATAAGAAGAAATATCACAGAGGAACTTTGACCCCACCTCACAGATGAGAAATAAGGGCTTAACGGACATTAAGTCCTGTATGTGTCCCATCTAGCTTTGGGTAACAGCCCTGAATAATTCAGGTGCCTGGTTGCCCTAGACAGTAGTCTACAAGGAAAGAGAGAGGAAGAGAGAGTCAGACTTCTCCACAAACAATTCATGTGCTGTGTGGACTAAATATTTTAGAGAGATACCATGTTCTCTTATTGCCTAAACAGAAAGACCAGATTACTCAGCTCTTAATGTAGGTCTCAGTATTCATTTTCAAAATATCCGCACACCCAGCTATTTCTGTCACATGTTGGAGCACCTTGGGGGAAATCTGATCAGGTCATCTTTCCCAACTGCTAGTTCATTCTCTTCTTCAGTTCTGCTTATTACCCACTTAAAATCTACCTTAGCTTTCTAGCCTAAACGCAAATCTCTGAAAACTTTGTACCCTTTTGAATCTGCCCTTGGGGCATCCCATTCCTGCTGTCTCCACCTCTCTCTACAAAGAGGATCACCAGTTTCCTTCATAAGACAACTGTCCAATATAACAAGACTCCCATTATGTGTCACTTTCCTTTTCTCTGATTGCCTCATCTTTACTATTTCATCTGAGATGCAGCACCACCTTCTTACACCCTTCTTGGACCTCCCATTTGTCCCATTTCGTCCCATCACCTCCAAAACTTCTCAATCTCCACTTATCCTTTCAAAATAGAAACCCACCAGACTTTCCTGTTAAAGAATGCAATTCCAAAATCACTGGTTAAAAATCCTCCTTTCCCTCTCCTCTCCCCCTTCTCTCCTCTCCCCTCCTCTCCTCCTGTCCTCTCAAAAGCAGAACATTCCTTACAACCACTGCAGACTTCAGCCTCCACCTCCATTTTAGACCCTTTCTTTCTCTCCTGTGCCTTGCATCTCACTGAAACCACTCCTGCCAACATCTCTAATGAGTCAGCCTCCTTTGCCAGATCTTAAGAACTTGCTTTTCATACATTTCCTCCCTATTTTATCAGCTACCTGAAACAGCCAGTTATTCAATCTCTCATTTTTGAAGTTTTGCCCTCCTTTGGCTACCTCAGTTCCTCTCCAGGCTATCTTGTTTGCCATTTTCCCCTTTGATAAATCTGTCTCATTCCTCCTTCCAGCTCTGAATACTTTGATCCCTTTCTCTTTTCTCACTACTGGGTTGAAAAACTACTCTACCTGTTGATGTGTAAAAAACTGGCTGGAGGGCCAGGCCGAAAGTGTTATATTGAATGGAGTTAAATCCAGTTGGTGGTCGCTCACAAGTGGTGTTCTCCAGTGCTTAGTATTGGGACCAGTTTTGTTTAATATCTTTATCAATGACCCATATGAGGGTATTGAGCGCACCCTCAGTTTGCAGATGACACCAAGTTGGGTGGGAGTGTTCATCTGCTTGAGGGTAGAAAGGCTTGGCAGAGATATCTGGGCAGGCTGGATCAATAGGCCAAGGCCAACAGTCTGAGGTTCAACAAGGCCAAGTGCTGGGTCCTGCACTTGGGTCACAACAACCCCATGCAGCGATACGGGTTTGGGTGAGGGTGGCTGGAGCTGCCTGGCAGAAAAGGACTTGGGGGTGTTTGTTGACTGTCGGCTGAACATGAGAGGCCAACAGCATCCTGGCCTGTGTCAGGAATAGCGTGGCCAGCAGGACTAGGGCAGTGATGGTCCCACTGTACTTGGCAGTTGTCCCTATAGCTCATCAAAAATAGTGTTGATTTTCCTTCCCCATTTACATCAAAATTAGACTGTCTGCATCCAAGCAACCCACACAACCATTTTTCACTGTCCAAGTGCTGGATTTTCAAATAAGTCCTTTGGTGTTTTCATCCATGCTGCTCCTCATAAATATCAATAAAATAACCTTGTTATTATCTTCTTTTCTCTGTTGTAATATCTAGAAAGCACTGACAAGCATTAGGCTGCAGATGCTGTATTAGTGTTGCCTGTCATACTGACCAGCACTTTCTTGTTACATTCATGGGTCTCCATCTGTCTGTCACTATCCATGGTATCTTGATTTGTACTTAGATGTAAGTCGTTTCATGCAGAGCATGTCTACATTTCTAGAGTGCCTGGCACAGTAAAAATGAGTCCTTAACTGGGACTGCAATACAAATTATCATTGTCAGATAATAAAAATAAACACAGATCAATAATAGACATGTTCTAAAGAAATTAGTGAAATTCCTCGCAACTCCAATTAGAGAAATGTGCATGAGAAACACAACAAATATCATAATTTGATTGTAAACAAGAAAACATAATGAAAACATCCCAGGTACTGGAATTAGTACTCACTTTTTGTATTTACCTTCTTAGAAATATCTAGGAATAATCCATCAAATACTTCTTGTAGGATATAGTTTTAACCTGGACATGTGTTGTTCTCAGTCTACCTGTAAAAAGACACAAACAGAAAAAAATACTGTTTTGTTGAGTGATTTTTGACTTATTTGCTATCCTGAACGAATTAAAAACAACTGCTAACAGTTCAATAGCGCACATAAAACAGTCATCTATGCATATGTGGTTCCTACTGTAATGTCACATCAGCACTGTACTAAGGTATGGTAATTCATGCCATAGAAATAAATATATCTGTTAAATACAAGCTAAGGCTTTCTGTACAGCCCTTAGAATTAAATGCCTGTCCTTGGCTAACCGTGCAAACATCCGTCCTTTAGCCAAAAGACTAATTTACCAATTCCCCTATTATAGTTTCAAGGGTTTCTGAGTAACGTGGTAGTTGTTCCTTTCCTGTTGTGTGACTTTACCTTTCTCAAAAGGTGAGAGAACTTTTTTTATTTATGTGGTTATCCCAAATATTTCCTTTCTTAAGTCTTTTACCTTTCTTAGAGCAAAACTACTAAGATCTTACACAGATACTTCTTCTTATTTCCACTCATATCCGTAAATTTTGTCTTACCTGAGTTACCTGTGGTATTGGAGAGCCTCAGTTTAAAAGTAACAATACATGTGTGACAAACCCTTCATGCCATAAGCAGGAGGTTCAAAAAAGTGTAGTACTCTTCTAATCTAATTTATCTATCTTGTTAGCTTATTAGCTTCAAGCCCCCTCTCTTAGGTCCTTTCCTTTTCTTGGGGAGACAAAATCCTACAGGGACTGTGGAGGTGGAGAAGCAAACACAGAAACTGTGTGTGTGTGGTTTCATTGAAAGCCTCATTTGCCAGGGCCAGCAACTCTCCCAGCCTTGACATGCATCTATTTTACATACACTTTGGTGCACAATGTCTTTTAGAATTGGAAAAAGAAATAAAATCAGGAAGTCTGAATGATGTGGTAGCAGGCTATTATAGAGGTGGGCTTCCACATCTTAGCTTGGCAACCTGTTTCTGCACATGTGGTCCAAAACTACATTGACCTTTGAATCTTGCCAATTGTAAATTAATTTTGAATCCAAGCTGTCCACTGAAAAGGTACAAAGGTCACTTTTAAATAGCTGCACTGCTACATTGCCCTTTACTCCATGGTCCACATCCCTTGGCTTCCTCCCATTAATTCTGCTTCTTGAACAGCTCTCCTTTGTACTGATTGTGTCCTCGTACAGATTATTTCTCCCTCACATGCATCTTTCAAAGCTGCATCTCATTTTGTCATTTCCTGCTTAAGGTTTCTAATCTCTCTATCTTCACTGATTTATGCAGTGCCTCCCAATTTGGATCATCTGTGATTTTAATTAACATGTATTCTTTTCCTGTCTTTTGGCTAATGAATTGAGATGTTTAAAGAAGACTGGACTCGAGACTGCTCCCTGATGTTCCCCCACTAGAAAACTCATGTGATTCAATGCTTTTTCATTTATTATCTCACTTTGCTAATGGCCCTGTGGATGGTTTTTAATCAACATCACAGGGTCCTTATCTAAGCCAATCTGAATTAAATGTTTGAGTCTCCTCTCTCCTTGGTGTTCACTTCAATGAGAGGGAAAACAAAAGCCAAAGAGGCCACTGCTAACCAGAATGTTTTTCTGGAAGATTTGGAAACGAGGAGGAGGTGAGAAGAAATTGTTTGTTCTCCTCACTCAGGACTCCAGTACTCTTATGGTCCCCCACTGCCATAATATCTATACTTCTCCTAATTTTTAATATATGTATTTATAAACTACTCGTCAAGGTAGGGAAGTGCTATTATTCCCACTTTTCTGAATAAGCTCCAGCACAGAGAGAATAAGGAGGTGCTCAGCTCTGCTCCTTCAGCAGTCATGGTTACAGATTGAGAGGTTACAGTTGCTTTTGCATTTACACTTCTCTTCTAGAAGCTACGGTGCCATGCCTGTCTGTGTATCTCTGGGATGACCTGTCAAATGCACCATCATCTCTTTTTTTAAAAAAAAAAAAAGAAAAAGGAAAATCTATTTTTATATGTTGGCATGTACATCTCAATGTCATGATCTGAGCGCCGTTTTGAAAGACTGAGCCCAACTAGATACAAAGTGATGTCACAAAAAGTGAGCATCAGGTACCTGGAGAATTTAACCGCTTAATCTTGGCCCCAAGATATAGAACACGACAGACAACAATATCTGTTGGATCTGGTCTGGAAAGCTAGGTGAGCAACTCCTCCTCAATCAGCTAGGTATTCAGATGTTTCTGAAAACCTTGACTAAAGCACTTTCCTTGATGTTATAGAGAAAGTTTCTACTGGATTTGAACCCAGATCTTCAAAGTTTAAAATCTGTTCCCCACCTAAGGACGTGTCTTCTTTCCTATCAAGAGGAATGTGTGAATAATGTTATGTGATGGACATTTAAGCTCCAGTAAGCTATGAATGCATTTTCCTGTTCCCCGAAAAGCAGGGTTTCACACGGTCCACACGCACAACTTCCTCCACTGTCACCTCCTGATAAACAGTTTTCATGAGACAGTTACATTTCTTTTGCAGGAAAATAAAAAGTACTATTCTGCTACAGAAAAAAATAAGGGTTAGGAATGTCATTTGTAGTATGGACTTATTTTATGTGGGTTATTTATTTTCTGAAATAGTAAACAATGTTTCTGAATCAGCTCCGGAATATTCTCAGAAATGGCAAGTTTATGTGTTTTTTAATAAAAGCCATCAGGAATTTAAAAAATGACAATTATCTGCTCTTCCCTCCCACCCCCCTCACCAATCAAAACTCATGGGGGAAAAAAAATAAAGGAGAGAAAAAGAAAGAAAAAGGAAAATGGCCAACTATTTCCAGGAGAATCAGCAGTCATAAAGAAACTAATCATGAGCTAAGAAATTTTCTAAAGGGAGCAGAGGGAGGTAAAAACATGAAGAAGACAATTTAGAAAATATTTGCAGGAGCAAAATTTATAAATACTCATTATATTTTTTAAACACACATCATAATTAATATGCGTTCTGGATTCTGCCTTTCTCTTTAATATATTTAGTGCCAAAAGATATGTAGGGAAAAATGTTTTTCACCAATATTCTCCTCATATTAGGAAATAATTACACCTTTTTTTCACTCCAAACTTCTAAACATGGCCTCGTTGGAAATGAATTGCCTTTAACGTGCTAAAAATAAGTTTAAGAAATTTAATCTAAGTCCATCATCAGTGCAATTTATACTGTACACAACTTCAGTAAGGTGTAATTAGCAGTGCATTGCAATAATATATTATTGGTTTAAAAAGCCTGAACAATCAGGCAAAATGGGAAAATGGGAAGCTATGTGCCAGAGACATATTATTCTGGTTTATATTAATTCAGTGATTTTACCTTTGGTGCACATTCATCTATCCATACAATGTGAATGCTCCATTGAAAAGGATGCTGAATATTGAACCTTTGGCTCAATATGAAATATGAACTCTGAGTCATAGCTGCAATAATACCTCCATTTGCATTATTATGATTAACATTTCTCAGAATAGGAAGCATCCAGCAATATTAATTGCAGAAATAGTGAGATTCCTATTGTCATAAATCACTATGCAGTGTAAAGCAAGCTCTTCGAAAACCTTATAGAAAAATTCTTTTTTATGTGTTTTTTTGGAGTTAATTTCAACCTCATTTTCACCAGGCTTTCCCATTTGTGTCTGTTGACAAGACAGTAATTATGCTTTTTCTCTTGATTAACACATTCTTTTCAGTAAGGTTCCAAACAGCTTTCATATGAAAGGCTGAATTCAACAGAGCATGGTTTTTCTCATTAAAGACTTAGCATTCACCCATAGTTAATTTATCACACAGATACTTCCTGTCTCATAGGAAGAAGGGTGGCCTTGAAGCTAATGCTCTTGATTTGATCAGAAGTTTTTTTCCGCAGCAGTTGAAATGAATGCCTTTTCAAATATGATGATTATTGAATTCATTTAATAAGTGAAAATAGGGGAGAAAATGGTATACAGTTTCTCTACTAAAGCACAAATCCAACTGGCTTAGTACTGAAAGTCTTATTTTTTCCTTAAGCACATAAGGATCTCCCTCACAGGGATATAACAGGGAAATTTCTCCTTATTGAAGCAATATCATCTCTAAATCTATAAAAACTTACTACATCTGTATCTATATATTTATATCTTTGTATTGAGTCAACATTTCTCCCTCACTACCATTTCTTTCCTCAACACTGTTAGCAAAATTGGCAATATTCATTGATTAATCAAAGTGAGCAACCTTGACATTTGGTGCATCAGCTTTCATTCATAACAAAAGTACAATACAATGATTTATTTTGATGTATTACGCTGTACTGTAAAGAGCATCCAAAACTAAAAATGCTTTCATTATCAGTGTTGTGAAAACAAGGCATCCGCATCATGGGACCATACACTAGGAGAGAACAATTTCTTGCCCCCTGTGCTCTTTAATCTAGACTTTTGATGGTGGAGTTTTGGGATTTCCTGGGGGGCTTTTTGGATGTGATATTTCCAAATGTATCACATATTCAAAGAGCAACTGAAGGGTCTAAGCAGTGCTCAGCCCTAGAAGTAGGAGAGTTTTTCCTGGCTGGTGGTCTGCTTTGGTCCATCCTCAATTAACTCACAGTAGGTGAGATGCCCCCAAATTACTGTGTTCTGACTGAATTCCTAACGACAGTGCCCACTTTGCAAGAAAACACCCCCCTGAGATGACGGTAATTAGTGCCGTCCTCAACAGCACAAGAAATGGTTGTAGATGGCCTGGTAACCACTGGAAGGCTGAGGGAGGGAGGCAAATCATGGACACGCCCTCGCCAAGGACATTCAGAGTAACTACGCACTTCTGGCCAGGAATACTTTAGTCCCCATCTCTGGGCCTGATCTGAGCACTCTGCAAAGAAGTTAGGCATGTTCTGTAGTCCACTCCATCCCCAAATTATGCTATTAGCAGACTTTTACCATTAAGCATAAATTTATGTCTTGCTCGAGTCAGCAGAGCTTCAATATGTGCCTGAAGTCAAGTGTTCCCTCAGAGCACAGTGGCTGAACAGGGATAGTCCGATGAGTCAGAGACTCTTACTCACAACCAGGACGATTTCTCATTATTTTGTTTCCCCACGGAGAACAGAAAAGCATGGATGATGTATTCAGAGATCATAGGCATGTTCCAAAGGACGTTTTTCTGTAAGGCAGCATATTGCTTTGTAATGACAGAAGCCCAACCACCACCATAACCTTCTCTCTCTCTACAACTGCCTGAAAAGAGGTTGTAGAGAGGTGAATGCTGATCTCTTCTCCCAAGTTACAGGTGATAGGACAAGAAGAAATGACCCCAAGTTGCATCAGGTGAGGGTTAGATTGGATATTAGGAAAAATTTCTTCACTGAAAGGGTTGTCAAGCATTGGAACAGGCTGTCCAGGGAAGTGGTGGAGTCACCATCCCTGGAAGGCTTTAAAAGTCGAGTAGATGTGGTGCTTAGGGACATGGTTTAGACTTGGCAGTGTAAGGTTAACAGTTGGACTCAATGATCTTAAAGGTCTTTTCCAACCTAAACAATTCTCTGATTCTATGAACACACTCTAGACCTGCACATCCTCTCTTTTCATACCAAATCAACACCCCGTGTAGAAATATTTATTGGCTTTGGCCTAACATTTCATTGCCATACACTTACAGCTTGTCATCAGAAAAAAAAAACAAATTATTGTAATTATTATCATGATCATGATCCACACAATAATCCCTTGGCGAGAAATACATGGCAAAGGTAGAGCTTGGAAATCTAGCACGAGGTGCCTCACAACAAACCCATAGCAGGTGACAAGATTTGCCCAGAGGAACCATCATCCCCAAACACTGATTCAGTTCAGAAAGAGTTAAATCTTGTTATCCATCCTTCTTTTTGGATAAAAAGGAAACAAGGGAGGACCATTAGAGGAAGGATGGAGAGTGAAGGCTGAGCTGTCCTGGGGGAGGAACTGCAGAGGCAGTTAAGCCTGGAGAGCTGCTCTTTCCAGAAGCACCTCTTCCTTTTAGCCCACACATCAAGCTAATTTTGAACCTCATCAGCCAGGATGGCTCCCAGTGGAGTGAGTGTTTTGCACATCCCAATCTGTTCCAATTGTGTCTCAGGGCCATTTCACAGTATTTTATCTCTGCTGTTATTTATTTTTTTTAAGAAGGGTGATGTTGGTTTTTAAGCAGTTGGAGGATGTTGTGGACTACATTTATAGAGCAGGTTGGAAAAGGCTACACAGTGGAGGCTTCTCAGAATTAAGATAATTTTCTCAGTGTGTAATAATTTGATGTGAAAAATTGGATTTCTGGGAAATGGTACCAGAAGTAAAGGATGTGGAATGGGTCCTGTTGAGCTTTGGCAGAATTACATTTTAATGTTCATCAAAGAATTACTGCCCTGTGCCCTTTGTTATTCCTCACTTGTTGCAAGATACACTTGTCACCAGATACACTTTGTGCAAAAAGTTGGCTTTCATATTCTACTTTTAATTGTGCTATATCTGTCCCATTTGCTCACGTATGCTTTGGCCATCACAGATTTGTCTATCTCAGCTAACTTTAGGCATCTATATTTTAGATGCTGAAGACCTAATAACCTAGATGTCTCATTTTTAGTTGCATAATAGCCAATGAGTCTCAGCCAAGCTATGTTTTCTCAGTGCAAATGAGTACCTGCCTCTTCAGCCAATAATTGTAACGTTGCCTTGACAAAGGCTAAGCAGCATTTCAACAAAAACACTGTTCAAAACATCATAGTTGGCCACAATAATAAACCCAGTAAAAACTTATTTTATCAAGGCAGCGGAAGTCGAGGACAGAATACTCAGTTTTGGAACAACTAGAACAAAGAAATTTGGCATTTTCATCAATCTGAAGTGTAGCAACGTTAATAGAGTTGCTTCTGCTGTGGGAATTCGATTCATTGAACTTAGATTTCAGGTGGGCTAAGCAATTGTACCAAATTGCTACAACTCTCTCATAGTGAAGTTGACCCTCTACTTGCAGAGTTTAAGATTTACATGCCTATCTGATCGAGACTTGCAAAACAGTTTAGAAACCCAGCTTTCATGCACATATAAAACCTTTCTTTAGAGTTCATGGCAAAATCTGCTTTGAAATGCTTATAGTCCATATCACTACATTCAAAGCATTGAAATATGTCCTTTGTGTAATTGTATCCCCAAAATAAATATTTTCCTGGTCTTCTGTGGAAAAAAAAAAAAACAAAAACCAAAACAAAACCAAATCCTT
>JAOXJM010000001.1:205050307-205067485 GCA_026413425.1 Tringa solitaria
GTGGAAAAAAAAAAAAACAAAAACCAAAACAAAACCAAAGCCTTCTTTGGATTCTGCGTCATTTTTTTCAGCTACCCCTTCTTCTGTGGGAAAAATATTTTTTCTGTTGGGTTCATTTCATAACTACAAACATTTCTTCTGGCCTATTTGAACTGTATATTAAAAATGTCATTGTAGAAGAAGGAATTTCTCTATTGCCTAGAAAAGTATCACAGTATGTTTCCCAGTTTACAGCAGAAGTTTCTATAATTGTTGCTCAATTGTCCTGTAACGGCTTCTGGTCTTTCAGCACAGACTTGACCAACAATAAAACATAATCTCACCATCAATACACTTTTTGTTAAAGCTTTTAAATGGAAGCAATAATCTTTCCCTTTATCCAATGGTGATCTATAATCCAAAACCCTTCAAATGCTTTACCAAGGAAGGGTAATTGCTGCCCCTATTTTTTTTTGCCAGTGGGTAGGTAAGCTGACATTGAGTTTACAGGAGCACAGCCATTGAGCTCAAGGATGGAAAACTTGACCCTAGTAAAGGCTGGCAATTGTGGACTTAGCTATGTGGAGCCCATGTTTCTTGTAGACTATAAACACTCCTGCATATCACCTTATACATGCTATCTAGTCATTTTGTAGGTTATTTGTACACCTGAACTTTGACATACTCTGGCTTTAAATTGTTTGATTTGAGGAAAAATGCAATTTCCTTGCAACATTTTTATCCCACTTGCCACATTCTCCACAAAAATTCCACTGAAACATCTGTGTTTGGAAATTTCTGAACAGTAGTATAAGCATAAAAAAATGCCAGACACCAATGATTAGCAAGGTGTACAAAGCAAAAGCTCCCAGTATAACCATTGTAACAAATTAATAGTACATGAAATGAATATTAAATAATCTTTTAACATATTTTTAAAAGCTGTTTTCTCAAAAATGAAAACATGTAGCTGCTGGAGTGGACATACAAGTAGATTGGGTTAGATAGTTCTGCACTGCTTGTGGGCACATTGTGCCTGAAATGTGTTGCTGAAACCACTCCTTACTTTGTAGTTGTTTTACTGGTGTAAATCAACTGGTTGTTGTATTAGTGAGGCCAGTGCCATGTGAACAGAGGACAAGGACACTGTTCTTGAAACTCAGTGCTTGTGAGTTTGGAAGATGTGCTCCTCACCTTTGTCTTCTTGCTTCCTGGTGTGTAATTCTGCTGGGGAGGGTATTGAGAAAGGGGTGCTCTCAAGGTGGACCATGGAGGGATTTCTTCACATATCATCCCCCGTACCTGTGCCACAGCCTTTCTCCTCCAGCTCAATGGGATCATACCTCAACACTTGACAGATCCAAAGAGGAATAGGCAGTGGTTCTCCTGGGACTAACCAAGGGTGCTACCCACCCTAAGAGACACCATAACTATCTGAAGCATCTTCTGGGCTGGCAGGTCTGACACCGCATTTAAGAAAAACCTGACTTTTCCAAATCAGCAAGGAGTGGCCAGGTCAGATGTTCTATGACATCCCAAATAAATCAAACCTTTAATCCATCAGAGAATACATTCCTAACTGTACTCTTTCTCTGCAGCTTACCACATGCTAGGTCTACCCCATTACTGCATATTTGGTAGCCTGTCCTGCTGGCCATCATGCTGAGGCAAATGTAGGCGTGCTGCGATGCCCTCTCTGGAAACCATGGAAGAATTTACCTCATGCATTTAGGACGCTTATTGACATTTGAATGGCTTTAATGAGGGTTCCTACTGCAAAGGAGCAATCAAGGGTAGAGCTATGAAAAGGTTTTCATTTGTGGTGAGAGGTCTGTGGCTTCTGAATACCTTCCTCTCCCTGCGTTGCCTATCCTGGAAGCCCAGGGTGAATAATTTAGATACTTCTGGAAAGTCTCAAAAATGAAGTAGCATTAAAAAAGGTCAAAGTACGCACTCTATTTATGTGGTTGGACACACAAGGAAACGTATCTACATATATATATGCATATAAATATACACACATGTAGTGAAATTTGCTGTTATCAAAAGAACTACAAATACCAAATGAGGGCTGAACAGCTGGAGCTAGATTGGCATATTGTAATGTTCTGTGATGACCCAGCACAGGAGTATTTAATTTCCTCCTGGAAGCAAAATGTCTCTCCTTATCGGCTGGAAAGACTGGAGTGACTGAGCCACCTTCACTTGTTACTGAGGTAATAATGATACTAAGGGCTATACTTTTGTGAGGAAGATGCTGTGGGTCAGATTTGCAGAGTTTTTCTTAATTTTCTTTAGAATAAGAAAAAAGCAAGCGTTCAGGTATTAGCTATACAGAAGAAGTCAGACCTCTCAATATTCAAATGCAAAAAATCCCATTCAGTTCCTACCTCTGCCATGAGAAAAGCCCCATCACTAACTTCTGCTTCAGACCTTCTTTCTACTTGGATCCTTAATAAAACAGGAACACGCTTTCTGCTGAGTGCTGGGACTGCAAGAAGGAATCTGTTTAACGAGATGCCGCAGCAGCCTCTCTACCAGACTTGCCATAAGTGTCTTTACAGCTGTGATTGTACCAGGAATAGTTCAGTGCATTATTTTCCTAAACTATGCCCAGTCTCATTATTCTGCACACCCTGTCTAATAAATAATTTGTATAAAAGAAACATTTCAGTTTTTAAGGAAAATTTGGAATTCTCTGATGGCAATAGCCCCCCTCTCTGGGCTGCTGCCCAAGGCAGTATGTTGTACAAATACCATTAAGGTTTGACTTTGTGCTGCTCTTCCTCATTTCATTATTTAAATCATCTCAAGGAGGGCTTGAAGCTAATGCTATAATCTTGAGCAAATTGATGGGATCTTTCACTGCACAATAGAAGTTAAATAAAAGCAGAGGTTCCTCATGCCCTCCCCATTGCCCACACTGCAGCTCTGGTACCAGCAGCTCGGTCCCTCCTGATGATGCTGCGTACTGTAGATCAGCATTTTACCCCTTATCAATAGATCTCCATCATTCTCTGAATGAGAATGGCGTTCCTTCAGACCTGTTTTTGTAAAGTGAACCTATATCCATAGGAGCAATTAGTCCCCTGCTGTGAGTTTAGACACGGCAGCTACACTGCAGCTGCTCTCTGTTGCCAGCACTAAATTTTCCTCAGTAGTGGATCAACGTGTTTAAACACTTTGATCTTCTTTATCTCAGCGACGAGATTTGAAAGCCTCCTGGATGAACAAGCTTTCTTTCGGGTGCAACTCCATCTTATCCACCATTTCAGTGCTGACCTGAAACTTTTGTGCTTTATTTACTGGAGAGGCGTCATCTTTTGAAATGGCTTCTCACATCCTCTAAGAAAGACTTTATTATTTCCCACCCCCCAACACTAAGCTTAAGTAACGGTACTTCAAACAGCAGATAAGAGGCACAAAGGGGACTCAGTCTTATACATAGCAATTCAGAACCATCTTAATCTCCACCACGCACTTTCCGATTTTCTTTTTAATCTCCCGCAGCACAGGGTGCACCAAACACAGCTGAGAACTTGCTGTTTAAGCTGCCTTATTACTGTTATGCTATGAAAGCTTAACTAATGTTTAGAATATATGAGCACAAATAAACTGAAGTGAGTGAACATGCACCTCAGATGTGGGTACAGATCTGTAGATGGTGGGAGATCAGAATTTGTGTCACCATCCCCTTTCCGATGGGTTGAAGCTGCTTCTGTTTTCTCACCTCTCCGGCAGCCAGGAGTGAACTATTAGTGATGGGAAACTGCTGAGCAGGAAAAAGCATGAGATGACTGTCACATTTATTCCCCCAACCTCTGCAGAATGCCTGATTTTCCTACCAAAACCAACGCTCTTCCCCTTTTCACCCCATGGGTTGGTACAGTTGTGAATGCAGAATCCACCTCATATCTCATTAGTGAAATTACCAGCCTGAGCTTTGGACTGTAGATTAGTTTAACCCCAAACTGACCTAATTTACTCTCGTGTAAAATGTTACCTCCTGCGACAAAGGCAAGAGAGTTACACTCCTCGTAAAACAGATGGGAAGAGATGAAGGAGCCCTGAAAGTTTAATTGATATTACAACTTTCTGGATGTTAAGACCAAATTAACAGAGGGTTGTGCTCTTATCAAAATACTTGCTCAGAAATACAGACGAGGCATTTTCCCTCATCCCAGTCTTTTGGTGCTGGCAGTGTCACAGCTCTAGAATAATTAGAGACCTTTTTTTTCTTTTAAAATGAAGGTTTGCTCCCTAGGCATTATTTTAATACCACAGACAACCAGAAGAGCTGATGGGGAGACAGATAACTGAGTCTAAACTTAGGTGAGGATTACTTCTGGTGCAGTTTGAGTGCCCCCACCCTACACCAGCTGGTTTTATTATGCAGGTGGATGGAATGTGCTCTGCTCCATTTCCAAGGGAGCCACACAAGCCCGGCGTAAATCAGTCAGCAAGTACCTTGAACCGCACATATTAGGAATGCAAGCGAGAGGAATTCTAAAATGAAGCATGTTTAGACAAAGAGGCGATTATGGCATGGAGAGAAAAGGAGTGTAAAAATTTCAGCTGGAACCAGGGAAGGAGCACAGTAGCCCAAGGAGGTGGAAAGTCTGATTCTGTATTTGTATAGCCTCATAAATGGGGTGATTTTAATCTCCTGAATGTGATAAAGCAATATCTGTTGGAAGTGAATATCACAGACTGATTCCCAAAAAGGGTTTTGGAGACTGGTTTTGTAATATCCATGCAGTCCAGAGAGCCAGATTCTGGTGTCATTTACAAAGGGTCTGCCCAGGTGGGTTTTTACGGACATCAATGGGGTTACGCAGTGCAACGCTGAGTGGCATCAAATGATACCTAAGTATCTTGTGTTCACACCGCAGAAAGAGGAGGGGAGAACAGAGGGGTTGGTATCACTGCATGCTGCAAGCTTGACCATAAAAACGCATTCCCGGTGGGTCAGCACCTGTTTAGATAAATGGTTTACTTGAAATACACAATGCAGTAGAGCTCGCGCATTTATCCATATGGCACTAACACGAACTGCCAGCTGCGGCCAGTCGTCCAATATGTTCTCTCTCCATCTATGACATATGAAACCATATGGAATCATCTATCCATTAGGAAGAGATCATTTTCAGACAGGAAGGTTTTCTGACACAATTATTAGCTGTGGCGTTCTTGACCAGGAACAGGCTGAAACAGGCAGGAAACAAAAAGGGGCTTATGTTGTCTTAAAGGGTCATGTGAAGTATTTTCTGTTTTTAAATCATCTTTCAAGCTGGTCCTTTTATGGAAAAAAAAAAAGAGGAAAAAAAAAAAGAAGAAAAAAAAAAGAGTGCCTTTTATCTCTCAGCTTAATGTCATTCTGCTGCATGGGTTGCTTTTCCCTTTGCCCATTTTTGTGATGAGTGATCATGGTGCAGGAGGGCTACTGGTTTCCCCTGAGTTTGGGTTTGATTAGGGACAGCAGACAGGTACGTGACTTGCTGGAAACAATCTGGTTTAGGAGAAACTGCTGCAGACCCTGTTCGCAAACAAGTGGTCCCAGAACAGGGACTCAACCGTGTTTCCTTCCTAAGTGACCTTCTCTTTGCACACGCTGTGGGCTTCGCTCCGAACCAAAGCTAAACACCTTGTATCAGCATAAAATCAAAGGAAAACAGTGACAAAACAGAGTCACTGGCTGAATTCAATAATATCTTTATTGAGAAAGAAAATCCTATTAGGCCAGTTTGCCTGCTCTCAATATGGAATAACTCAATTACTCTTGATTTGCACCAATGCAAATGAGATGAGAATCTGCCCCCAGAACACTTGCTAGCTGTGCTCATTGACATGATCAGAAGTACAGTGTTCCCTATAATCAGCCCTGGTTTACCTCTAATGGATATAAGCAGAGACAAGAGCCTCAGGCATTTCAGGCTCTGCAGTGAATCCCTGTCTGCCTGTAGAGTTTGCAGATTATGTACAGAGAATCTGAGAAGCTTATTTTGGAAATGATGTGGCCCCCAAATGAGTCTGAAATCAGGAAATATTTCTTAACAGCAGCACTCAGAGATATTAGACCTCTCCCCTCACAATCATTGTACCTCACCTAATCCAGCAGCAAAACTTCTGAGTTACATCAGCGTGAGGTGTCAGCTCTGACCTGGTGTACATCATGGACTGTCCAAGGAAGATAAAGATGTCATAATTACTGCTAATATTAAAAATAAATTTGAAGTAAGTTCTTTGATCTTGCACCCTGGTACTTGATTTGGGTTTTCGAACATTCTAGTGATTCTAGATAGACACCAGATGGTAGACATTAGCTCAAAACTCAGGTGTGCCAAGTACAGACTTGATAGATGACATTAAAGTGATCAGTTATTACCTTCAATTTAACATAACAATGTTATGGACCTCCAGTCCATAACTGATGACCGCTTTTCTTACAGGAGCTGGTCATCACTGAAAGGGTCTGGATCTGGGTAACAAATGTTGTGCTGTACTGCTGACACTCTTACATCATGTGTTCTTGGACAGAGAGATCAACTGCTTTTGGTCCCACCTCAGCCCATAGTTGGGGCACCAAATGGAGATCCAGGAAAAAGACAATATTTTTTGTTTTAAAATAACCTTGCACAACTGTAGGTGGGTCTCTGCAAATGTCCAGCTGCTTGGGTGTGTTTTCCATAGCCAAATAATGATTTTCACACAGCATTTCCTTTCTTGCCAGCCATGCCAGTTTCTGTAAAAGCTTCCAGTGTTCACAATGATGGTTATCAGAGCATTAGTAAGCAAATACCAACCAAAGACCTTTGCAAGCAGGCTAGGAGTTACTCACACTATAAGAGGGAAATTTAATGTGTAGTAAGTGGAGGTTTCAGACGACTTTTTCCAGGCTGGATGGCCATAGGCAGAAGGTGACCACGACAGATGCAGTAAGCAAAAAATTCATATGATACACTTCAGAATATTTTAGGCACCTAATTACATGCAACACAAAACACCTGAAGTGGGAAACCTAAATCCTCTGCCTAGTTAATGGAGACATTTCCAGATAAACTGCATTTAAAACTAACATTTAACTAACATTTAACTAACATTTAAAATCAGATGGCGTGAATGCACCAGTAATTATCCACTTTGCTGACAAAACCAACAAGGAGGTAATAAGAGTCAGTCTTGCCTAGAGACAGAGCACTAACTGGGAAGCAGGATGTGTGGATTTGTTTCCTATCTATATTGAATGACCTCCACACGTTAATCTTTCCGGGGATATTAGCCCACGGTTTTCCAGTCCTACTGTACTGGGGCTCCAGCTAATAAAGTATGCTGTTGTCCACCTACTTGTCACAAGTGGTTGTTCCAGCACTTCTCTCTTTCCCCATGACCAGAAGCACTTCTGTGATGAATCTGATGCTGAGAAGTTTCTAAATACGTTAGACATTCCTGAGCTATAGTACCGAGGAACACTGGCATATTGGCATCTCAGGACGTTTCTAGTACATCAGCAGTTCAACCTGAGGTTTGTGATCCCAGTTTCCTTTTGCAGTCATTTGTTTATTCTTATGACATTGTGGCAATCATTCTCCCACTGATGATGTGTTTTTCTTTGTGTCCTGTAGCCACTTACACTTCGGCAGCATGTCTTTATCGTGCATACCTGATGTACTTCGAAACACCACATCAAAGCATCTCACCGCACAAGCAGTTTAGCTCAATGCCACGCCATACCATTCATTAATAGTTCGACCCCTTGCTTCCTCAGCTTTAAATCCATAGCAGAAATTTTGTTTCACCCATTACCAGCTACCAAGCCAACATATCACTTTAGCTCTGACTTGTATATCTCTGCTTTAGACTACAATCGGGATCAGATAGCTTCCTAAATCTACAGAGTTTATTGATTAGGACTACAGAGATGATAATCCATCAGGAAGCGATAAAGCAAGCTAATCCATTTGCTTCGATACATCTATATGTACAGACAGGTTTTTTAAAACATACAGATCCATAAAAATATTTCACATACCCACCAAAATTTTATACGTCAGTGTTTGCTGCTTTTATAACTGATTTTGAACTAAGCATTCCAGAAATTTAGAAAAACTTAGAGGTCACTGTTCCAACCTGGCATTTTTCCTGGGAATTGCTAGGATTATTTGCTTTGTTCAGTCTTTCCTTGTGCTTCTACACCTACTGCAAACAAGGGTTACGCCATTGGTGTCAACCTAAAAGAGAGCATCCTGAGAACACGGTTGATAATAACAGAATTTATCTCAAGCATAAAGCTTTGTGGATATACGAAGCACTAACAAAGACGACATTCTGCAGAGACCAGGCTACCAGCCTTGAGTAGCTAATCTGTTCTGCGAAACAGTTAGCAGCCCAATTGCAGGGGCAGCAAGCTCCAGGGCTGCCCATCAGTCAGCCTCAGAGCCATTGCATTAAAATCCTAGAGAAACAGTCAACAGAAATTGACTGCTTTATTATTTGTCACTCTGAGCCTTGAAGAAAATTCTGCAGGAGCGTTTATTCTCACGCTTTCTCGAGCACCTCTTGTCAGAAGTTTAAGCCAACTTGCCTGTTGGCTGAACGTGGCAGAATCTATATTAAGCTCTAACAGGACCTGAATTCTTTCTTATTTCTGTTTTAGTTAGTGATTGGGAAGAAGATGCCCAAGACACTCTTCAAGGCAGATCAGGCTATAAGTGCTCTTTCAGGCTGCCAAACCAAGGTGTCAGCTGGCTCCTCTTTGAGAAGCCCCTGGCAAACGAACTCCCCAGAGGTGAAGATAACAAACCAGACCTTTAGACAGGTGGGGCCTAATTACGCTGACTTTTCATTACCTTCAGTAGAGATACATTGACACTGATGTGGAATTAGAGTGAAGAACAGTTTGTCTCCTCCCGTAGCCAGTAAATGCCAGCCCAGATCCAGGGGTAAGACATGCACCTTGTCCAGTGCCACCAGTCAACAGATTTACGATGAATTTATACCTCTGATTCCTTTCCCACTTCTTGCCTATTGAGACATGATGTCTTCTAGGGCAAGGTCTGTCTTACACACATTTACCTGTGGACTGACGTTGCCTGAAACTATAGCAGCATTGTACTGCTGCAGCTGCATTCAAATATAAATACTCAAAATGACAGAAAAATGATTGCACCTGCATCTTATCTTTCCTGTGTGGGAAAGGGAATAAGCTGCAAAAGTAGAAGGCAAGTCTGCTGTGATACAATACTATGGCTTGTAACAGTATAGTTATTTTTGTAGGACGTTTATATTCTCAGCTGAAATACTGCTAAAAACCTCCAGTGCTGACCCAGTCTGCGCTGGAGCAGAATCTCTCACAATGCAGCTGCAATCCGGGCTGGTACCTGTGGATGTTCTGTCATGCAAATAATGAATGATGAAAAGTAATAATTGGACATAAACTGCATGCACTGTGCTGTCATGGGTAGGCAATACAAATTACTTGTGGAAATTTTTCCTCTTCCCCTGTATTCTGCTCTAGGTGACAAGCTCTTTGTTAACTTTTCCTTCACTGTTAGCAATGAGAATGTGCATATGTGGCAGCTAGTAACTCAAGCTTCCCATGGGGACAGTTAATCCTCTGCTCCTTGGTCCTGCGCTTAGTTCCCTCAGTCACTTTCCCCCTATGGATCCAGTAACAGAGCAGGAGAAGACGTGTCAGAAAGAGAACGAGAGCAATAATTAACCACAAGGAATGGAGAAACAGGACTGGTTGGAAAGAGCAAGAAACAATGCCATGTCAAACAGCAAAACATCAGTGCTTAATGGTTTAAACAAGTAACATGAAAGCCTTGTTCTTTCTTGTCCGGTGACACTGGGGTCTCCCTATCCACAGAAATATCTCTCCGTTAAAGGATAACATTAAACAATCCAATCTTTAATAAGCCACTGGAAACCCAGAGGCACAATACAGACCCCCTTTGTTTATCACAGACCTTATATGCTCAGAGGTCTTCAGATGAATGAGGTGCCAGACAGCAGTCTGGGAAGGCTGGGAGTGTTAACTCAACACCCTCCATCAGCTTCACAGAACCATCACTGCTCGCACTCAAACTCCACCCTGTCTTTCCCACAGTGGCTGAGGATAGTGAGGAAATTATTCCAAAACAATTAAAAAATCTGAAATAATTCTGTTTCTATATGAAAGTCAGGTTTCATGCCATATATTTTCTACAGGATTGACATGGAGAGAAAAAAATCTTAGCTTTGATGAGTTCAACAGTGACATTCCAGAAGGGTCACACGCTTGCCTAAGCAGGGGCATGTGGTCCTGTTTGAGATCTCCTGGGGTATCCCACAGCTTCTTGCTCATCTCATGCACATCTTTTGGAATACCTTGTGGCATCTCATATAGCTGTGAATGCCTATGTCTCGGTATCTGAATTGTTCTTCAGTCTATACTGGGCTACAACTTTACCCTAAGGCTAGTTTGTGATGAGACAGCAGAGTTTGCAGAAAACTTCTGTTTCTTGCCTGGATCATAACAGCAGTAATTCCTTGGAGAACAAAACACTGCGGAGGCACGATGAAAATGTGTGACCAACACAGAGCTCATTTACCCTCTCTGGCTTGCAGCATGGGGAGCAGGTCAGGCATTTCAACCCACAACAAGCATCAGAAGAAAAATACTTAGGTCTGGATGTCAGGTCTTTAAGTTTTTTCTTATTTGTGGGGTTAAGATTCAAAACTGTAACCTCTTAAACAGTGATTTGCCTAATGCCTAATATAAAGCCCGCCAAGTTCTGCTCTTGTACCAGTTCTACACCTGCATGGCAAGGTTAGCTTCCACATTTACACCACTAGGGCACCAACTCTACATTAATTTCATTGCAAGTGTTTGATCTAGCTGCAAAGAGGCAGATTCAAGACTGGGAACTTTTGAAGATCCATCCAAATCCTTGATTAAGACAAGGAAACCCCAAGCTACCTGTTTAATGTTTCTCTTTCAGCAGCAAACTAACATAAGGGGAAAAAAACCCTAAGATTTCTGTGTTTTGCGTGGAGGCTGGGCTGGAAGGTTCTGCTCAGGGCTTTCTTCACATCGAGGTCCAAGCACAGCCAACTGGGAGTCACTTGACTCCCAGACTTCGTGAGAGTCATGGCAACTTCCCAAGAACTCATATACTTGTTCTAAGAAAAGAGATCCACTGCTATCTTTGAAACTGAAGCAACCCAGAGCTCTGTCCCATTAGCTCCACAGGACAGATAAGTTCAAAAGCACTTTGGCAGAGAACACGTATCTGTCACCTTTCCTTTCCATGATGCCTCTCCAAGTAGAATCCTAAGCTAAACTGCAGTCTTTGATAGGATGAAAAGAAAATGTGATTTGGGAAGCTATCTGGAAAAATCTGGCCCCATTCAAGGGGCATTCAAGGTCAGGATGGAAGGTCCTCTGAGCAACCTGATCTAGTTGAAGATGTCCCTACTCATTGCTGGGGTTTTTTTTGACTAGATGACCTTAAAAGTCCCTTTTATCCCAAACTATTTTACGATTCTGTGAAATATGGCCTGCTAAAAAACTGGTTGCTAATGCACGTTGCGTCCAGAAAACTCCTTTGAGCTTACACTTCGTCAAACTAGGTGATTCCTTATGTGAAGGGTAATCCAAAAAGGTGGTGAAGAGCATGCAAACAGGTCAGCCAATCCCTGCACAAAGCGCAATCCCTCACGGAAAGGCGTTATGGAGAATTAAATGCAGGTGGGCTGGGTGAAAACTCCTCATTTACACCAGGAGAAGAGTGTATAACAGCCTCCTTTGCTCTTCCTTGCACTTACAGAATAAAGACTCCCAAAGTCTGCAAAGCTGCCAGCACAGTGTTTACACCTTGCTACAAGGACCAGCGAGCAGCAGGGTTTTGACCATGAAAACCTTCTTTGGGTTGAAATAATCACCTGAAGGGGGAGAGAGAAAACAAGTTGGCTGCAGATGTGATAGAGAAAGATACTATGATTTTTCTTGAATTTATGGAGTTAATCCATGAGAATTTACAAAACTGCCAAGCCTCTAGGAAAAACCTTGGTGTAGGATGAGTTTACACACAATAAGTTTGCCCTTCCTTCTATTTTCCACTTCTGGCAGACCCCTTAGATGGATTTGCTAGGCAGATAGATTTGGTCACTCTTTGGAATGAGTCGTCATAGTCAGGGAAGGGTTACAACCACAGATGCCCCACATTTGCAGTGCTTCTCTAAGCCTCCTATGCACACAAACAAGAGATGCTGCTGTGCCTCTCCATGTTAAGAAAGATAAAATCAGGTCACTTAAGACAGGGAGAAGAGGGAATGAAACAAAAACAGAGCTCAGAAATCACAACTAAGGGAACATCTTGTACATGTAAGAGTAATGCAAAGGGAGAAGTGAAATTCCTGCCGTCAGACTCCAGTTCCTGCACTCATTCCCTCTGTTGCCATTAGAAGGTGGGGTTTTTTTTGGTCTTTTTTTCCCCACCTACAAAAAGGGGACAGTACTTACACAATCACTTTGCAAAGTGCCCAGGAGGATTAGCTGGCTATTATTTGTCATATCAACAGAGCTCTGAAAGTGCAAAGGAGTATTTTAAATAAATAGCTCATTACCTCATTGTATTTTTTACTTCACTTCTTCCCAGGAAGATCAATTAAATTTGATTTTTCTGCCATCCCCCTAAAAAAGTGCAGGTCCCTTAACTATCTCGTCCCTGATGGACTGCCTTTACCTAAAACGACTTACACATGACACCTGCTTTTATACGACATGCATCTCTTGGTCAGTCATGTATGCAAGTCACAGTGAGCAGCACATTAAACAATAACAGATTGATTTGTATTTTAATAATCTGACCTTGTTTTAGCTGGACAGGCAATGAGGTTTTACATCCTGTCATGCCGCAGATACGACAGGTTATGGATCCTTGTTACGCTGCTGTGAATATTGAGTGACTCTAGAGAAGGTTTCAGGATTCTACCACAGAAATGGAGATCAAAATAACTTGAAATAATTTGGGGGTTTTAAATAACTTGGAAATGGCTGCAGCCTTGCTCTTCAGGCTTTAAGCTACACGAGCTTGAGAGATTTTGTGCCCTTTGCAACTAAGGACCAGGGCAAATTTATTTTCCAGCATAACCAAAGCCTATTTTATTTGTTCTAATCAGATTGACCTGAATTCAGTTGGCTTCCTCCAAGCAAAATTCACTGTAGTGCTCAAGAAAAAAACAAAACAAAAAGCCCTCACAATATCTGCCAGATGTAGTGACCCTCAGCTAAAAAAAAAAAAAAAAAGATTTTCATCAGCATATTATTTTATTCTCTTCAGCTGATTTGCTTTTGTCTCCTAAAAGCCTGTGGGACACAAAGACGGCACTAACTTTCCTCCCCATCACAATGCTCAGTGATAACGTTAGCTGACCCACTTCAGCACTGCAGTGAGTTATGCTATTAAATGACTGAAGGCAAATTGACTCTCCTGTCTTTTCACAATGGAAGTCTCAATGCATATGAAAAAACCCACTTCTTTATTGTTATCATTATGGGGGCTTACCGCTTACCAAAGGGTGCTTTCTAGGGAGAAGGAAGCTGTCATATGACCAGTGTAAAGATGGTGAATAGTAATTTAGACTGTTTATTTTGCACATTACACAAGAGAATGACTATAACAGGTCTGAATTAACAGTAGAGGGTTACTTGAGACTGTTTTACTGTCTTTGGCCAGCCCTCAATGCAGAAGGACATGTGTGATGGCTGGGGAACCTGGCCTGTGCTGCAGAAATGACAGCCTCAGAAAGCAGCCAGAAAAAAGGAAAAGGATTAAGTATAACCCTGATCCAGGTCTTTCCACGGGCTTATCCTAAAGGTGGCCCAACGGCATTCACAAGGGCAGATTGTAGCACAACTTATGTTCTTATTTTCTGATGCCATTTCCATGACTGAACAAGATGCATCCCACGGTAGACTTTGCTCATACCAGAATATGGTTCTCTGTCCTCTTTGCTTCCTGAAGTGATTGAAAGCCCTCTTCATCTTTCCACCATTCCTGAGTTGAAGGCTCACTCGTTCTCCTTCATCAGGCAATGGCAGACAATATTCCTCTCTCTCTTGTGTATGAGGGATACAGAAACAGAAATAACTGTTTGCTTTTGAACCCTGTGAGCACACACAGATATCAGTGGCTGCTCATGGCTGCTTACTGGTTCCTCCACTTTCCTCTAACACTAGCCAGGTAGGAGGTGGACTTTCCTCTTTCTCCTGTCCTGCTGGGAGGGAAGCACCAGCCTAAGCTGGTCTTGTCATCAAATCTTACTGTGTTTGGGAGTAAATGGTTGCAAATATGCTACTTAGAGAAAATAAAGATGCTGTCAGATAGACCCATCTGTTCCCCCTTGAAGTCTAGAGAGATACTCGTCTAATATGAGATGAAGAGAAAAATTGGGATGAAAAGCAACTGGCTTTAGGCTCATTTTAAAGAGGATTCCTCATTCAGTTAAAAAATATTTTGATTATTCACTGCAGGGTTGGTTCAGAGCTGGATGCATCTTCCAGGGCTAAGGAGGGAGATAGTGTCCATCCATGGCTTACTTGTAAACAGAGGACCCCCTGTATGCTGGCATTTAGTTAGGAAAAATGGAAGGGAGGGAAGGCCATCAGCTTGGTTAAATTCATTGTCAATCCATTGTTAATAGGATTAATTGATAATGATGGCTTTTTTTTTTTCCACATCAGAATGCACTTCATGCCAACAGAACATTATAATGAGAACAGAAGAGCAACGTTCCCCAGATGAAAGTAGATGGGCACATATTTTGACTACCAAGCTGGGGGAAGGGAAAGTTATCTTCATGGGTTAGGAACTCTAACAAGCGGGATGGTGTTTCCAATGATTACACTATAAACTACGTGCTGGGCATGTATTACAGTAATCTTGATCACTAGGGACTCACTAATTGGACATTTAAGATCAGGCACATAAATAAAATACCTCCAGATTGTACACAGATCACATGCACACATTCAATTCTGTTATGGCTACACTTTCTTCATGATTCCTGTTACATGGCCCATTGATAGGATTTTAAAATTTAATCCCCCAGGCCAGTGAGTCCAGAAAGTACTTCCTAAATAACATATTGCCAATACTAATCTGAATTAAGACCAGCCTGTAAATGTTGTACCATGCAATTGATTTGGCTTTGCACTTCTTACTTTGTTTTTGTTTTGTTTTTTATTCCCTTTCTTTCCATTCTTCCCAGATGATATAAAGCAATAAATGTATTTCAGAAAAAAAAAAAACCAACAAGGAGATAATTCTTATTTTGGTACTCAATCGAGAAGCAAGAGTAGTACCTCTGAGGGATTAAAAGAACACCGTTAAGCAGTTTAAGAACACAATTTTAGTTTTGTGAAAGCAATGACAGTGACAGTTTACATAGCTGGAGTGCCTTTCATTTCAGAACATCCTGAAGATCGTCACAAACTGAAATTTGTGGAGAAGTGTCATGCAGCAATCTGACTAACTTTGGCAACTCTGTAGGAACACTTAGCAACACGACAGGGAATTCTGTGAAAATGACTGTTTGGAACTAGATGATCTTTAAGGTCCTTTCCAACTTTAACCATTCTATGATCCTATGAAAAAGCCCGGTTCGTGTGCGCTGTAAAGTGAGTGAAATATACCCACTATTTCAAAATTAATTCAATTTTTAAAATGCACATATCATAGATTAAATATTCTTTCGTCCAATGAAGTAACTTTCAGTTCTTCAGCTGATCAAAATTGGTTGCTCTTCATAAATTTTTGTAGATTTGCCAAGTCTTGGCAATTTCAGCATTTTTCTTCAAAAGTCCAGTTTCAGTTGTGATCCATAACTGTGTAACTGACAATCAAATAAAAAACCAGCAACCAAAGCTGGTGGTATATTGTCACCAGGTCTTTGAGTTGGTTATTCTTATTTCTGAACAAAAATATTTCCAACTTTCCTTGCAAATAAAGTCTTAGATTATTAATTTCCTCTAGGTTATTAATAATATTCTCTTTTAAATTGTTTAAAAACTCTAAAAGAATGGAGGTATTTTAATCGTCCCCAAATACATGCATTTGTGTTTTTTTTTCCCCTAAGCAGCCTTTTATATATCTGCTTCACACACTATTTCTGCCCTCTATTTTTGGAATGTTAGGTGAATCCCAAACTTAGTACACAGCTGCACTGTTTCATTCCTTCTTGCTTGAGGCTGGGGAAAGCGTGCCTGAACAGACCCTGAGCTCTCCTTCAACATTTCTTGGTACGTACAGGTGGCACACGAAATGTTGATTATTTGTTGCTTTAGCTGTAGAAAAAGAGGAGGAAACTGTGACTCAGAGATGAACAGTTTGTAGTACTTCGTTAGGGCTGGTGTAATCAACTCATGATGTGCAGCCCTTGCTGAGGGCTGTAGACTAAATTGGGTGATGCTTTCACACTTGGTGGATGTCAGTACAAATCCCCTGAGCCAATGAGTCAACAGGATGATTCAGTCTTGCACCAAGACGGAGCAAGGCCCAGGCTCTAACCCTTATCTTCCAGATGAATGCAAGTCTTGTCCCAGATATTGCAGGACACATCTACAGTCTTACACTGACAGGGGCCAGCGACTGAGCTCTTGCATTGACTCCTTGAGTGCTGCCATTGCTTGGCTGCTGGTGTTCCATAGCCATGTTTTGGATCATTTCTGCTGGATCTCATCAAAACAAATCAGCTCCTGGGGTGCCGATGGGTATGTGAGCTTCTTGCCACTTGTCCTTTTAGTTATAGCTAAGTCATAGAATCATAGAATCACAGAATGGTTTGGCTTGGAAGGGACCTTAAAGATCATTGAGTTCCAATCCCCCTGCTGTGGGCAGGGACACCTCCCAGTAGACCAGGTTGCTCAAAGCTCCATCGAGCCTGGCTGTGAACACTTCCATGGATGGGGCAGTCACAGTTTCTCTGGACAACATGGGCCAGTGTATCACCACTCTCACAGGAAAGAATTTCTTCCTAATATCTAATCTACCCTTTTTCTGTTTAAAACCATTACCCCTTGTCCTATCGCTTCAATCCCTGATCAAGAGTCCCTCCTCATCTCTCCTGTAGGCTCCCTTTAGGTACTGGAAGGGTCTATGAGGTCTCCCTGGAGCCTTCTCTTCTCCAGGCTGAACAACCCCAACTTTCTCAGCC
>JAOXJM010000001.1:205068853-205081637 GCA_026413425.1 Tringa solitaria
GGGCAATGAGGTCTCCCCTCAGCCTCCTCTTCTCCAAACTAAACGTGCCCAGTTCCCTCAGCCTCTCCTTATAGGATTTGACATAGATATTGACTCTACCCTGAAGAATTTATAACCTGATCAGGCAAAGGGCTGGAAGAGTATTTGGGAAATACCACAACATCTGTGCTCTGTTTTCAAGCACCTCCCTAAGCGCTGTCAAGAGGCTATTGTCAGAGACAGGTAGCAGGCAGGATGGACCTTTTATTCACCTGGTTTGAGCATTAAGAGCAGCCAGAGAATAACCCATGCACTAAGGACTCAAGCGATTTGGCCAGAGCCAGGTCACCAACCAAAGAGGGCAGAGAGCCCAGGGGTTGCAACCTGGAGCCCAGGCTGGGAACTGCTGCAGTGCATCCAGGCAGGTCTCCCCCTCCCCAGGCTCTGCAGACAGCCTAATAAGACTTTCATCTGCTTTCTTTAAGAAGGGATTTCCAGTCTGTGGCAGGAGCATTGACACAGACATTTCCTGGGCTGCTTGCATCGCTGCTTCTACACATTTGACGCGGCAGAGTGGCAGGAGTAGCTGCAAAAGGCAGCCTGGTTAACACGGATAATGAACCCGTCTGCGTGTACCTGCTCAGAGCAAGCAGTGATACCGTCACATATATATTCCAGTTACATCCCGCTTGTGGAGTTTGATATTCACCTCCGTGTGATGAGACAGCCTTTAAGTCATCGCTGCCGAAATCAGCACAGACTGCTCCTCTACAGACTCCTCCAGGTTTAAGTGGGGAAAGAGTACCTCCAGAGCAGGCTGAGGAGACAAAATACAGCTGGGGCATTTCTGTTCTGCTCCCTGCAAGCCTGGAGGAAGGTGTCACCAGTGCAGGAACATGAGCCAGCGGCATTAGTCAGCTTCAGAAATGCAAGAACAGATAAAGCTTTGGCTTTACACTCCTTTGCTGCCTTGATGAAGGGTGTCTCCCACCTGTGATTCCCAGTTTGTGCCATAATCCTCACCTGCCTTAGTGTGTGTATTTTGGATACAGACATGAAAGCTGTGATGATATCTGGTTTTCAGTAGAGTTTCCCCAGCCATACCTAGCAGGTAATTTGGCTCTGGTTTATTTTGTAAATTTGATACATCATCTCTTCCTAAGGCAACTAGATGTGTTTTCCTTCATAGGGTAGAAAAGGAAGGGGTAGAGAAAAAGGTAGGGGAAGATTTAGCAAAATCTACATTAAAAAAATGATAAAATCAACTATATATATGGACCTAGTTTTTCTCATTCTTCTTTGGTTTCTTTCACATGAATGATGAACTAACACTGATTTTTATCTGCTAACTCATTTGGGATGTTGAATTTCTGATGAATCCCAGAGCAATAAGTTTTATTATTCTAACTTGCTATTACTAAACTGAGTTTTACCAAAGCAAGCTGGTGGATCTAAAAAAATATCTCCAGCCAGTTCCAGTTTTGAACTAGACCATGAAATTATAAATAATAGTCATGTCTTCTATAAGCCAGTGAAAATATGTCTGTAAAGTAATTCATTTTCGGGACACAGCTAAACTTGAGCATCTGAATGTAGTTTGGAAAGACTGCATGTGAATGCCTGTATGTGAAGGAGAAAAAACCTGAAAATTATTTAGAAGTGGTTTATGAACCTTTATTTAACTCCGTCACATGAATCTTCTTGGAATTAGGTACCCCTAAATGCCTGTGAAGAACTGCAGCTATTTGAAATCATGATGCTAAAGTGAAAAACATCCTTTCGCCTTGAATGCAAGAATCAATACTGATCCCCTTTACTGTGTGGTAGCACATTTCAAGGTCAGTCTGCCACTGGCAATGTGGAGCCAAGATACATGCTGCAGTGCCAGTCTTTTATTTTAATTTTCCCTCATTTGTCTGGAGCAAAATATATACGACCTATATCTTGGCAATTCCCTTTTTCCTAATCAACTCAGATTCCACAGTCCTGAAACTCAACCGCTTTCTTCCTTGATCTCTTCCCTCTTGAAAATGTCCTGTCTCTTTTTATCTGTTTCTCTTCTCAGTACCTTCTCTTTTAAACTCAGAAATTCCCTCACCCAAAACCACAGCCCTCAGTAACATTTCTGCCATGACCATTCAAGTTTTTAGAATTCAGGTTCAATCCACCAGTGGGAAACATTACTTCTTACAACTGCAGCCCAAAATTCATAAAATATGCTTTTACCCACAATATCCATATTTGGCAGAGCCATATTTGTATTAGCTCCTGTATCTACCTATCTTAGTCTTTTCAGCCATTGATGTCTTTTAATATTGACAAATGGCAAATTAAATCAGGGTCTCTGAAGAGAGGTTCCTCAATAAGTCATTAAGATGAGGAGTCACAAAACCTAATTTGGGCTGCCTTATGAAATCTGGAGATCACAGGGAAAAAAACAAGAAGTTCCATCAACTTCCAGATTTTTTTTTGTCTTGTTCACTTGTAGTCCAAAAAAGACAGGAATCTTAAATAGCATATTACATCTATTCAATTCTTTAAAAGAGTATCTGTTTAATTTAAATATATTACTGGGGGGGAGGGGGGAGGAGAAGGGGGGTTGCAATGATTTTTTGATTTAGACAGGATGTCACTGGTTGCAGGGAAACAGTTACAATTTATCTGTTTCCCTGTGTTCTTTGTCTTCTAGGGCTACGTGGTGTGAGAAGGTCTGTTCTGTTTAGGGGAACCAAACTGTGACAATCATTTTGTTCTGGGACATAGTGCTACTGCCTGGTGCTTCTGAAGATCTGGTGGCCTAAATTCAAGCACGTCTGAAGGACTTTTCTAGATGCATGAGTGAAAAAGCCACTTTCTTTCTAACTGCACTTTTTCATAAAACATGGTTATTGAGCAGGGAGTTCTGATGGCAAGGGAAGGCAGGCGCTGAACACTGGGTATGTCATTCTCTAATGCATGTTGGCATAGATTTATATAAATACTTAGTCACACATATAGAATTATACGTATATAAATAAGCTTTGTATATAAATAAGCTTTATATATAATGCTGTATGTACTGCAGTTGTCTATGTACAGAAATATGAACAGAAATGTATATTTACATATATATAAATAGGGCATGATTTGATGTTATTATTCTATACCACCAACACCTGTTGCCATGATGTAGTTACAACACCTCAAATAGCTTTTGTCAGCAGCATTAAAAAAAAGCATCCAGGGAGCTAATGCTAAACTGAATGGTCAAAATCACTTGCCAGTATAAACATATGTCTTCATAAAACATGTTTGTAGTTACAGCTACACTAGCAAATCTGTCCTTATGGAGACCATGCTTATACCCTCAAAGGAAAAATAAGCCCCATGGACGTCTCTAAATTTGTGTCATGTACAAGTGTATTTTCTTCCCCTAACAGATGACAAACCACATGGAAAACAAAAAATCAGTCACAATTTTTCAGAGCTACTTAAGAGAGTGTGCATGCTCAGTTCCCTTTCACTTTAGCAGCCATTCAAATTTTAGCTCTAATATTCTATTCTGCATTCCCAAAGCACCATGAATTTGTGATAAAGTAAATCGGCCTTATCCTGAGGATGAATGATAAACCCAAGAAAAGGCATTTCCAGACCTTTGGAAATGTAGCAAAACAACCTGCTAGTAAGAGGCACTACATCTTAGGGGGAGCGCTTCTTTCTCTTGACCAGGATGGCTTTGGTTATCAAGACATGAAGATCACTAAGAGAATCATGTAAGATTTATGAGCAACTCTCTCCAGGTGGCCCAGGAGAGGGCACTTACATGTCATTCATGGTACTCATTGTCATGTATTGCCCTTGATTATGATTCTTGGTGCTCAGAGGCAGAAGGGTTCTCCTGCAATCTGCACAGAAAACAAGGAAAAGTAGAGAAACAAAGTACTTTGCCCAAGGTCACCCTAAGTTTGAGACTCAAAATTAGAGTGCTAAACTACATGCACTGTACCCTGGAGAACAGCATTCAAATTTCACTGAAGCCTCTGGCTAAGCAAGAGAACACAAGAACAGCTTAATTTCCACTTAAAATCTCAACCTGGCCAATGTACAGCAGTTGAATTCAAAGATGCAGCCAAGTTCTGAGCCTTTTCCACTGTATGTATGACTAACAGGTCATCAGTGACTGTTTCATCAACCTTTTCATTAATTCTAAAATTAATTTTCACTTTGATTTCATTTTCTCTTTCTTGAGAACGTCCCCATTCTTGAGACATCTAAACATATCCTTATTTCCAATGGAGCCAGTAAGAGAAAAGCTTATTAACTACTTAATTTGGAGCAATGAACCTCTTAAAGTTCTCAACAAAGTTTAGCATTTCCTGATGGTTTGTGGCTTTAAGCAGAGCTCATAGCTCACAAGAAAAACAAAGCAGTAACACAGCCAGAAAGATGTGAAAGGATTTGTCTAGAATCCCCTATTTTTCAAGAGAAGAGAAACAAAGACCACCTAAATTACAAGATTTTCCCATCACTGAGATCACTAATAACCCACATACGCTGCCTTCCTCTTGTGATGAGGACCATGAACACATGTCTCTAGATGAACAGGAAACAAAGAGCTGTGGCTTCCTGTAAGATCTCATGCCCTGTTCAGGCATCCTCAACATATCTAAGCCAACCTCTGAGGTCCCTTGCTAGGCTCTGCATCCCGCTCGGGCTCCCCCGCTGACTCACCCTCTACCACAAAGCGCTTTCTGTCTTGCTCCCATCCTTTATACAACAGAATTCATTTTCCCATTTGGTATTTTATTTTGATGTTCCAGGCATAAAAAAGCAAATGGTTCCCTCAAGCCATTTCCTCTCTATGAAGCTGTGAAATAGCTTTGCAATTTTGGAGCAGTTTAAAATGCATTGTTATATTGAGAAAGAAAAGGGGAGGAGGGGGGAAGCTTCTTTTCTAACTTTGAGTACTGAATGCTATAGGAAAACCAGATTGAAATTCTTCAAATAAGGATTTCATAGCTTCTGCAGTTATCAAGGCGGATGGCTCCCTATTTGCATACTGCCATCTATATAAAAGAAATGAGAATCAACGGTTTTATTATAATTATATAGCTTGGTTTTTAGTATTAATAAGCCTATTGTTATCACTGCTGCCTTTCGAAAAAACCTCCATGTTTCTGTCATACAAACTGAAATATTGGAATTTATTTTTAAGGCATGTACTAGAAAAGTAAATCCTTTCCAAAGACTCTCCTTGGTTTGTTGCTCAGCACTGAACTAGTTTGCCAGAGATTATCACCAAGGACTGTGTTTGATCATTGGGTTTTTCAATCCTCCCTTGCTTGCTGAGCGCTGCTCAGGATGTGCAGTGCTTTATTTAAAATTCACAGCAGAAAGGAGATGCATACTTTATAGATGGTATCAGTGTCATTTTCTGTGGGACTTCAGGCAGTTCCTAGGTGCCTGGGCTGATGTTCTATTAAAATGGAACATCCTTCATTGAACCACAAAAGAAGGTGACTGATAATTAAGGTGAAAAAGCTGCTCTCCTGTCTACACTGCAGAACTCTTATCAGACATGTGAACTCTTATCAGGCGCCCTCTTATCTCTCCTCCTGTGCATCCTGTGCTGGAATCCCACACCGAACTCCCATTGAGATCAATGGGAGCTCCACTCGGGGGGTGAAAGCACAATAGCTGGTGGAGTCTCCCAAGTGTTGCTCTGCAAGCACAATGTGGTCTCAGGGACATGGTACACAGAGACAAAATATAAAAGGAAAAATCAATGGCTTTTGAGGCTGATACAATATATATGTTGTTCATATATAGCAAGGTTGTTCATTTGGCGTCACAGCCAAGAAGGAGAAGCTGAGGTTCAAAGCTGAAATACTTCAGCTCTTGATATTCACAAGGACACATTCTGATGGGGTGAAAAAAGGTTTTTTCCCCAGGGTAGAGAAATGTAAAGAAACCTGTGGCTCAGTTTCAGAGACTTTTTGCATAGGAAAAACAGAAGCATAACTTTTTCAAGCTGATAATACAAGGGAGCTTTGTGGAGAAGGTCACAGTCATAAAAGCGGGGGTTTATCTAAGCTAAATCTCAGCATGTCAGTCACTTCAACTTCAGAAATATCAGCAGGTCCTATTTGCCATCTCTGTGGCTGATCTCAATCCATTTCTTATGGGCACAGTAATAGAAGTGGGTCTTCAGGAAGAGGCTGGGGAAGGACAGATATTTGAGGTATTTGGGGGAGGTAGGCAGAGGCTTTGAACACAAGAGGCTTGAACATCAGGTGGTGTGAAAGGGAACTGTCAAAAGAGATAAAAGGTGGATGATGGAGAGTGGGAGAGAGATGTTTTACAGCCAAACAGTAAAGAGAAATTTCTAGAGCAGGCAGAAAACACAGGTATATGGTATGGCAGGAAAGAGGTTGCTGTAGTCAAGAAAGGAGATACTGAAGATTCATGGTAACTTTTTTAAAAGTATCAAGCCCACAAGAAGCTAATTCTGAGCTCGTGGTTGAATAAAACTTTGATAATACTCTTCTGTTAGGATTTTACCCTAACAACTTACTTGCATGCTTTTGAATGCTCTGAATTCCCCTTAAGCCCTGAAATTAGGCACAAGTGTAGGAAATGTTGGCCCTAAACCTTTTCTGGTAATATAAACCCGTATCTTTAAACCACTGAACCACAGCTACATTTTTGAAGAGCTATAGTCTAGGAGTTATTAGACATGTGACTCTTTCATACTGTTTTTCATGGCAACCATAGGACTACAACAGTGGCTGATACTTAAAAAAATTACTGCTGAGATTTAATCCTCTCCACGAACACAGTTATAGCTCATTCTTCACCTACCATAAAAAAGACCTCAAGTCTAGATTTATCATCTCCCTGCGTACTTGTCAGCTTGGATTATCCTGACAGGATACAAAAAACTTCAACACATACCCTCTGGTATAGAACTCATGGGCTCCCAATGTGGGAAGGATTAAGCATCATAATAGCCAAACCAAACAATTTCTTAGGGGCTTCATATAAAGTCTGTCAAACATGTTCCATAGCTCTGAGAAGAAAAACAAATGCAAATGTCAATCACCTCTAGGAAAGACAACTTCTTCTAGGTGCTCAAATGCACTAAATCAATCTATTTGTTTTCATTTGGGCAGAGTCCACAAGCTTTCACCATCTACAGAACCACGAGATGAGGGACTGTGTTTGGCATGTTTGTATCGAAAATTCCCAAGGCAGTTTACTAAACTGAAGGTACTTTAATAAAAATCAATTCAGTTGAAAGAACTTGAGCAAGAAATGAAAAAAATAGGATTGAAGTTTTGACCACTGATGAAGAAACTCGACCTTCCGCATCTTCCTTAGCCACATTTTGAGCATCATGTCTCTAACTTAACGTGTGGACACTTGGACCCACACTAGAATCCAACATAACATATACTTATTAGCTACATGCTCTGGAGGACTTAGCCAAAGTGAACACCAGACACTATAGATTAGAAGCTTGATGAGAAGTTAGTTTGGAAGAATCCAGACCTTCAAAATTGTTGACTCTTTCAGGAAGCAATACGTATGGCAATCTGAATTCCCGAAGAAACTGCACACAACAAGCTAAAGAAGACCTTATTCTTTGTCATATTTGTCAAACCCCCTTGAATCAACAAATTCCTTCCAGTATCAGAGAAAGGAGCTGAACACTGGAAGAGCTTTTGATAAGCAGTTCCTGTTTCCATGCCAACTTCAAAGGTCTGTTCCTTCATTACAGGGTTAACTTCTATCAGGAAGAAATATCCATGGTATGAAGTGAAATACATCTGCTAGCAGAGGAATTATCAAAAGAAGAGACAGTAAAATTTACTGTCTGAAAGCAGACACTAGATAAATTCAGGCTAAAATTATTTAAACTTGTAGACAGTGAGAACAGTTAAGAACTTGCCAAAAGTTCCAGTGGAGTAATCAATAATGCCATTTTTTTTTGCACTGGACGAGAAATTCTCCACCACACAAATACATAGCATGTTGTAGTTCAGAAAGGAAGCTGCTCAGGGAAATGTTGTAGTCCTTGTGACAAACAGATGCCAATGGTGCGCTCTTCTGGGTTTTTGGCTATGAGTCCTTTAGCTTGAGCATGTCTGCAGAGCAGAAACCTCCTTGTTTGTTAGACCTTGAGACAGCCTTTATGCATCGGCTCCCCTCCACCTCTTAACCTGTTTTAGGCTGAGGACTCTTATGGGGGCACTATGTCTGTATAAGCGTCTACACCTCAGAGACGCGTTCCCGTGTGGAGCGGCGTATCTAAGCATTGCTGTAACTTCAGTGGAGCCCATTTGTAACACCTCTTTTTTTCCCCCCTTGTTTCTCTTCTCTGTGGTATCTCTGCACAACTTTCTCTGTGTTAGTTAATGCAGCAAATGAGATTACACTATCTGCTACTGTTGATATGCTCAGACAGCATGTTGCCCATGTTATCAATGTCACTCTCCACCACCCTCCCTCATTCTTGCTAACTTAAACCTTTCAAAACTACTAGCCAACATGGACTGATCTATTACTAATCTCTGACAAATCCTTTGTTAATCCTTCCTCACTTGTGGCCTGATCAGTTCCTACTGAAGCCGACGGGAATTTGACTCAAAAAGGACTGAACTTAAGGCCGCGATGCACAGGCGGTGTTCGAATATGGAGTAAAAAAGTAAAAAATTGCTGCCGAACAGAATTTCAGAGAAATGGACAGACCAAGCTGCTTGTTAGCTACTAGGGCATTAATGAAACGATTGTGCATAGTGGGTGTGTGCTTCATAATATACTGCTGGATGCAACATTGCTTTTCTGGAATAGGTGGATAATTTCCATAAAAAATTGTCTTATACTATCAGGTTGGTATAGCTGGTACATGAGATATGCAGATATAGTAAAAGATTTATACCTTTGTTATAAGAATGATAAAGCTGGCCCTCGAATACACCACATCTTTTGTTAGAGAGCAACAGGAATTCTATGAGAACTCATAATTTGGTAAGTTTAATTTCCTTTTCTAACCTGTTTTTCTCCCTAGGCTGTTAGCAAATATTTTCAGATAGGAAATTTTAAAAGCCATCCTCTCACATTTTTTCAAATTCTAAGATTAATTTGTTATTAATTTTCATTCTTCATGATCCAGTAGCTACCAGGAAGAGCAATCTGGAATCAAGGTTTTCTTATTGTACACTGGACCGACAAAAATTCGAAAAATAATGTTCTGCAAATAGTATGTGCTGTCTGAATTGGGGAAGAGATTGATAAAAGCTGGAAGAAGGGGTTGAAAATGAGGGAGTGAGATCACAAAATGAGAAAATTATCTGGCACAATGAGTTTCAATTTACTTTTCAGTGCATTAATGTGAAAAGATGTTATTAACAATCACAAAAATCTCTGCTGTGATAGTTGTCACATTGCTTCATTCAAGAGTGATGTTGGTACCTAAAATCTGAAAAGAGAAAAAATTGAGTGAATCTCCAAGTGTAAGGACAATCCTGGTTTCTTTTACTTTGGAGTTAATATTTTTTGTAACAAACACGTAAACTACATCAGTGTGTTTAAAGACTAAAATCTTGCAGTCATTCATGGAACTTGGTAGTGAAAGTAGAATCCAAGTGCCTTACCCTCAAGTTTGTTCTTTATATTTTGAAATCCTCTTTCTTTAAAAAATACCAGAGAAAATATACAAACAGCCAGTGGGGAATTACCCTAAACAATTAAAAGTCAGTCATGCTTGCCAAAACAATTGACACTCTGCATTTTGCAGAGCAGAGGGACTCTTTTAGGCATATGTGTTCACTTGCTAACTTGCAGAATTTGTAAGGCGCAAATAAAGATCTGCTGTAATCTGCTGTGGTATTTCTCACCCAGGTTTTTGCTTCAACAAAATAAAATTTTATCTGAATCACTGGAGAAGTAATTAAATGTGACTGAGAATACATTCCTGTTGTGTAGTAAGTGTTATCTTAATTTTATAGATGGGGAAACTGAGGAATAGAAATAATAGCTGTTAACCCTTACTTAAGAAAAAAAATATGGAGATCTCAAAGTCTACAAACAAAACCTACTTAACTTTTGAGTTTTGTGCCCTAGACCATTTAAAGTAAGGTGTGTAACTGTAGTGCGCCTGACAAAAGATTCCTAAATACAAGGACCAATGACAGTACTTACATCTTCATTGAAAGTCTAACACTGTCTTATTGAAAGTCTACTGAAGTGCAATTTAGTTTCTATAGAAATTATGCTAACCCCTATTCTAACAGAGAAATCCTTACTACAGGACTTTTTAAAGCATCCTATAAGATTCCATACAAACGTTATGACTCTTTGTATACTCCAGAAAAGCATTTGTTAAAAACTACAAAAGTAAAAGCAAGAAAACAAGAAACATCCCATTAAATTCAGCAAAAAATTCCTATATGTGATGGATTGCCAAAAATCTAGGACATCTCTCCTAAACTCTGCCATAAGAAGGGATCTAGACATGAAACATCTCTTCCCTGTTTCGTGAGTTCCCTATGAATTAATATTAAAGTTAACAAAGCCCTTTTCTGTCCTTCCCCATACTGCTGGGTTCATTTCATGGAAATGGCACCTTGTTCTTGCCTCCTTATGTTGTAATGATAGGTCTTGACAACGGTTTTCGAGGAGGGGGTAGCAGTCATGGCTACGGGCAAAATCACAGCTTCTGAACTTCATGCTTGTCAATAGCTGTTTTAGTTTGCATTGCCGTACTAATGTGCCTTATAAATATTCCCCGGGGCTCTACACACCACCACGTTGCCGTTGTCTTATTCATCAATACAGTCAAAACAGAAGCAGATGCTGTCAGTTAAGGTCAAGGCACGCTTCTTCCACATCTCTGGAGGGAAAAGACCTCCCTCCTGTCTTAAGAAAGAAGGAAATAGTCCGTAGTCATTTAATAAGTAACTCGGGGCTCAGAATTCTCCCATGGTGACCCCAATAATTAACCTTAACTGCTGTACAGTGATTTACCCTTCATGCTGTCCTCTCCATTCTCCCCCTTTTACTTGCTCTTTTCTCCTGGAGTGTTTTTAGCGCTTGGCACCCACACTGCCACGCTGTCTGCAGGCCATGCTGTGTGAGGTGGCATCTTACAGGATAGGAAATGACAGCCCAGCTTTCATCCCAAACGAATGGAAAACCGAGTGAAAGACTGGAGTGTGAAAGGTTTGGGGAAGGATGGTCCCTACTTATCCAACAGGATGGATAAGGATGGAGGTGCTGCCCACCCACTGGAGCTTTCCCAGCGTTTCCTGCATCTAAAACTCCAGCACTACAGGTATTTTTCTGGGATCTGACAAAAATTAGCTCATCAGTTCTTAGCTTTTTTCTTTTTTTTTTTTTTTTGTGTGTGTAATTTTTGAAAATTTCATCCTAAAGCAGTGCACCCACTTGGGACTGGATTTTACAACAAAACAAACTAGATTCCCCTTAAGCTTGAAAATACATGCTACTATATACCAACAAATACAGGCCAAAAATTCCCACTGCTCTTTAACTCCTTTGAAAAGCTTGCTATGAGCTTCAGACTGGAAATCAGTGACTTCGAACATTATGGTCAGTGTGTTTCTATTTAGGCGCTGATGTGGGATTGATTTGGAAACCAAGGGGAGCTGAACACTTCAAAATATAGCTCCAGGGAAGAGTAATTTTTCACAAAGTCCTTGGCTTTCCTGCTAAGACTAGTGACAAAGCAGACATCTGGCATGTACATGGATTTCTGTGTTACATGCACTTGTGTTTGTGTAGAACTGATGGCCTTGCCCAGAGACGTTGTCTTCTCAGTGCTTAACCTTGTGCATCTTCATAAAGAATCTTGCTTTATGAGTAATCCTTCCTTGCTCTCCCTGCCTCAGCTACCACCGCCATCGTGGTTTAATCCCAGCCACTGCTTGATCGTTTCCCCTCACTGGGACTGGGGGGAGAATCGGAAGAGTAAAAGTGAGAAAACTCGTTGGCTGAGATAAAGACAGTTCAATAGGGAGAGCAAAAGCTGCACACACGAGCAAAGCAAAACAAGCAATTAATTCACTGCTTCCCATGGGCAGGCAAGCAGGGCTCCATCACATGTAATGGTCACTTGGGAAGACAAAGCGCCATCACTCCGAACATTCCCCCCTTCCTTCTTCTTCCCCTGGCTTTTTATACTGAGCATGATGTCACACGATATGGAAAATCCCTTTGGTCAGTTGGAGTCAGCTGTCCTGGCTGTACCTCCTCCCAGCTTGTGCCCCACAGCCTACTCGCTGGTGGGTCAGTGTGAGGAGCAGAAAAAGCCTCGACTGCTTAGCAACAACCAAAACCACCAGTGCAAAATCAACACTGCCTTCATCCCGAATCCAGAACATAGCGCCACACCAGTCACTGGCAAGAAAGTTAACTCCATCTGAGCTGAAACCATGACATTCCCTACCCCTTATTCTATACCATTTATGTTATGCTCAGGTCCCACACTATCCAATACATCCTCATTAACCACCACCAACCCCACTTCCTATTCTTTGATGTAATACACAGGCATCATTCCCTTAGTCTATGGACTTCCCATGTGAAATGTCTGTAAAACATCCATAAATGGCCACAAAAAGTCCACTGAGTTCATTTAGTCCATTACTTTGGCCTGCACCTGTCTCAACAGTCTTTTAGGGCAGGAGAGATAGTGTATGGCTGTGCATAGAATCATAGAATCGTAGAATTGTAGAATGGTTAGGGTTGGAAGGGACCTTAAAGATCATCCAGTTCTAACCCCCCTGCCATGGGCAGGGACACC
>JAOXJM010000001.1:205081737-205103768 GCA_026413425.1 Tringa solitaria
TCCAGCCTGGCCTTGAACACCTCCAGGGATGGGGCATCCACAACTTCTCTGGGCATGGAGTTACTGGGCACCAAAGCCAACTCAGGTCAGATGACTGCTGCACTTGCACTTATTCCTGGGCCGATCATGTTGTTTAATGGAGAAATTCTACTTCAGAGGATTACTAGCTGTCTTGAAATATACTACAGCTGTAAAGGTACTACAGCTGTATTTACAGTTGTAAATAACCAGTTTTCCAACCATTACACATAGTATCAGTGATTCACACATCATAGTTCAATGCCCTCTGTCTCAAAGCACAGTGAACCCCTTTATGGTCCCCTAATTGCTATGTGCACTTACCTAACGGAGAGGTTTGCTGTTATTTTAATACTAGTCCTCTTCTGCAAAAGACATGGCCTGTCAGAGAAGTGAGACAGCTGCCTACGCAGCCAGAGAGACTGTGATTGTCTGAGGACTTTAATAAAAGTGGCAGCAATAAGAGAAGTAAAATATAGCTTCCGTTTCTCATGCAAGCCTTGCTGGATAAAAATCTGTTGTCATTCAGTAAGCATACAAGTTACGAAGAAGACACACTGAGTGTGGAGAGAGTGGGCAGGCTTATCTGGGGACCAACAGGGGCTGCAAACCTCTGACAGCACTGCCTGGTTCTCTTTTCATAAGGGGAGACCTCTCCTGCCCCCCTCTTTCCTCTGCAATCATGTAACTCTGATTTGATAAACTGTCCTCCTGAAGATACACATTTCTGGAGGGAAGTTGTTACTCAGAATTTTCCCTGCAAACTCTGATTTCCTCGGAGATATTTATCTGGTGTGACGTCACCTTGGTGGGGATGGTTGGGTCATGCAAAGAAGTTTGGTACTTATCTGGCTGAAAGTTTTCTCGTGCAAAGATAGATACTGATGATTCTTGCTGAGTATTGATGCATGAAAAATATTAAAGTAATGTCCATCCCACTTTACGTCACGTAATAAAACACATGATAATATAAACCAACCTCAGCTTCCTAGAACCCTTTGGATGGCTGGCTCTCAGCCTGCCAGCCTATAGTTAACAAGAAACATTGAGAAAAAAGAGCCACCAAAGCCACATCTGAAGTGTAGAGTGCACACCACACTGCGAACTGGAGGAATGGCAACATCTGGACTTGTGTTATGACAAAGGACCATCCTAAAGCCAGCTCATGCAGATGTGATTGGCTCCAAGGAAGCTTACAATGCTCATCCTTAACCTAAAGAAACGAAGCATGCTCCAGAAAGCAAAACAGAGTTAAAATATGTATTTGATTTAGTATGAAGTGGGGGCAGGAAGAAGAATGTGAAACTTTCCATTGGTTTATTAAATTCTCCTTTTTAAAGTTGTTTCTGTTCAAATGAGAGACTTGCCAGTTTAGCTAAGCCAATAACTTCAGAGCCAAATGTGTTCAGTTCCAGTGCCATCAAGAAGGATAGATTATAGAGCGGCTGCTCATTTATGTGTTTGTTCTGATGAAATACAGACATTTATCTTTGTGGAACTAGTAAAACAATTGCATCATTTTCCACTGCAAATTGAATCAATGCACCCAGCGGCTGCTGAGTGAGGAGCAGAGCTGAAAACTGTATCTTCTGCTATGCAGCCACTCTGATGGTAATAACCGCTTTGCATTCATCTGCAGTGCCTTCATCTTTCCTGTCCATTCTCAAGCTTCTTTCAACATACAACAACAACAAAAAAAGAGCTTGCTTATTTTTTTTTTCTCCACAACCCCCTGTTTTTGAGCCTGAGGGCCTAAATACTGGTGATCCTTTGTCCAAGTACAAATTGCTGTGGAGACTACCATGCCCCCACACAAAATACGGGTCCCACCTGGAATTCCTCCCAATGCTTAGAGGTATTTGCCCCTGGGATTTTCACTCTCCTTACAGAACATCAAACACTGCTCCATTCTCTTGTCAGACCCCACACAGAGCAAGCCATTTGGTAAAAAATCATAGCCGTTTATTCAAACAAAGAAGACAAGGACACTTCCTTTGAAAGCTTGTGCCCCCTGGGCAAGTCTAAATGTCTGGAATTGCCTATCAAAGTGTAATCACTACCATAAACAAAAAAGACTGCTCCAGATAGTACAGCTTTGTGTGGGGAAGGAAGCAAGTGCTATGATACATATGGTGGAACTGCCGAAAAAGCTGTGTAGAAATACAACAAATGTTAATTATAAACAGGTTCTTAATGATATTCCCATGATACGATTATTGACTACTAATATCACTAATGTTCTTGAGGTCTCCAGGTAGGACCTTCGAGGTGGATTTTAGTCACCTGGGTGTTATTCTGGTTGGTGTTCATCTGCCACCCCAGAGGGTGGTGGATGTCTTACAGATCCTGTGTCATAGCTATCATTCCAAGGCGGAAAGCTCAGATACTGCTGGACTTCTACAGAGGCAGGAGATACCCATGTTTATGCACCTGAATGCCACCTGTGAAAACAAGAGAGTCCCTCCTAGTGAGGAACTTTGCCACTGACAAATTATTAGTCAAGAGGTAAGAGATGAACTCAGGCAGGCAGAAGGGTGTCCACAGGAAACTGATGAAACCCTAGCACAGTTCTCCTGTCACAGCTGGCCCACAGCTGGCCGATGGGTGGGACTTCTTTACCATCCAGTGAAGGACGACTTCAAAAGTTATCTCAGGTAGGACTGTGATGCAGCTGTTCTTGTATTAAGGGGTAAAGTCTCCCCTAAGCAACACTGTCAGCAGCAGAGGAAGAAAACATGGAGGTGCCTGCAGCACTGCTATAAGTACATTAACAAATAAATTCCCTGGAAGTGTTCAAGACCAGGCTGGATGGGGCTTTGAGCAACCTGGTCTGGTGGAAGGTGTCCCTGCCTGTGGCAGGAGGGTTGGAACTGGATGATCTTTAACGTCCCTTCCAACCCTAACCATTATATGATTTTATGATTAAGCAGAACACATTGCAAATGTTTGCTTTGTTTTTTTATTTTTTATTTTTTTTTTAATTATGTCTTTCAACTTCTATTTCTATAACTCTGGAGCAAGAAAAAATAGTCCTGCAAAGAAACAACAGTGAAGTGTCTAACTATGAAAGCAAACAGTACTCTAAAGCTGATCTTGGAAATGCACATATTTATGCTGTGACGGATGATTTTAAAAATCTCCAGCTGGATTAGGTAGCTGTCCTCTTTCCACAACTTGTCTCATTCCTGAAATGTTTTTGTTTTGTAAATCTGTAGTTCCTGATTTTATTTATGCACATTCCAGTAGTGTCTAGAGATTCTAAACAACACTATTGGTGCCTACCATACAAACCTAGATAAATGACAGTGTTTTCCCTGAAGGCTAGTAGAAATAGGGAAAAGATGCATCTGTGGTACAGAACACAGCAGAAAGGAAAAAGCTGTCATGAGGAAGGATCCAAAGGAAAGCCAAGATTTGCAAAAGTGTTTGGTTGTTTATAGGGCCTCAGGGTTTAGCTACTCCAGCTGAGATGCTTCCAAAGGGGGTTGATAATGCGAAGCATTCATTGCCATAAAACAGTATTTGAGCCTGCCTCAAGTTAGTCCCTTATAACACCAGGAACTGAAGATCTTTCTTACACTTCTAAAGTATCCTCAGTTTAGACTTCCACAAATTAATCTTCATCCAGTACTAATGGTGCCCAGTCCTGGCTCTTAAAAATGCACACATAAATAGTTCACAGTTATGTTGCCTACAGGTTTTTCTAGTTATTAGGAGAAAAACAACAAACAGTGAAATAAAGTGAAAATATGCTTTGAAAGAGGCAACATTTGTGGGGAGAGATTTGATCTTTTATTAGTCCAGCAGATAAAGTTGGAAAAAATGAATGAGCTCAGGCATATGTTTAGGTGTGAAACAGAAGCAGGAAAATTCAAGCTAAATCAAAACTGGGAATAATTGCTCCAAAGTTATCATTCTACAATACTTTGTCTTTGGCAGAAAAGTTGGTGTAAGAGTTTGTGCTCCCAGGCACTCAGTCCGGCTGGATCCCTGCTTCTCTCTGTTCATTGAGTTGGGCCAATGCACCATCTGTGTGACTGTGGTTTAAAGTGTATTAAATTATGTTGATTTAAAAGTGTTGTTTCTTTCTTTTTTTTTTTAATCTGAATTATTTGAACGACTGGATACACAGCATGGCCTATAAACAGCATAACAAAAGGGGGCAGTGGATTCTGCAGAAGAAACAAGAAGATGGGGATAAGAATTTCTTAAGTGGCTTTAGTGCCAAAGGCAACATGCCGGGTTATTACACACTTGAGTTTAATTAATCTGTGTTACTCAATTAGAAAATTCGAGAGGAAAAAGAATGCTAATGCTTTTTGAGCAGAGGGAGCTGCTGGCCAAAAGGGAGATGATTTGCCTGGATAGAAGAGAAACAGGGATTCGTTTAGCTATCCAAGGCACTAGTCTGAGGATTGTATTGCACTTCGTTGAAAATATTCACAGTGTTCACCTGTGTCCTGTATCGAAATATCCTTCAGAAGATAGTTCCAGGTCATTCACCAGTGCATCAGCAGGGCTTCACTGCTCACTTCTACATATGGGCAACAGCATGAAACCCGCGCTGTCTGCCAAGCAGCCCATATATCAGAATTTACCTGGCTCTGCCGCCACTGCTGCTGCTTTTTCTCCCCCTGTAGAATGCCACAGGCTACAGACGGATGAAACGGGAAATATTATAGCCTTTCAAAAGACCAGTGTAACTCTTAAGGGGAAATTATCCTTTGATTGTACAACAGAGATTCCTGAACACAGCTGATATTAGGAAACACCCATGTAACACTACCTTCAATAAAGAGGCACAACAAAACATAAGTGTTTCTCAAGTCAAAAGAATGAAACCTGGCAGCTTTGCACGGCTGCTTGGCAAGGAATATGAGTGCTCTAAAGTGGCTGGTTAAATGCTAGAATTATAATGGGAACTGGAAATGGAAAAGTCTGGAAACCTTCTAACTTTGGAGGTGGAGAGCTATTTTTTGTTTCTCCTGGCCGATGTATAATGAGACACTATGGCTGCTCTCTCTTGCTGTTCTTTTGTACAAATACATGCCACGAATAGGAGCAGACAGCTGCAGAAAAATCCATCAAGGGCTATTAAACACAAAGATACCACCTCTGGCACAAGGAGTCCCAGAATAGCAGATTGCTGGGAGCTCTGGGAGGCGGTCCAGGGGAATTGCAGTGTGTCCATCCTGCACCCCCATCTCCGTACGACCAAGATCGGGTACTGCACTGGCAGCTTCTGCCCTTACCCAGTACAGCTTTTTGTATGCTCTGGTGTTGAATGATCCCTTTGTAATATTGCATCCACCAGGCACATTTTGAAACAGATGTTTTTACAAAGATGCCTGCATGAATGACTTGGACTGGTTAAAGTGGCTTTCAGAAAAAGCCACCTCCACATTCAGTGAAATCCACCCTTGGCAGGAGCTTACAGGTTGTTGTCTCCATACCACACTAAATCCCCATTGAATACAGTTATACAGCCCAAGGCTGGGTCCCACTGAAAAATATGGATGTTAAAATTATGTCTTTTAAAGTGCAAAGGTATTTGGATGCCAGGAAGAGAAAGCTCTTTCAGGTCAGCCTCTACTTACAAGTTACCCATCTGCTTCGCTGTGAGGATTCAGGGCTCAGTATTAATCTCAAACCTCACACTTAACCAAGCATTTAGCCAAGTCCCTGTAGTCTGTTCAGAAAAGAAAAGAAAAGAAAGCAGATCTAGCTTATTTAGACAACAGAATACTATTTTCTTTCCTTGTTTTTCTACATATAAGAAAAAGCCTGAAAAGAATTTGCTCTCCAATCTAGGAGTAAAAAAACTCCACCTTTGAGCAGAGGCCAACCTCAGAAAGTTTCATTGGATGCAATGATCTTTTCAGAAACATTATCAGCAAGAAGAAGTAAAGAACTATAAAGAAGAATAATCTGTAACCTGAAATGTAACAGTGAGCCCCGACAGAAAAATGTGGCTTATATATTTGTACATGCACATACACACATGTATGTAATAATGATCCAAAGTTATTCAGAAAATAAAAAGATCAACACATAAAGATGAAAGGGAACATTAGAATAAAATAGTGGGGGGAAAAACCCCAAGATATTTATCAGGTCATCATCTAACCATCATCTTTTAAAATTTTCATCCTGTAGCTTTCATCATGGACCTGGTCAGGTCAGCAGTCCCAAAAGACAGAGTTTTGGGAAGTTCATAACCAGACAGGAGGCCTATAAGTGTTAGGCACCCCAATCCTGTTGAGTTTAGCCTGGATTTGGGACACTCAAGAGTTGTAAACTCTTTTAATGTCCAGCTGCAGGTGTCAGTGCCTAAAAGCTCTGGCCACTTACTGTTTTTTAGAAACTTGTGTGACCCTTTTGTCAAACTCTGTGACATTTTAAAAGTTGAATAGAGTGAGTCAGAACAACAGACTTTTTGAGTCCATAAAGCAGCTGCCATATGGGAAAAGTTAAAAAAGAAACAGGCACACATGTAAGACAGCATGAGGAATGATGGCTTTGCTTGGCCTGGGCAGCGCTTGTCCTCTCCTCGAAGGATTTTCAGCTTCCCCGGCAATCAATCCAAGCACTAAATTTGCCGCGTCTTGCCTTTGTTAAAGAAAATCTACCAGTAAATCCCCATAAGAGTTTGTGTAACCCAGATCAGTCAGTTATTTCTCTCTCCCTCAGCATTCACGGCTTAACCAGCTGGCTCTCGTGGTGCCCGGGCACGCACCGTGTTAGCCACCGACGGCCGATGGAGACAGCCTTGCAAGTTGCTTTCGTGTTGCATTTCTAGGAGGCAGACGCACTGCAAAAGCTCCCAGAATATACTTTTGTGTGTGTGTGTGTAAGAACAAATAAGCAGGAAAGCCCCAAAGTAATTTGTTTTCTTTTATGCTAAACAGGAAGATGTATGGGAAGAGGAACACTGCTTATTAATCCCAACCAAACACTCAACTCCAGCTGAGCAAACTCTGCCATTTGGTGGACTGAATTTCTTAATCAGGAAAACATATGGGGAGGCAGTTTTCAGCAACTGAGACAGGAGCTTTTGCAAATGCTTTCCAATTGGTGCAGACCAGAAAGACAGCACAGTTTGCATAAAAAAACAGGAAATCTTTTTGCTTTTTTCCCTTGCACGAGCAAATTAATGTTAAGGGAATTCAACAGCTTCCCTGTCGTGTCATGAGAGCAGCAGAACCGGTAAAGATGGCTCAATTACAAAAATAAGAAAGTTGTATACAAGCCGAAAACCAAATGAAGCAAAACTAACCCGTGCTTCTGTTCTGCTCATCCGCCCCCCCACCCCGGGAATGTATGTTAAGAAAACGGCTCAAAATCTGGAATCTCTTGCCAGGGAAAAGAGGCAGAGAACAACTAAATGTAGCCCAATATCTGGCAAAAGCAAAGCTTTGAAAGGAAACCTGATGCATTATGCCAGCAGGTTTATCTACCCAGTAGAATCTTTCCTTCCTTAGTGAAGCAGAACCAAACGTCCAAGCACAACATTTGTGGCCACTGTGCTGGTGAAGACACAATCTCCCAGAAGACTTCAAAAGCTAATCTATTGAATATTTGTGATCATATATGGGACCAGCACTAAGGCCACCAGCTCCTGCCTGTGATCAAAGAGGTTACGAGGAGATGGAGCAGATGCTACGGTGCAGGTGCATTCTGGTAGAACAATTCCTCTGTGCTCTGTGGAGCTTAAAAGACATTCTAAGTGCCCCAGAACTTACAGTCAGAGAAACAGGTAAACCCTGCAGGTCAGTAAATATATGCAGAAACAATGTCCCTAAGTTATGTAGAAAGGGACAATTAACAGTTCTGTAGTACGTTAGAGTGACTAAGTATATTAAATATATGACATTGCTGGCATTTAAAGTGGGCAGAGGGTGAGAAATTAACTCTAGAATTTCAACATGATTTGGTCAACAGCTTTTTTTTTTGTTGTTCTTGTTATCTATCAATATTCAGCATTTCACCAAATTTTTTATAAAAATCATGTGCAAAGCCTTGATTTAAAGAGAAGGGACGCAGGTGTAAGGCTGCTTGTAAAGATATATGGAAACTGAGGATTAGCACCCCAAGAGATTTCTGCAATGAAGGGACATGTGTCATTAATCTATTCACAACCAGCAAACCCTGGGGGTGAAACTGAGCGACTAACTGGAACACGTCCTTGACCAGACAATGGTAGCAGGTAGGTACCTAGAATCTGCAGAGGGGCCCTAACTCTTGGATTTATATATAATAAAACTCTATATGCAGCATTAATTACATTACAAAGTACGGCTTGCAATTAATTCATAAACTGCTCTGTAAAAGCAGCTGAATTGCTCTTTTTTCACCCCATCAAGGGAAGTTGTGTGATCTGACCTTCCCACTACGATCTCATTCTTCTTAGATGCTTGCTTACTGGTAGAAAAGCATATTATGCTGTAGGCAAGCCCCATCCTGCCTTCCTTTCACAACAGCGTAGGATCAAGAGTAACCCCCTGCCAAGAAGAAATGGCCTGACCCTGCTGTGAAAGAGAGATGAGCAAGGCCAGATGGATACCCAACACCACATTGAGCACTAAGGGCTGGAGGGAGCAGGACACCAGAAGAAAAAGGGCTTTGCTGATCTCACCATGACGTAACTGCAGGGAATTTTTCACCTTCTCCAGGCACTGCACCAACATCTGTTTGTCACTGATATTAATACAGTAGCTTCATGGGCATGACTGAATTAGATGGCCCCATCAGAAGTCAGCGTGAAAGCAGCCAGAAGCACTAGCTGGCACTGCAAGGTGAGGAGGAGGGGGACAGGGAGGGTCAGAAATGTGCCTGACCATCAACAAGATATATGGTCTTGAACAAAGTGGGAGCTGTCTTCAGACAAGGGTCACAAAAATGGGACCACAAACCCTAAGAAGAGCCCTCCTGGTGAGTTCAGAAGTTTGAGGGGGAAAAAAAGCGTGATGACAAATTTGCTACCTGTCAACCTGTCACTCCAGCTTGTAAAATCACAGCCCAGGTGTCATCCAGCAGTGAAGCTCTGTTTTGCTTTCATTTGGTATAGGAACTCGCATCATCCTCCTTAGAGGGGGTTTCTGACTATTTTAAAGCATACGTTTTAAAGGACATTATCCGTCTCGATTTAGTCTTAATGCTCAGAAGACTATAAGTTTTGTGGGTTTGAACAAGATTCATCTCTCCTATCTTTAAACATCTATAAAGTACATCTCCACGTTTGAGCTGGTCCTTTGATATTCACTTTAGAGCAAAGGAAGGTGCTTCTGGGGCACAATTCATCCCATCCCAAGGTAGACATCTAAAACAGGTCAGAGAAATCACACCTGAAAGTGTCTATTTCCCCCCTCAATTGACTGCAGGAGTTTAGTTGAGGAGCTCACATGCAGAAAACTACTCTGAAACATCTGAAGCTGGAGGAGGCAAATCCCACCCTAGAATTAATCTCTCCCAAGAGCTGCCAAAGTTCTTCACCGAAACTCTTTGAGGCTGGGAATTATTTAGACTGCAAAGCTTTAGGGGGTCTCTTACTGTGGGCTTGAAAAGTTATTGACATATTGGAAACTCAGCTTCAGCAAAAGCCTTTGCACACTGTAGTGCTACTACCTGGTGGGAGTTCCACGTGATTGCTGTTTAAAGGAAAAAGAAGCAAGATCTGTTGTTTGTCACTAAACATGGTCCCACTCTCCAATATGCAAAATCCCACAGCTAACAAGTCTAGTTTTCACCTAAATTACCCTAATGCAATGAGAAGTGGTACCACCAAAAAGTATAGAATTATATTGCTCTAAACCTCAGAGAAAGTAAACCCAGAATCAGGCTTATTCCATTCCACATCAATTTTTACATTTTCCTTGTGTTCAGCTCTCAAAATGATTCAAATATTGATGGCATGCAGGCGTGAAGTGCTATAAAATGTCAGCTTTGATGTTCTTTCAATTCTGCTAATTGTGACTTGGTACCCTTTGCCTCTCATTTGTACATTTAAAACATATTCAGTTCCCCTCTAGCAAAATTATCTTGCCAAAGAAGATTCACTTGAAAGATTCAATCATTATTGTTATCTTGGGCTCACAACCTTATCTGAGGAAAAGATAAATAAAATTGTTTAGATAATGCAGCAAGAGAATTTAATAAAACCTATAGTAAATACAAATGTTTAAAAATTTTAAATACTTTTAATAAAAATCCTTCGTCTTACTTGCTTGAAGAATTTTTGTCCTTTCAGTAAGCTTGAAAGTTTTGGCCAAAGAACATAAATCTATTAAGCATTTTAAAAGTCAATCTGATCTAAACCTGTTTATAAGATTTCTCAAAAGTAATTTCTCAGAATAATATTACTAGGTTGTTTTTTTTTTCACACATAACAGCTGCATTGCCTGAAATTTGTAATCCGTAACAGTGTCATCACCATTTCTTTGCTCTTCCATGATGCAAGTCAGTAAGAGCATTTCCAAGCTCACTGGTTCTGTATTTCAGTCCTTACATCAGGGTTTCTTTTTCTATGATACAGACACAATAGATGTCATAGACATGTCTATGATATAGAAGAGCAACCCTGAGCACAGCCTGTTTCTCAGCCTTCTCAGTGTGTGGCTACATCATGACACTGAGTGGATTTCTTGTGAGAAGCTCAAAGAACCATAGAATCATAAAATCATTTTGGTTGGAAGAGACCTTTAAGATCATCAAGTCCAACCATCAGCCTAACACTGACAAGTTACCACTAAACCATGTCTCAGCATCACATCCACTCGTCTTTTAAATACCTCCAGGGATGGTGACTCAACTGCTTCCTTGGCAGACTTTTCCAAGGCTTTCAGTAGAGAAACAATTTCAATAAAGAAATATTTTCTAATATCCATCCTAAACCTCCCCTGGTGCAACTTGAGGCCATTTCCTCTTTTTCTATCACTTGTTACTTGGGAGGAGACCAATCCCTGCTTCTCTAAAACCTCATTTGAGGTAGTTGTAGAGAGCAAGAAGGTCTCCCCCCAGCTTCGTTTTCTCCATGCTGAACAATCCCAGTTCCCTCAGCTGCTCCTCATGAGGTTTATTCTCCAGACCCTTCATCAGCTTCCTTGTCCTTCTCTGGGTATGCTTACATATGCCATCACATGTTGGGAGGTATGTGGGAACATGGCATCTCGACTTCTTTGGTGGAAACCCCATGGCAGGGCTGGGGCCTTGCCTGTGGTGCTGCATCTCGCACAGGCAGATAGCCTGATCTCTTGGGTGAGCTCAGAACAGTTCCCAAAGTACAGGGACCTTTTGGGAAGAGAGGACCCAAATACAGCACCTCTCTGTGAGGGTCAAACACAAGAGCTGCTGGTGAGATGAGAAGTTTTCCACACATCAATGAAGAATAAAACCAGGCGTGATAGCAGTGTCACAATAGCTGTCATGGTAAGGCAGAAACTGGAGTTCTGCTGTGCCCTAATATTAATATATGATATTTCCATCCAGAAGGCATATTACCACAGTGTTACAAAATGGAGGATGCTCACATCCCCTGAGGATGTCAGAGGAACAAGAATCTAAGACAGAAAATGAAATAAACTTCTGTATTTCAGTCCCAAGTTCATCACACACACACGTACGTGTACATATAAAAAAGTACCCAAAGAGGGTGGATGGGAAAAAATATTTTCAAGAATATTAAAAATGACCACCTTCTAACCCTCCAGAGCCCTAAATATAACACAGAGAAGCCACATATTTAAGAACTCTGACTCAAAACTGACTGAGCCCTGGGAAAGATACCTGTTGATTTCACACTGCTTATAGATCAAGCTCTCCATACAAGAATACAATTTCTCTCGTTAGAGGATGTTTACATTTAATGAGGTGACTGTATTTTTTATTGTGTGTTAATTCTCCCTGTTCTTGTCATTAGAATTTTTGTTTACAATAGCGGTGAACACTTCAATAATAAAAAAATGTTGAATAGAAGCTATTAGAATTCTCTTCCTTAAGCAAAACTAAACTAAAACCAACAAAGTAATTCCAAAGTCATTAATTACTCATGCTGTTCTTCATGAGAGGCGTTTCCAAATGCAATGTCTCTAACAACTTTGTTCTACTGTTTTGACTTACGTTCACAGATTCTGTGGGGTCTAAATGAAGCAGAAGGATTAATTGCATACAGATGCATTCCTATTTTTGCTTGCCACCGTTTTTTATTATTCTTCTGTGTTTTTTTTTAAAACAAAGCCAATAAACTGAATTTACATTACACTAAGAAAGTTAAACGCAACCTGTAAGAAGTAATTACAGGCACAAAACATATGGAAATGCCATCTCTTGTTTTGGTTATATTTGCACATAATGTATGCAGAGCAAGTCATGATTAGCAGACAGGAAGCATGCTCTGTGGTTATGCAGGATTTGGTAATTGAATCCACCAAGGATAATGATGCTGACCTTCCCATTTGAAAATAAACTAAGCATTCGAGTTTTAAGTGGTTTGCGTTAATTCAAATTGCATAGACATGTCTACCCAGAGCTGCTGCTGAGAGGACACGGGACAGGTAAATAATGATTACATTAGAGTGTTTTATTAACAGCAACTAAAGTAATACTGTTTAGAGCAATGGTGTTTGGACCATATGAAACTGAAATTTGAATATATAGGGGCCATCATTTTCACTGAAGCTACACACGCTCATGCTGTATTAACTGCAAGAAGTTACCCAACAGAGCCTATGATTATGAGGTCTACCACTTGCAAACGCACACTAGTAGCTAGTTAATTCATGAGACATCAGGGTTCTTTCCTTATCTATTACCCTTCCGTCTTTCAAGGAAAAAAGATTGGAAATGCAATGGAATTTGGATAAATAAATGCAATATTTATCCTGGAGACATGGCATAGTTTGAACTATCTACCAAACCACAGGGTATTGAGGATATTTTTTTTTTCTTTTGAGGTGGTTCTCTTTCGCAGAGTTATTAACTTGGTTCTACTACTGTGGCTCAAGAACAGAGCCTATTTGTCATGCAGAAACAGACCACTGGTGTGTTAAATCTGATATCTCACCTCCACTGCAAGGTGACCCAGTTCTCAGTTCGTCCAGTTAACCCACTCCCAAGTCCACCTGTGATGTTCTTTCCTAAACCTTGAAGGCAAAGTTGCCTCAAGCCAAGGCCTGCAGCATAATTTTACTTACTGTACCACCAACTCTATGTTTCCCAGTCTGTAGTGTGACAAATCTTTCAGGGAACAGAGGAGAAAAGCAAGGACCAGTGGTGTAGAGAAAGCTGTATGGGTCCCTATTCCTAGAATCACAGCAAAAACATGTTGCTGATTGGGAGAAAAATAATGGCTAGAGCCTCTTAGCTCTTGTCTCTGCTAGGGCTACAGTCTGTCTGGAGTAATTTGATTTTTCTTCTGGGAAAAAAAATAAAGGTTAAGGATTTTTACATTTCTCTTAGATTTTTGATGTCTGCCAGCCCCGAACAGACGTGGTATCCAGTTGCCTGCATCAGGTTTGGAAATTACAGACTTTTCCATGTTGCTTGAACAGATCTGCTCTGTGGCACAGGGTTGGAAAACAAACCTTTCCCCCTGGAAATGCCAGACTTATGCATGCTCCATAGTCTCAGGCTGCAAAAGCAGAAGACCCAATTCTTGCAGCAAACACCAGGCACGCACAGGACTCACTTGGGATGTGCATTGCAAATCCAATGCGTTTAGTAAGCATTAGGTTTATTGCACATGTGCTTCACAGTCATTCACAGACATTTATGCCTGGACAATGGCAAGAAGAAATACTGCAGCTTAATTTCTGCTTTCCTTTACCCCTTGATCCAAATAAAACTAAGCCACTGACTGATTTCCACCTGGCCCTTAAAGCCGATGACTGGTGCCTGTAGGAATAGCTCAGGGAATCAAGGCTGCAAACTCTAGGAGTTTGGCCTCAGTCAGGGTATGTGTCATCCAGATCTGCAGACACATCTCTGGAGTGTCCAGCCACCAGGGTAGACTGACTCCACCATCTCTGCTAGGACACATGGGTGGGTATGACTGTTCATGGATAATTATAGAGCAAAAAGCTCCCCACAATAGCAAAATACACGGATAGCTGTTCTATGGCAGACCCATGTGCTGAAAAGGGAGTGCTTAGAATGTAAATTACTGAAAAACAGGTTAGAGGAATCACTCCGAAGCTCTATAACTGCACTGGAATTAAGTTATGTACTTAAATTTTGCATGTGTAATAAATTGGCAATATGGAATGCACAGGCTTTCACCTCTGGGTCACTGGCTTACTGCTCCATTATTTTTTATGCACAAACAGGAAAACATTATGTAGTCCTCACTTAGAGTGTATTTATGTCTCCACAACACTCTGAAAGTATGTCCAAAACCATTTTTTCAGCTCATTAGAATAACTGCAGGAGGGAATCATGATAGTCTGGGGTTTGTGAAGTGATGTAGAGGTCAAATCCATCCCAGGATCACTGTAACCAGAAGTTTTTATTAGTTATTTCCCACTCTCTGCTGTCTACAATATGGATTGATGGTCTCTGCAAGTCCAAGTGGTTAGATACATCTATCATATGTCCCTCACATGGGAATTAGGTAAAAAAAAGGAGGAAGATCACTTGCTTGTCCAGAAAAAATAACATCCTGTATATTTGAGTACAAAAGTCAAGCGTTTAGTCCAGATGATGGCCTTTTGGCCTCCCAGACAATGGTAGAGCCCTTCATCGACTGCTTCTTTCACTCTTACCCCATCTCCAAGCTCCTGGATACAAGCGGATTTAAGAATAACAACTCAACTCAAAGGCCAAAAAGAGCTTGTACAAGTGTATGGATGCACAATTGAGCTTTTCACTGTCTGCACAATGTTGCCCCTTCTCCCTTTCCCCTCCACACCAGGCTCTGCTTCCACAGAAATTCAGCAGCGACGTGGGAAGGACAAGAGCTTGAACCCTGGGGATAAAAGCAGTGATGCCAGCAGTGAGAGCTCAGTGCTAAGGCATTGAACTGTCTCGTTTTGTACAGTGTTGGTAAAGATAAAGAGATGTGGCAGAGGCAGTGGGACAGCTCTTCTTATCCACCATTGCAGGAAACAAGCAAGCAGGGTCCATCAGCCCACACCACTTGGTATGAGCCTCAGCTTCTCTTTCATGAAAAAGGTCATCAAATCTGCTGCATCATCTCTACCAACAGGAAAGAGACACAAAGACTAGAATTAGAAATGTTCCTCTCCCTTTCCCAGACTTCCCTGTTGACAGAAAGTCTGAAAGGAAATTTGAGTCATGACCTTCTTGCTTAATGAAAGACCCCTGGGATCAGCTGATAGAGGCAACTTTGCTCTTTTCAAGGGTGACTAGCACCCAAAACGAGTGCTTGTGATAGTCAAACAGAAAAGAAGAGAAATATCCACATGGAATCCCTTTCTGCCACCGATGGGCAGCACGACACACACAGACAGCCCTGGATCAAGCTGATAACAGTCTGTTCCTGTTCACAGACGAAGGAAAATGAGTCTCAAATAACCAGACCTGTCCCTGGGTTTTGATACTATCATGCACACTGCTGCTATCCAGGCTCAAAGTCATAACAGGGGTGAGCAGCGTGGCACCAAGGAGGGACAACGTGTCCATAAGAGCACATGCAGGCAAAAAAAAAAACAAAACAGAAAGAAAGAAAAGCACATCCTTTCTTATACTGACCATCCAGTTTATTTAGTATCATGATCCTTATTTTCTTATGGTATCAAATCACATGGGGCCCAAAATATGTCTTAAGTTAATAAAGGGTGAAGTCAGACACAAAAGCTACAACTATTTCACTAAATTAAACAGGGACTGGGTTTGGGCTTGAGAGCTTGAGCGTGACTGCCCACATTGTTTAATTTCAGCACCCTCTCTGGTCTGGGTTTGGTCCATAATAAGAAGCAATCTCCGAGAAAAAGCCCAGACATATTTGGGGGGATATATGAACCAGGCAAATAAAGTCAGTGCTAATGTGAGATGACAAAATGCATAGCAGACCTACAGCGAGCTAGATTCCACTTTCTCATCACCAGCTAACTATCTTGATCTTTGTTCCTTCTAAACCTCTTTTCCTAAATGACACTATTGAGACATTAAAGGATCACAGAGCAGAGGACGGTGAAATGGAATCCACAATATTAATTATGGCTCTGACACTGGTTACTGAAGAGACCTTGGTAAATCACAACCTTTCTATGTCTGCTAAGTGAGAAGATGACTATTGCAAATTCTTACCACATGTCAGGAAGGAGAAAATTAATTAATTAATGCTCAGAAAGTGCTTTGGAGATTAAGTGTGCGACTCTTGATGTCAAGCGAGCTAAATATTGTTACTGAACTCAGGTTCATACATAAGGGCAGAGGTTCCCCACAAGAGAAGCATCAAGGGTGGGAAACAAAGAATGCTCTTATAGAAAAATACTCAATGTAACTTGTTCTGAAGCTCTTTCCCAACAGCCATGTGTTTGTTTTCCTCCAGGTACAAGCTTAAAACCCTTTCCGCTAAAGGCCAGGACCGTATCAGTGTTCAGGGATATAGTATGAGCTGCAATGTTCTCCAAAACAGCTCTCATTATCATTAGAAACATATTTGTAGTTAACTGATTCATTAGGTATATGCATCACTACGTAGGGTTAGGGTTTTCTCTCTCTGTATCCTCTGAAGAGTAGTCTTTGGTAGGCAGCTAAAGAAACACTGTAAAATATGGTCAAATAGACACCAGCCCTGATCACCTATTCTCTTGCTTTTCCATATGGTACAGTCAGAAGACTGGGAGTTCAGCTCAAAGGAGATGGAAATGGGGCCATAAAGGAAGGAATAAGGGAGGGTCTGAAGGGAGGCTCTGGTTTTACCAAAGGCTAACATGAAGCTCCAGCAGTCAAAGGCAAGGCTCTCGCCCAGAGCAATAAGCAAACAACAGTGCTTTTTATTTAGTGCTTTTTATCTCCCAGTCTTCCCAGAAAATGAGCTATTTCAGAGGTCTAGCTTCTTGAACAGGTCAATCTTTCCCCCGCTAGAAAAGGAGGCAGGGATGTGCTGCTGCATAGGTGGCCACAGAAGAGATATTGGTGTGAGGAGTGGGATGAGCTAACATAATGACATATATAGGAGGGCACGGATCTTTCATCAGTGAAGCTAATCTGAATTTTGCAACAGACTGTGACAAGAATATACAGAATTGCTGTACATTGATACTCATGGATTTTAAAAGGACCTTCATAATCACCATTCTGCATTCCTGCATAACAGCTTTGAACTACATCCTATCTTTTAAGAAGATATCCTATTTTGTTTTTCAAATCCCCAGTTATTTGCAGGGTTAAATAAAACCCCTGAAAAATTGTTGCCTAATTTCAAGGATGAGGTTGTCTAGGTTCAGGCTGCATCAAGATCTTCTCAGCTCTTTTCAACAGATTGAAGAGCCACTTGCAATGTTTATTTTCTGCAAAAGTATATGAAAGGACCTAATCAAGTCTCTTTCTACTTCTTTAACTCAAACCGTATTTATGGTATTCTAAAATCTTCCATTATGTGCATGTTTCTTAATTGCTTAATCATTCTCGGGAATTTTGCCTGAACCATCCCGAGTTTTTTAACATCTCTGCCAATACCACGTGCAATATTCTCATAGCAGTGTCATCATCACAAAACACAAAGGTGATACAGCTAGTTTTACTCAAGATCCCCCAAAAGCTACATTACTTATTTTTGGCACTAATGTTCAGGGAGTGATAAACCAGGACCCCTCAAACATATCTCTGAATCACTGCGTCTGAAAATAGAATCAATCTGTGGCCTTTGTTCCTACACATTTGACTTTACTTTTGTCTCATACCCTGCTATCAAGCAGTCCAGATTGTTCTGTATCAGTGATCAGTCCTATTCATGATTTATCACTCCTTCAAACTGTGAAATCTGAAAACTTTAACAGTAATGAGTACATCTTCTTCCATGTTCCTAGAAATACCAAACAGCTGAGGCTCAGCAAATCATATGTGCTTGGCCCACTAGAAACAACCCTGCTTGATGTTCACATTCGCAAACACATTTTAAAACCTAATATTCAGCCGGGTTTTATCCTTTTAATAAGTTCTGGTTTCATTCTGGTTTCTTAATCAACATGTCATACAGCACAAAGTCAAGCCTTATAGAAGTCTGAGTCTATTGCATCAAAACTATTACCTTTCTCTACCAAACTTGTAATCTCATAAAAAAGACATCAGGATGATTTGACAAGATATATAGTTTTTTCAGAAAACTACATTGATTGGCATTAATTACATTACCCTCCTGTATGTCTTTACTATTTGAGCCCTGCATCAGCCATTTCATTATTTTGCCTGGGATCAATGTCAATCTGACAAGACTATAATTACCTGGGTTGTTCCACTTACCCTTTTAAAACATTGGTACAATGTTAGGTTTCTTTAAGCTTTGTTAAGGATTGAGGGTTTCAGGGGAGTTTTCACATCACCCCTGCCCATTTTGACATCTCAAGGCCATGGCAGAGACTGATGTCTCTATGGGTGAAGTTCCCATTACAATAATTAGTACTTCAGATCTTCCATGCTTGCAAAGACTAAAAGGTCAGCATTGGTCTCCAGAACTCCAGCCTAAAGAAGTCTGTATGAGGAGAAGCACAGGAGCATATGAAATCTCATGCGCTGAGAATGATGTTGATCTGATACCACCTCACATGTTCCCATCGCTGTGTCCATGCAGGCTCACTGTGTGGTCCTTTTCCACATTCCCTGGCCCCACACATTCCTGGCTGGGCCATGAGCTATAAGCCTGCTGTGTGTGAATTCACCAGTGAAGAGAAGCCTCCAGCCCCGCACTGACTTGCCTCTGAAGAAGGCCAGTCAAACCACAACTGGTCAAGCCAAGCTCCGGCATGGGAGAGGTTAGCTGGAGAGCAGCCAGGTGTGAGATAGCACAGAGAAGGGCCAAGTCAACATATTTCCCAGACCACTCTAAGAAACCCCCTGAGAAACATTCAAAATTGAATTTGCAGTGAAGAGTTGAGGGGGGTTTGTTTATCTTTTCTGTCTCTCCAAAGAGACTAAGATGCTGATAGAATGACGAGGCTGAGGTGCAGACTACTAGGTCCCCGTTGGGAGGAACCAGCCTTGGCAGCAAAGGTTTCCCTGAAGCAGTGTTACCAAGTCCAGGTGTATCAGGCTCAGTTTTAAGGCTGTGGCCAAGTTCACGTTTGATGGAAACAAGCACTTCTGCAACACCTCAGTTTACCCAGTGCTCACGTCAGCATTTCTCCCGTTCAATGCACTGACCTGAAGGGCGGTGGCTGAGCAGCATCTCTCTGGCTCAGAGTGATTCACAGTTGCATAAAGCTGTGTTCCTGAGACACAAAGGTCAAGATGGTTCCTTAAAACCTGCAGAAACAGGTTCTTTTTCACAGTTCTTATAGCCAGAGGTTTTGCAGCACATCAGATGTGCTCCCTAGGAGAGCAGAGATTATGTCTGGCCATGACATCTGCTCTGGGCTGTAACCAAGGTCTTAGCCTTCCACATAATTTCTTTTATTTATATTTGAAATATCTTCTTTATTAATATCTGGTTTATCCACAGTGTTTATTTCAGTCGTTGATTCCAGAACTACTTACTTAAAAAAATACTTGATTAGCCTATTAGAAAACTATCAGACTGTATAAAGCCACAAAAGAGCTGGTAATCAGCCACAAATTCATAGGTTTTACCTACATCCATGTATAAAACTGTTTCCTAGACCAAGACGACAATGCAGAGACCTGTATTTGGTACATGCTATGCAGTTTAAATTTCAAGAGAACATGGTCTGAAGTGAGAACTCATTCATGCTACTCACTGTGATGCTCCCTGTATAGTGTGGTCATCCTGCAGCATGCTCAGAGAAACAAAGCACTGTGATAAATTTTATCTGACCCACCAAAATATGGGAAAAAGCTGTATTTTCTTGTGAATTAAATGTCCTTTGAAAGTACTCCATCTACCTGATGATGTAGAAAACAAAGACAAGTAGGAATAAAAACACAGAGAAAGCATGTCCTGTGTACAATTAAATATGGCCATACTGCATATAATTTAATTAAGACACTTTAATGTGCTCCCATGTTCTTGTTGCCTAGTACCTGCACTCAGGCAGTGGTTAATTAAACATGCAGCTTAGCAATGGTGACTGCATCCCGCATTTCACAATGCCTTGTATTAAAATTTTATTTGTGACTCAAACCAAAAAAAAGTATTTATTCAGTTTTCTCATCTTGTGTAAGTGTGAAGAACTATAATCAATCCAAGAAGGTGCAGTGTTTATGTTTTTTAATATTGGATAAGACCAAGAAGAAATAAGCGTATGCAGAAAATATAAGACGGCTCTTTGGGGATCAAGCATGTAGGGAGAGAATAGACTCTGGCGCTATATCTCATTTTTGTATTTAATGTAAAATAAATAAATAAGAAAGAAATGTTGAAACATGCCTAGGTTAGAAATGAAACATCTCCTTCATAATTCATAAATGATGAACAAAATACTTCTTTTCTTTGTCTGCTGAAGACATTTAAAATACAGTTTGGAATATCTATTGTGTTTGGTGCTTTTGTTTTGTTTTGTTTTGTGTTTTGTTTTTTTTGTATAGGGATGGCAGATGTCACCTGGAATAACTGAACACTTGTATCTGAATTCACAATGTAAATAAGACCCATCACTTCTGACAGATCCAGAAGTTCCCAATTTTTCTCTTTGCTTCTGGCCCATGAAAAAAAGATATTCAGGCCTGGTATGTGTGAATAAGTGGACTTTAATGTTCTGTATCTTAACCCAGTGCTGAGCTTGTCGTTGCACCCCACACACCTATACCTAGCAGCAGCATCACAGGCTTGCATGTAAAGACCTGTAGGACACTTATTGACACATCATCAAGAAGACTCTTTGGAACGCATCTCATTATAATGTATAGAAAGATTATTGCAAAATTATTCACTTTGTCAGTACACTAAGTGGCCACATATTCAATCCCAGGCAATTAACTGCCCAACGCAGTCAATTATCTAATAATAAAACTGGACCCTTCAAGTCTTCCAACTAAATTAAAGGGTCTCCTGCAGAAGAAACAGAGTGGCCATAAAACTCCCTGCGACTTAACACTGTTAGAGGAGTCTAAACATTTCCTGAGTCCATTTGGAATATAGATTTTTTATTTTCTTCCCAAATGACCACAGGAAACAGGTTATATCATTTTAATTATTGCTGATGCTGCTCAGAGGTTCTGAGGGCAAGCCAGTAATTCCTAAAACAGGCTTCTTCTAACATGCAGTTCCTTTTCAGCAGACCTACTTCCACACTTAAACTCTCCATCCACCTTATATGCTACCTTTTTTAAGGAAGCCTTGAATATTGTGCCTAAACCACTTTAATTCTCCCCCTTCTCCCCTCTCTGTTAGTCCTCCCCCCATTGTTAACTACAAAGTCCAGATTGTGAGACTTGCAGGCTAATGGAATGTCTAATGCAGAGCAGCTGTACATTTTTAATGCAAAAGGGGAAAAATAAAGGCAGCATATGGTTTTATGTAATCTCCCTATGAATTTTTAACTGAGCGTCCTAATTCATGTCGGACAGAAAGAGCTTTTTTACTGGTCCTTTGTGGTTAGAGCCTGCTAGCATGAAGCATGCAGTACTTTAAAGCCACAGTGAGTGCAGGTGAGATTGCTCTGCAGTAGATGCTGGTGTGGATGGCACTTGGTTTGTACCGATGACTTTAAACATCACAATTCAGTGGCTGGAAAAACAAAGGGATGTATGAGCATCGGTCTTCTCTGGACATGCCTGTTGTTGAGGGTTCTGTGTAGCCCTGCATAAGCATCATAAGCACAGAGAGTACCTCAACAGCTTCCCACACTTCTTATCTTGTAAAGTGTTCACAAAGTCCAGAAGGAAAGAAGGAGAGAAAAGAAAGAAAGAAAGAAAGAAAGAAAGAAAGAAAGAAAGAAAGA
>JAOXJM010000001.1:205103868-205115541 GCA_026413425.1 Tringa solitaria
AGTTGTGGATGCCCCATCCCTGGAAGTGTTCAAGGCCAGGCTGGATGGGGCTTTGCGCAACCTGGTTAGTTGAAGATATCCCTGCCCATGGCAGGGGGGCTGGACTAGATGACCTTTAAAGGTCCCTCCTGACCCAACCCATTCTATGATTCTATATAATTGAGGGACTGATTTAATTTCTAGTTTGAATATCTGGTAGGTGAAGGAGGAAAAGACAATGTAAATTATGTATGCTATGTAGCCATTTCTAAAATTTTTGAGTGGTCAGGTATTTCAGGAACTCCTTTTTCGGGTGTGAGATTTCCAAACTAGCAGATAAATATGAAAACAATGCAGAATTCAGAGAAGAAGAAAAAGATATCTTGATATAATGCTATATATAAATGTGGCCAGAATGTTTCTGAACTTCAGCACAGTCTGAGGATCTCTGAAGCACTACTTCATAACAAACTGCATGTCCTCTGTATATCTGGAAGAAACAGGCATACAGTAAATTTTATAAAGAAGTTCACACATCAGTTAGGAGAATAAGCATCCAGACTTTTTATTTCTGATATTTTAAGTTTTGGCCCATCTCAATTAAAATCGGTTAGAAGTCAATTTCACAGCTGTTGGTTTTTAAGATCTCACAAAAATGATAATTCACTGCTAGGCAACAATTTACTTCAGTGCAGCCATTCCCAGGATAAAGCTGACACATTTTAAGTCTCTTTCCCTCTCTCTCGCCCTCCCTCACATCCATCCTTCTGTAAGCCAGAGCTGGGGAAAGGACAATGATCCTTCTTTTGAAACGTATGGGGAGGAAGGAGATTACAGATCTGTTTAACTCACCCACATCCACGTCTCTCACTGACATTATTTCCTAGGTATAAGGTGAACAGGAGCAGTCCTTGCCTTGTCTGCTGGGATCTGAACCCTCCCTGTGCTTCGCTTTGCCTATACTCAATATTGCCAGTAATGACATCCCCACAGGAAGATGAACCTGAATGCAAGGCATTCCAACACTGGAGCTTGAGAGGTTTTTTTTTTAATATGAAATCTCCTTTTTCTTGGTTAAAATATTTAGACTATATTTACATTTTGAAACCTATCCTAAGCACACTCCTGAGGGATCAGAACAAGATCAGTCCTTCGGTGGAATTTGTTTTTCAAGTAAAGGTTGAAAAAATTGTGCTGGAAACCTTAGACATGTTTTCAAGTGGATAATTAAACCGGACTGTCCCCAAGGGGGGTGGCCTTTAGTGCAAGTTGGTTGCCAGTACATGTCTATTTAATAGACTGTGTGTTATTTCTTTCAGGTTTATTTGGTTTATACTTGAGTGCATGGAATTGAAAGTAAATTGGGTAATAGGCATTACCTGAAGTTATACGGACTTGGATTGCTCACCTGGGTGAGAATGATGGGACAGAGGAATCCTGGATCCCCAAATCCAGCCAGGTGTTGCACCTGGAAATTAGTAGTGTGATGCAGAGCACCTCTGAAATGCAGCCAAGAGAGGGCTGCCACAGGGCTTGGTTCACTTCTGTGAGGAATGTGGGAAGTTTTGCCCACATTCATACATCATTTTGGAGCAAATCTCAGTCCAGCATTGCAAAACCTCAGCACTGAATCATTTCGCTCAGCCAGTATATTACTGACTTCTGGTAAATCTTAAGCCTATCTTTCCTCTGGGACAAAATTCAGTCTATTTGTATAGCAAGTAGCAAAATGATGCCTTGAACTCAATTAGTTGCTAATGTTATGTGAATGCTCATCTTTAATAACCGCAGTCTGTGGAGGCCTGACAAAGGGTAAGGTAAAAGAGAATCTGGATTTAGTTCAATCCTGATAAAAATGTGTTTCCAATACTTGGTCTAAACATTACCCAAGTTTACCTTTCCTCTCCTAAGGACCATGCTTTCAACAGTAATGAATTAACGCAGCTCCCACAAAGCCAGTGGGATTATACACGTACAGAACTAACTGATAATATTTGAAGCACATCCATTTTCGTCAACATTATTTTCACATCTTTTCCCTGATGACTGGCTTCCCCTCATTTTTACATAAGTTATTAAGTAGATCATATGCCGTCTGCCTTCAACCTTACCCTCCATTACCTACGTTTGACATGGTTAGGTCTGAAGAGGTCTACAACTTTAATTAATACATTCCCAGCAATCTACCCAACATGGAGACAGCCTATGTTTTATTATGTACAGCATTCTTGCAGTGAGTTTGTTTTGATGCAAATTATCAATTACTGTATCCCAGTGTATCACTTGCAAAGTATTTTTAGATGGCAAGACATAAATGCCACTACAGAAACACTTCTCACTTATTCCTGATGTAGATGAACATGCCTTAACTGTAGACCACTGCTAAATTAAAAAAAAAAAGAAAAAAAAGACCATTTCAAAGAGTCAAACATCTGCCCAATTCCAAAGGGCAGCATCAGAGCACTTAAACAAAAACACAGCAGGGAATTTAATCATGAGAAAACTGAAGCGAAAGAAGATTTTGTATGGGTACAGCTAGTTTTAGTTCTTTCATGGCAAAAATAAAGGGGTCAGAGAGATCAAGAGGTCACCCATTCATGGGTTAAAAAAAAAAAGAACAAAAAGGACTTTTCTATAGTCTACTATGCAGTGTTAGGAAATGTCCAGATCAGGGTTTCCCCACCCTGTATTCTACCCACCTTGAAGAATAAAGAAAACAAAATCCTTGGGCTTCAACCTCCCAGCCAGCTTTTATCATAATCCATATTATTCGCAAAATAGACTGGAGGTGACTTATGTGGTGACCTCGCACCACAATTCAAAACGAGTCTTAATGAACTAGGGTAATTCATTCCTCTGCCAGAGCTTATGAGATAAGGCAAGACCGCACTGGTGGGCTCAGCAGACTGAAATGTTAATCTTTTGTAGTCTCTGCTCCAGAGGACCCCCAGGTCAAATCCTGGTGCTGCCGAGAAGTAGCAGTGCCTTTGTTTGGAGCTGGAGAAGCACGGTTCTTGATTTCAGTGTTGCCATTCACTTTGCAGAATGTGGTGTGTATGTGTAAGTAAAAACAGCCCGTAAAGTTATTTATAACCGTACAACAGAACTATCTGTTGAAAGGCAGAGAACAAAGGCTTTATAAAAAAGGATGTTTTAGGAGGCTGAAATAAAAAAAAAAGGCAATAAGGCTGTGCTCGCAACCTGCGTTTTTGGTCATTGTCCTCCTCTCCGCGTCATTAAAAATCCACCGTGCCGTTGCTTTAAGAGTTAGCTGGAAAGAAACCCCAGTGAACTGGCTTTGATTATTCATTACAAAACAGGAATGTGTTTCTTTTGATCCTCCAGTAGCAGCAGCAAAGTATGATTTACCTTATCAAATGTGATAGCATGTAAACATCTCCCATTTTCTCCCTTCTATGCTCCTACACAAGATAGCTGCCTCTCAACTCCAGTGTATAGAGGAAACCCTGGTATTCCTTGCTTCGAAGCAGTAAAAAAAAGGTATTGAGAAATAAAAGGATGTGTTTAAAGTTGCAGTGGAAAAGTATGGAGAGGGGAATTCAATTAAAGTTCCCAGATCTCAAGTTTCTGCTTGTGCCTTTCTTTCTCTTGGCTCTGGCAAAACCAGTGAGAAGGTCCTTGGAAATCTGATCAAAAACAAGGTTGAAAAAGGAAAAGTTAGAAACTGTGGGCTTGGCCATAAACTAATGGAGAAGAGTTAGCAAGGAACAGTTTAGGAGACTTACTGGGAAAAAGGGAAGGGACATAGAGTTAAAAAAAGTGTTTTAAAGTTGATTAAATGGTTTGCCATTCTCTATTTATCTTTCAAGAAGGTAGCAAGGTGGATGTAGATGGGAAACAGAGCTTCCCTAATACAGTAACAGCAGACTCACGATTGCTGGAAAATTATATTTAAGTGGGGAAAATATACCTGGAAGCTGCTCATAGTCATCCTGACCTCAGCAAATTCATCCTGAATGTGTCATCTTGTCGGCCAGCAAAGACCTCCTGGCCAGGTCTGAGGCTGGAGTCAGCAGAGGAGAGGAAAATCTTAGTTTCCCTTAAGTCATGGAGAAAACTTTCCTTGACTTCAGTGGGGTTGTGATGATGGTCCCCAGTGAGGTGGGTACGTGTGGTGGGAGATACTTCAAACTACTGACACATTTGTGAATTTATTGGAAAATGATACTGGTATTGAAAACTACAGCTGGAGTTCTGATTTTGTGGTTAGGGCTGATACAGAAGGACCACGTCTGAGATCCTCTCAGTGTGCCCTGTCCTAAAGCTTTCCTTGTTTTTCTGGTTCTTCCTCTTCCCATGTTGAACTTGAGGCTGTTTGGATGATGAGCCACACTAGGCACCATTAACTGCCATGGAAACTACTCATCTTTCAGCTGAATGTGATCAACTCACTTGCACATTATTATTGTTGTTGTTGTTGTTATTAATAATTTTTACAAGTAGAGTCTGACTAATGCACCTGTATGTGTGGATGTTATACGGAATGGAAAGACCAATTTTCCCCTTGACTTCAGTTATAATGTGACCTTTTTCCCCTTGAGCTAATTTCTGCCAAGGGAAAAAGAGAAAAGTTGTTGTTTCCAGCCGGGAGAGGATTCTGGGATGGGGTTTGGGCAGGGTTAAGTGCCACATCACACCAGAGAGTCCAGGGGGCCCTTCCTTTTGGTGGAAACTTCAGGGAATAACCATGATTCCTCACGCAGATGCTTGGATTGGATAACTAGGGAAGCAGATATAAGGACCATAACAGAGACCAAAAGGGACTGGCCTCCAGAAGAAAAAATCCCTGCAAATATAATGTCAGTCTTCTGAAGTCAGTACATCCTGCAGACACCGTTCCCTTACACACACCCATGAGACCTGTGCGTGCCAGTGGCAATTTGGACCAAGACTCTTTTTTAACATCTTTCTTAGTCTTTTTTGCCCTCTTATTATTGTTTCTGTTGGTACTTAGCTGCACAGCTCACAGACTTATTATCAAGCCTGATCCTACAACCGATCCACGAATGGAAACTCAAGCAGAACTGGAAACTACATTTGAGTGCCTGTATTAAGAAGGTTCCTCCCTTTACTTCTGGGTAATTAAAGCTCCTCATGGTTACATTTTGTGCAGCAACAAAGAAGCATGGTTTCAACAAGCTGATGGTTATTTTCTTTTGCAGCCAAGCATTTGAAGAATATTTCCACTGTACAAGCAACTCATGTCAATGCAAGCTAGTCATCTGAGTTTGAAGAATACTGCTGCTGCAAAGGCTGCATTCCTATAAAATTATAGGGAAAGAATTTTCTTCTTCTTCATTTTTATTACCTTACTTAAATTGGATCTGTAATGACTTTTACCAAAAAAATAAAGGAGAGAGAGGAAGAAAGAAGAATTTGTACTGTGGAGCAATATACTTGGAGAGCTCAAATAAAATATACTGCTGTGTTATCTCAGAGTAATGCCCTATAATTATATCCATTCCTTTATTTCTACAAGTTTGTATATTACAATCCACTAAACCAAAAGGCCAGATCACTCAGCTACCTAGATCCCTTGCAGTCTACTTAGCCAAGGGTGAAATTAATTGAAATTCAATGGCGATATGCTGATATACAAGCGGAGGATCTTTCTCAGAGTACCATAAAAGTCTCTTTTGCTTTTGAATGGATGAGTGGTCAGATTTAGATTAGAGAACTTATATAAACACAAAAAGATAAACAGTTCCCATAGCCTTTTCTCAGATCATAAAAAATAATCGAATGCAGGGTTAGCTCTCTAAAAAGAACAATCTACAGAAAGAAAAATAAAGGAGCATCTTAAGCCCCTGCCACTGTGCACTAAAGTGTCTGCACAATAGGTTCGCTTCAGAGTGAAACCAGTTCTCCTTTTGGTTCATTTGCTGACAATGTCTGGTGGGCAGCTTTGCTCTTTGCAAATAACGGTTCAGGAATCCTGAGTGAAAGGTTCAGAGCTGGATGGAGGAGGCAATCATTCATCCGTTCCGCGATCACAAAATTTGGGCTCCCGTGTGGTGTGTGAGCAAACAGCTACACTGAAAGCAGGGATGTGAGAAGGGCTGTTGGCTCCCAGAACAAGTGTCTGAACTTGGGCCCCCAGAAGTATTTAACCAGAAATTTGCCTAGAGGGTCTTGTTGCCATTTGTCTTTGCTTCTTCCCTCTGTCTCTCAAAGGGATTCTTTTTGATGAATGATTGCTATCTGCCACTGTTCCCCTTCAGGTGAACCTTTATGCCCTTTCAACACCGTTGACTAAAGACCAGAAAGTAAAATAAAAGAAAGAAGAGGGGAAAACACCTTTGGCAGGAAGTGTTGGATATCCAGGAGAGCAAACCTGTGTCTCATTCATTGATCAGTTACTGAAAACACAAGACCGTGCCCTTAAACACCCCTGAAGCATCGCATTTAATCTCTGCCTGACTAACATGTGGAAGCAGGTTCCAAAGTAGTCGCTGTCTTGGTGGGGGTGCATTTGGGACCCAAGAAGCCACTCTCTCCAGATACCAAGTATTTATGTGAGCAGAGTCTTCTTGCCAGATCTGGATATCCTGGCTACTGAGCCAAAAAATAAGATGCTGTCTGTGACCCTGTGCCCACCTGGCTACTCGCCCTTGCTCCGGCAGCTTGATGGGAAACACTGCTCCTGGCAGAAAGATAGCATAAATGTGGGGGGCTCAGACCCCAGTGAGGTCAGGTCAAAATTTTGTTGCCAAAGATGTGATTGAAAAAGAAAAAAAAAAAAGCTTTGAGCATTAGATCGGCTTTGTTAGTCTTACCTAAGGTCCTTTCCATTAAAAAAAAAAATATCATATCTATTAGGTTTCCCTTAACTGAGGGCTGATAAAGAGACAAGCAACGTGATCAGGACTTGCCCTAATGTGTCCAATTGACTGACCTCACAAGCAACATCAAGTCTTGTCCTCTGTCAGCATTGTAGGGGTCAGCTAAGAATGACGATGTAGGAGCTGCACATTTCATGAAAAGCCAACATTGTGTAAAACCGTGTTTTCAGTACCGAATCTCTATAAGAAAGAGATATCCCTTTCTGCTTGATATTCTGATCACAGATAGACTTAACATTAGCTTTTCTAGTTCGCAGTCTCAGCCTAACCATGTGCTGGAGTAGCTGAAAAGCTGTTGTATCACTGAGCTCCTTATAGACAAGATAACCAGCACAAAATGTTCCCTTCCTCCCCCATGTCCCCCCCTCAGTGGACTGAGGAGCCGGTCCAGTGTGTTCCCCTGCCCACTAAATTGCCACTTAGAGGAAGACACTGTTAAACATGGTCACCTCTGGTGATCGTCCTTCTGCACAGTGATGAAGTCATCAGGGGGCCACTAGATAAGCCAGCTAAAGAGGGTCAAGAAGGCTGTCCTCTACTTGATAGCAGCATCTTAATAGCTTTCTAAAAACAGTGGGCCATCAAGTACCCAGACAATTTAATTTCACTTCTCAGCTGGAAAATAAGTACAGTACTTGCTTTCATTCAGAAAAGAGAGGAAAAAGGAGAACTCATCTGCCCATTGATTCATTTGTTCACTGGTTTTCTGTGTTTACTTTGACATACTGTAAGCTGCAAACTTTCAGAAAACTTTCTAAGCCAATACATGACGACACTTTGCCACCAATACTTTCCTTGACACTTTTGTAAGCTCTTAGGGTGCTTGGTTATCTTGTGATGCTACAGGAAATGTCTAGATAATATTCAGAGGTGATAGTCATGGCATGACTCTGCTTCTGCTACTGTATCTAGTAGTGATACAGTTAATAGCATTGATGTATGGTGTTGGGCACCTGTGTCTCCCCAGCCTTTTGAAACAGTCCCATGCTGAATTATTTCTCAAATTTCACACACATTGCAATAAAATGAGAGCAACTCATAGTCTTTCAGAGTTTCTTGCAGACTTGGGCAGACACTGACAGGCTCACTGTTAAAGCATATTCTGTGGTGAACGGTTAAACAAAAATCTGGCAATGGCCCAGCTTTTCCCAGCTTCCTCATAAATGGTCCAGGCCAGACATACTTTCATTTTGTTGTTAACTGAATTGAAATTATATTTCATTACCCAAACAGCAGTGTTGGGAGTTTTGTATAAGGGCTCTTTTTTGGTTCAGCTTTTACAAAGTTGCCAAGTGACCTAGATGAAGCAGAGATTTGCTTTCTGCTTCACTCGGTGTTCCTCACAATGGGTCTGAAGTCCCAGTGTACAGCCACACTAAAGATGCCAGGCACAGGGCTCCCAACAGCAAAGCCACTGATCGCCGTGAGATTAACATGGATTCGCACCAAAGCAACAGATAGAGTGGAGTGGGAAGAGCAAACCTGTGATTTGTCTGATGTATTTGGGATATGTTCTATATGGTGACTTACTTATAGTAGTATTTGAAATGTCTTTTCTTCAGTGACGCACTTTAGGCAGTGTTTTGGTATGTCTACAGCTCTTCAGCCCTTCATACTAGACTTTATGAGCTGAAGACATGTTTGCAAGTCTACAATTTCATGAAGACTCCATCAGTGATGGTATGCATGGCTTTAAACACATGAAATAATGGTTCTTACTTGCCTTGATGGAGTTGTTTTGACTGGTATACCAATGTCTGTGTAGTAATCGAAAAACTTAAATAATAAAATTAATTATTATTAGTGTGATCAGAATTGTCCTTTCTAGTTTTCTATTCTACAATACATGCTTTTCTAAATCACTGAGTGTGAAAGCTTTCAGATAAGTAAAAAAAAAGTCTGGAAATCCCTTAAAGTGCTCCCACCAATGGCGTACTGGCAGAGTCTTTTAAATTCTGTGCAACTTTGCAAGCAGAAATCTCATCAAGGTACCAAATTAAACTGTCATGCTGCTCTGTGACTCCTGAACTACTGGCACGCCCCAGCTGTAGTGCATGTTATTAATAACACCAAGTTGTCGGGAAAACAGTTTCCAGGTCATATTGTAAAGGCATCTAATTGGTAACAATGAATGACAGATTCCCTTTAAATTTCAGGAAATAACTGGATGTGCCACACATTGATGCAAAATATAGAGACAGCCAAGATGAAGGCCTAGTTTTGGCACAGCTGTACCTCACTAAGACCTTTGTCAAAAGCCAAACCAAAGTATTTGCAGAGAATCTTAACCACCTAAATACTTCATTTTCCAGGTAGGAATCAGTAGCAGGCAGTGGAGCAGGAGAATGAATAAATAATGTGGGTCACAACTGATTATTATCTTTAATCTATAATAACTAGCTAACCAAACATAAAGTAAAGGTTAAGTTCCAGAGGTGTTGAGATATTATCGACAGGTTCATATGACCAAATTAAGACCACCAAGTTTTTACCTTAGATTCCCTCTTTGGAGAGGGATTCTCCTTAGATTCTCTTTGGAGAAACAGAGGCACTGCTGGGGCATGATCCATCACATCTTAAATGCAACATCTGCAGTATTTGTGACCAATCACACCCTAAATAGAGCCTCTTCCTTAGCACCAAGCATAAACAGAGCTAAAGCTGGAGATGTCTCCAACTTAGAGGGAGCCACCTAAGTTTAAGCAAGATGAGTCCCATCCTTTGAGAATGAAGGCCACGTAAGATGTGGGCCACTCAGGAAGGTATGTGGAAGGATGCACTGCATATGCACCAGCTGAATAAGCCAAAGTGTCCCAGACTATGACTTCTCCCTCAGTGGTCACAGCTTCATGAGCAGGGATAACCAGAAGTACATAAAGCACCATTTGAATCTCTTCTGTTTATTGTTCAGCTTATTAAACCATTCTGCAACCAATTTTGTATACTAAGGTGTAACCTATGGTCCCTTGGGACGTGTCTTTAAGGCAGTCTCCAGGGACAGGGCAGACATTTGGGATTTGAACAACTTCTCATGGGATAAGTACCAAACAGGGTGCTTACATCCTGTAAGTGCAACATGACTTCTACTTTGAGGACATAGAGGGATTTAATCAGTACATGAATGTAGCCGCATCACTCTGCAGCAGGGTGGATTGTACCCTTAGTGCCTCAGCTCATCATCTGTAAAATGATTCAGAGATGCGCAGGCTCTTAGGCCAGAGGGATCTCTCACCAGTCCTTCTCAAGACACAGACAAAACAGCTATTCCCAGGAGGTGGATTAAGTCTTTTTGAAAGATAGCTAATCTTTTTTTAGAGAAACAGAATGATGATGAGTCTGCCACCTCTCTTGGTAAGGTGTTGCAATGCTTAATTACCCTCACTGCTTGCACATTCCTTCAAGGTTGAATTTTTTTAACTTCGTCTTCCAACAAATGAATCTTTTTGTGCCTTAGTTTGCAAGACCAAAAAGACCTCCCTGGCTGAAAGTTTATCTGGGCATTGGTGTCTGCAGACTGAAGCCAAGTCTCTGTCAATCTGCACTTTGATAAACAGCAGACAGTGAACTCCTTAACCTCCACATCACATAGACTGTCTCCCTGAATCTTATTTTTGAGCCTCCTCGCAGTTCTCTGAAGCTCTCCTCCATTGTTCTCCAACTGGGTGGAGGAGACACAGGAAAAGACCCTGGATGGGGACACATGTGAGGGGATCACATGGGTCTGGTAGGGTTTGACCCTTCAACAAGCAGAATGGGAACTAAACTTGGTTGCTGGGTTTCACTTGATGTCTGTACAGCTCTCCTCTGTCTCCATTCAAACCTCATCAGGGCCTGTCCTTCTCTAGTTGAATCACACGGTTCTGTCTATTTTAGAGTAGATTATATGCTCTCCATATAAATCTCTCATTTGTAACTGCTTCTTTCTCAGCTTTTAACTGTATTTACTTATTTCTCCCCTCCTGAGATCCAGAGGTTAATTGTTATATTGCACGGTTAAAAAAAATAATCTATTTTTCAGGCGTAAATTTACTACCACGCAGTTTCACTGTATAACTTATTTGTCTTGTTTTGTTAATATGGTTCCTGACAGATTAAATGGAAAAACTTGATTCACTTACTCAGTACAAAACTTTTTCTACACAAGTTTAACTAATCATATGTCTTTTCTCTCTGAATTACTGTTTCAATCTTCTCCCTCTTATGTAGAAAGTCTCTCCTCAGCTACAGCCAATTTCATCATTATTTTGCTACTTCTGTAGCATCTGTCTGAAGTTAATACTGAACACATGCAAAATTAGGCCACTATTGCACAATATTTTAAATATTATTTTTATAGCTGGTGAACATACAATGTAATATTTTGACTGCCATTGATCTGTTGTGTACAGAAGTTCTCAGTCTGTGCAACCAGAAACAACTTTTTTTACTGGGGGTGCAGGTTTGCAGGCACTCAGCAATCAGGTAATAAAACAGAAAAACTCAGAAAAGAAACCCCTGCAATCAGCTTTCTCAGATTCAGATTGTTTAAGAACTTTGAAGTTTAGTCTTGGTTACAACTAAAATTATGAAACTCAGTGGCAGTAGGGCTGCAGAAATGATACATCCCATCATGAATATTGATATGTACTGCCCCTCAGTTCCATTCTGGGGAGACTCCCCTGCGGTGCTGCCTTTCCTGGAGCCCTCAGCACAGGAGAGATGTTGACCTCTTAGAGAGGGGCCAGAGGAGGCCACGAAGATGATCTGAGATCTGGAGGCCCTCTGCTGTGTGGACAGGCTGAGAGAGTTGGAGGTGTTCAGCCTGGAGAAGAGAAGGCTCCGGGGAGACCTT
>JAOXJM010000001.1:205115641-205129645 GCA_026413425.1 Tringa solitaria
TTCAGCCTGGAGAAGAGAAGGCTCCGGGGAGACCTTAGAGCCCCTTCCAGTCCCTGAAGGGGCTCCAGGAAAGATGAGGAGGGAAGCTTTATTAAAGAGTGGAGTGATAGGACAAGGGGTAATAGCTTTAAACTAAAAACTAAAACTAAAAAAGAGGGTATATTCAGACTAGCTATCAGGAAGAAATGTTTTATAATGATGGTGGTGAGACACTGGTCCAGGTTTTCCAGAGGGGTGGTAGATGCCCCATCCCTGGAAGCATTCAGGGTCAGATTGGATGGAGCTCCGAGCAACCTGATCTAGTTGAAGATGTCCCTGCTCACTGCAGAGGGGTTGGACTAGATGACATTTTAATGTTCCTTCCAACCCAAACTATTCTATGATTATATGAGATGGAAAGAAGGCAGGTTTTTGCACAAGAAAGGGGTGCCCACTCTACTATTTTTGCCACTTACCTGAGCAAGGCAGAGAAAAGAAAGGAAAGGAAAAAAAAAAAAAGAAACCTGAAGAATTATTCATCAGCTCAGGTGAGATTGCATCTGCAAAATCTGCACTGTAGCAATTCCCGGGAAGCACTGGCAGCAACACAAGCCTGACTGGGGCCCTGCAGCTCTAATCAGCTTCCCGATGCTGTGGGCAGCTCTGCGAAAGCCGTGCCTGGCGGGAGCAAAGCTGCTACCGCAGTGATGGATGACTCCCCAGCTGCTGCTACAGGCACTGCAAGAGGGGGTTTGGAAAGGCAGGAAACAGGTTCTGGGGAGGGGAGAGATGAAAAAGGAGGCAGTGGATAAATATGTAAATAACACCTGAGGAAGACAAGCTGGGGGACTGAGAACCAAGTGGGGCTACAGGTTGTAACTGGTAAAAGAATGCGTCCAAGTCACGACACGAATCGACATCTATGTACAAAATTACCTCCCTTTATAAAAGGGAAGAAAGAAAAGAATAAGATGGCAGTGGAAATGAAAAAACAAAACAAAACAAAACAAAACAAAATAAAATAAAATAAAATAAAATAAAATAAAATAAAATAAAATAAAATAAAATAAATACCTAGGCAGATTTGTGAAAAATATACCACTGCAGAAAGGCGATGGGTAAACACGATGGGAAAACAAAGTAAAAGTGGTAAATGCAAATTCTGGTTACTAGATTTGGTAACAATAGTCTTGTTCCTGTTGGAAAAATGAGAAACTAAGGGCTGATGGAAAAAGGATACTTTAGAAAAAAATCTAGGTTCTGTCTTTAATCTGACGATGTCTTTGCCAATATGCTGGCATGGGCAAGCTACTTTAATATTGCGAGTCTCATTTCTGTTTTGCATAAAAGACAACAGTGTCAGGTACACCAAGCAGTTCATAGACATTGCTTATGTCCACACAGTCTCATTTTGAAAGTACCTTACAGTTATGGGATATTTAAGCATCAGAACAGCACTGGGAATAAATTGTATCGTTGTTGTTTTTAGAAACAGGGAAAGTAAGGCACCAGAAATGTAAGATCAGAAATTTGGCACCCATGCGCATGTTAAAATCAATAGTTCAAGGCTTAATTTAGACAGAGTGCCTGGTTGTTCAGCAGTTCATTGCAATAGTGTGGAAACAGGACTTCCCTAATGTGGGATTCCTGCTCTACTTTAAAAAATGCCAGGAATGTCAAATAGGAATTTCTCTAGTTCTAATGCAAATGATCGTAGTCTGAACCCTGTGTCTTTTTTAGAGCTATTGATACTCATCGCCTCCTGCAGAAGCTAAACTAGGTTGGGTTTCAGCTGCAAGCCTCTCTCCAGTACTCCCAAAGCTCCCTGGCCCCAGTGACCCCAAAAACCAGCACTTCACATCCACATTTCCCAGCCAGCCAGCATGAACTCTGCCTTGCTACAACTAGCATCCTGGCCCTCCTGTGAGCAGTTCTGGGCTTTCTCATCTGCCCGCAGTCTTTTTGCAGATTTTTCCTGCTGGGTTGGACTGAATACCACAGGCAGAATAGCAAAATGTACCCAAGGCAGGAGGTAAGTGCCCCTTTGCATGTGCTTCAAAGCAAGAGCACTTCTGTGGTTGTTTCGCCTCCCACCACGCCCCACGGCTCCAGAGCTGGTTCAAGGTCAAACCTGGCCTAAAAACTCTGTCCTCAACCACTTTCTTGCCCATGGGTGTAACAATTGCCCACAAGGACTAACACAGGTGCACGCAGGTTGCCTAACACAGGTCAAGCATATTTAGGGCATCACCTCTCCCTGGTAATTTCCACCCCCAGACTTCCAGGTAGCTAAAATAATAATAAAAAGTGATTGAGCTCACTCTCCATGCAAATCTGAGGTGGAAAGACACTTAGTAGGCTGTTAAACAAAGATCCCAATTATAAGCACTGGGATATCACCTCTAATAAGGCAGGAAGCAAATGGGCTCCCTTCGCTTTTCCACTCACTGCAGGGCAAAGTACCCTCCTTTGTGTACACACACACTGGGCACCACTCCTCTTAATGACACAGATGATGACAACTTGCACGGCACTCAGGCAATGTGCATTAAAGAGGTTTTATCTGCTGCAAATAAATGGTATTTTACCGTCTTTCTAGTATTTTACAAAGTTCTTCCATGAAAAACATGGGCTTGATTTACTGACATTAAATAAAGAAAAGATCTGGATAGGCATCTATCTATCCCTCCATCCATCTGTCATTAGATGTAATTTAATACTTAATGACATTTGTGATCATCATGCCATGCTTGTAATTGAAAATGAATAATTGAAATTCCAATTACCACAGGGGTCAACGTAAGGGGAATTCGTATAGTAACGTGCTAGGCAATAGCCTAAATTTGCAGTCATGTTAGGACTGCAAACAATGTGTCTCATTCTTCAATTATTTATTGGGAAATGTCGTCTTAATTTCTCTTAGCTATTTCTGCGAACAGTCAGGGCATTGTCCTGGAAGACAGAAAATCTAGACTTTCCCCATGGTCATTCAGCATCTAACTGGAGAGCCCTGGATCAGCGCTAGTGGTGGGCTCCATCTATCCTTACCAGAGCAACTGGAGGTACCACCAGCAGACCAAAGGCATTTCAATACCGGCCATGCATCTTTCAGCATGGGAGAAATGGCAAGAAAGCATAGAGCCGCACAAGACCAAGAATAGATGATACCGGTGGAACTAGCCCTAAATAATCGATCCCGGGCTTCAAACAACATCCAGTGGCAAATCATCAACATAACAAAAGAGACTCATTTTCAGGCCATTAGCTGTTTGCAGTACAAGGAACTTTTCTGGCTTTCTCAGAAATTTGATCCCCTAATGACTGCAGAAAGGGCATCAGGACAGAAAATAATTACAGTCTGTCAGACAGTCTGGCATTCAACCTTCCACATGGTCCAGCAGACAGTGTCAAAGATTTGACCTCAAGGGGGTTTAAAGCACATTGTCAGAAAATACTCATCTAAATGGTCTACAGAGCATCCTACAGCTGATCAATGTCTTAAGTGAACAATACTTAGCAGCTGCAATGTGTTTGATTAGTACATCTAACCCCTGATTGATTGGCATTCTAAATAATTAATTGCCTTGTTCGTGGGGGAACAAAATAAAACTTTAATAAGTGACAAGGATCTCAGTGTCTCTGTAGCAGGCTACAAGGATGTTAGCTCTGCTTTTCACTGGTCAGCTTAAAATTCACATATGAAACCACCTGTATTTCCATGACTGGTTTCCTAATAAACGACTTAAACCCAAGAGTTTGGCTCTGTGGCCGTTTCCCTTAAACTTGCTTCACTTCCAGAAATTTTACATATTATTTTCACTTATCTTTTAATCCAGCTGATCTTTTTAGAAAGGTGCAACAGCTTCAGGCATTAAACTCCAAATCCATGTCTTTAAAAATAGCTATGAATACAACATATGACATCTGAGTATAAGCTAGTCTCCCTTGGCTTTTCTTTGCAACCTCCAGAAGGCAACTGATTTCATCTGTCTTAAGATGCATCTCTTTTAAGTGCTGGGGTTTGTGTAGTGGCTCCTACCCAAGGTGTTAGTCTCTATGTGCCCAAACGAATCACATGGTGTCTTTGATCAACAACCTGTGGAATGACTGTGACAACTCACAGCAGACCCAGGCTCTTGGGTAGAAAAGGACATGCAGCCTGTGCTAAGCAGCTCCAGCAAGACTGTTCCTTTGTTAATAAAACCTGGAGGGACTGGTTATTTCTGAAATGTGTGCACAGCCTGACCTGAAATGCAAACAAGGTGGACTGGGATGATTTATGTCCCTTCTACAGAGATGCCAGGCTGAAAGGCAAGACAGAATCAGGCCATGGTCTACTCCTCACCCATCCCGTAATGTTCTTCTGGCTTTGCTTTGACAAAAGCAAGTGCCACTTTATAGAAGGGAAGGGAAACTGGAGATTTTGAGGGAGCTAGCTAGGAAAGGTTCTTCTGAGCACAGAAATCACCCCCTGCTTCCTCTGACAGCAGTGTTTTGTGTCCCCAACTCCAACTTCAATCCATTGCACACTCTCTCACCAAGACCTAGATTCATCTTTGCAGCAAATACATAAATAAATCCTAAATATTCCTAAATATCTGCACTCCTGGACATACATTAGTGCTTTTGCCCATATGGCGCTCAGTTATCTTGTCCTGGTCTGGGTCTCTTGCAGTACTGACATCCTGGATCCAAGGCACCAAAGGACCAACCACTCCACCGAGGCACTCAAGTCCTGAAGAGGAGTCAGGTGAAGAGGAACAGGCCTCTCAAAATTCAGCCAACGTCCTTGGCAGACCAATGCCACCACAGGACACTCAACACGGCCAAGGTAAGTTTTGGTCCCCCATAGTGAGGCACTCCCTTCTACTGTGGTCCACGGCGTGGAAGAAGTTCTATGTTGTAATCTCAACTTTAAATTTTCTTGATATATAAATAATAGTGTATTAAAATGATCTTCATGTTGTCTGAGCTTGTGTTTTTTCGGTCAGCACTACCACGTTGCCAGGCAGGCCACAACGTTGTTATTAGCATCAGATTTATAAGGACCATCAGTGGGTGAAGTGTCCTTGGAGAGGCTTTTTAAACAAACCTGATTTCAGCTTATGGAACCAGACCATCATTATGTCTCTCACCAACCAAAGAATGTGTGTTTACACAAGAGGAGGCCACGGGTCAGAGGCAGAGAGCAGAAGCACAGACAGTGCAAATCAATATTGTTAGATAGTTTACTGTTAAATAAACTGTAAGACTAGGTCCAGCTGGTTTGAATCAACTGCACCACTCTTGGTATCAATGGAAGAAGGATCGTTTACTTGTATCAGAGTTACGGATCTCAGCATAGATATCATCTTGATAAATTTCTGTCTGGAAAACCTCACAGCTTCTCTAATTCTCATTGAGAATATAGAAGATATTTTGAGCTTCTTGGCTTACAAATAAAGCAATTAAATAGTAATTTAGAAATAAGGGTAAGATCAAATATTTAAGTTCTCAGAGCCTTTGTATAATCATGGACTGGCCGGTGTCAAATGGGTCACGGGATTGGAAAGACCTGTATTACAATCAAGAAATGCAGTTCTTCCATCTCCTAGCTCTCAGCCCAGGGTCCAGCCCTCTGGATGCAGCGTCCCATCCCTCCTACTCACAGCAAAGGCCAAAAGGCAAAAAAAGGCTTGAGAGCAAAGAAACAAAAACAGATGCCATCCCATTAGTTGACATATTTAGGTGACATTGCTTCAAGACTGGCTGTAATGGCATGGTGGGGTGGAAGACTTGCCTTCACTCTGCTGCAGAAGGCAAAAGGAGTTTGAGTCCAGTCACGAGAAAAGTAACACAGAATAAAGCTCCTGCCAGCCTTGGCAGCAGCAGCGTCAGGGTTGTTCACCTGTTTCCTTGTGAGTCATGTCCAACTTTTGAACATGCATTTCCACGTGTATCCAACACAGCCTGAGGTGGGAACTAATGAGCGGCCTGCTTTTGACATGTGTTGATACACATAGTGCAGTTGCCTAGCACAGATGCTGCTTTCCATGGAGCTCTGCACACTGGATTTGTAAGTCAACAGGGGCCCTGGCTCAGCAATGCTCACTTGGGAACTCCCCACTCCAGGCTCTGAATTCTGCCAATACCCTGCACAATTTTCATGAATACATTAAATACCTATAGATCATCTACCTTCTGGGAGGATTACTGTAAGCCTTGTCTGATAACATAGCCAAAGAATTACAAAAATTCAATTTTTTTAACCAGTGAAGCTTACAATGAGGCTTTTTTTTTAACTCCTGAGCTATCATGTCTTCCTCTTCCCTTGTTAGCTTTCGCATACTACTTTGTAAGGTTTAACCTTTCATTTACTTTTTCCCCTCATTCAAATAGCCAGAATTGATTTTTTTTTTTAATTAGGACACAGAACTCAGAGAAACAATCAAGCTACCTGAAGGCTAAATTTTATAAATAGTTCTGCTCTCCTTTCTCTTGAAAGCCAAAACATTTTTTTTAATTGTTTTTTAAATCATAGTGATAAGTGTTGATTCAAAATCTCAATTACACATCAATCCAACAGGAATTTGAATAAATCACCTCACTTCACAAAAATCAGGATATGTGTCTGATGGTTGCATTTTTAATTATTATTATTAGGAGAAAATATTTATGCTATAGTAGAATACAGAATTCCTGATGTGAATTACTATTATTACTCCTCCAACTGTCCTGCAGCAAACATTCTCAATATCCATGTGTAACAAGATACAGTCCTAGACCACTTAGCTGAATTTAATAATCAAACTTTATTCCACAGTGGACATCTTATTGACTTCTACTCCTCTGGCTTTTTATCATTACTGTCTTCATTGTCTTTTCATTTCCCAGTTTTCCCTATATATTTTCAGGGCAGCATTCCCATACAGAGGGCCTCATTCAAGCAGTCACACCAAATAGCATGAGTTCATGCATGAGGATAAACTTTGGCTCAAGTTTAAAATGAAGCAGGAATATATTTCACTGCAAAATTAAATCAAATGCCAAACACTATCACCGATGTTTGATCTTACTTTGCCAATCCATGTTACAGCCATTAGTTTATGCTACTAGAGGAGTTTTGCAAGACCCTGGCTTCGTTTTCCTTTTTGATTCATAGGCTGAATACCAAAAAATCAAAAAGGAGCAACTATATCTTGGGCTGACTCAAATGAGCTTTCTTATTGTTTTTCTTTTCACTAACAAAGCAGCTGCAAAATTGAACAGAAAAAGAATAAAAAACAGTGGGGTCAACTGAAACATGTTACTTGGACAGAAATATCATGTTTTTCTTTGTGGAAGTTGGAGCTTCCCTCCTTTCTTCTACATTTTTATTTCTTTAGGCCAATAGGCCTAAACCAACAGTTTCTACAAAGCGACTGAAATTTGTCATGTCAATGCTTTTCTAATTTTCACTTTTTTCTTCTCTGGTGGAGAAAGCTGCTAAAATATATAGATGTCACAACACACTATACAGCAACAAACTACTCCAAAATATTATACCCAATTCTATTTATATGGCCATTTAACTATAAGATCAGGACATACCATCATCATCAGCAAGGAATGAAGGCTCGCACATACTCAGTACAAATTCATCCTGTCTATCTTTTGGCAGAGAAAGGATGAACTTACAGTAAGAGAGTCACCTCCTTACACTTCCTCTGCAACAGTCATTTTCAACCTTTACTCTTTTCTGACTTCCTATGGGTTTTCCAGTGCAACAAGGACCTCTGTGTAATGTCTAAGAGCCCACTAAAAATGTATTTATATTTGTCCTTTGTTACCTTTCGAGTTCATGCACAGAATTTGCAGAGTGAGAGTTGTCACCAGAAAGAGAACAGAGGATGTCACCAAAGAGAGGATGTCATCGAAGAGAGGATGTCACAGGCTCTGCCCACATTCATGGCTTAAGAACTGAAATGATTTGGTTCATCTCAACTTGAGGTTCATAGGTTGGCCAACCTACCTCAACCTGAGAATCTATAACCTTTCAGTAACTCTCTCTTTGTTCTTCCAAGGCATGGACAATGGTGCACCTCCCTCTTCCCTACTCTTTCATGTAGTAACGTATTGACCTGAACTTTCACAAAAGAAATAGAAGATACACGTTCAAAACTTGTTACTGCGAGTAGAGGTGAGAAAGGGTTTCGACTAACACAGGACCTAATGTCTTCGCTATCGAGTGATCTCAGGAGCAGTTTAAGGGCCGTGTAGAAGGGGATGCTCTTTTTCTTTCTTGTGGGAGTTTTTCACCTTTGCAGGCAAGAATGCAAGGCAGCCAAGCTACCTGGAAGAACAGGATCATCGTTTTGTAGCCTAATAGTTAGAAGATTAATCCGCAGCCCTGATTTCTCACCCAAGGAACGGTGTCTTTCCTGCAGAGTGGAGCAATGCCAGAATGAGGAATAGAAACAAATCGCATGCAGATCAGAAGGAAATTCATATAACTTTAGTCATCTCCAGTGTCCGTCCAAACTTGTCACTCTGGGCTCCTTTTTTAAACCCTGGAGTGAAGCAGATTATTTTAGCACCCATATTATGTGGTTTTATTTTAGCTTTGTCTTTTAAAATGAAAAGATCGCACTCTGGATGTGTTTGTTTCTCTCCACTGACAAAAAAAACAGTCTGTGCTGACTGTATCAGCTGTGAATATTTACATTTGATCAGATGTACCTAATCCAGGCTATTTTTCTGTATACTTTGTCATCTTCTTTTCCAAACAAAACTTGCATTTTGTAAAGAAACCTCTTTCATACTATCTCAAAACAAAACTTCTCTAAAATCCAGGATGAAAAAAAAATAAAAATCAAATTAAAACCTCCTGGTTTTCGACATTCATGTCCCGGAATAGACCTTGAAATATAACCCCCGCTATTTTGGCAGCCAGAGGGAGAAACAGACTATAAACAAAACTGAAACAGATTTTATTGATCTTTCCCCATGCCGGCTAAGCCTCATGCAAAATCAAAATCAAACACGGAATATCAATAGCTAACAACAAGTCAAGTGCATTTTCAAATGAATTCCCTCTCTATGGTCTAAGGCATTCCTACAATAAGTCAGATTAAGAAAGATACCTGCACGTTATGATTTGAAGTGGATTGTGTCCATTTAAGGATTCATTTCAATATGTTTTCATGCTGATGACCTCGATGGAATAAAGGGAGCTATATTACCTGAAAGCTATTAACCGGGTACAGTTCTCTATTGCCTGCATATCGTAATGGTAAAATGTTTTCTCCAGAGAGAAAAAAGCTACCATGAGCCTCCTATTCTTACTCTGACACCTAAGCCCTTTTCCCTGAGCTTTGTATACACATTTCCAGCTTACTGAGCTATGGTACCTCACCACACCAGGGCTCTGACTCCAAGGGTTGACTCACAATAAGGCTTTAATTTAACAAGTTTTGGCAAATCTGAGGGCAGGCCAGAGATAGACAAGGAGACACTCATTATGAACCACCCCACAGATAGGATAGGATTTATCTCTCATTAAACTTTGGATATTTAACTTTTGTGAGACACTGCCACAAGTTGCCCAGGGAAGCTGTGGATTCCCCATCCCTGGAAGTGTTCAAGAGCAGGTTGGACAGGTCTTTGAGCAGCCTGGTCTAGTGGGAGGTATCTCTAGTCATGGCACGGCATTGGAACTCAATGAACTTTAAGGTCCCTTCCAACCCAAACCGTTCTATGATTCTGTGTTGAGGACAGCTTCACATGAGCTAGCCACCCTCAACATCTTTTATTGTTGATAGAAAGAAACTACTACTACTGGCTCCCTCCAGCTGGGATGAAACCCAGCCTAGGAGTACATCTTAGGATAGAGCCAAGCTAATACAGCTCGTGAGTTAGTGCAACTAAATTGGCTTGCTGAAAAATGGCTGACTATGAATAACTCAAGTTGCCAAGAAGACACGGCCTATATCTGTGAATCACAGATCCCTCCAAAACTGCTTGGATGGAAAACTTCATTTATTATCTGGGACCATTTTATTATGGTCCCAGACTCTGTATGCAGTTCCCACTAGACTGCTTATGTATCTTGCATTTTGAATTCCCTGGAATTTTTCATACAAGTAAATATCATAAAGAAATGACAATTCAATTTACATTTGGTGGGGTTCAAGAGTCACTGTAATTGAATGATAATTTGCTGTGAAGCATGGCTGTGAGTCCTCATGTTTTCCTCTTGACCTGAAAGGATACGGCTAGTGAAAATGTCTAGCAGATAATTACAGCTAGGCTAACCCTGAGGCTTGGCTATTATCACAGGTTAATCTCTCTAAGACAATTCCCAGGATAATATTACTGAGGAACACACACTCCCCTGCATAATGCAACATCTGCCTCTGTCCTGAGAGCCCAGGGATGGGGAGCTGAGCTTTGCTTCTTCCTTATTCTCTTCATTAAGCTTTCTTGTAGGGCAGAGGATGGAAGTAGAAAAAGGGCAAAATAAGGGAAAAGACACCTTGCAATAGAGAACCTGGTGTGATTTTATTTTCATTACTTATCAGGCTTATGACTTGCAGGATGTGTAAAGATGAGGAACACGCACAAATTCTCATGTCATGCAACAGGATCAGGTGTTGCTCTTGAAGAAAAGAAGGGGAGTGATTTTAACACACAAAATATTTGCTGGCCCCAAAGGACTAACAAATGGCCTTGTTATAGCATCCTCTTCTGTGCATAGGATTACGCACATCTTTCACCATGAAAAGGAGCACATCTTTTAGAGTACTTACAACACTCTGAGGAGACCGTTGTGTTTCTATTTGTAGCCCACCAGTCTGAATGCCAGCAAACCATTTCTCTTTATAAATTCTACTGCAGATGACCAAGAGGAAAAATAAACCTGTCAAAACGTCTCAGAAGATCACTTAAAATCATTGTTTGGTCCTCTTTTTGTCAAGACAAATATACTTCCATGACCCAGTCAGACATGTGCTGTATTTTGGGCAGGATCAGGATGTTCCCTGTGCTTCTACAGCAGTGCACAGGACAGACCAGGTCATAACCATGCATGGGGGTATACCCAGCCTGCTTTACTCCCCTCAGAGAACCTTAGAGCCATGAAAGAACTCAGAGGTCATCTAGTCTATCCCCGTGCCCCGAGGCAGGCTTAACTACAGGGAGGTCAGACCTGACAGATGTTTGTTTAACTTGCTCTCATAATGATGGAAACTCCACAACCACTGCAGATAATCTGTGTCTGGTCTTTAGTGTCCTCATTGCTAAAAATCTTTCCTTCCCAGCGTTATAAATCCTCCCTTGCTGTTGTAAGACAAGAAGCAGGGAAGATCAACAGCAGGAAAATGTGCAATGAGGGAAATTTGACACTCAAGGGAGAAAAAGGGGAATAAAAGAAAAAAACCTATGAGGGTCCATAGGTTGATCTGCAATAGTTTAAAATTTTGCAACTCTGAAAACAGCACCGAATGGGAAAGTTTAGCTATACTGGTGCCAGCAGTATGAATAATAATTAATAATAATTATGCGTTTGGTCAAAGGTCAGTGGTGTAGTAAGGTTACATGATTAGTCTGGACAGCAACATAGAGAGCGGATGGGAAAAGGTATGTAAGAGTCTTAATTAATGCCACTTATAATGCTATTAATATTGTATGATTAACTATTTAAATATTAATACCTTTTATTACTTTCTCTTATTTTGTCATATTGCATTGAAGGCAAAACCATCGTCTCTGCCTATAATAGCTTATATGTAAAAGTTACTGGTAGATTTTTGACCCTGTATTGGAAGACACATAGGTCTTGATGCTCTCCTTTAAATTTTTATAGATCTCTTTAATTCCACTTGTGTTAATTATGTCTTTCAGCTCTTTAGCTAAAAGAACTGGAAGCATCATACCTACTTACTATACTAATTATTGCTTTTTCTGTATTGTTTCTTGTTCTGCTTCCAACTTTTTTTGTTTTAGAAAATACAGTTGAATGAATTGGTTTGTTCTAGACTAGCTATGTACTGTGGAACAACTCCAAAAGATACCGGTTTAAATTGGAAACAGTTGGGAAAGGGGAAATCAGCTATCAGTCTCGAGTTACTACTACTGTAACTGGAAACAACTTTACAAGTACATTTGGATAATTCATATTATTTTGCCAACACTTTGAAGTTACACTTTCTTCCCTCATTTCTTAAGTCAGCAAGAAACGGTTATTAAAGGCATCTCTTAAAAAAAATGAAACTGTCAAGATGTGGCTTTGAAATTTTTGAAAAGATGCCTGTAACATATAATGTGCTATAAGCACGTCTATTAAATCATAGCTCTTGTGGTTCTAACACAGAAATACCAGAAAAGAATTCTTTTCACATAGGATCAGTAGCTACACAATAATGGGAAACACTTGGGTTGAAGGTAAAAGTTGGCTAAAGTAAGCTACTTCCCATCTGCTTGTTATCAGCAGTTGTAGGAGCAAGGCAGGTGACCCATAAATATATATTTTTTTTTTAATGACAGGCCTTTGTTTGTGACTGTGTCACAATGAAGGGTCTCATTGTAACTTCATAGAGATATCGTCCAGGAGTTCAAAATTAAACAGCAGCTGTTAGTAAAGAAAAAAAACAGTGCTGGGAGAAACTGAAATGATTTTCCTGTGTTAGAAAAAAAGAAAAATGTTAAGAAAATAAAGTCCTCAGAAAATGAGAAGCAGACTGAAATCAATAGAGGAATTGATCAATTAACTTCCCCTGTCCCAGGTAAATGAAATGCAAAGAAAAGTAAAAACACTGGGAAAGACAGTGGAGGGAAAATTTATTCGGGAGCACAAATAAATCCAAGAGGAGGAGACAGACACTGGAGCATGCCTATTTAGTGTTGAAAGGCACAAACCAAGGACTGAAAGTTAAAGCTAAACAAATTCACACAAAAGAATAGGTATAGATGCTTAACAGTTAATGCACTTAACCTCTTAAGCACAGTTGCAATAGGCATGGTGGGATCTCTATCTCTGAATGTGCTCAGAGCCTCTCTGGAAGATAAGAGTTGTCCGCACAGAAGTTGCCAGGTTCCAACTGGGAATGAATGAAATTCCATCACCCCCATTAAATGGGAGGTCAAGGTGGAAGAGCTAATGGATTCTCTGACCTCAAAAATCTTTGAAATTATGAAACCATTAGATTAGGTTGCTGATCTAATTGTCTGGGTCACTTGGAGTTGTTGGTATTTTTATATAGGCTTTTTAATTTAATATATTGCTTATGACTTACTATCGTTGGGATAGATACAATAATTAACCTCTACTTATTTTTCAAGACACAGTTACTCTAAAAACAAGGAGGTTTTGTAAATCATAAGTGCTGGATGGCATTCAGTAACTACAACGTGAAAATAGCCCCTTTGAAATCCCTTAAAGCTATTCTCTACACTGCATCTTCTTTTAAATATTTTGTCAGCAAGAACATTACTGAATTGTTAAATCAATTAAATATTTGTTAATTAACAGCAATAAAGAAAAATCAACTCGTGTAATTATAAGTGAATTAGAAACAATGGAATTATTATTAATACTAAAGATTGGCATTCTTCCCAGAGCTGTAAGTTTAATTTCACTTGCCTTTTTAAAGCTAAATTCTTTCTCTGCATTCCATCCAGCAAAAGTCTTGGTGCTTGTTTTGTCACCCAGGGTTTTGCAGATACAGGAAAAGTGGAGTACACTTGCAGAGATAAGCCTTGTGGCCCAACCAAGTGAATGCAATTGTTGAAAATTCTTTAATAATCAGGTTTTAGGATAGATGTCTCATAACAACAGAGTAAAAAAGCTGAAGTAAAACAATTTTTTAAGGAACCGTGGACAGACTTGACATGAGATAATATTCATAGATGATCTACTGAAACTTTAGAGCAAATCTGATTGTAAGTAAGCTTTTCCACTGAAATTAAAAATGAGACCAATCTACCAAATTAAGGCTTAGATCATGAGTTCAAGGTTGCTTAGTTACAGGGTTTTAGTCTGACCCATCAAAAAGCTCTTTAACTCTAACA
>JAOXJM010000001.1:205135576-205154238 GCA_026413425.1 Tringa solitaria
GATGATCTCCAGAGGTCCCTTCCAACCCCATATGATTCTATGATTCTGTGATTCTCTCATAGACTAGCAATGATAATGACTTCAAACCTGAAGCTACCACAGTGGCAGTCTTGTTAATTCCATTATAAATGCTCAATTTCTAAAGATAGGGTTCTAGGAGAGTTCTATGCCTTACTCCACATAATGTAGTTATCCCGACAGGTTTATATCTGAGGAAAAGAGCTACTGCGCACATTAGCAAATACATTTTTTTCTTGTCCCACCCCTAAAAACAGAATCAGCTTTATTTGCCAATTTTGTGGCATTCTATGCCTTTCCCAAATCCTTCTGATAAATTATCACATGGCAAGGCCAACCATGCACTATAGAAATGATCCATGTCTAATGAAACAGGTAGTGTACTTTAATATTTTCAACTAAAGACAGGATGCTGGAAATCAATTTATATAGTGGAGGCTGTAAGAGCCTGAGTATATCACCTGCCTTGTAAATCCAAAGTAGATGTTACTTTGCCACATCTCAGCCCTGGGGTCTCCATGCTAGGCCACGCCACTGCCCTTAATTTTATGCTGCGGAGCAGGATCCAAAACTGAAATGTGATCATAGAGAGAGCAAACCACGTGGAATACAATGTGTGAACTAAGGGCGTGGTTGGATGATCATTTCTGATCATCTCCTGTGTCCCTTTTCCATAACGATAGGAATGAACCCTGACATAGAGCAAAAAGTGACTATTTTGTGGTGCATTAATTTTGCAGTCTGAGTACCTTGGAGCACNNNNAATGTCAATATCTTAGTAGGAACCAATAAAAAATGTGTTAACTAGTGCTCCTTTGACCACTTCTTAACAAAAAGAACCACAATACTTCCCATGTACAGCTCTTGTACTAGCTTGGGGAAAATATTTCTACCTAAACATATTCTGTCTCCTCACTGAAATTCAGCTATGTTGAGTTCCAACAGGTTGAGAAACACTATTAATAAAAATTATCATTTGCTGCTGATGATTCTTGTCTCCATCAACCCCCTACTTGTAGTAAGCAAAACATATTTCACTTTTACAGAAGGTCTTTCAACCTCGGGGTCTTTGAGGACATGGCACCAGCAAAACAATAGCCTTGATTCAGCAGATGCCTTACAGGGGTTCTCTGTGTGTTTATTATGAAAGTTCAACGTGCCCAGTGTGCAACCAAAGATTATTTTTCTTCCAAGGCCAGGCTTGCGTGGAATTCTGTTAATTAAATGCACTGTAGAAATGTCAGCCTTTACCCCTCTCTATATATAGCATCCTTTGTCCTTCACATAATGATTTTAAAGTGTTCTGCAGACATCATTTGATAAAATAATAAGGTATTATTATTGAATCTTTATGTCTTCTATTGTCCCAGGAGCACTGACCTTCCCCAGTACAGAGGTCTGTCTACCAGGCTAATCACACTGATATCTGAGTACCTCCGAGGAGATCCTTATGTGGCAACACTTCTGCAGGAACTCAAAACTGGCCAGACGTACTGATAAGACCCATTTATGACTCTTGTATATTTCTGCAAGGTTAAAAACCAATTATTATTTCAAATGTAAATCCTCATCCTGGTGACATGTGGGGAGACGCATGGTCCAGATAACTCAAATTCAGCCCAGTTGTCAGGGTTCCTCATACAAGTAGTGGTGGATGCAATTTACTATCAGATAGTAACCCTGGGGAACCAAAATGAATGGATCCCCCATTCACTCTTTTCCAGCAGATATGCAGTACTGATTAATGTCTTTGAACTACTGAATCACCATGGGAGTAACCCTTCATTTATGTCCTTCACTTTCATTTGCTAGGACAATGTATTAACACTGTATGTTTTAGCCATGGACAACCAGATATTAGCACACCTGCCCATAAATATTTCTTTTTCCTTGACTGGATGTGTTGTATAGACATATCCATAAATATCCATGCACACAGCAGGGTATATGCAATACATCTGGCAGGGAATGGTTCCCCCCAGCACAATACCAATTTTTAATATAATCTTGGCTTGTTTCCATAGCTGTCAAGAAAGTCCAGGTTAGGTTGATAGGTCTCTTAAAAAGTACAATTTGTGGCAATTGAATTTTTGTTCCTCTTTTTAAGCAAGTCCTGATACTTATGAGGACTTTTCCTTCCAGAAATGAGGTATTTTAATAGCTGCTGAACAAATTATGTTACAAAAGCTCCTATCTGGAGATATGCAGACATTTCATGGTGTCATCAATGTCCTTTACATATCTGCATGTCTAAGAAAATGTCCAGCTACTCTGCTTTACCACTCAGAGACTTTTCATTTCTTTTCTTTTCTGAAAGGAAATCTGAGTGCTCCACTATTGCCTCACCACACTTTTAATTTTTCTTAAAAAACCTTTTTTTCTCCCTCTAACACAGTGGAGATGCCTAGCCTATAGCTTCTTTTATTGAAATATCTCTGGGACACCCCAAAATAAAAAGAAAATAGACTTGATATAGTGACATTATTGCTATACCAATCTTTACCAAATCAGCCAGCTACAGTAAGAAATCTAAACATTCCTTAAAAAGCATTTATTTTAATAAAGACATTTCAAGAACAGTCTGCCTGTCACTGGTCCAATGTGTATTTTCCAGAAAATGTCCAACGGTGCAAGAATTCAGGCTAGTCTCATTACTATATGAACACTATAATTTGAAATACAGAATTATAACCTGGACCAAGGGAAGAATACTAGTATATGCCTATTGTTTAAAACCAAAGGAGAATCAGTACATCCTTGAAACATAAAGCTATACTTTGAACCCTATCTGAATAGAGACATTGTCCTGAGCTGGATTTCAAACACAGAAATACCACAGGACCGAGTCTCGTCTGTACATGTCAGACCATTATAGCTCTTGTTGATTTATTTCTGTACTTTGAAGTATGGAGTTACTGACATAAAGCTGTAGAAACAAACTTAATTGTGTTTCTAAATCTTTATCTATGGCTAGTTAAACCTTTGGTATATGTAGCACTTTAAAAACATTTCATATTTCTATTGATTTTCTTTTGTCCTTTTTGAAATATTTGGTGATGTGCACTCACAAGTTCTATTTATTATTTGTTAAACACAAATACTTTTTTATGGGGGATAATGCAGTTCCAAAAGACAACTTATGCAACATCATTAGATGAGTCAGAAGTAGTAGATCCACATGATATTGTAAAATCAGTGGTGGTTATGTTCATTCAGCAAATGTGTTGGTGGAAGGCAAAATAAAGTTGTCAACTTGGAAATCAATCTACAGTTTATATTTGTTGGGGAAAAAAAAAGCTTTATCTTTGGTTGCACTGGGAGTCTGGAACAGTAAAAAGGTGAGTGTTGGTGAATATTTGGTGAGTTGGAAATATTGGTGAAACACAGAGAACGGAAGATCTGTAGTCAAGAATAAATTATGCTAAGTAGTATACAAACTGCCATGAAATTATATTTAGGTTATTTCTTATACTTCAAATGAACTTCCAGAGCAGCACATTAACATTGACAATGTCATTTATTCAAGCTTCAGGAACCTGGGATCATTTCTCATCTTGATTCAATCACTTCAGTTAAATCTCTTGTTAACAATACAGAAAAAAAATGGATTTTCCAAGTGATCACTATTTATTAGACAATAAATTTAAAATGACACGCTAAATATAATTTCATGGGTTTTGCTCTTTTCATTTCTTTAAAGAAAAAGAAGGATGGAATCAAGAGACAAATAATGATGTTTTAAAATATCACAAGAAATAGCTTGATTTATCAACTCCACTTAAGTACAAACACACATCAAAAGAAAATTATAAATGTATAAATCCCATACCCATGATAGATGAAGAGTTTTATTTCTTTCTCTCATTTTTACAAATAAATTTTAAAAAAAAACACAATGAGAGTGTACTTACATATTTCAGATCCTCATTTGTCTAAGAACAGAAAGCACTCAAGTCATGTGTCAGAATAACTCGGGTGGTCTCTTCTCAATCCCCTTTTTGTGTTCACCATCCACAAAAATCAGTGCGCCACTGCAAAGGTCCAGCCATTCTCACTACAGAAAAGGAGCCAGGTATTGGGTGTCAGAAAAGACTGGAATGGATTGCAAAGGTTGTTTGCATGGCAACTGTGAGGTCAGGACTGTCTACACAGGATCCTTCACAAATTCAAAGACCCAGATTCCCCCTGTTGGTGAGAACTTAACTAAAGTACCTACATCAGAAGCATGTTCTCCCCAGGCTATGCTCTCATCAGACTGCAACTGGTATCTGTCTTTATGTCTATATTGATATGGAGAAATGGACATCTTTCTTCATATCTACAGGACAGCCATACCCAAGCTCCCTTCCCATACTTTGATTTCCACAGGAAGAAAACCGGTCAACCAGAACCGAGTTATGGCAACTTCCAGCCTTGTTCCTACCCAAGATAAAAAGGGCCCACCACCATCCATGGGCAGCTTCACAGTTTAGATGTGTTGTTGAAGGTTGGGTAATGAGCAACTGTACACCAAATGTGTGGTGGTTCAAGCTGAGTGGAATGAAATTGGACTTAAGTTAGTATGCACATGTATTTAAATTTGGAGAAAGAGAAAATATGCTTTCCATGGGACAAGTCTTCCAACAATTGTTTTTCTTTTTTTTTCTGGATTTCATACTTAATGCTGGCAATAAAGCATATTTGCTTATTTTAAGTTATCGCTAAAATACTCTAATTTTTACAGAATTATATTGGTCTTTTTAAAGAAATTAGGGGAGACAGACCCCCTGTGTCTGATACCTGGATAAGTCCAATTATTTCATCATGCATCAGCATACACCAAAAAATGACTGTCTCAGTCTCATGGTCTGTATTGTTCAGACACTTTAAATTTAAATCGGCATTTTTTTACCAACTCAATATTTAATGGGGACTTGAACACAAATTTGATTTTGTAGGCATTTATATCTATAAATAAATTTTCTGTGAAGCATGTTTGGGCAATGTCACTCAGTTTAGTGACAACACTCACAGGTGTAATATGTGGCACAGCAGTGAAAATCAGCCGGTATATGATCTTGCTAAAGGCCAACAGCTTCTGATAGGTCACAATTACTATGCCCCCAGGTCCTAACAAAAAATAACTTGAAAAATTGTGACTGCAGATGTAAGCCACAGCCCAGCTCAGCTGTCCACACAAAACTGCCCAGTGTCACTAGAGATGCCCTAGTTATTCTGAGTGCCCTTCAGCTGCCATCCAGAAAGACATGGGCTTCCTGCAGATCCTGCATCTTCTCTGACAGTCTCTTAAATAAGTTTGGGCATCTCAAATGGCTCTGGGCATCTCAAATTGTTCTAAGTTTATTTTAAAACCAAATCATGCACTAACTGACAAGTTATATGTTGACAACAAGACTCAGAGTTCCCCCCACCTCACTATTACTACTCCCCATATGTAACCAACACACCACCCCTTTCCACAAGGGTGGAATTCCCTCAGGGGAATGGGTTGCACATGAGGATGCCAACCCTTTCATATTCTATGCTTTTTATGCACATGCATGAATGCTGTATCAGGGGTCTTTTTTTTTTTTAATTAATATTCTTGGTGTTTTTTTTTTTTTAAATTAAAGCAATAGCAACTCCAAAAAGCTATTATGTTTTGATTGTTAGGAGCTGACATAAATGGACTCCCATAGAGATAATGCTGTTAATGTTGATCACGTTACAAGTTGGCCCACCTACTGGCACTTCAGGAAACAGAGGTTTAAATATAAATTTCCTATTTTTAACTGGGTTAATATTAGAACTGAAGGAGGAGACGTTCAGCTGGGGTAAATAGTAGCTTCACTGATGTAAATGGCACTATGCTGATTTACGGCAGCGAAGGAACTAAAACAGTATATCTTCCCTCCACTGACAGCTCTACTAATATATTTAGAATATTAATTCAATAGGGAAAGGAAAAATCACAATACAAAGAAAAGTTGAGATTATTCAAAGTATCTGGTGAGTTCTGACAAAATTCTATGAGCAAATGAATGGAAATATAGAGTATGTCCCTTAGCTCACTAGACTGCTTCAAATCCCTGAGCTAAAACCTGCATGTTAAAAAACTGTGTGTTTTGTTTACAATAAGCAATATATTCCAGACATAATTAAAATAAAGTCAATTAGTATTGGATACTTCTAAATGCTAAAAAAAAAATAAAACAAAAAATCCCCCAAAACCAAGGTATTAAAGTATTTTTATATACTCCAAGTATTCATTTATGTTCTCTTCTTGAAACTGCAGTTCCTGAAGTACTGTAAGTAAGGTTAGTATCGAAAATAAGACCAGAACTGTCAGATCTTACTAAATTGGAAATAGGAGCTCCATATTTCGAAGAAAACTATAAAGAACAAAAATGTTGTAATGTTTAAAACTCACAATTCTAAATATCTTAATTTCTCCTGAGTTATTAAATATTCTAGAGTTGAATATTAATTTTGGGTGTCTACTCCATAGTGCTTGGACTTTGTAATACTATATAAACAAAATTACAAAAATCCAATAAGTTTAACCCAAGAGGAACCTTACTTCTTCTCCAAAAATCCAACTATATGAGCCAAAATTGTGTTTTCTTTTTAAATTACTTTATCTATCTTTGGCTTAGGTGTTTAAAGACTCCATAATGAAGCACAGCACAAAGTAAAGCATAGGAGGGTTGATACTATGGGCTTAGGGAGATTAAGGGCTACAGAGCTGCTCGCTTTTTGTTACATTAACCTGCCCAGGAAAGCAATTCCCTCCATGCACAATCCCCGTAAGTGGAGACATATGGCAGTTCTGTGACACAGAGAGCACACTGTGGTAGCTTTATTGATACTGGGACTACTCCTTAGCCAGTAAGTCTTCTCTGCTCAACTACGAATTGATCCTGTTGACTCTTGGCAAAGGGAGAATAGTTATTAAGGTTAATGCTGCCCTTGCAGTCGGATTCCTGCTCCAAATTGCTCACCGGAGGTGCTTCTCTCCATGACTCCAGGGAGATTTGTTGATTAAATTTAGGCTAGAGCTAACTTTTGTGCCTCTGCCGATTTGGTGGGATTGATTTGTAATGGTGTGCTTTGGTCTTTGTGAACAGCTAGTCCATAATTCTCAGATGTGAGTGTATTGATAAAAAAAACCCCGCCCAACAGAAGTAACAGTGAGAGAGGTGCAAGCTGGGCATGGACACCATTGTCTTCTCGTCTGGTAGAACGTCAAGCAGAGTAGAGGCACCCACCTCCTGTGCCTACTTCACTCTTCTGCCTGCCCATTGTCAGAGGACAGTAACTATTACAATAATTTAAAGCCCAGATCTGAAAGTTTCCACGTTGAATTAACATGAAATTGCTATTTAACATTAACTACTCTGAATGGGACAGCTGCTATGCGTCTTGCTAGGACCTCGCAAAAGGGGTTTTCAGCTCAGATTCCTGGCTAAAGGACAAAAGGTGTTGGCTACTGGGCACAACATTGCATGCAGGCAGACACACAGAGATCATTTCATATTTTCTGCTTCCTTCCCTCCTCAGATTTCTCCCCTCCAGTCACCATCTTCTCTGCTAACCTTGAAACTGCGGGGAATTTCATTCTGTGGCTTGTGTTTCCTCCAAAGCAGAACTGCAGGACCTCAGTTCCTCCCTAGAAATTATTGAGTCATTATTCCCTCTTGGCCGCAGACCACTTCCTGCAATCTCAGAACCACTGAAAACGTCAGTTTCAAATGAGCTATTAACCCGTGAAGGCTGAACCAGCCTGGAACCACCAGTTTTCCTTAGATGCTTTTTTGTTTTCTCCTCTCCTTGAACTTTGCTTAAAATAAAACCGAGAAAGATTCTTCCTCAGACAGGTTTTGGCCCATCTTACAGAGCTGATCATCACCTGAATACTTCTTTTTTTATTTTCACCTCCAGTTTTCTACTACAGACTACTATTTACCAAATTTGTGTTTCCTGAAGAATTCTGATGACCTGTAAAAGCTGAAATGTTAGCTACCGAAACCCTTGGGTATATCTACAAACGATTATGTAAGGCTAGAGGCATAATGCCAGATGAACTGATGACAGACCCATTTATCATTAGTAGGAACAGGCACATTAATTGGCTACGATATCAGTACCATCCTCCAGCATTAACAAAACTCTTCTTGATCCTGAATGTACTACCAGAACATCCTTTATTAAATAAGATGAATAATACTGAGGTCAAGGGTCGCCCTGCTTCAGCTGAGAAAGCTCAATTATTTATGGATACTTCACTCATTAAGGCACCAATAGGTTGCCAAGCCTTGTAAAGAGAGATTTTTGGTCTATTGAATTAAGGTTATTATTCTACACATACACGTATTCTGTATCAGGGAAGCAACAGCAGAGAAATGAAAGCATTTGAGTCCTGTAAAGCTCCTAGACTGGGGGAGTGTGATCAAACATTGGAACAGACTGCCCAAAGAGGTTGTGGAGTCTCCATCCTCGGAGATATTCAAAACCTGACCAGACACAACCCTGAGCTGTTGTAGCTGACCCTGCTTTAAGCTGTGTGGGTTTAGTTTTAAACTGAAAGAGGGTGGATTTAGATTAGATATTAGGAAGAAATTCTGTGCTGTGAGGGTGGTGAAACACTGGAACAGGTTGCCTGGGGAAGCTGTGGATGCTCCATCCCCGGAGGTGTTCAAGGACAGGTTAGATGGGGCTTTGAGCAACCTGGTCTGGTGGGAGGTATCCCTGGCTATGGCAGGGGGGTTGGAACTAGATAATCTTTAAGGTCTGTTCCAATCCAAACCATTCTATGATTCTATGGTTCTATGACTCTATGACTAGATGATCTTTAAGGTCCCTTCCAGCTTCTTTTGATATTCTGTGGTTCTGAGTCCTTAACATGAAGGAAGCCATATGAGTGAATTCACAGTTTTCTGTCCCTGGCTCTTCCCTGTACTCATGGAAAAGCCAAACTACTCATAGTTGGCCGTTGTTGCCAGCTGCCTCACCATGGCAAGAAGTAAGAGATTTTGATACCAATCTGCTTGTATATTCACCACCTAGGCACGTGAAAAAGGAACCACTGGCTATTGCTTAGTATTTTACCTGCAGAATTCCCTGCACTGAAGTGAAGTTGTCTGTAAAATGAGAGCTACCAGACCCTATCAGGCACAGCTTCTATGCAAACATCAGTTATTATTCCAGGCATATTCCAGGCAAACTGGAGTATGGTTTTGTGTGTCATCTTTGTCACCTTGGTAAGTCCAGGTGTAGTGATACAATCCAATAGCTCTGCCTCAGGATGGCGAAAGTAAAACATTGATAATTTTACTGGAGTATTGACCACATATTGCAAGTATTAGAAATAAACTGTTTCTTTCAAGTGTAGTGTTCACTTACTTTTACCTTAGTCAGCAATAAATGGTTGTGACCCATTCATTGCAGGAAGAGCTTGAGAGTAATACTCCAGTATTTCCTGGGACTCTGAAAGGACCAGCTGGTTGAGGTCCGTTTTGCCAATGCCAATGAAGATTTACACTGGCACACAGTTTCTGCCTTGTGGCCATGTGTTGCTACCATGGCTGCACTTGATACACATAGTTTTGACATTATCAGCTCTCCTCCATATAGCTTGTTGACCAATTACGTGTTGATCCTATCATAAATTACATTTTCTCCTTCCCTTTATGAGCTGATCTTTTGATATTCGCAAGGAAAAGAATTACTGGTGGCTTTTTCTGCCTCCCCAGGAGGCTTGTGGACTTTTTTCTCAGAATGTTAGAACATTGGAATACTTGGAAGGAAGCATTTTATTTGCACACAACACACACTACTGGGGAATTTTCAGTGCTGACGCTATGTCAGGCTGGCACGCGTGCTTTATACCTGCGCAGCCAAAGGAACTGGCAGATGGTTGGTGACAAAAGGAGCATCCCATGGAGCTGCAGGAGAACTGCCTCGACAGATCCAGGATTTCAGAGCCTGAAAGACACTGTGCAACAGCTCAACTGTAGCGTTGCTCAGCATTCAGCCAGAAGCAAGGCAGGTGCTTGAAACATTTGCCAGGATTCACTGACTCAAAAGGGCTAAGTCTCCAAGCCAGAAGTAAATCTGGCAAATGAGTGTAGGTTACTCTTACAAAGAGATCTAAGGCAGCCGCCTGGTGTAGGACAGCATTTACAACTGTGGCTCTGTTACTTTTTAATAGCAGTAGGACAGACCTCTCCAACATTACCCCTTCCAGGACTCAAAGCAGGACAACCTGTGAGAACAAGGGGGAGCAATGAGAATGCACAGCGTCAAATGAAGTGGTAGCTCAAAGGGGAGATGTGCTACCCAGCAGGTCTCCTTTGAGCATGGGTCCCGAGGACCACAGTGTCTGTCACCTCACTGCATTTGATGCCAGGGACCATTTCATGAGAGACGCAGCCTTTTATGCTGCAATGCTGCATAAATATATGAGATGTAACCCTTGCTGATGGGGTTGGGGAAGAGGGGGTCAAGACTGTTGAGCTCAGTGTGTTAGACTTGTCAGACCTGGATGAGTCCTGCTCCATGCTTGATAGTTTCATATTTCATGTCATCCTGCCTGCAGTAGCCAAGTGACATCCAGTTCTGTCTCTCATCTGAACTTGTTAAAGAAAAATGTTGTTTTCTGCATCTTTCCTCCTTCAAGTTGGTGGAAGACAGAGGAGGAAGTATACAGGTCTTTGTGTCGCACTGTTATTTTATTTTCTTAATCATCTTCCCTTGGAACTTTTCCAGTAACTGCCCCTGCTGCTGCTCAGCATTTCCCATGCTGCAATAGTGAGGTATTAACATGATTCACAGTTCTTGTTAAGCAATGGTGAACCCGTCCAGAATATGTTGAGCCTCCTCCTTCTAGAAAAGAAATGAACTGTAGCAAAGATCACTGCAGCTAATCTGTCTTCAGACTCAGGAAGATTCTTCTGCACCTCTGCATTTCAGAAGATGACCTTTATCAGATGTAAAGCCTACAAATATGTTTTGACTGTGTAGGGCAGACTACAAATATAGGATTTGATGTATAAACGTAACAGCTCTTCTCCTATCATTCATCAGGCAGTACAGCACAGATGCAATGCCACAGAAAGAAAAGCTTAAAGTAAAGAGAATGAACATAAAAACTAGCTTATAACTTGCAAATGGGGAAGAGGAACCCAAGTAAAACAATTTATACTGAAGGTCCAACAGACTACTGTGGAGTTAGTCTCCGTAGAGGAGGAAAGGGAAGCCAGGAACAATATTATCTCTCTAAACGCAAACATTGTTTGAGAGAGACAGTGCTTCTGTGATCAGGCCAGCAAGAACAAGCGAGCTCTTTGCTGAGTAAGTGACTGGGCTTGCTGGTGTAGGAAGCATTGCGCACACCGATGCCCTAGGGCATCGATTTCATGACCAGGAGACCCTGAGACCTGCTTCAGCTTTCCCATAATGAGTGGCTTGAATGCATTCATCAAACCTGAGATTTTAGGGCTCAAAGTTCAAAAAGCTACCAGAGGTGAAATCATTCCCCTCCTTCCTCCTTTTCTTGTTCCTTCCAAAAACAACCCCACTATATTTTTTTTTTCTTCCCATTTGACTGAAATCACCTGGGGGTCAATTATCTTTCTGGGATGGAAACCATATGCCATTTCACGTTCTTGCATAAGGTTAAGCTACATATGATGAAACCAATCAATTAAATCTTGTGGGAAGAGAAGGGAGGGTGAAGCCTGAGCAGGAGTTAACGTTCTCATTTACTGACAACCTAATCCAAGGTATCAGACACATACAGAAATTTTCTTGCCTACAGGGAACACAAGAGAGAAGGTGCTGGCTCTCTTGTTGTAAAATGAAGCTGGGGAACACTAAAGTGGGGAACATTAATGTAAACAAGATGGAGATGTGCACTGCCTAAGACTGGTAAGAATTGTACTATGGAAATATTGAATTAAAAAAAAAAATTCCATGTGTGGGTTTGTTGGGTTTTTCTTTATTTGGTTGGGGTTTTTTTGTTTTGTTTGCAGCTTTCAGATGGCTTTGAACACAGCAGATACCCTGCTGACGTATGTTCAGAAAATCTAGCCTGCTGTGTGGGTCTATGCTTGTCACTTCACTTTAGTCCAAAAACAGTCCTCTAAAATGCTGGTCTGAGTTCACAGTCTATCTGGCATGTGAGGTTGGTTCTTATCATTGTGGATGGTTTTCCTTCAAGCTAGAATACGGATTTTTTTGTATGTTGATCTGGTAAGCATAAAAAAGAAAAAGGGAAAACAGACATGGAAATACTCCATTGAGTGTCACACTGGTAAAACTATGCACATAAAACTTACCAGTGGAAATGAGAATGACAGTCACACACAAAAGACTGTAGGGAAAAGTGCAACTCAAGCTATGACCTGTTTACTAATAAATTCTTGATAACCCCTAAACCCATAGCTTTGTTGCCTGAATCACTTGCTTAATTTCCTTGTGAAAATGCAACTTTCTCTTTGCCAGTGAAAAAGAATAACTCTGAGAGCCACTCAGTCCACAGTTCTGAAGAGCTTAGGTTGTACCTAAGGTAACATTTCAGTGCAGTTACACTTCCCCAGCATCTAGCATTTGGAAAGTGTGTTACTGAAAAGAAATAGGCACAAACACACACAGATGTCTACTGTTCTGGCTTCAAATAACCCTTGTGGAGAAAGAAGGGCGTGTATATATATGGGTATGCACGTGTGTGGGCATGCATGGGAAAGCAAAGTGAGCTTTATTTTTACTCTGAATCCCACCAAAACAAAGATCCTTATGTTATCCCCTGGAATGAGGTAAGAAACATGATCATTTGGTTCCAAGACCTGCCTGAAACTATAGTTTTTGTAGCCCTGAATGAGCAGCAGCCAAAGTAAGAGAGATCAGATGAACTCCATTTAGAAGTGATGCAGTGAACTGGTACAAGGGGAAAGTGCTTTTAGTGATCAATATGAAAACAGGGGGCTTTCATCTAACCACAGCGAGGATGGCAAAGAGGAATTTGGGCAATATAATATGGGATAAAAGGGTAGATAGCCTCTTATTTCAATCTAAAGACTTAATGATGCTTATTAAAAGCTTGTTACTTGGTTTCATGGAAGAGTTATGGCCCTCTGCTTCTTTCCTTAGAATGAATGGCCTGACAGGGAAAGGCAAGTTTATTTTAAGTCCTTGGTCCTTGTTAAAGAGCTGCTCTTCTCATTTCTCTGTAACTTTGCCAACAGATCAGCTCATGCAAACAAGCAATTCACACGCATGGTTTTTATTTGAAGGCCACTGCCTTTTGCCATACACAATGCAATTCATCAGGCAGCACATTCATACAACAGCACTTGGGTAATAAATTATTATGATTTGATTCACGTAACAATTGTTAAGATTTGGGTCAACATTACCAGTGAGCAAAGTCTCTGAAATAGCAAACTGGCCCTTATGCTTTAGAAAATGCATTGAACCAAAGTCAAGTCTGGAGGAGACACATTGAAGTCAATGAACCTCCAGCAGGTGAGCTGGGCTGCACATTTCTACCAGGAAAATCTTTCCACCACTGCAGCACTTCATTATAACTGTCATTTTCTCTATGAATTATTGCTTTCTTGTCAGATATGCCTGCCCTTCCGCTTGAAAACAGTCGTCTGGGGAATAGGCCAGCAGCAAAACAAAACCTCCTGGAGGTTAATGTTGCAACGACCACAAAAAAAGGAGCTGGTCTACCTCTTAAACAAGGGGGACAAACCACATGGTATTTGTTCAGCTACAAGAATCCAGTCTGTCTCTATCTGAATATAAGAGGCAGCACCGTTTTTATGGCACTGTGTGTCAACAAAGTGTTTTGAACTCACAGTTCCTAGATTTTTTAGACTACTAAGTGTGCTTCAAAGTCTTATAGCTCTTCAGCTGTGACTAGCAAAGACAATTTGGATGAATTAGTGTATCACCAAAAAAAAGCATCTGTTAATTAGCTTTTAAAATAATGTTGGGAAATCCCATACAACATTTGAATATAAGTATAAAAGGTGCTGGCATTCCTACAGTTCTACAGTGAAGAGACATGAGGCAGAGATGTACCTTGGGAGACAGGAGTCCAGAGTACCAAATTGCCTCTCTTGTTTTTAGATTAATTAATTGCATCAGCATAAACTGGCTTTTTGTGGGTTAAAGAACTATGCTCCAACTTATGGTAGACCATACCATGGGAGATGATTAGTTTTGATAAATTTTTCCAAAATTAGATAAACTTGGCCTAACATATGAAAAAGCTATGGTGCTCCTGTGTTGCACATGAAGGTGCTTGTCTTTACACGTGAAATGCAACTTCTGAGCTAAACCTAACTAGTATCCAGAGGGAGACTAGAAAAAACAAGATGTAGATTCAAATACCTTTCAAATTGTAAAATGGGGCAAATGTTTTTAAGTTAAATATTTTCAGATACATAGAACATGTGGGAATGTTCCTCTAGAAATTAACATAGCATGGAATGAGGTGATGACCGAATAAATGAAATTGAAGAGCTTTTCCTCTGTTGCCTGCCTTGAATAGCCATTTATGAACCAGAAAGTAAATCCATAAAGAATCTTAAATCACAACCAATCACCCCATCAAAACTTTTACATTCACTTCAAACTACTAAATGGTTTAAAAGCCAGAACAACTGCAACAGGAGATCAAGTCCAACTTTACTGGAACAAATTGTGCTTTGAATTACGTTGGTGCAGTGCCACGGAAGTCAATGGGATATGACCTTCACAACTAATGAAAGAGGTCTACTAAAATTGTCCTAGTCAACTTGGCTGCAGAGCCACTTTGCACATTCTATCCACAGCCTCATGTTATCTCTCTTAGGAGAAGTAAAAAAAATTCACTTAAAATATAAGCTAATGAATGTGAAAGACATCCTTTTGCAGTAAATCTTTTTGGTAATAAGAACAATACATTGGAAAGTGTAGACTAGATTTACATGAGCACTGATATAACTTGATGAACTTGACTCAAAGTCCTTTCACTGTGAGCTGTCTTTGTAAAGGAGCAGATTTGTAACAGGGTGTAGAGGTGGACAAGTGTTTTAGAGGGTTTCCCAGCACAGTCCTAATTCTTGCTTGTGTGACTGCAGAGCAGCCATGGAGGAGATCCTCATCCTTGTCCTCCTTCCCATCCAGATGATATCTGATTCCAGCCCTGCATATGGCAGTGGGGTAGAGAAATTTCTGAGATGCTCACACATGAAATTTACTGCGTGGTAGACATTCACCTGACAATTCTGTCAAGCTCACATTTGGGAATTACCTACAGAAATGAGTTTGTTTATTCTTTAAGAAGCAGATTCAGTTAACAAGGGGAAGGAGGAGGAAGGGGGGAAGCAGTGAAAATAATGAGAAATTAATATAACGATCATTACCCATAAATATTAAAGCAGATTAACAGATTATGAGATAAAAAAGCAACTGGCGCTTCCATGGTTTAAGGTTCTAATAGCATTAAGGTTCTATTTCCTGTCAACTCGTTATAAGTTAATTGCCATTAATTTTTCATAGCTAAATAGCGGAAGAAATGAGATTCCTGTAGTATTTGCTATACACTCTAGCTGTGAAGGGAGTCCAATGTAAAATGGTGAAAAAGTCTCGTCACAAGATAATTGAAATTATGGCTGGAAAAGGCTTATTAATCCATACCTTTGTCATGGCAAATTCTTCTCTACTGTGGAGTATCTGATGAAGTACCCCACTCAAACAAGGTTTAAAAGTGACATTGTGATTTAGAACTTTTCTTGTTAATTGACTAAATTATTTTTTTAGTGAAATCTCTCAATAAGTAGTCATGCTATATATCCATAGAATATAGCATATTAGAAAGGCATTTGAGCTCAGTGCAAGTGACAGAGTTTATCCTTTCTTTTCAATGCAAGCAGATAACTGCTTCTTTCCCATTTTAGCATTGATGCTCCTTTATTCAATAAATATTGAGAAATTTGTTCAAACCAGCTTCTTTAAATATCTGGCTTAGACATCTCACATACTTTTCTCCATTGACTGTTTATGGAGTTTTGGGGTCTGATAGACCTGTACAGGAAGCAATCTAAATCACTCATTTCTACCCTGATCTTGATGTTACAAGAATTGAGCTCTGGTATTCACAAAGTGCTTTGAATATCCAAAACTTTTTTTTTTTTTTTTGAAACTGTATTACCACTACATCGTCAACAAGATAACAGTGATCTGGGCTTCCAACAGTGTGGGGGCCAATGAAAAAGCCTATGCAGTAGCAGGATAAATATTAACCTATTCTGCTGAATAGAAAAGAGTATACGTGTAAAGCATCAGCAAAAAGGCTGCAGACAATTCATAAACCTCTGAGTTGAACCATCATCAGAAGGTGACAGAAAATCACAAGCAGTTATTGTTAATGTTTATTCCCCAGAGTAGTTTAGAAAAATAACTTCATGCAAGGTCATGATGGTATGTGTAATGCAACTAGCCATGAACCAGTGATACTTGCGGGATACCGCATATTATCAAATGCACAAAATGCACAATCTGAAAACATAGGCTACTGAATCTCATTCAATTTTAATAATGACAAAAGTTACTTCTAATAAATTCCAGAACAAATTATGTTCTGATTAACTTTTTCATGCTGACATCCCCTTTTAATTACGTAAATGTCTTCCATCATATACTTCAGGAAATTCTTTAAATCACACTGCAGCAGGAATTTCTTCCTGCTTTGCAGCTCAGATTTTCTTTTGTTTAACAGAATCCCATCATGCTTGTCTTTGCCACCTTGGGACAACAGAAACAATCTTTTCCCTTTATCCTCAGAGTGCATGACTTTTTTTTCCTAACAAGTCAGGTTGTTCAGCCCCTTAATGATTTTTGCTGCTGTTCTCGGAATTCCCTTCAATTTGTCAACATCCATCACTAGATTCAAGGTGCAATCTCATCACTGCCGTATAGCAAGAAAATCATCTCCCTGTGGACAAAGGAATGAAGACTCTGCACGTACAGACCGAAATCACACCATCTCTTTTTGTCATCCTCTAGCATTCCAGCATGCATATATATTATTTGCTGTCTACTAAAACCCCAAGGTCTCCTTTGACATTTCTGCTTTCCAGGTATCTTTGTCTGACTTAATAACTGTGCTTTAGATTATTTCCCTCTCAGATTTATTAGCTTACATTTTTCTAGGTCAAATCTCATTTTGTTACTTGAAACACGTATTTCTGACATCTCCCTTTCTCCTTACACTCTTTGCTGGTAATTAAACATAGCTTATTATTTTGAGGCAGAAGTTGAATGACCCTTATTATGATAACTTTTGGTATCTACAGTGTAGACAATCCACACCTGAACTATTCTAAACTTTCCCATGGCCAATAGAATAAAAAAATGGACATGTTCAGGTTACAGCTAGTCTCATCCTGAAACAAGCATCGAAACCAAGTTTAACAACCTACACCCTGAAAATGTTTGTTTCTTTTTAATGACCACGGAGAGAGCCCAGTAGACCTAGTTGTAGGTATGTAAACATCTATAGACAACTGACCATATCAGACATCTTCTTTGACTGAATTTGTGATTTTTACACTTTCATTTTTTTCTAACTACTGAAATGTAAAAACCTAACAGCTTCTTTAGCTTCAGTTCTCTTTTTTCCAAGTCATACATTTTTTCTTTTGTGTACCTTAGGAACGTTCTTGATGATCTGTGTTTAACAGTGGTTTTTACCCAGCAGATGTTTAGGCAGTTGAAGTACTACGCAAATACCATATCGTTTTTTCCAGCTTTTGAATAACTGGTCTAAGGAATTTATATTTTCTTTCATTTTAAGGATTGCAACAGATGCCTACTGGTGTCTTTCATCCTTTGTAATTTAACCCAAAGTATTCCACTATTCTGCTATTCGTTATCAAATTGTATCTCAGTGGCATTGCAAATACATAAATCTATTCATGATTTCAGTGAACAGTGCTATGAAAAAAAATAGAAGCAACACAAATAAATAAACCAGCCCTCGCATACATTTACTGACTTAAAAACAGTTATGTAGGATATATTTCTCTTTATAGTATACACAATGGTCTTCAAGTGTTTCTGCATTACCTCATTACGAAAAGTTCAGATAGGTTACCACAACTGTAACTGCAGCAGCCAATGGTTCCACATATTTTCAACTTCATTAATCTATTACAAACTTAAGAGCTGAAGGTGAAATTCTGCATACAACCTGGTTTCTTGAACACTGCCATGGCATAATCTCTGCATCCCATTAAACATGCCAAATATGAAGATACCTGCCCACCATATGATACTGTACATTAATTTTATTTCAACAAGAGAAATCTTTTTAAGTGTTATTATAGGAATAACTATGAATTTTATTGTTTGTTTAACAACACGGAACATTCCATAAAAATCAGAAAACTTAATTACACTTCTCTACCTAATCCACCAGGGAATTCATAGGAATGGCATTTTAAACCTTTTTTTTTTTTCCGATTCTAGACATGACTCTTCTGTTATCTGTTGGTATTTTCCACCCATAATTTTTAGAAGAAATCATAGAATCATAGAATTATTTAGGTTGGAAGATACCCCTGGGATCATCGAGTCCAACCATCTACCCTACTCTACAAAGTTCTCCCCTA
>JAOXJM010000001.1:205169511-205197286 GCA_026413425.1 Tringa solitaria
CTTGTTTTGGTCTCTCTCTGCACTTAGTGTCTCTCTTTCTCTTCACTTGTCTCAAAACTCTTACCATTATGTTCTTATTGCTTCTGTATATCAACAGATCCTTTTTCTACAGAATAGAATTTTCATAATTATTATTTTAATAAATATGAGAGAGAATGTCTCTAATCCACTTTTAAAAAGAGGACTGCAGGCACCTTAATAATAAAGAAATTGTCACTCTAAAGATAGGAAAATTGGTGAATAGCTGAAATAAAAACTGAAGATACATGATATTGATATAGAAATGTTACAGAAAGGCATATGCACATATACATACTTCTAATAAAAAAAAAGGAAGTATTTACATTTCTCATATTTTCTAAACAGTACTGCTGTTTCTATCATGTAACAGTGTTAACTTAGCAGGAAAATAACATTCCTTTAAATATTTCTTAGAGAGAAAGTTTTGTACTTTTGAGGTTTGAGCCCCTTCATGACAACAACTCAACACAGCTCTGCATCTTAAATCTGAGAAGTATGAGACAGGTGTGGAGACTATTTCTTGGCACAGACTTTTATGCTGATAGGCTCCCTCTATTTTTAATTTATTTCCTCCTAGCAGCTGATGCAGTAGATTTGTGAACCGTTCCTGTAACTTTCTTGGATGAAAATTTTATACCCCTTCAAGGAGACCCACAAGTCATGTATTGACTTGACAGGGGACGGCTGTCAGCTTCTTGACAGTATTTTCAGTCCCTTTAGTTTTATCCTCTGAGAAACAGTCTTTGTTATCCAAGAGTGGCTGTTCAGTGTATGTTTTGACTGGCACTGATTCAGGCACTGCTCTTCTTTTCACTGACGCTGGCTGGTTTAGATATCTGCCTACCCTTTCAGAAGCAGGGTCTGAAAACACAGTCTAAAAATTACTGTGGTAATCACGTACACACATAATATAAAGCCAGAAGAGATTGCTAGATCATTTTGTCTGAGTGCATGTGTGTCACAAGCTATTACATTTAAACATTGCACCATATTAATTTAGAAAATTCAGTCTGGCTAATTCGTGTAGATCTGGATTCACTGTCAAGCATTGGAACAGGCTGCCCAGGGAAGGTGTTGAATCACCATCCCTGGAGGCATTTAAAAGATAGGTAGACTTGGTGCTGAGGGCCATGGTTTAGGGGTGGTTTTGGCAGTGTTAGGTTGATGGCTGGACTCAATGACCTTAAAGGTCCCATCCAACTTAGACGATTCTATGATTCTATATAACACAAAACACCCCATCAAATGTCCATCCTCCAACTTCTGTGGACTAGAGACTATTGACAGAAATAACCCCTCAGGAGGGCAAATCAGGCCAGGATACAAGCTATTCTGTGAAGAAATCTTCTTCTCATACACAAGGGTGGGCTTGAACTTATGAAAAAGGCCTGGGAGTATTAATGACTACTTCAATCATCCTGTGGCTACTTACATAGCAAAAGCACATCAGAGAAATTAAGAAATAAATAAAAAACAAAATGAAAAGCAGTTTTATGTCATTGAATAAAGTCGTGAGGTGTCCAGTTCTCACATATAAAATGCAGGTTGACAAACAGCAGATTTTTTTATGCCAAAAAGTTATGAAAACCAGAAATTATGAGGGAAATGCAGATGGTCAAAAGTATAGTTAAACTTGCACATTAGGACCAACTAAATACTCTGAGGTTTTTCAGCCTTCCACAGACAGCTGAGAGGGGCTTTGATTGAGACACATTCTGGATGTTTTTATGGTCCCTTTCAATACTAGAGTTAGCAAATGGCAGATGAAGCTGGGTGGCATGTTGAAACCAGAGGGAGGGGATTTGTGTGTGTGTAGCTGTGCTGCACAGCATGTAGTTATGGCATAGAGCTCAAAAGTCTATTAAAATAAAATAAGGAGCCTTTATTATCTAAGGTTTCAGTCCTCCAGAAGTTTTTAAACAAATCTCATCATTTAACTACTGTGTTTCCTAAATAGGAAACCATTTGGTTATTTGAATTGTGCAGGAAGTATAGATGACAAAAAGTGAGAGAAAAAAAAAATAAAATCATTGACTTGCAGCTTCTGCAGCTCCAGGAACAGACTCTGTGTACACACAAAATAGCAGCTCAGGAGTGACGATGCCTGGTGTTGGGCAAAGCAACATCTGTTTGAGAGAAAACATCTGGACTGCCACAGCATGCAGTAGGAAGCAAAATTTATCTTGAAGGTTTTCCCTGGGGACTGGTAAAAATGATTTCTTTATGGAGTTGTTTTTTAGCAGCCAGGTATAACTGTACCGGAAATTTTGAGGGGACTATAGCCACTCTAAGTGGCTATAATAGATGCCCTTTTGGGAAGATCTGCCATTAGCATCACATTGATGATATTCAAAAGACTTCCAAAAGCCACTTGAGATTCAGACCACACCTCATATTGGAGATCAATACAGAGAAAAGTTCCCACTTTCTCAGTATCCAAGGGTTTGGATTCAGAATTTCAGATATTCTCTGCTCCACTTGGGACACATTAAAATACAAAAGAAAGCTGTGAGCCCACCCTCCCAGGTGTTCAGCAGCAGCCTGGCTGAACTAGCTGATAAATTCAGAGCGGGGGGTGACTGGAAAATGCTGTCTTGAGCTGGCAGATCTGAATGTCAGGATGAATGGACATATGTTAAAGAAGAACACAGGCTGTTCTAACCTGTACCTGCAACTGGATCCAGGAGAAACAAAATGCCTCTCTGCTTTTAGAGAACTATTTGTGTGCCAAAAGGCATATCCCAGAATTATAGCAGTTGTAACTGATTTAATGTAAGCAAATTCTGCTTCATTTAAAAAAATACAATTCCTCCACAGTTGTGGAAACACAACCTTTATAAATTCAATCAACATGTTTTTAAACATTTAGTGACATTAAAAAGAAAGCAGCTGCCTTTAGGGTAGATGAAGCATTGCAACCTCATAAAGTTTAAGCACAGGCAGGGAAGAAGAATAATAGCTAAAGTGAACTGATCAGCATCTGGCTCATTTGTGTTCATCAGCTAGTGGTGATGGGCATGATCCTTCCATGCACCCCTGCAGCTGGAAGAAGAGAGTTGGCCTAAAGCGTAAAGGGAACCACAAAATGATCAGAACTGGTATCCTGATAAGTGCTGCAATGTTTTCATCACGACATTGCACCAGTAGGGAAAGATGCTGGATTGCAGCGAGGCATCTCTTTGCAATAACTCTGGACATCTCGGCAACTTGGTGATTGAGCAGCTCTTCTGCTTTTGACCGTCAAATGATAAGTGCTGCTTGCCGAAGCAGGGAGACCATGCTTTTCAGATCGACTATGTATCTGCTGAGATCAAACACAAGAGTCACCTTTCAGATCTAACATCATGTATCCAGGGTCACTCTCGGTGCGACAAAACCAACTTGAGTCCCTAGTGATGAGGAATTTAAAGACACCTTCACTCTATGTACAAAAATTTCCATAATACAGCCCATGGGGAGCCCAGCCCTCTCCACACTCCACAAATGCCCACCAAGACACAAGCTGTACGTTGATGAGTCTGCAGCCTCCAGCAGAGAGACAGAAAGTTTCATGATGTGTGACACTGAGGCCAAAGTCCATATGCACAGCAACTACTCTAAATCCCTCTCTTCCATGTTGTAATTACTGTGATGCCTCAGCAGTAAGCAAATCAAATCATCACTACTCAAGACATCCAGATCCTAACCCATTCTATCCACTGAGAAAAAAAAGAGTCTATGACACTCAAATTAAACATGGATAGTAAGCTGTCTGATCTCATACAAATAGGTGAGGTTTACATGATTTAAGATGGTTTACCGATTTATGAGCAAGAATTTCAGGCTACAAAGATGATCAGGGGACTGGAGCACCTCCCTTATGAGAAAAGGTTGAAAGACCTGGGTCTGTTTTACCTGGTGAAGAGAAGAGTGAGAGGGGACCTCATCAATGCTTATAAATATCATAAATATCTAAAGGACAGATGTCAAGAGGATGGGGCCAGACTCTTCTCAGTGGTGCCTGGTGACAGGACAAGGGACAACGGGCACAAACTGGAACACGGGAAATTCCTTCTGAACCTGTGGAAAAACTTGTTTACTTTGAGGGAGGCAGAACACTAACTACAACAGGCTGCCCAGAGAGGGTGTGGAATCTCCTTCTCTGGAGACATTTAAACCTGCCTGGATGTGTTCCTGTCCAGCCTGCTCTGGGTGACCCTGCTTTGGCAGAGAGGTTGGACTGGATGATCTCTGAAGGTCCTTGCATGCCCTGCAATTTGGTGATTCTGTGATTAGTATATTCTTGTTTAAGCTATAAAAGAAAAAAAAAAAAAACAACAGAAAAAACCAAGCCGAAAAACACCTAACCCAATAGCTCTGTTAGAAGTTTCATATGGGTCACCTTTAACTCCAAAAATTGAGCCCATTTGGAAATATATATTAGACTCAAATATATAATAAACTCAAGTGGTTAACCTAGGGACTTTCAGTTGAAAGCAGTGTCTCAGACACAGGGACAACCTTCCACCTACCTCCGAACGGTAATTAAGATGCCCAGACACGTGAAGAAATGTTTTTTCTTAACCTTATTAAAATTCACCCATTACTCAGAACGCACTCTGTTAAATGCATGGTTTGCTCTAAGTGTTCTGCTATTGCATTTTACCGGGAATGCTTAATTGTTTCCGAAGAGTAGCGAATGGTTAACAGCTCTCCAAACAGGAGCTGCTGAGCTACCTCCTGTAAATCACCGCAGTTCCACTGACTGCATTTACACCGACCGAAGATCTGGCTTTTCAAAAAAAAAAAAAAAGAAAAGACAAAATATGTGCACGGGGGGTAGCAGATAAGCTTTACACATCCTAAAAAGGTAAGTGTGGAACCAGTGCATGGAGCAGCTACTAGGCTACGAAGAGGAAGTTGTCTGCTGCAAGAGAGAGTGCAAAGTAACTCGGGGGTGTCAAAATACACAGGTATAACAATACAGCTCACTCAGGTTAATGGTATGATAATATCACTGCTGAGGCCTGGAAAGCCATTGCCTTGACATCCTTTGCTGGCGATGTTGATACAAACTCTGCAGGGCTGGGGCAAAGCCTGGGTCTTCGCATGCCAGGCTGATGAAAGACGGGAAATCTATTTCAGCGCTTAAAGGACGGAGCGGCTTTTGGTGCAGAAGGTCAGAAAGATACACGGGTAAGTTGCTGTATGGGAGAAGACTAAAAAAGGACTACTGAAATGAAAACCAGATAAGGCGCTGGAACAAGATCCTGCAGTCTATCAATGCCCTGGGATAGTGTAAGAGAGACACATGGGAACTCAGACATAAGGAAAGCAGGGTTTTCTTGCAGTGTTGACAATAAATATGTTTGTTCTACAGTGGAAAAAAAACCCTCTTGGAACAAAAAGCCCTTGGAGGCTGATATGGGAAGAAAAGCCTGTTTGTGGTGAATACAATGGAGAATTTGTTCACACCGATGCAAACCCATCACTTGAAAGCTGAAGTTGTTTTTTTGACCCACTTTGCTCCACGTTATCGAGTCAACCCAACTGGCATTTAATCCCCCCAGAGCTGGGGAAATCCACCTATCCCTCTCGTGAAAAAAGGAAAACTAACTTCTGTGAGTATATTTCCAGAAGACTTAGGCCTGGCAGGTGCTGGATGTGTGCAGCATCCCAATGGTGCGTGGCTGATGGTTGGCTGCATCTTACAAGGCTTGCTGTCACCCTGCTCAAAAAAACTGCATCATACCTGGTGCTCCATCAGTGTTTTATTCCTTTCAAACTAAATTCCAAACTAGGAACAGAATTTATAAGCTCCTCTCAAATGTATTTTGGGATGTGCTCGTTTCTATAGAACTTTCTAGTACAAAAAACCTTTCATGACATAGGACACAGTGGAGCACCAGGACCTAGAAGCAAATTTAATCAAAAATTGCAATATGGAGAAAAAAGGACAGTGATCAGTCTATTCGGTGTTTCAGTAAATACTCTGCTTTTATGCAAATTTCAGGTGAAGATTCAGGGAAGAAGAGGAAATGGATGTGTTTTTATTCTGCTCAGACCCCAGTCAGCATAGATCAACAACAACACATCTTCAGGCATGAGAGAAGTCTGACTGAAATCACTATTCGGGTTGGCAATTACATGCAGGCTGTAGTTTGCTGCTGCAGGTGGGCTTTTTGGGGGTTTCAAGGACAGGAAAGATGGTCTTTGGATTGAGTCAATATTCTTAGACAAGTATCCAAGGTCCTTTTCCCAATTTACTATCAGCTTAATACCTGCTCTCTTTGCTATCATTTGAGCATCTTCGATTCTCCATCTCTGAGGGAGTTATTGTCTACTTTTCAGGAAATGAGTTGGGACTTAAATAATTCTCTGGGTTAAATAATTTAGTTTTTTAGAATGAAGGCTCAGTGCTCAAATATTACTTTAAAATTAATAAAACAGTGTAGGTATTGGAGGAAAGGCAGAAGAAATAACCCTATTCAAAGCCTTATGTTTTGAACTGCTGTAGCAAAGGAATCCACAGATTTCAAAGCTGGAAAGGACTTTCTCTCCTAGATAGCAAACTCTGAGTAAAAACTGTCACATAGCTTTAGATAGCTCTTACAGGCGCATTACAAGAATATTTTAAAAACTTGACTTGTGCCCGCAAGTCTCCCTGACTCCCAGTAATTATAAAAATAGGTGGGTTTGTAATCACATTAGTTTTGGTTTTGTAATTTATGCCTGAACAAGTAGGACTTTGGCTGGAAGCTAACTGTGTGTGTTTCTTATGTACACACGTTCACGATGACACTCAGATACATGCATGAGGCTGGAAAGCATTAAATAGCATAAATAAAATTAATGCTAAGTAAATAGAAGAGACATTCAACAAACAGTTATATAGGATTTCTGAAGACTTCCGACTAATGCCTGGAATAACACTCCCAAGCAAATGAGATCCTGCTAAAGCAGAGCTGAAATGAGAAATTTGGTTTTATTCTAAACTTCATTTGATGTGCAACGATTTATTGGTTTCTCCATTTCATCCACTGGTTGCACTCTATCCAGGTGAGAAATTGTGAGCACATTAGGGCAAAAAACAACTCACTTTTTTACCCTCCAGTGAATCTTTGCTGAGAGTCCTTTGTGCTACAACAGAAAGGTGCAGAAGCCAAGATGCTTTGAGGAGTTTCTGACCAAGAAGTTACAAGATACTCATTAGGATAAACAACCAGAAATCAAGTCACAATTATGACCATATCTAGATCAGAGAAGCCTTTTTTCCCTCAAGATTAAACAGTGCAGGGAGCAAGCCATTGTTATTCGGACATAGCGGCCAAGCAAGACACTTTCTGTAGCAGAGTCGAAACCCTGAGTGAGGTCTCCCTTCTGGGTTGGGTTCCTCACACCTTCTGTCACCCACCCACAGCGTAGGTGTCTGCATTCACGATAGTCACCTAGCTCTTTTTATAGTCAGTGCAGAGAAAGGGAAGCTTCTGGGGCACCAGTGATCCCACCCAAGCCTAGGCATTTCCAGTAAGTGAGAGGATCTAGTGAACCTGCACTGTGTCTGGTGCTCTCAGCTCAGCCCTCCACTTTGGTGGCTTCATTGCATTTTCCATTCAGTCCTTTGTGACTCCCCAGTATCCAAAAAGCCATTGTTATAGATTTGCACCCAATTTTCATTAAACACTGCCTTAATCTGTTCCACCATCCCTGTTTGCCAGTCCCCAGGTTGGACTGAGGCACAAGGATGGGAAGCAAAGGGAAGTTGTGTTAATCGCCTTGTACCTGCTTGGTGCACAAAGGACTCCAGTCACAGTAGCTGTCTAACTAATATCTTTCATCATCAGTAAATTCACCCAATTTTCCTATTATCATTTCTAAGAATGTTGACTGGCGGGTGGTGGGTAATCCTAGATGTGGCACGGCTGTGACAGCAGCTGAAATCACACGGAGATGAAAGCTTCAAAGCCAGGTTTAAGCATTAGAAAACCTTATTTAAGGATTAATCATCTGTTGTAGGAGGTAGCATTTTGAAGGAAAATACAAACACCTTCTCCTGCACAGTCAAAATGGCAGCAAGGTCTGAGCGAACCCGAAGAAGTAGGAAATGATTCACCAGGAAAATTAATGAGATTTTCTTCACCTCCTTTTTCTCCTAAGACTCACCCCCTCCTTGCCCCCCATGTTTTGAAAAGCAATCCTCTGCCTTTCCTTTCAGTCACGGCAACTGAGGATATGAGGCAAACATACTCAGAAGTTTCTGCAAAGCACTTGACTTCCCTGGCAGCATGATAATACAATTACACACTGTAATGGTCTACCACAACATACCTCTGACGGCAGTACGAATACAGCTGTTTCTACCTCCCTTTCCTCTGCCAGAGCTACAATTATAACATCAAGGAGCAGTCTGTTGGGTTGCTGAATTCTCCCCTTCCCGTAATTTCTGCTTGGTGAGTTCTGGTTCTGGGTGTTTTTGTGTGTTTATTGCTGGAGAAAGTAGTAACAGTGGAGGGTTTGTTCTCAAAGGTGTCACATCAAGTTTTACTACAATGTTTTCAGTTGTAAAATCATGCATTTTTTGAAGAAACGTATGGTTTCTTGTTATTCCTCCACTGTCCCATCCCCACTGGCATTTAACACCACCACCAAATAAACAGACTATGTAGCTACGGTCACCACCTGATTTCCAAGTGTTGTACATGCCACAAGCGTTAATATCCGTCATTTATAGATGGGAAATACAAGCTCAGAGAATAAATTGAGCTGCCCAAAACCCTGAACGGGAAATACAGCTGAAGTGTCCTCAGTACAAGTCTGTGGTTTCTCCACGGGAATGCAATGGTTGAAAGCATTATTAATTTTGGCAGGTTGGGTTGCAAACAGTTTTTCAGACTAGTAAGAAATTGTCTTAGTAGCTAAGATGTGTCCCAATGTTTGATTGGAAGTCTTCTTTACTAGAACAAGAAATAATCTGGATTTCTTGGTATTTTCTATTACATCTGATGCATGTATCTTGTTTTTCTCTAGAGCTGAAAGTAAGAGATTTAGTGCCAGTAATACTCATGTTGAGTGAGATGGAGAAACAAACCAACACGAAGTGTGTCACAAGATGAGCAATCCCCAGAATACAGCAGATCGCTGCTACCAAATATTTTCCCTCTTTTGTCCAAAGTTTCACAGACTTCTTTGTTACTTTTCTGATGAGGGAAGCATCATCATTTTACAAATAAAGAAAATACTTTTGCCTAAATACTTCAGAACTGGGAGTCCTACTGTGGTATTCAGCAGATCTAGTTCCAAATCTGATAGCGCTCCACACTCAACATCTCGACATGTTGCACCCAGTCCCCATGTCTGCTCTATGGCACTGCTTCTCAATGGGCAGACCAGAGGCCACGTCCAGCCCCTGTGAGATAATGCAGGGCCAAAAGGCCCTTCCAGTCTGGTCTGTACAAAGCTTTCCCTTTAATATTAATGTTCCAAGTGTTGCATCAAATATTTCTGGGAGGGAAGAACTGCCAGAACCTGCCTTCACCATGGGAGCCCTCTACCTTGAGTGAGGTTATGAGGACACTGTAATGAATCAGTCAGAGATAACTCCACTCAACTTTTATAATCTTGTGGTCAACTTCTCTAATGAGCCATCCAGAAGATGGGTGTCAGAGACAGGCTGAGAGACAAGTGACATTGGTTGCAAGGCAGCAGGGATCAGAACTCCATATCAGAGAGGGCGTTTGGGGCAAATAGGAGCTTGGGACATGGATGCATGGGTTTATGGCTTCATGGGTGCATGGTTGTATGGATTCATGCATGCATGGGTGATGAGCTTAGAATAGAGAATTAAGGAGATGACATGGTTGTGGAAGATCAGAGACCTGGAAGAGGAAATTTACAGAGGAAGGCAGATGCTGAATGGAGGGTGGGTGATCTCAGAGGATCGACTAATGGAGATTAATATAGGAGCATTCGGGGGAAAAAAAGTGGTGCTAGATCCTCCTGAACTGACACCGTGGGAAACCAAGAGATAGATGTAGGCATAGAAATAAGAGTGAGGAGGAGAGACGAAGAAAACAGAGGCCTTGAAGAAGGAAAGACGTGGGAATAAGTTTTAAGCCAACATGCAAATAATAATGGATAATAATAATACTAAGATCTTATGTGAGATCCTGTGTTTTCGCGAAAGGAATGAGAAACTTTAGGCTCAGTAGAAGAAGATGGGCTGGTTTATGACAGGAAAATCTTTGTGCAAAGCAACAGCAGGCCTTTTTTTTCTGCACAGGTTAGGTTTACATTCTATACAAAGTTATATCTCAAAATAATGTCTATTTGAGACTATGAAACCATGTCATGCACTTCAGGTCTTAACAAATTCCGGAAGAAACAAGCCCAGGGACATGGGCATCTCCTGTCTACATCAGTGCTGCCACACAGGTCCTGGGGAAAGATCAGAGAACTGAAGAAGCTGCCTAAGGTGGAGTATATCAAGGACACAGCATTATCCCTTCTTGTCTGTTTGCCCAGAACCACACTCATCTTTCATAATCAACAAGACAGCAGCAAAAGTGTCTGGCATAGCATCACATTTTCATTTTTCTTCATTTAATTGTGCTCCGTTCCACAGAATGGATCAACAAGCAAACAACAACAAGCAGAAAAGAAACCAAGAGCTAGTCAGCAGGCCTGGCTGGGGAGATTTACTTCTTGAGAATTGGGAGCAGAGCCAGATCCACCTGATGGTGAGTCTTGCTAAGGGAGGTGGGGGAGGTGCTGTTTTTTCTTAAATAAGCCCAAGAGAGGAAGCCAGAAAACTGAAATCTGAAAGAAATAATATTTCAGTTTCACATAGCAGGACATAAAAGTCCACGTGGAGAAAATGATTCAACACTGAGCTGGCACTGCACAACGCTTCATCCTCCATCATGGCCTCCGCAGCCAGAGATTTACAAGAACAGGACAAGGCCAGGTTTCGTATTTTTCCATTCTGGAGAAGGAATTCTGTCTTTAACTGAAATGGTTTTTCTGACATGTCATTTCTTACTTCTTCCTTGTTCCTGCCCTCCATCCCTCCCACCATCTCTTCTCCCACTCCCACAAATCAGACTGTTTCAATAAGCAGCTTGCACATTTCAATGCAACCTTATTTTGATTTCCCAAAATGTGTGGAGCCTCCTTTTCCCTCTCTCCCTGGCACGTGGGTGCTCTACAGCAGTGATGACAGTGGACCTGATGCCTGCTCAGTTGTTTTCTAACTAGGTACTCACTTGTCACATACCAGAGAGGTGCAAGGAAGAAATCATTGTGCCTTGGTGGTGATTAAACCCATGGTGTGGGCAAGACAGAAGGAGGGAGAGAGAAGGATGTGCCCTTGTCATAGATTTCCCCAAGAACTCCAGTAATCCTCCAGCAAAACCCTATGATAAAAGAGACAACTCTGCTGTCCCCAGGAAGATGCCAGGGGCCAAACACCAATGACCACCATGCACACCTCATTTACAACAGGGAACAGAGGCAAACAGGAGCTATAAGCTTCATCCATACAGCGTTCCAAGACAAGCAACCATAAAACTATAGCTGAGTAATATCCAGGTTGCACTTCTCCTCCGTGAATGTCAGGAAACTTCAAAAGGCTTTTAGGTATCATTATCCCCATATTAAACATTGACCAGATGATGTTTGCTGAAGTGAAATGCGTTCACCAACGTCATGCAGCAATGGCAAAGCTAGGAACAGCCAACAGCTTGGAGAAAAAACCACCATTCAGCAACCATCAATTTGCTTTGTTAACATCAACAACTGTATATTGTTGCAATGCTGTTGTTCACAACATAGCTGTGACGCAAGATACTCTGAAGTTCCTTTGCTCTTCCCAATATGCATAGAGTTATTTAAAGATATGGAATGTGATACAGTGAGACACCATTGGTTATTTCATTAGACCTGGATGGAGCAATCATTCCTAAGGCTGAGAATGGAAAATAGGGAGAGGGGAGGAGCTGTTCATCTGACTGAGGAATCATAGAATCATAGAATGATTTAGGTTGGAAGGGACCTTAAAGACCATCTAAGAAGCTTAACTCAAGTAAGAAGAAAGCAAACTGAAGGATCTGCAAGAGCATAGACACATTGTTTTTATCTAACATAGCAGAGCCCATCATCTGTTCTCCAATTTTATTGGCCTACTAACCAACTCTACTATATGTGTGTTGGTGGTATTATTCCTTCCATGAAGACGACTTTTATCCTCTTTGGCCTTCAGTTTAGATTTCTGCATTGTACTTCATTTTGGTCTAAAACCAAAGTTTGACAAGAAATTTCATCTGATCTTGAAGTCGAACTATCATCTTCCTTAGCTGTATTTTATGTATCTATCAAGATAAGCCACTGCTCCATGGATAGGTTTCAGTGCATTTTTTCGTGCTGCTTGGAGTTATGGTTTGTGGTCTGGTGACAGACTAGATCACTTGCCTACTTTTATTATTGCTGAAAAGTTATGCGCTGCTGATAACTTCTAGATTTATGTGTTATAAACCAGGGCACTCTTAGACAAGCAAGTCTCAACTTTAGCAAAAAATTCTCTTTTCCATGCATCAAGTCCTTATTACCCATCAGGGTATACTTGAGTATCTGCCAGTGTATTTAGACATACTCTGTTGTTTGGCACGGTAGGGGATGAAAACACTATTTCAGGATTGTTGACACTTTGTCAATGTAACTGATTTCAGTAGGAGGCTTTGTTCTATATTTTTTGATAGATTCAAGATACAAATTTTTTAAAAATGAACAGCAACAGCCATTTGGTGAACGGGGGGGTTGATACTGTGAAAAGAGCAGCATCAGGAAGGAAGTGGGTCGCCAGCTTTCTAGGGACTCTGTGTCTTCTACTACGAAATCTGGCTTCTTGCCTCTTTCCTTGAATTTTTTATCTAGAACATAATAAACTTGTGCCACTACCTCCTGACACAAGGAGAAAGGGGACAGCTCTGTCCTGACAAGATGGCAGTGCTGCAGAAAATGACTGCCTGATGTTTCTCATGCAGCAGTAGCCTAGCAAAAAGCTTTCATCTGATTTCCCTGCTAGAAAAACATAGTAAAGGATAACTCTATCCATTTTGCAACTTTATCATTGCAAGCCATGACTCTGTGAAATTCCCCAAGAAAACAATGGTTGGTTTAACAAAAGATTTGTATAAGAGGAACAGAGATGCTGTGAGGAATACGCAAGAGTCAAACCCTAGGTTCACACAGGGTGAGCAAGGAACAGATGGGGAAGAAAAAAACCAAAGGTCTGTCCCCTGTCTTTTCTGGTTCCTTCTGACAAGAGACAATTTCATACTGTAAACAAGGTCCATTTGAAAGAAAAGATAGGAGGAAACTAAAGAGTTTGGTCCTTCATTCTTTCTCTCTGTGTAACTGTATTAGTTTGTTGTCCTGGTCCCATGTTACATTGGGGGATTACAGCTGACCTGTGTAAGTTCTCCCTGTATTGAGCAAATTGTAGTATCCCAGGAAAAGCAAGCTGCTAGGCAAGATGTAAATATGAACTCTCTGAGCTCTCTCTCTGAATCTGTGGTTTTTTAGCTGAGGGAAGTGGATAGGTCCTACTGTTATTGAGGAATTTCTGTGCTGTCTTGCTTAATGAAATTCACTCCTACACAGCCGGAGCAACTCAATTTCAGAATTTGTGCTTTAGAGGAGAAGGGAGTGTGAACTTCATCACATTGCTGTGATAAGTGAATAAAGTTGTGCGATTCCTTTGAATAGCCTTTTAAGTCAATGGACGCTACTGGTTTCCCCAGGAGAAGAAGGGAGGGCCTGAGGAGGAGCGAGCCCATGACATAACTGAAGTCCTCTATGTGGTTATGTGGAGACTGAGATCACTCTCAAAATGATCTAAGAGCTTTCCTCACTGTCCCAGAAGAAGTTAATGGGAAAAAAAAGTAAAAGAAAAAAGGCACTTGGCAGGAGAATTTCTCATTCTGTCTCCAAATTTCTCATGTAGTAAGGCAGAATGCTGTCAAGTCAGTTGCTGAGTTTCACCCATAAGGTGACGGCACTATGGAGCATGGCACATTATACATTCATAGCTGCCAACATCTGTACAACACAACAGGTTCCAGACAGGGTTGTGCAGATGGAGGATCACAGTCATCATAACCAGGGTATGATCATTCAGTTCCCCATCCCACTTAGCATTTGCCCGCTGATGTCTCCAAGGGCTGTCATTTTAAAAACAAGTGAAGGACCCTCATCGAACTATTCCTCTGCTCCCTTACATCCAGGGGCACAAACATGTCTAGAAAAATCCAATGATCTGCAGAGATCAATTTAGGCCTGATGCTCTGATATTAAACTAGCAGCTCTGTATTACAAGCAGTCATTTAGTTTGAGGAGGTGAATGTGTGGTCAAGTAAGGTTGAATACTGCCTGCTTGATTTATGTCAAAAAATTATTCTGTTAATTTTTCTGTTTGATCCTGACTCTTTCCCTGCAAATGACAACACTATTATTAATGGTAATTATTCTAGGCTAAGTAATATGATCATCATGGAAGGAACAGCTTTGATGTATGCAAGTGACATCTAATATGTGGTACAAAATTGCTCTGTTACTACTCAATAAAATTATATTTCTGATGATTAAATACAGGAACTGGAGCCTCAGTCCCATTAAGTTAATGGCAAAACTCCCAGTTACTACAAGGGATAAGTATTCACTTTTATAAAAATACACTAATTTCACTATTTTTTACATTTGAGTAAGCAAAAGGAAACAAGGTAGTGCCACTGCCAAACAGTTTATTTCCCCTTTTGTTCTCTGGCCTCAATTTTAAAAATCAGATCTCTGCCTTTTTTCACCCCATCTTACCGTCATCAGCCCACGGTGCTGCCCACAACATGCACATTACTTACGTGATACAAACTCTGCTTCAGGTTCTTACACTGGGTTAGAAATTGCTCCTGCTTCTTTGGTGTTATAATGTTCTTAAATATTATAAATAAATTAGGCCAACACTGCCCCAGATAATGATGCATACATTCTTTTACATCAGTTTAAATCAATCTATTTATCCTAATCTCAAAACTTTTCCCACACATGCCTTCTTTTTCTAATCAGGATTGGACTTTTAATAGATATAATTTGCAAACTTTTTCACTTTGGGTCACTACCATGACTGGAAAAACAGGTCTGACTGGAAAAAAAAAGTTGGATAAAATCACTTCCACAGGTCCTTTTTAACCCAAGACAGGCTATGTCTATAAAATATCTGGAAATCCAAACTGAATTGGTTTGTCTTCTGCACAAGTGCAGGTAAAGTGTTTGGTGGACACATAAAGAAAGCAACTCAACTCAGATGCCTCTATCATTCTTTATGTACCTTGGATAATGTATTGATGTGTAAATGGTAAATCTAATGCATACGGGAGATATCAGACTTGCTGGACATATCTACACATCAGTGGTACAGCACAAGTGTGGTAGATGTTAGCATTCCCAAATGCTTCAGTCCTATGACATATTGACTGCCCATGTCAACCAGTTAAGACCAGTAAGTATGTGAAATGGGTGGGATATGTTGGGTTTCCACATCTGTACAGCCTAGAAATACTCCTGAGTGCATTAATCAGCACAGCTCTAAACACATCTTTGCTCTGTCTTTAGAGCTTTCCCGACACTTGTGTTGCATAGTGTATAAATAACGTTGTGCTTCTATTCCCTGTCTGCATTGATCCACACTGGCCTTTACAACTTCATCTCGGGTGACCCTGCAGACAAAGGTAAGACCTGTCTGCAGAAGAGCTGAGGACCCAGAGCATAAAGCAATGTTTACTATGTTGTGACTGCCACCATAACCTGCCTGGGTGCTTTCAGGGAGTTATTCACAGCTCAGGTAGGTAGGGTTTTCTTACCTCAGAGGGTCACAACTGAACAGGAATCACTTCATGCAGAGTTCCCTTAACCTTCCTTCCTACATCAATTCCTCCAAATCCTTTATATTCTTCGAAAGGAGATTATTGTCTTGCAAAAAAAAATAAATAAAAAAATAGGGCACTTCATCTAGTATATCTTAATTACCATAACATTTAAAGAAGATAAATGATTCCCTTAATCCAAAAGGCTAATGAATCATTTTTAATCATACAAAATGCCATGTCCTATAGTGGTAAGGAGCCTAAAGAAAACAGTAGGAGTTGGTAGGCATATGCTGGCTTGCTCTTTCCATAGCATGAAAAAAATGCCTTGGCCTGCCACTGGCTCCTGACTGCACATGCCTTTCTTAACTTTGGAGAAGTAATCACTTTCTCCTCAGCTCGTTCTTCTCTCTTTGTCCTTTGATTGCAAATTCCAGATGGGTTCAGTAGCCAGTAATTACTTTTATAACTAGAACTCACTTGCAATGCATCAGGTTAATGTTAATGGCATTCTGCGCAGACACTCATAATCGCCTCTCTGTTTTCTAACTTCTCTCCCATCCCAATGTAATTGTATTTCCTCAATACTAACCAAACAGTGATCTCTTATCTTCTTTTCTGTTTTTGACGGTGGGTATGTGAGGAGGAACAATTTACGTTTTTCCAGGCTCTCTCCCCTCCTTCGCTATGTTTATTAAATCTGTATCTGTTATTTTTATGTCTTAATGCCAATGGATTTTCCTTTTAATTACAGCAATCTGATTTCAGTTTATTTAAATGCTGATTTATGTTTATGCTATCCCCTGGTATCAATTTCATTCCAACTAGATCCCAATGTAACTTAATTACTTGTAGTCTTGTCATTCCAAGCTAATGCTAATTAAAACAGTTTTATTACTGCAAGGTATTAAAGATTAACCCCTCCACTGGTCTATGGGAAATAAAGTAGTAAAGTAAAGGTGAGGAAATTGAAGGTTTACAAAACCAGAGAAAAGATCACACAGGAATGACCACTCCGTCTCTTTTTTTCCATCACACAATGTGCTGGAATTGCCCAGGGGTCACGGTCTGGTTGTATTGCTTGGTCTGGTGGTGTCTACCTGTGTTCATCCCCTGTTGGACCCATGTCCTCTTTTTTAACCCCATCTGTGGGCATGAATTGCAAAAGCTGAGGTTGCACACCTACGAGTGGGCAGGCTCTCCTCTCTTCACATCTCTCTATACCTACTCTCAGTTGTATCTCACCTGCTCTTCTTCCTCCTCTTCATCACACATCCCACTCTCTCATATTCCCTCAAACCACACATTCATCCACATCCAAGAAAACCAGTGTTTTAATCCAATCCTCTTCCTTCTACACTTACATCGGACGGAGATCTTTGCCCATAACTTGCCCACTCCTGTTATGTCTTGTTTCCAGGAGAAGATGGAACTGAAGGACTGATCAGCCTAAGCTTTTCATAGCAAGAGCTTTTCCACCAAGCAGAAACAAATCTGAGACCATATGTACCGAGCAATAACAGAATATATTGCTACGAGTCTTCAAGCAAACTCGAGAAGTTAGTAGGACTGTAAAACACCAGCTGAGTGCAATTATCTCCTGCGCAATGCTTGTAAACTTTACCTGTCACTTCAACAGTCCCCGTAAATCCCTGAGACTGCAGTACTCCACTGCGGCTGCTCTGCACATCCTGTGGCTTCCCAAAATCCCTCCCCATCTCATACACAGCTTTATTTTCCCCCACCTTACTACTCAGTTCATATTTGCAGAAATGGTAATGAACCGGTTCAGTTATTTTAAGAAATTCCCCAAGTCCTTATTCTTTAATACTAAAATAACCTCACATATATCTCTTCAGGCATATATATGTACATATATGCAAATGGGTACAGTATTGTACTCAGGTGTTTGGCTTCCCAGCAGAGTTTTTTCAGTTGGTTGCCAGGTAACTGGAACACTTTTGATACACATGTGCGGAAGACATACTTAATTGTTTTTCACGTGCACCCAAATTAGGAGACAGCGAAGGCTAGTGTTTTTTCTGCTGATGAGTAAGTGACATCTGTGGGAACACAGAAAGCTACAGAGTGTGTCTGTCTGGGGCTAATTGATTTATAAAACTTCCCGACAGACAGATGTGAACAAACACTCCCGACAAACAACATGATTATAAATTAGCTTCTTCTTTTTATAGGAGGTAGGCTAAAAACACACAGCAAGGATAAGTAATGGGTGCACGAGACAAGTTATTTATTTGCTGCATCCAGTGAAGCACGGCAATTGTATTCGTGTTCTGTGGGCTGTTTTTCCATCGGAGTCTGGGAGTAAGGGAAAAGAAGCTGAAGAATGAGGATGATTTCTACAAAGCGGGAAGCAAATTGTAGTATCCCAGGAAAAGCAAGCTGCTAGGCAAGATGTAAATATGAACTCTCTGAGCTCTCTCTCTGAATCTGTGGTTTTTTAGCTGAGGGAAGTGGATAGGTCCTACTGTTATTGAGGAATTTCTGTGCTGTCTTGCTTAATGAAATTCACTCCTACACAGCCGGAGCAACTCAATTTCAGAATTTGTGCTTTAGAGGAGAAGGGAGTGTGAACTTCATCACATTGCTGTGATAAGTGAATAAAGTTGTGCGATTCCTTTGAATAGCCTTTTAAGTCAATGGACGCTACTGGTTTCCCCAGGAGAAGAAGGGAGGGCCTGAGGAGGAGCGAGCCCATGACATAACTGAAGTCCTCTATGTGGTTATGTGGAGACTGAGATCACTCTCAAAATGATCTAAGACCTTTCCTCACTGTCCCAGAAGAAGTTAATGGGAAAAAAAAAGAAGAAAAAGAAAAAAGCTCCTGACTTTTTAGACCTATGTTATTTCTGAAAATTTATTCTACCTACTATTGTCTAGATGAGAATTTCACTTGATTTTCCCACATATAAGCAGAAAGCAATAAGAAATAGAATTGAAATTAACTGAGCTCAAAGCTATAGTCAAAACTGGATAAAATCACGGAATTGTCAGAGTTGGAAGGGACCTCTAGAGATCATCTAGTCCAACTCCCCTTTGCCCAGAGCACATCACTCAGGACTGCATCAAGGCGGGTCTTGAAAATCTCGAGAAGGGGATTCCAAAATATGATAACAAACCTCAGAAATTCATAACTCATCTTATGTTCATCTAAAGTTATTGGTAAAGCATGTGCAGAAATTTAAAATAAAGGTAAGTAAGATTCTTCTTATTATCCCTCATACTCCCAGTATCTCCATCTACATCCTATCTGGGTATTTTTGATCCCATAGATGAGTATGTGGCAGCAGCAATGGGGCATAGTAGAGAGGAGTATGCTGCACATGAACGCATTTTATAAAGAAGGAGAGCTCACCGTCCATCATCACAGCTCCAGAGGGAGAGGCAATCCTAAATCTTTCCTCTCTGATGCTTTCTGCAAGAAATCCCAAAGAGAGAGAGAGAGAATGGGTGCTAAGTGCACCAGCACAAGCATAGAAATGGGGAAAAAAAAGTCATTACTCTTCAGTCCTTACGATTTACAGCCTTCAAGGTCCGCAGAGAGGGTGGGAGCTGAGCACAGGCAGCAGCACACACTGCTGGTTCTTAGCAAAGGCATGACCTTCCCTGGATGTCCAGCCCTGGGCAGGCAGATGATGGAAATAAGGGCAGGGAAAGCTCCTGTTTCTCATTTCTTGGAGTGCTGCTCAAGCAGCACTCAGCTCCAGATCTAGGCAGGGGTAATGAGGGCCCAGTGGCAATTTTGGTGGTCAGGGAGGGATTTTCAGCACAAAGGACCTGAGTCCAATCAAGAAGAGCTGGCTGAGCTGTTCCCCAGAGCACAGTTTCTGGGAGAAGAAGGTGGTGGATGTAGAGGCAGACCCTTGCCTGCAAAGGGTTGCTGGATAGTGTTACCCTGCTGAGGGTTAGAGGTGCAATGAGATTAAGCGCTGGGGGTCCTGTTACCCCTTGTGGCATCCAGCAGAAGCTGGAATAAAGAGGAGCAAGTTCAAGTTCCTCCTTGAGATCCCAAAATTCATGCAGATGCTCAAATCTACGCTGAAGTCCTGGCAGATATGACATGTCAGTGGGGCACAGGACACCCAGTAGTCCTGGGAAGATGATGATAGTTATTTTTGTCATTAAGAGCAATAGGAAATAAGTCTTAGTAAGCAGCTTCTCACGCACACACATGCACACGTGCACTCAGGCACAAGCCAGGGCAGGCTTTAGGAGACAAGGCTGACGCTCAGTGTAAAAGAAACTAAGTCAATATTATCTTTTAATAACAAATCCAAAAGGAAGCAAGCTGTCCCAAAGAATGAGCCAACAGAAAACATGATTCACAGGAATATGACAGATCAAGAGGCCTCAGCTGAACAAATTAACATGTGCAAATATTTGGGCTGATCAGCTTGATGGAGATTTAAATTGTAGAGACCATATTAGCAAATGACATCCCAAACTTGAGTTCCATTAAAAAACCCTCCCCTCAACCTAGCAATTGTTTCTCCTGCCTTGTTTTCTTTCACTTAGTAGAAAACATTTTTCCTTCATGCTGTGAGAAACAACCTTTTTTTTTTTTTTGTCATCCACATGCTTGCTCTCTCTTTTCTGATGCCTGCTCCAAGTTTAATAAGCTGCTGTCAGACATGTGTGGTTAAAGCTCGGGGTTGTGTTTTTGTTTTGCCTTGTACTTGCACAGCACAATTCCAGCAGTGTCACTTTTACAAGGCATGATGCAACCCCTCACAGGAACGAGGCAAGACAAAAGCAAGGTGTTTACGGGAGCGCTGAAGCATCCCTCCCCTGCTGTGGGACATATGTGCAAGGAGAAAGGAGGAAAAAGATCTCTTGTAGTCCCTCTTCATCTTAAACTCATCTGGGTTTTTCCAAAATGCTTCCTGAATAAACAGGATAAGAAGGACTATGTTGTATATGCATGGAAAATACACAATTTACCATTTTTTTTCAACCTTCACATGTTTTTAAGTACTTTTACATTTTTTTCCCAGAAAAAAATGCTGAGATCATTTAAATGGAAGCCATATTTTGCACCTGAGGAGGAAATGGGAGACAGTGAGAGAAATTAATTGCCCACTTCTGCTTTGATTTGGTTCTTGATCCCAAGAAAGGAGAAGATGAAGCCACAAACCAAGTTGTTATAGGCCACCTTGATTATTTTTCTTTTTCCCTTTATTGCCACCAAAGCCATGAATGGAAAAGAGTAACACTGGTAATTCCTGTACTCCAGTGTAGGGTTAACGCATAACTTTCTGAACCGAAAATCATGTCATTTGCCTGCTATACATGAATTAGGGAAAGGCGCTTGCTTTTGTATTTATTGTGCTTATCTCAATTGCTATTCACAGTCTTAAGCCTTACTCCGGCTGCCATTTTGTGCTGATCACTGTGCTAGACGGAAGAAAAGCTTATGAGCATATGGTAGCAGTTGGCTGCTCACCCATTCCCAGGATTTCACCCAGTTCTCATTGACTTTCAATGGCATCTGGACAACTAATTGCCACAGGCATCATTCAAAGCCTCAGCCACAGTACCCCCAAGCATTCAGGCTGCTTTACAGTCTAACCACACAAAACAACAGGTTCCTTGCCTATGGGTACTTGCACCTACTGTTAGATGCATATCCTTAAGCACAGCAAAGATAGGTCAAGCAAGGCAGGGTGGTTACAGCAAGTCTCAGGCCACCTGTGGCTTGAATGCTTTGGGAAGAGCCGGGCTTGTCCCATGAGCTCCATCATCCCCCTTGCAGTGACCATCACCAAGTGTAGCAGGAAAGATGCTGAGCTTTGGGGGCAGGATTTCTTTTATGCTCTGCCACTGCTGATGAATAGAGCCTCTGTCATATCACTTAATCTCTGGGCCATTTTTCTCTCAGCGCTCACTAAGTGTTGGGGACAACAAACGGCTCCCATTACCCATGTGCAAAGGAGCTTATCTTGGAGGCTCTGGCATGGGCTGGAATCTGAACTGGAATAAATCGATGAGAAATAACAGCAGCAAAATATTTCTGTGTCCTCAGAAGTGTGTGGGCTCATCTGCACCCTGTGAGCTGATGCCATACACAACTGACCTGTGAAAGTGGCCAGCCTCAATTTTAGGAAGTTTGTTTCCTTCACAGCCCCATGGTTTTTGCAGGGCAGAGGAAATGCTTTTGAACAAGATGAGCCAGAACAGAGGAAAGCAGGATGTCGCATAAACAACTTTCTGAAACAGAAAAAGAGAAATCTCCTCTTTCCTAAACAACGGCAAGACCACTGCAGAGGTCAGAATAGCCAGGGCTGTAAAAAGCTTCTAAAAATGTACGTGCTGCTGTTGAATTGCTTTGCCCTTGTTTCCTGAGCTTCCCAGGGAATTGTATTCAATCTTGAGTTTTATGAAGACGAGCCCAATGAAGCTTTGGTCTGAAGCATTTCTGGCTGTAGTCTGAAACACTGCTCAGGATGTCTTTAAAGATTTAAAAGGAATTTAGCTTTAGCCTTGTTTGTGTGTGATTTTTTTCTTTTTTTTTTTTCCAAACCACAGTATTGCTGCGGGGTTTTATACCTTTTCTATTTTCTCCCTTCAAAGCTTATGGACAGACTCATCACCTAATTATTTTGTTTCCATCTTGTAAACAAGATCTGGAGAATAAGATAGCAAAGAGCGTATCTCTGCTTGTATTTTACAACATGCCTACGCTGAAAAAAAATATACATAACAAAATTTTATTTCAATTTCCTGTAACAGGGCACCCTGTGAACAGGGGAAAGAGAAAAGAGGAGACACTGTTAGAAACAGCCTGTACTGTATAGTTGTAAACTGCTGTGAAAGTCTGCTATATGGAAACTTTCAGTTTCAATAAACTTTCATTGACATATTTAATAATATTAATAACTTTTTCAAATATAAAAAGAAAAAAAGTTCACATTAAAATATCTGCAGCAGTTATTTAAGCAGTCTTTCTTTGCAATATAGGGAAGCCAGACTTCTCAAGTCTAAAAATTTGAAAAATAAGTTGGCTATGAAGCACAAAAAAAGGTTCTTTGGTTGCCTTAGTTTATTTATTATGTCTTTCTTTTCCAAGTTTAATCAAAACCAGAGAAAGTAAACATGTAACCTGGCATTTTTTAAGTTAAGTTTTAATAACAAACATGGTTACTTTTTAAGAAAGTTGAGAAAAATACTTTCTCACAGTATAATTTTAGTTGGCTGTGCTCCTTCAAAAGCAGCTGGAATGATGGCCTATATGCATTCATGCTCAAAAATAAACTGCAAACCTGCTGAATTTTTTTTTTCCTATCTTTTCGTAGACCAGAAACTATGTCATTGGCTTGTGAGAACCTCTGTAGTGCTCATGGGTTTAAGGCAGACATTTATTTTTGAGATAAATATTGCACTTTTAGATACGTGGTGTAAGAGGACCAGTGATGGCACCCTGTGATTGGCAGCAGAATGATAGAATCATGGAATTTTTCAGGTTAGAAAAGACCTTTAAGATCATCAAGGCAACCATTAACCTCACACTGCCAAGTCCATCACTAAACTATGTCCCTCAGCACTACATCTACACGTCTTTTAACTACCTCTAGGGATGGTGACTCCACCACTTCCCTGGGCAGCCGGTTCCAATGCTTGAGAACCTGTTAGGTGAAGAGAATTTTCCAAATATCCATCCTAAACCTCCCCTGGCACAACTTGAGGCTGTTTCCTTTAATCTTATCGCTTGTTACTTGGGAGAAGAGACCAACCCTCACCTCTCTACAACCTCCTTTCAGGAGGAGAAACGTCATAAATGGAACAAAATGCCTCCTGTATTCAAGTGTTAAATAAGGATATTACCATATGCAAAGTTATATTTTCTACTACAGCATGTTGTGTATATAAAAATCAGGGGAGTGTGTGGAATCACCTTCATTAGACCTGCACCCTGAAGACAAGAGTGGAGTAAGCACCACCCTGTGATCCTTGAAGTTTGCAAAACCAGGAAATGCATGAGGGACTCAAATCACAAAGTCTACTTAATATTTCAGTTTTCCTTAGTAAATAGTCTCCCTTAAATGTCTGGCTTTTAATAGGAAAGTGCAAATAGCTGTGTTTGACCTTGCAGCTTTAGAGTTACATACAAGAAAGCATTTGATTCCTGATTCAGGAAGATATAAGCGGTCCTACCGATTTCAAAGGAAATCTCTCAATGTTAGGGTATTTTTAAAGATTTCAATGGGATTTCAGCACATATTTAAAGCTAATCATGTGATTAAACATCCTTTTTAAAGTGGGCCCAACAACCCAATTAAGTCTTTCAGAAAGTATTCAATCCTTGCAGACCTCAGGATGCGCTTTCCCATATTATTCTTTCCTCCCTGACTTGCCCTGAGATTTAGGCAGCATTGTGTGTGTTACTACTGAATTAGAGCAGGAACCACTTTGAAAACCCCATGAGCTTGTGATGCTTGGCTGTGTTGGGAGCTGAGGCTCATGACCATCAGGGCTTCTGGGGAACAACCCCTCTGAAGTCCTCCGTGGGATCTCCACCCTCATGGACCTCAAATCCATGCGGCAGTCAACCACCTTTGCCTTTTCTTTATATAAGATCTATACGATGAGAATGATTTCTGAATCAATGCTGTTCCTGCAGCTTTTCCTCTAACTAGTTTTTATGCTCATGAATTTTGAGTTGAAATCCAATTTAATTAGACGCACAGGTGAACTGTTGGACCCTAACGGGGGCTGAGCACGGAAAGATATTTCCATGCTTTTGCTGGCCATTTCACCTGTAGGTGACATCTTTCAAGGCTGAAAGAAATTCGTCAAAGGGAAAGATGATGAGGAAAGCCAGCCGCTTCCCACTGCTTGCCACCAGCCCAGCGAGGAGCGAAATGAGCTGGCAGAGCTCAAAGGGAGTGCGAGAGAGAGACACACAGCTCTGTGTTAGAGTTCCCAGTGCACCTGCTCCGCTGAGCCTCAGGAGGGCATTCTGATGGTGAAATATGTGGCACTAATCAGAAAGATGAACTCTGGCACTCTGAACTCGCCGCCAAAAGGCAAAGCTTTTCTTTTACTCCCAAAAAGCTATGTAAGTAGCGCTCATGCAATGACAAATCTTACAAATCCTCAGCTGTGCACAAGGGAACCAACCCCCCTCCCCAGATCTTTCTCACTGGTGCTGGGTAATCTCCTGTCCCATGGCAGGATCTGAGTGTGGTACAGCACCTTCATAGACAATACCACCAGCTGCAGGTTTAATTAATAATGAAGTACTTGCCACAAAAGCTACCAACTTATGCCCACCCCGATCCCAAGGCTGCAATTAATATTGTCCTTGCTGCTTTGGGGACTCCTCGGCTTAGAAGACAGATCCAGTGCTCCTCAAGGCAAGCTTCCTTGCTTGCTTAACATCCCTTGTTCACCAGCAAAGGGCTTTAGTGCTGAAATAAATAATGAAAGCATTAGCAGTAACTCTGATCATCTGTAAATGTGCTAAAGGAGTGTTTTAGACTAAGGTGCACTTCATTCCCAAAGAAGCAAGGAAGCATGTATTTATGCTTTAAAATCAAGGGAAATAAGGATAGAAGGTTAAAATGAAAAATAAGGTTGTAAGGCTAAAAGGAATAAGTTTTTTTTTTTCCCCAGGAAATCACTACTTGAAAATTTTCACGGACAACCCAGCCACTTGAATTATGAATAAAGTAGACTGGTTTAAATGCAGTGAAATTGCCCTCTCCTCAGCTTTCTTTTAATCTTTTGTGGCCCTACAAGGGGCCTTAGAAGAGGAGGCCCTGTGACATGCTAATCCAGCAGTCCTCCAGCAGCTAAGCTTAATCAGTCAGTAAGAGCTGAAGCCACTATGCAGATTTTCAAGCAGGAACCTCAAATTCCCTTCTTGATGGCTAAACACTTGTTGTTTTTACATCTGCTAAATTAACCATAGAAAAAAAACCCAACAGTAACCACAAACAACTTAAATGACTAAATCCACATTGCTAATAATTCCCTAATTGCTAACCTGAAAGTCCATAACAGTCCTGATTGCCGACTGTCACTCAGGTTATTTTATAAATGCATGTTGATTTTGAAATCATAATGATGTTGAATTAGTAAATGGATGGGCCAGAATGGTTTTCTGAGTCAGGGGCCCTACATTATGAATGAAAAGGTTTCCCATCTGTGTAGCTCCTGGGATCTCAAAAACATTTAAATAAAAATTAATTCGCCGTCGCTCAGAACACCCTGGGAAGTAATCAGACATTTCTGTTTCGCAGAAGATAAAATCACAGCATTAACACAAACCTGATGGTTTGTACCCTGCCACCAAGGTCCACTGCAGCACAAGGCAGGATTAAGGCCAGAAAAGCTGATTTCAATAGAAACTGATAGAAACCCATTTTTCTATGGAGCCGTGTCTTGTAATTAATTACCAGTGTGTCTAGAAAGGCACAGACTCCAGCTGGAGTCACAGGTTCATCTCTCTCTTGAGATTACACTCTGCTGTCTTGCAGGCGGTGAGCTCTTCCTGAGCCCCCCTGGTTTAGGTTTTCCAGAGGGTCACCTTCACTGCAGGACCCGAACAACCTTTGGGACTGGTGTCTGACTGAGAAACGGTAGCAGGGCCACAGACAAAAGGAGAAACAGAGCCCATGTGAGAAGAGCAGTGGGATCACATAAACCTTATTTCTTAAGAAATGAAGCTAAAAATAGAATTTTTTTGCATTCTACTTGTGCATTTCACAAATCTTGGCACTTTTTATTTTTCTATTTTCTCCTGGTGCAGTCAGATAGACTGCAAAACTAGAGTGTGGTCCTTGCCAATGGACTCTTGCGATTGTGAAAGTCTGTAGCTGGTTAGACTTCATTGCAGCAACAGTGATTTAACGTATTTCTCCCTTGCTGCACAGAGCTTTCAAAAGAACTGCAGAAAAAAAAAAAAGCTTTAAACACTTTCTTTTTCTTTTAATCAAATGGTACTACAGAAACCAGAACAAAGTGTGCACAGTCTGAAATTGATTTTCCTTTAATAAATAAAAAAATAAACAAGTTGAGAGTGCGCCTTCAAGGAATAAGTTTGACACTACGTAAAAAGATATTACAGAGAGTAGAACCAAAGTCTGGATTTAGTTTGGTTGCCTATGTGTTGGCCATTTGCTCATCTTCTTCATGTCTTAGAGAGGTGAAGGAATGCCAGTGGAATAAACCCAACTGTATTCACCAGAAATGCATCCGAGCAGTCATGTTATTATTTAACCATCCGTTTTCAGAGAACATTGTCCCACCACCCAGGTGTTTTTTCTGGCCAGCCTGTTATAGATGGAAAAATGGATTTCCATATGTGAAGGGTTGACCTGAAGCTCCTCAGGAGAAAATATTTATGGGGTTAAAAGTCTCCTTCTCAGAGAAAAGCTAACAGCTGATGAATATGTTAGCTCAACTCTCCTGACTATGCAAAGAGGAGCTGCATCAGCGTGCCCAAGACGGGAATCAATTACCCCTCGTTCCTGGGCTGCTAAATATTCAGATCCCGTTGGTGCATCTCCTACTGTTTGGCTCCAGTTCTCTTGCAGGTTAGCAAGGAAATCAGATGCAAATCACATAGGTGATTCCTCTGCGGGAGGACAGAGCTGTGGCTGCCAAGGAGGAGGCAGGCTGCCTTTGTGTTTTTCAGAATCGCATGGCACTCAGCCACACAGTTCCCATTGACTTTCAAATGGGAAATATGTAGATGTGAGTCAGAGTTATGGAAATGTAGCCTTTCACTGTATCATTAGTTTTTTGTTTCCACATGACAGAAGCTCATGATTTATTTTGAATATTTAAACTGTGTCAGTGCAGTTGTTTTTTTTTTTTGGGGGGGGGGGGGGGGGGGGTGG
>JAOXJM010000001.1:205208307-205233427 GCA_026413425.1 Tringa solitaria
AAATAAAACTTATCCTTGAAAAAACATTTTAAAATAAAACAAAAAAAAAATATGTTTCAATTTGAAAGGGAACAGAGGCAAGAATACATATAAGGAAACAAAGATATTACACTGAAACCTGCTCTCATGCTGCTCTGAATCCCAAATACTTTACAATGCTTTATGGGATCATCCCCACATATAGCAATGAAAGAGAAAAAAATAACTTGTTCATTCTCCTTCCTAAGCCTATTCCAGGGAGCTGTGAAATAGAGAGGCAAAGGAGAAAGCTACAGTTCTGCTTTCCACATGCAAGCCTTGTGAAAGTGTGGTGCTGGGTCTATAAACAATTCCGTATTTAAGCACTTAACTAAGAAAACCGCAGTGATGGGTGGCCATCATTCCTGGCACTGCGGGCTTTCATCTGCTGGGAATGGAGGAGGAGGTTGCTGCAGGTCCACAACCACAGTGCCACCGCGCCGCTGGCATCCAACCTGGCATCATTCTCACTGAAAGCTTGCTTTGCCTTCTAGAGAAGGAAAGGCCAAAGATTTTGGCTCCTTCCCAGTAGAAGATCATCTCCGAGATGAGCCCTGCAGTTTCTTCATTCTCATTTAGGTCTTCAGACCTGAGCAGCACGTGAAAGTGTGCCAAAGGGGGGTGAAGAAACAGACCAAGAGGAAGCAAAAACTTCAGTGCCTCCCAAAACACTAATTTTTTTTCCTTCCTCTATACATACAAGAAGTGCAAGAAAAAGATAAGGATCTTCTTTTCCTGACATTATCAACACAGATGGTGGCTCATACCTACCAGTCCATTTCTCATTGCCTATGCCCTCAGCAGCTCTGGCCTCTGCATGTAAGATTTGATGATTCTTCCTTGTCTTTTATGTGCAAATTCTATTTTATAAAGGCAATGAGATTCCCCAGGCATCTCATTTCAAGGAATTATTGCATTTTTTTTCAAGCAGTTAGTCACTTGGCCGTCAAGGTCTAACATTGTACCTTGTAATACACCAGGTCTCAGTAAAAACTAGAAATAGTGCCACCTCCCAGCACTTGCATGATGGGGAATGAAAACTTTGAGGTTCCTCTGCCTGCCAGCTTTCCTAGAAGTGCAATCTTCAGTCCCTCCCCTATAGTTTTGGATCCCTATCATTCTTCTCAGCTGTCTTTCTTTCACCTTCCCTGAATGCTGAGTGTTTTCCTCACTGCCTCCAGGAACCTGCCTCTTCTCCTCTTTCACTTCACATCTGCTTACCTCTTTTCCCCCCAGCTTCTGCTGATAATTAAGGAAATAATCTTCCCATCCTGGAGATCTCCTCATTTGATCCCCAGTTATGGAAGTATCTCTCCTACCCTCTTTTCTTTGGTATTTTTGCCTGTTTTTCTACATCGTCTCTCTTTTCCCCAGTAATCCTGTACTAATTGCCCTCTCTTCTCTTCTTCCCCCCCACACCCCCATTTCAAAACCCTTCCAAAATTCATGCTGGGAGTCTGATAGGTAATTATTTATTGCCAAGCCTGCAGACAAAGTGGAAGTGGCTTGAATGAGAAGACATTGGGTAAGTCCTGATGGCGAAACTTGAGACACCCGCACAACTCATTTAGGAAAATCACGGGCGATGTTTTCTAATGAGATGAGATCCTCAGCTGGTATAAAAGAGTATCATTCTTTCAGAAGACAGTCAAGGATCTGCCACTCTAGGATCTGCCACTCCAGGATCTGTCCCAGAGACAGAAAAGCTGAATATAACTGAAAAAATCAACAGCAGCCCACATATTTTCAAAATGCCCTGGTTTGCATTTTATATCTTTAATTTAGATGTAAAGAGGACTAAATTCTGCATACTTATGTATCCTATGTATATTTTTTTTTCTTCCCAAAGATTATATGCAGTGCTTAAACCATCTTGTGAGATAATCAGACTTTTTGGTATTATTATTATTTACGTTTAACTCTTATCTGATATTAGGAAGCAAAGAGGAGCTGCTCTGCTGGCTCAGCAAGCTGAGGGGCTGCTGTATAGATTGTTTTGCACTCAAGGGACCGAAGTCTGATCTCCCTTCCACATAACCTATTTGGGTAGAAAAATCACAACCACCGTAATGAGTAGTATCTTTATCTCTGTGTGTCAGCTCAGAGGGTGCTCTTCTGGGAGAAAATTAAATGTGACCTTCCACTGTTGATGTGGCACACACACACATATTGCACAAGCTTCTGGATCAATGGCTGCTGCTTGCAGTTCTCTGATGTGCAGTGCTCCCTAAGAAGGATACGAGCCCCAGCACTTTTTTCTTTGCAGATCCAACACTTCATTTGAGAGATTTTGAAAGTGAGCTGAATATGACAAATATTTGGGATATACTCTAATCGGCACAAAATGGGTGAAACATTCAGTGTCGCCTCTGGGCTTAAGATGTTATGACAGCAGAACTCAGTTCCCATTTTCTAAGGTGATAAAGTGATTTGGTGACTTTACAACACCGTGTGCTGTGGGATTATGCTGCTCTACTCCTTGAACTACCATATAATGGAAGTTCACACATGTCTCAGCAAACACATTATTCAAGATAATGACAATTGGCTTGGACATAAATCTGATAACTGTCAATGAAAGTTTACAGAAGCATGGAAGAAGTTATGGTCCAAACTACTCGAGAAACAGGTTTCAGGACAGCCCCCCATCTCCACCTCCATTCTCTTCTCATTTCATCTCTGGGTTTGTGTACTGGTTTTGTCTGGGATAGAGTACTTTCTTCATAATAGTTTGTTTCAGATTTGTGACCAAAACAGTGTTGATAACACTGTTTATAAATAGAGCTTAGTTATTGCTGAGCAGCGCTAACACACCATTAAGGCCTTTCCCACTCCTCACACTGCCCCACCAGCAAGTAGGCTGGGGGGAGCACAAGAAGCTGGGAGGAGACACAGCCGGGACAGCTGACCTCAACTGATCAAAAGGATAAACCATACCATATGATGGTATAGATTATGGTATGGATATGGTGCTTAGAAGTAAAAGGTCGGGGAAGAAGGAGGAAAGGAGTTGTTTGTCTTCCCAAGTAATGATTACACGTGATGGAGCCCTGCTTTACTGGAGATGGCTGAACCTGCCGACGGGAGGTGAACAAATTCCTTATTTTGCATTGCCTATGTGAGTAGCTTTTGCTTTACCTATTAAACTGTCCTTATCTGTCCTTATCTCAACCCACAAGTTTTCGTGCTTTTACCCTTCTGATTCTCTCCTCCATCTCACCGGGGGAAAGCAACCAAGGAGCTGGGGGGGGGGGGAGGGGCACGTTAGCTGCCTCCTGGGCTAGCCCACACAACAGCTTGACAGACACAATTATTTTTCCTGTGTAAGAAGGTCCTACAGACCTCCACACATTACAAAACATTGTTTTGTAACCTTAACCCTTATTGTCATTATAGTACAAATATTGAGCTAATCTAAGGACTCTTTAACAAAATGTCAATATCAGCCCACCAACCGGTCTTCTGAGCCACTCTGTAAAGAAATTGTGGCACTTCTGTATTTCTCACCAATCTGTCCACAAATAAGGGACAGAGACTGCAGAGAACAGTGATGGTCAGTAATTTGATAACATGTGCTCAATGAAACTCTCTTTTTTATCATCTTTGAGAAATTAAAAGAGCATCTAGGAATCTGAAGCCTGTTTCTCATTTGCTGTAACAGACTCATATGTAACTGCATAAGAGACTATATTGCATTGTTTAGCATGGATGGGTCTGTATGGATCAAAACTAAATTCCCAGGGTATAGGAATTCACCACTCGATAATACCACTGATAGTGAGCATATAATTCCAGCGATGTCAGTGGAGTCACACTACCCTATAACTGGACTAAGGGGAATGAAAACCTATCCCATGGGTAAGGATAAAAAGATATATAGTATTAAATAAAAATAGACAGTCAGAGTAACTACCTCAGCCTTGGGTAATATGTTGGGTAATAGCCTTTACTATTAGTTTTACTCATGGGAAATTTTACACAGAGAGGAGAGGCTAAATTTCATGTGGAAGAATCAATTCTTGGGACAAAGGAAAATGACAAAGATAAAAGCAATGACAAATATGGCTGAAGGTATCAGAGAGAAACAATTGCTTTTCAGATTAACCATCCCCTTTTTAAATTGCCAGTGGCACTCTGTTATAAAAAATAGGGTGTTTCTAAAATCAATATATTAGGCATTTTGTGTCCCAATTTGTGAAAGTCCCTTAGAAAAGGAAGAAACTTTTGTAAGAGTCTTCATTAATTCTCTACTTCCTTAAGTGCTTTGGGAATTATCTGCTAAAGCAGGAACGCAGTGAATAAAAACCAAAAGAATGTGCGTAAATTCATAATGTTGGCCCCATGTCAGCAAGGCCTGGAGTGTGATAAGGAAAGCTTTGTGCAAGGAGTAGATATTTTACGATGCTGCAATTATTGGTTCAATAATCAATTGTAAGGGAATTCAAGCTGCAGTGAAAGCTAGCGCTTGCCAAACCAAACACTAATAAAGAAAAAGGAATAAGGCCTTGAACACTGCTGCACCTATAAGTTACCATTACCTGTAGTCAAGCTCATGAACCAATGGTCTGCTAAACTTTGCAGAGCCCAACAGTTCTCTGGAAGTGAAATAGCAGTCTCATAACACTGAGTTTGCCTGTGCCACCTCACTTCCCAATAAGCCCATCCATTCCCATAAACCCAAAGCCCTTGTCCCACTCTGTCCCCACCTCTGACAGAAGACAAGATGTTGCTGATCTCTGCCCTAATTGGGAATACTGAAATGAAAACAGTTGGAAATACAAATTAAGCAGGAATATTTCTTTTTCTGTGTTCCTGCCTATTAGTGTTTGCTCTTCTCATTTGATCTTAAAGTATGAAAAACCATGGGGCCAAAATCATCAAGGGACAAACGGATGCCACAGTCCACAAACTATCTTCTCATTTGGCTTGGTCCTCATAAAGGTGTTAAACCTTCTGTATAAAAAGGAGGCTGACTTCTTATAGTCCAGAGCCTTATGAAGTGCCTTTGACCAAGTATTCTGTCTTAGGATTTATTTCGCACTTCTGTAATGGGCTGCAAAAGGCAAGATCAATGAAGAACAAGCATCTCCTACATCCAGAGGCCACATTAATCAGGTTTGCATCGGTTTAAAACTATCTGAGATAGTGAAACCCTTTGGTGGATCAAATCATTTCGGTTTGATGTTGTCTTGTTTTGGTTTCAGTTTGAGGGAATGAATAAATGAACAACTCCAATCAAGGCACAGTAGTTTTAAGAAGCCGGCAATCATCTTTGCCTCCAGACCTGTCCACATGTTCGCTCACAGCCATTCCCAAGCACTTATGTCTCAGTGATCCTTGTTTTAACTTTGATGTAATCATAAAGATTTACACTAAGAGATAGATAGGTGATATGAACTGATGCTAGGAGCAGATCAGAGGCTCAGCTTCCTTTTCAGTAACATTAAAGAAAGGAAGAAAGGAGAGAACACAGTTTTCCTTTTTCCTTATTTCTTCCTTTGCTTGGTAATAAAATCAATGGATTTGTTGTCCTTTTCTTCTTAAAATAAAACACATTTCTATGCAATGGGAAGGCAGTCGTGCAGGCTGCGGCCACTCAGAAAACTAAGAAGGGACCTGAGGCTGCAAAAAAAATTAATATGGTGCATGATAGGATCCAATTGCTTGTACTGAGATTTCTCTGGATTAACAACAGATAATAAATTTCAAATTAAATAAATAATATGTGCTCATATCCATGCTTTTTTCCACTCCAGAACCCTCAAAGCCAGAAACAAACCATTTTTCTTTATTTCCAGAATTGACTATTTTTAGAAGATTTATTTGACTTTTGTATTTATTCATAAATTTCAGTTCAATCTACATCCAGTAAGTGACACTTGAATCTCTGTTGCTTTGCATTCTGTATCTCATGTCATATATAGGGTATATAAGGGTGTAAAGTGCTATCGAATTATAAGTTATTTGCATTCATTTTTTACAGATGCAGATTAGTACAAAAGGTGAAGAATGGTAAACAATCCAGATGATTATAAGCAAACCTGACTTCTTACATGTTCAGTTTCATTATATTCAGATTTAGGACATGTGAGGACCTCTGATCAAGCTCTTGTTAAGCAAAAAAAAACAACACAAAAAAACACTGGATAGTTTTGGAAAACAAAAGAAATGCAGTTGTCGCTATTTCTAAAACATGTACAGCACAAAGAAGACCACTGCTATCCACATGGGAGATTGTAAGGATGAGGTGCTGGATGTCAAAATATATGTGTATTGTATAATCAGAAGTTAGATAGAAAAGAGGGAGCCAGACACTTCATGTAACACAGGGTGGAGGGTGTAGCTGAGTTAATTCCAGCTTGAACACAAGTATATATTAAAACCACCAACAAAGCAAAACATATAAACATATTCTATGTCTAGAGAATCATTATATTCCTCCTCAGGTTGTTCTCTTCATAGTGAATAATACATAGCTTGCTTCAGGTCTTTCTGCCTACCTTCAGCTTCCTGACATTTTTTGCTGCTGCATCTTTGTCTCATACATTCAGAAGAGTCCTCTGCCTGGGAATCTCTGCTGCCTCTGTAAGTAGTCAAAATGATCGCATCGGTCCTTAACTTTGAGGAGTTAAACAACTGGAGTCCTTTTTTCCTGTTGTTCACTGTTGATCTCTTGACAAGGATTTAGTCATTCTCATATCTGTTTTCTAAATTTTCTTTAGTTTATCAACACCTTTTCTCTGACATGGGCATCAAACTAAAGAAAAATTTCAACAGCATTTATCCCATGCCAAATACTGATGTGATTTCTCTGTGCCTACCTGAGAGTTGGCTGTATATACACTGATATACACGAGTAAATGTTCAGATTAGCCCTTTGGCCACAGTGTTAAATTAAAAGCTCCTTTATCACCTAATTATCCATCATGCCAGGGAAGTGTTTTGCAGTCTCTGAGTGCCTGGATAGGGTATCCCCAATGACAAGTATGCCTTGCTTTTTCTTTTCTTTGATAAATGAGTTTACGTTTCACTACATTAAAGAAGAGATTGCTTGTCTGTACGTAGTTTACCAAAATACCTAGATCTCTGTCAGTATCTCGTATTCTTTTGTTTCTAACACCCCCAACTTTTAGATCACCTGCAAGCTATTGGAAATTGACATATTTTTTGTCTCAGGACATTGATAAACACTGGCAGCAACAAAAGTCTAGAAAATGGTGATTCATAAACTTGTAACAAGCTAGTTGGAAAGACACATAAGAAATTAAAAATATCAGTAATAACTTATGGAGACTTGCACACTGTATCGGAGCAATTCCCTCTATGAGTAAAACTTTACTCAGAAATAGCCCTTCTTACACAGATAGCGATTAGTTAATCTCTGTTGTTATACCCAATATACTTTGTGAAGGATAAAAAACATTCTGGAATAATGTGTTGAGGTTATGAAGAGTCAGCGGACACCTGCAGATAACTAAAGGCAAGTAATAGGAATACTGAAACCATTATACACTTACTCATCTCACAGAGGGATCTTTAACCTCCTAGTTTTCTTCTGACATAGTTTGATTACTAAAGCAGTTTTCCTGTCATCCTAAATCCTTGGCATTCCTGGATACTGTGGCAACTCTAAAAACTGTACCCTTTACTGTAAACATTTTTGTGGAGATTTTTTTTGTAATATGTTCAATGTCCTCCTGCAAAATATTATTTGGCAATGCTCCTGTCTTTATCTCTGACGTTCAGTCACTGTTTCTCAAGTGGGAAATAATACGCTTTGGAGTAATTAATAATCATATGTAAATTTTTCAAAGAGTAGTTGGGGTATGAAGAATATAAACCAAGGACATCCATGTCATTCTGATACCTTCCTACCTAGCTATTAGCTATCTTATCAGTCATAAAATATTCCTAATTAGGGCTATCAAGATACAGAGCCAATAACAAGAAATTACAGGGAACTCCTTGTATTCTAGTTCTGCCCCAAAGAGACTTTGAAAACCTAGAATTTTACATGAGTTTCCTTACAAACTATGACTGCCTTATTTCATAAATAAGGAAAAACTACAACCTGCAGTCCCACCTGCCTGTCCTACATTAATGTTGAGAAAATAAACTGACCTGAATTGCTGCTAAGAACCTAATTAGCATGGCTACAGGGTGAGCAGTCCCTCCAACATAATAATTTATTAGCTAGAAATCCCTGGGCCTTGGCCAAAGCAAGATTCCTGCCAAGGAGATCTGAAGAAGAAAGGAACCTAAACCACAGGATATTCTGACTCTTAGATGAGTTTTGACAAGGAACCTTCCCTCACCACTTTCACCCTAAGCTTAATATGAGGAGGAGAAAGGGGATTTGATACCCATTGGGCTGCGACAGTTACTTTAAGCAGCTTCTAGGTGACCACAAGGTAATAGTCCCTGTCAATAGCTCCTGCACTGTCCTTTATCAAAGAGAAAAGCTGCATCTGCTTCGGATAGGCTCACTAAATAGATGCTTTAACTGGACAGATACAGAAAAAATATTTTGGCCTGTTTGCCTCAGGGGGTTTTCATAATCTGTCTTCATCATATCTCCCGATGCAGCGTGTAAAAAAAGATGGAGGCTTCTTATTTTAATTTTTTTAAAAAATATTTTCCTACTCGTTTCCTCTTCTTTGGATGGCTTCCTAAAAGGATGTCTAAAGTAACAATGATTGTTATGAGCAAGGTTTGAAAATATTTAGGCTTTATCAGCTTATTTTGGGATCCTCCCTTTCCTATGCTTTCTCTGTTTCAGTTTGAAGAGCTGATTTTCTTTCCATATGAATTAATCTAAGTCATCCTGCATGGCCCTGTTGTGTTACCCGATATTTGTGGCTTTACTAAGTCAGTTACTCCAACCAGTCTGAAGTTAAACAAGAACTTTAAGATTTGGGAAGTCTTTCTCCACCTCCCAGCACATATTTCTTCCAACACCTTCATTCAGAAAGATGGGAAACAGCCTGGGCATGAGTGGTACTTTACCAAACAGTTAACATAACTGTATGTTTTGGGTTTGTCTTTCACATGGTCATTTTGTCAAACCAATGAGGATAAATAAGGGAACAAAGGGACTTGCTTTCATCTAGAAATGTACATCTTTTCTCTATTTGCACTCCAACTAGTCTGCTTCATTTGCCATTTTATGTCTCCACCCCAGTTTTTATATGTAGAAAACACTGAGTCATTGCTGATAAAACAAGCTGGAAAGTTAGCAGGAAAGTTAACTATATTGTTACCAACTATCAACATCATAGCATCATAGAATCACAAAATCACAGCCTTTCCTCAGGGAGAGGTCCTCTATCTCTCTGATCATTTTTGTGGCCCTCCTCTCAATCTGCTCCAACAGGTCCATGCCTTTCCTATATCCCACATGAGGAAACTATATTTAAACTGATTTAATGGGATAGATACCAAACACTCTACTAATATTCAGTCCGGGATAGTTTTGAAATGTTATTCCTCTTTTAAGACTATACTTTTTAAGAAAGTGGAAAATTCAAGAGACAAGGGCAGTAGCATGGAGTGATTTTTCACCCAAGTCCACTTTGCTTTTGCTGAACACCTCTCCTTCAAGGAAAACCTTGGAGAGTTGGGGTTGTTCACCCTGGAGAAGAGAAAGCTCCTGAGAGACCTTATAAGGGGGCTTATAAGAAAGATAGACACAGAGCCTGTGTTTATAGGAAAGTGGTAATGGTTTTAAACTAAAAGAGGGTAGGATAAGACTAGATATAAAGAAGACATCTTTTGCAGTGAGGGTGGTGAGACACTGGCCCAGGTTGACTAGAGACATGGTAGATGCCATATTCCTGGAAGCATTCCAGGCCAGGTTGGACTGGACTCAGAGCAACCTGATCTAGTTGAAGATGTTCCTGTTCATTGCAGGGGGGTTGGACTAGATGACCTTTCAAGGTCCCTTCCAATACAAACTATTCTATGATTTTAATCTCCTTTTTTCCTTTTTCTAGAAGTCAGGACAGTCCAGTCAAGAAAGGGCCAACCCACAGCATGTTGAAGCACAGGTCAAGTGCACGTTCCGAAATTATCAGCCTCTGATGAATATGGGATCCACAGAAATGAAATATGTATTGTCAGAATGTCCCAGGATTCACCTGTTTTGGCAGAGAATTCAGCTAATTTCTAAACCTGATATTTGGGACAATATAGATTTAGGAATTCCTCTATACCGAAAACAACGTATTATAGACAATGCTGGATCCTGAGAGCTGTTGACAGCTAAATGCTTAATCTCTTCCAAGTGAAAGTAACAAATCTCTATCTCATACAGAACAACGGATTTGTAATTGAGAAGATCTGACAAATTTAGAAAGGATTTTGTGCACGTGTTTGAAGAAACTGACATTTTTACAATCTGGCCTGGAATTGTCTTCTAGGAAAGCATTGAAGGAATCAAAGTAAACACATGTAGGAATCTAATAAAACCAAACGCCCCAGAAGACAGGTCAACTAGCTTTCTACTTCCCAGCTTGACTGCAAATGTGATTCCCATTCAATAAATTTGTATGAAGAATGATGGACTGAATTTCTGTAGCCTAGTGCTGCCAGGACACTGCAGTGATGCATTAAAGGAAGGGAGAAGGAGAGACAGAGCTGCCAGGAGACCAAATGATTTGGCAAAGAGGAAATAACTAGGAAGTTATTAGAAAATCTTTTCCATGGGCAGATAAATTAAGAGACAAAAGTGCCAGTGACTTCTCCTGGGTCACAAAACAGAGCTGTAAACAGATCAGAAGTCCCATGTCCCTTCCTTTAACCTACTTAATAAAGTTAAACTGTGTCCTTAACGACTAGTGGGTGTAACTACAACTGTATGTAGTCTAATCAGGACATTCAGACTTGCATTATATTTATGTCCCAAATTTACAGTCCACCCAGGACTAAAGCACAAGGAACTGGAAAAGGAGGGCTGGGGAGAGCATCCTTCAACGAACCAGCAGGGAAGAGGTCTCTACAATGGCCAAGAAATGGTGACAGAAAAGGGATCAGCTAACTTGCCCTGTGGGACATGATCTGCAGGCTCGAGGTTGTTCAGCTCCCGCCCAAGCTGTCTAGCACATATGCTGTAAAAACAAGTGTTAGCTAATGGAGCGTGCCCTCATGCTCAAGGAGAGAGCAAAGTGCATCATGCTGCGTGTCCCGGTGGAATCAGGGTCTGGACAGCCTCAGAGAAGCTGTGCTGAGAGTGGTCACCAGGTGTTAACTTTCATTTCCCCTTGTTTTTCCTTAAAGATGGTCCCTCCCATTGAGGATTGTCATTCCAAAATGATACTTTCTTGGGTATTCTCACTTATTAGAGAAAAGGATAATGTCTACTCTCCTTATGAGTAAGATCACAGCTGCAACAAAGTTGATCATTTTTTTTGCCTATAATATAGACAGAAGAAATGTAACCTTGGATGGAATGAATCAGCTTAACAACAGATATTTTAAAAAGCCTTCCTCCAAGAAATTAGCCTGAAATCTACACTTAGGGTTAAAATCAGCTATGAATGACATTAAACGTCCCTTGTTTGTCAACTTCACCATGCAAAGAAGTCTAACGAGCAAAAGCATCTTTTGTGGCAATTTTCCTGAAGTTCTGGGATGACTTGACTCTCATGAAACCTCAAAGGGGGAATGATCTAACAGAAATGGGGAACTGTTTGGAAAAAGAGAAACACTATATGTCATATTAAATGTGATTAGAAAATAGGACCCAAAATGCCTTGCCTCCTCCTGCTCTGACAGAGAAGTGGTTAATTGCCATATTTGGTGAAAAATGTATTTAAAAGCATAAAATTGGAGGATTAATTACATTTGGTATGTGTTACTGGCAGAGCTTCATGAAATGATCAACAATTATCTTTCTCATCCATCAAGTGCTCAGGGATCACACAAGGACAGGGAGTAGGAATATGAGATACACTGTGCCAAAAACATAAAACGTGTTGTTTCTCTTGTAGCTTTCTTCATTTTTTCCCACATTTTCCATGCACATTATTTGAATTAAAGATTTTTTTTCAGCAGAGCTACTTTCCCACTTATCTGGAAGCAATCAACCCCACAAAACCTTTTCAACATCGAACTCACTACAGGAAGGCGCAAGTTTTTCAGGACACAGTAGAGTTTCATTTTAAACCAAGAACAAATTAACGCATTCCGATTTAACTTCAGCACTTGATTAACCCAAAATGAATCAAAAAATGCTGTTCATTGACATGCAAAACCATGTCTATTATATTGCTACTCGTAAAACTTCATATGCAATGGCACAACTGTGCCAAAACATTCAGACAACAAAAACCGGCTTAATTTCAGAGATTTACACATGTTCCTGAAAGACTGAGATATTTCATGCCTACAACCAAACTTTAATTAGAGCTAAAATTACAATACAATGCGGCCCATCAAAGTAGGCGTGCTATTTATAGCTGCATATTTAACTCTTCGCTAGTCAGGTGCTCTCTACATCAGGATCACTAACATCCTGTTTCACTAAGAAATTCATCGCTCAGTGCTTAAAATGCAGCTGGAGGGAGGTGCACAATATGCTGTGCTGTAAATGCCACTGGAAAGACATGTAGCTCATGAACGGTGGTTTCAAGAATACAACTTGCTCTCTTATCTATTTATTTTCTGATTATTTCTCTTCGAGGTACTCTGCCTACCTGCGAAGAACAGTAGAAAGCCTGATGCTGCAAACAGTTGTAGATGCTCTTAATGGGGAAATCCATTACTTCAAGAAAGAGCCAAGATTTCTGTGGGACTCTATACAAAACTAAGCATTTGGCACTTATATAAAAGGCTCAGCAGAGCAGTTATTTGCTGTTTATTATGGGGGGATATTTGGAGTGCTAGCTTGAGGACTGAGAGTGCTCTAAATTCACCACGTAACGTGCACAATTTCAGTTAACAGCAGGGGATCTCAGCTGGAACACTTGTATTTGACAGTACAGCCTGACCATTATAACTGAAGTAGAGCTCTCCCTGCCATCACCATCCAAAACTGGACTTTTGAGAAGAGGAGCAATGTAATGGAAGTGTTCCCTACCTCTTCACAGTGCATAGTCTCAACAAGCGCAGAAAGAAAGACAGTGCTTGCCAGACACTCCAGAGTGAACCTTTGTCCAGATTTTATTGAAGACCCTTCTCTAAAACAGGGAGCTGGTGACATGGATGAAGGAGTAAAGAGCTCCTTTAACTTCTGTACTTGAAGCCTGGAGGTAACAACTGTTTGCCACCAATTACCCTCTCAAGGCAATTCACTCAGGTGCTTACTTTTAGCTGGGATGAATCAGGGCTTGAGTACCTAGGGACATATTAAAATGTGTTGTACTCAATGTAGAGGGGACACAAAGTACTTTCTCCACCATATAATGACAGATCTATAGCAGATATTATGTTCTGAAGGTTCTGCTGAGCAAACTTCCACTACCCATGTCAGATATGTTAATAACACTGTTTAGATGTAAAGATCTCAAGATTACCCATTTAGTACTGACCAGATAATATTGATGGGATGCTTTAAAACAAAACTTATCTTCTGCTTTTAAGGACAGAATTATCCAATGGCAATTCCACAAAGTAAAAATTAGGTGCTTTGACTGCCCAAAAGAACCATTTTCAAAGGTCACATACATAGTTAATGGAATAACAGAGATGATAAAACTGTGAAATATCCACTATCTTAGATAGAAAAACAAATTTCAGGTTACAAACAAAAGAAGCATGAGACACAATCCCAATCTATAGAAGGTTTCCTTTCAAAGCTGGATGTCTACTTGCAGATATCCTCTAAAAGCCCACACATTAATTACAAAGGGAAAAAGATAAGAGTTCAATTCATTTAATTCTTTTGTTCCAGGCATTTCCAGGCTGTCAGTCTGAAATTTTGGAAGAGGCCCACATTGAAGATAACCCTATAAACATCATAATTTGGGACTTCAAAAAAAAAAGGTATAAAATAAAAAAATAAAAACCAGTATACTTCCCCCACATATGGTTCTAACAGATGTGGTTTTAAATTACCGTTGGGACATAATAATGTATTTTGAATGGACTGAATGTTAAATAGTTGGCTCCTCCTATGTGACAGACATTAGTGCTCAGTGGTTTAAGCAGAAAACTCCCCATTTGTGTCTTTAGCTGGCATGTACTTCATTTTCAGCCCACGCTGGTCAGTATGATTTAATACCTTCGCCTGATGTCCCTCTCACCAGCAAGGGAAAGGATAAAATAGGATTAAAGAAATGAAACAAAACAAAAACCAGGCAACATTCCCCCCTCCCCAGCAGACAAAGCCGAGCTGCTGCATTGTTCCTTACACAACAACTCCTGCAGCCCTGCAATGGAAACTCGCTGGAGAGGACAGCTGAGGAAGAAAAACGTTAAATAATTCAAAGCCACTAACATCAAGTCTGATGTAGGTATAAAAATAGTTACAAAACACCACTCTATGTGTTTTCATTATAGGAACTTTGACTTACTTGGAAACATCAAGAAAACCCCAAACCTATCACTGTTCCAGACTCATAGGCTCAATTAGTCCAGCAGTCGAAACGACATCCATTTCCAAACCAACCTTCAATTTTCATGGCCATTTCGTGTTTCTGCATGGGGGGAGCCAGCACAGTTCCACAGCAGGAGTGAGAAAGCCCGATCCAGAGCCCATTAAAACCAACGGGAGCCTTTGAATTAACAGTAATGATCCTTGGATGTGGCCCTGGTTTAGGTTAACGGGTTGCAGTGCTTTGGGGATTCAAGCAAGATTGGATGTGACTGGCTTTTGTTATCTCCAAAAATCTCTGTCGCTGGGAATGTCCACTTCCAAACACTCAGTCTGTGAGAGCAGTGCACATTTTAAAAAAAAGGCCTTCATGAAATATTCACGGGAACATGATGCAAGGTGAGCCACCATATAGTCTGTGCAAAGTTAACTGAGGGTATTTTCATTTGAACAGAGGGAAGGAGAGAGAAACAAACAGGAGTATTCGCAGATGAAGAGTATGTGCCCACACACACATTTGATCAGCAGCTTTGCTGGGGCTGGGTGTGGGGAAATGAAATGGTAACTGACAAGTAAAAAGTAACCTGATTTTTTTTTATTATTTATTTCACTCACAGCAGAGATGTTACAGATTTTTTTTGCCTTCGCTGCTCTGAAAGGGGGCCAAAAAAAACAACAAACAAACAAACAAAAAGTCAAACCACCTTCTGTGCACAGAGCACAGCAGAGCACTGGCTGCAGCAATCCAGCTCCAGCACCAAAAGAGTTGGTACAGGTCCCTTTGATCCCGGTATTTCCCCATTTCCTCACCCCCAACACCACCTCCCAAAAAGACCCACTTTTCATCCCTACCATCAGCTTCTAACTTCCCCGTCTTTCCTGTTACCATCTTCTCAACTAGACACTTGCTGTCTGATAATCTCAGGAGAAGACATAAAAAGCGAAAATAAATAAATACATAAAATTCAACAAAACATTAATTATGCAGAAGGTATAAAAGAATACAAAACTAAGTGATGCAGGTGTACAAGGACGTGGGTCCCTGGAGCCCATGATCAGCATTGTTTGGCACAGAGAGCCACAAGCAGATGACATTTTAAAGCATGTGAGGGGTATGCAGGGATGTAAGCAATGGTTTGTAGGTTCTATATGAGTCATTTGTGCATCCCTCCCAATCCCAAGTAATGTTGTGAACAGCACCAGCAATAATAAGCTATAAAATCCAAGCCCTAAAGCAAGCACCGTTCAGGTAGACCCAAATGCCCATCAAAAAAGCAGAGCTTTCAGTGACAGACAGGTGGCTTTGTCTGCTCACATTTTCTTGTGAGATAAAAGCATAAATAGGGAAGTATCAGATGTTTCCAAATCCTAGGCATCTTTGCAGGGCATCAGGAACACAACATGGATTTTAGGATGGGAAGGAGTGAAATTGAAGAGATGGGGGTGCAGGAAACATGTCATGCTGTAAGAAGATGGTCACTAAGTTGTCTCTTGGTTCAGGACTGAGGTGCTCCAGCATGGATGAAGCGAGGGGCTTAATTTCTCATTTGAGGGAAGAGCAAACACTCACAAGAAAGAAGCCTAAGAAAAAAGACTCAGATGCTGTCAAAGAGAACCAAAAAAATTTGAGCCACGGACAACTTCACAGTAAGATGTCACAAGACAGGCAGGCTGGTTGTTCTTACTTGATATTAAGTGCATTTTGTTGGTTATATTTTTGTTCAGATTATCCCCAGGACATGAATAAAAGTCAAAATGAGAACCTTTTCATTGCTGGGCTTTCTGATTCTCTCCCAAAGCCTCCGATCATTACACCACAACCTACTCTCACAGTACTGAGTAACTAGCTGGGTGATAAAAACATTAGATGATACTCAGTATCAATAAAAACAAAGTGATGCATAAAGGGAAAACCAATTCAAACAATACATACACAATGTGGGCTATAAATTAATGGTTACCACACAGGAAGGTGGCTGGGGAATCACCATGAGATGCCCTTTACTAACACTGGCTTTCTGCTTGTGCCAGTCAAACATGCAGGGAAAATCTTGGGATATGTTAGGAAAAAAATAGACAAAAAAAAAAAGGAGAAAAATATAACAGGATTATGCTGTACAAGTGAATGATTCATTCCTATCAGAATGGCACATGCATTTTTGGTCAATGCATCTCTAAAATATATAGTAGAATCAACAAAGACAGAGGCAAGGGCTGTAAAGATTATCAGGAATATAGAAAGACTTTTGCAGGAGAGATGGAATAAAGTAGGGATTTTCAGCTTGGAAAAGAACAACAAAAAGCGGGAAGAACAGACCTCTATTAGATCAGGATGCCTGTAACCCACAAGTAGGAGTCACAATGAAATTACCAAATCATGAGTTTAAAGTAGAAAAAAAAGAAGACTTTTTCACTTACCGCATGACTTTAAATTTTGAAACTTTTATACACTGGTTTCAAAAAGGAACCAGCAATCTCTTAGAGGACAAATGCTTCAGTACTGACTGAACAGGACGATCCAAAAGACTGTCCTGAAGATAGAAGAGTATAATGAAAAAGTGTAATCTGTATTTTAATATGAATAAAATTAGCCTTCCTATCAGCACGATACAACAGCTGTAAACAGTTGGCAACCCAGGAATAATATTATGGGTCATGAGACTAACCTAAAAACTCATCACTTCCAAAAAGCTGTTTGTACCCTTTTCTTTCTCCTTTCTCCTCAACCACGTGCTCCCACAACATTGACTCAGTGTAAGTCACTAAGCAGAAAAAATACCCAAAACCAAAAGCATAGCAAAAGACAGAGCTAGTTTTCTTCCAGGTTGATGAATTAAATAATCAGATATATTCTGAAGGAGTGGAAGGACAGGAGCTGGGAAGAGACGACTTTGGGCATGGATGAGAGACAGAGAGCAGGAGCCCTATCTTTCCATGGCAATGGGTCCTGAGGTTGGCTTGGATGTGAAAATACAACCTCAGCCTCACCCATGATGATGATAAAAAAAAGAAAAAAACTGATCACACAAAAAATACATTTATCTGCTCTTTCAATTTTGAGGGTTTCCTTTTTTCCCTGCCTTGTTTTTTGGCTGCAATTTACAACAACAGTTACTGTTACAAGAGAATGTTGTTATATTAAATCAGAATTCTTCTGTAAGAAGGACCATGAACCCGAAGGTAGGATACAGGGGAATTTGTGTGCTTGCTCTGTCAGTGCAACATCTCCTGAGATTTCTTTGGTTTTAATCCCATTCTACAAATCCTGCAATGTTGTATCGCTTTGATGCGGCTTTGTGGGATTCTCATTAATTGTATTCACTTTTGTTTCCAGGAAGCTTGAGATTTCATCATCTGCGAACATATGCTGAAATGCATGTGTCAGTTTTATAATAAATTTCCAATATGTAAAAATATCTATAGAACACACAAACACAAAATTAGTTTGCAACAAAATCTCAAGTTATGTGTTTATTAGGGAAAGGCAAAGTCGGTAGCGCTGTCAATTATGGGAAGAGCGAGGCAGCTTTAATAATAAAACAGCATTCGCGGTTTCTCATAACTATACTAAGCAAATTGTTTGGGCTGAAAATTTCCATGCCAGCTGTCTGCCTCGGGCTGAAGTTTTTTGGAAAATTTCAGTCAAAACAGTTCAGCAGATTCTGAGAACAAGGCTAGGGGAAAATATGTTGTTTTACCCAAGTTAAAAAAAAAAACGCCTTTAGCCTTGTCTCTAAAACCTCCTCTGGGATCTCCAGGACTTTAGAGGGAGGACTTGAAATTTGCCTGTTTTTCTTTAAATGACTTTTGTGTGAATCTGTGTGAATTTAGCCAAGTTTAGCCATCTTTGATAAAAATACTGTTGTGAACTCCTGGGTGCATTTGTACACATTTGCCAGTTCATATCACTTACATTTCTACTTCTGTGGGACTAAACAAGATACTCTGTGCTGTGGGACATACCAGGTTGGGATTCAAGAATCATAAGTTTAATCAGAGATGCTTTCTGGTGCTTGGCATGATCCCCAGCCAGGAGGAGCTGAATGAGGTCGAGTTGAGAGACCTGCAGAGCAGGAACTAGAGGGGTGAAAACGGGAGTACAGGACAGAGCTGGGAAAGGCAGAAGATGAGGTGGGGACCCGACTGAGCAGGATGAACTGGGAGAGATCTCTTTAGGGAAGCAGAGTACTCTGTGAAACCAAGCAATGATTAACCAAGTTAATTTAAGCCATTGACACATACAAACGCCAAAATGATGCAACGTGACAAAGCTTCTAGTTTTTGCAAGACTTAAAAAAAATAAATTAAAAAAAAACTAGACTAACAGATCAATAATAAGATTTAAAAGTATATATTGGAGACCCAGAATTTAAGAAAAAAACACGATGAATGTTGCCTTAATCAAATGCCCTGTCTGCCTTCATTACAATGCAGTCATTATTCACAAGACTGTGTTTTATTCAAGCCAGCCTGGAGATGAAGCAGGGAGAATGGGGAGGATAAGATGAGGTTTAAGATCCCTGTTTTACCCGTTGCAGAGCTGGAAGGTCTGTAGTGACTAAGCAGAGGATGGAGGAACGAGGACGAATGTGTTTCATCTTAAGGCACCCTGACGATGCTCCAAGACCGTGGGCAATGTTGGGCAAGTCATTTCAACCCAACATTTCATAACTGTGTCGAAGCTAAGTGTGTTGCAACCTCTGGATGATCATCTTGGTACCTTGGAATCTGATCTGCTTACGTGTCGAACGCCCACAACAGCAATTAATGGCCGTGTGAACTTTGCTTTACGTTAGCACCGTATGTAACCCCTGATCATGGCTTTGTCTGCAGGAATGCATCCTGAGATTGGCTTCTGAGATTGTTCTCTGCTTTCTAGCACAAAAATCTGTACCAACGCCAAAAAGCTGATCACACCTCAAACCCAGCTGCACAAAGGGCAATTTTCTAGAAATAGCAGCATTTGCTTGCACCCGGCTGATGGGATCTGTGCTACACCAAGCCCAACCAGCCCATACCATGTGTACCAACAAGCAGGAACCAAATTATGGCATCTCTCACACTCCATCAGTTTTTCCAACCACTTTTGGCAGTTCCTTCTAAAGCCTCTTTGACTAACCAAACTCTCCCTTCCTATTCCTCATTACATAGGTGAGGCCGAAATGGTTTTCAGCATCCAAAGCCACAGAGGCTGTTTAAAAGGAACTGGCAGAATGCTGAAGAATTTCCACTATCAAATTTAGAAGTTCAATTCATTTATAAGGTTAGGCAATTTAAGTCCAGGAGCCCCAGTCGATGAGATGGTTTAGGACTTGGTGGCCTCTGGGACTTTTGCTTTCATGTGGACAGATAGTAGTTGAATACGCTTCTGCTCAGGAACTGAATCCCGGCTTCTCTTTCCCTCTTTGTAGCATGATATAGAAGACTAAGACTGATTTTTTGCACGGACCCAATATTCCCCAGAAGGCACAGCCCTAGAAGTGAAAGTTTTAAGCAATCTTAAGATTTTCAAAGCACTTATTGGAGTTTGAGAGGGAGAAGACAAAGCCTGTGAGCCCTTATTGTGTACACAACACAGGGTCGAATTAAAAGATGAAACGCAAGATTTAATCCTTCCGTTTTCTAATTTTTGATTGTTTAACTGGTCAACCTCCAGAATACTTTGAAGACTCAGTGTGTGCAAACACATGAGCAGACAAGTGATAGAGCTTCTAGTCTGTGTTTAAAGAGAAAACTGCACTGAATAATCACCTAAAACCTAAATCAATGGGCAGTGAGACATCTTCTGCTTTCCCGTTTGCTGCTGTTCCCTGGGTAGCACATCTGCCACCAGTGCCTTAGCAGTACTTAAGGCAGCAAAGCAGGATTCTGGACTGCAGTGGTTTTCCTAGACTGTAGCAAATACTACTTCACTAAAGCCTGAGGAGGTATCAGTAAAATCTAATTGAATCATCCCCTTTTAAATGGGCTGATAAATGCAATTCAGCAAGACCCTCCACCTAAATCAACCATCGGCAACTCCTGTCCTTCCCTTTCCTCCCCCTTGTATAAAAATAAGGACGTGTTGCATCCTAGAAAGCAAGTCTTACTTGGAATAGGAAACTAAACTGCCAGCCCTATTCCGTTTCATAGTGCGTTTTTCTCCTCCAGGCTGCTGGAAGAACACAGATTTCCGCGCCTGCTGCTTTCACGGACATCTTTACATTCAAAAGCTCACCTCTGCTGATACCCAGCAGGACAATATGCGGTGAAGTTTGAATTCCCCCTACAGCACAAACAGCTTTGTTCCCAGCAATTTGGTATAAAGGCATAAGGTTTTCAGTGAGTAAGGCTCAAACTTCCCAAGAAATTTGAACTTTCTCTAAGACGTGTTTGTCACTCCACACAGCCAAGCAAATGTACCCTCTTATTCCAATTTCAACTCTGCCTTTAAAGATGCTCCAGAAAGAGCGATTCAGGACAGCTGGCCAAAAAAATAATATATATATATTTCTAGGAAAATCATTTGACTACCAGCACGGTGATGGTGAAATGGCACAGAAGAATGAAAATCATTTGTTTATTCCTAAGTAGAAATAAGTCCTATAGCCACACTACAGCACCACTCCTCAAGCAGTACTGATATGGTTAAGATATAAAATTTCTCCATGATTCTTTTTCCTTTTAATCTGCAGCAATGAGGAGACATTTATATGTTTTGATATTTTTCAAAATATTTCATTACAAGACTTTTCCTCTGAAACATATTGGTCAAGGATCCACGAATACCCAGCTCACTGGGAAGTGGTATGTGTTACTCTGTCAAAGTGCCCGGCAATGCCAATCTGTCAGTTCAGAGCAGAAACAGAATATTTCAGCTTTTAGTTACAGTAAGCTATGCTGATAGACCTTGTAACAGGGCAGGTAACAGCCAGTCTTTAAATCTGAATTGACATTGATTTACAGAGTTTCAACTCTTTGAATTAAATCTGAGAGAGGGAGAGAGAACTTCAAGCAGCTTCACTTTTTGATATTACAATTACACGTTTCTCAAATACAGAAGAGTTTGCTTGAAAAAGAAAAAATAAAGTCTTGAGTGTCTACAGAGATGAAATAAAAAGAGAAAGTGATGTTAAAGAAGATATCAAAGGAGTAAGTTTTTGTTTATTCATCCTTTTTAATTCTTCTTTCCCCCCCCCCATAAATTTTTAAAACTCCCTTGATTTGAAATTGTAATAAGAAGACACATATGTCATGCAACATTCATCCTGCCAAATCTCTCTCCTCATGCTATTACTGCAATATTTGTAACTTTTGATCTGGAAACATCAAGTTACGTAAGATCGTAGTTCTGCTCCTCGCAAGGATGTGATTCTGTCAGAAAATGAACCAGTGAAGCAGGAACTCAAACAGAACTGGAAATGACTTTGCCAGGGAAAAGGTAGTTTTGCTTAAGCATCTCAGCTATTTTAAAGTGCAAGAACTCAACGTTTTATTCTCCTGAGCAGAGAAATGGTAAACTACCAGGTTAAGAATAATCAGAGCGAGCTCTTAATTGGAATAATGTACATGTTGTAGAGGGAATGAAATAACATTTTAGTTATTATGCACTCCAGGAAACCAATCAAACAAAATAAAAGCTAAAAAATTCCTCACTTTGTAAAACAAAAGAGAACAACATTTTCTCTTGCCAGCGTACTATCTGCTCACCAAAACAAAAGGCAAGCATCTAATATTTAAATGAGTCAAGGAAAATAATTAAGCAACAAGGACTTCAAAAGCCCACAGTCTTTCCTGTGCGAATCTCACTCCTTCCCCAGACCCACCAAAACCTGAGTGATGTCTCCCTTTTTTCCATCCATGTAGTAAAATAAATCCTTAGGGCAGGAGGAGGGGGCGGGGAAGGGGGAAAGGGGGAATTTGCCCCTCCCTCCCCAAACAAAACCAGTCGAGCAGTTTTACCCTCTTCTCTCAATACTTTTTCCCTATCCTTTAAAATCAAAGAAGGCAAATTCTCCCCAGAAAAGCCTTTCTAAAACCAGGACCCCTTGCTAATAAAAAAGGAAACTGTGAAGTTAACTTGAGCACCTCCTTTTGCCTTTTCCCCCTTCCCCTGCCAAAGACCAGCCTGAGATCTCTTCCCAGACCAAAGACCCTTTTTCTCCACCAGAACATGATTTATTTTTTTTCTCCAAATAAATGACAGATAAGTTGAAAATCTCCCCTTGTAAACATGTGCACACATACACCCACGTATGTATGGGAAGGGAGGGTGAAGCACAGAGGCAGGAGTCCCTGCAGAAATACAGTACATCTCAGTGCAGTGGCAGTAATTCCCAATTCTGGTAAATTTTTGGGGTTGGGGAGGCAGGCGGGAGAAAGAAGAGGGCAAAACTGAAACAGGTAGTCTGCAAAGGCACCTCCTCTCCTTTTCCTGCCCCAGCTGTGGGTGCAGACCCCCTTCCCAGGGTGGTCCGGTGCGGAGCAGTGGTCCCTAACATTTTCCCGTGCCTGGGAAATGCCTGGCCACACACCACGACCTCCCACTCCCCTCCCCATTCCCAAATCTACTGGAAAACAGCACAGACCATAGTTTTCCTCGCCCGTGCGCTGGCTCAGGAATCACATTTTTAAGGGATCATAGCAGCGAGGTATCCCCACAGCCACGAACCAGCCTGCACCAGCAAGGACTGATTCGGCGGCGTGGCGTGGGCTGGGAGCTGGGAATTTAACAGGGAAGGGCAGCTCTCAATGGCCACAAACCAGCAAATTCCTACAGCCTTGTAACGCAGGCAGAACCAAGCGAGCTGCTTTGAAGGCTGGTCTTGCTGCAAAACAGTGCCACAGAGACGAGTCTTCCTACTGTTATTACCCCCCCATCACACATACACACACCATACTAAATATATATATATATGTACACACACACTCCTTGTTTTTTCCTCCCAAGCCTATAAAAGTGCTACAGGCTGAGACACTAAGTGGGAGGCGCCTGGCTCTGAAGAGGCCAATGAAATAAATTAAATACAAATCACTGGCTCAGCCCCAGCCTCTCCCAGTGAACCCGGGAGATGTTGGGGCTTCCGATTGCCAATACCCTGCCCTTGATGGACCCAGCGTGTGGCTGGCACATGGAGGGTGCCGGTGTGGTATAGGCACAAATGGTAAACCGTGGGTAGTGCAGGCACATATGGCACACATGTTGGGAGCAGAGCACTTTCCATAGGAGGGGAGGGGCCACCCTACTAGTAAGCGATTTTATTAAGGTCAGGGAAGCAGAAAGAAATTGGGTTGGGATGGGCTGGGAGCTGCCAAGTTCCCCTGCCCAACTCCTGCGCCCCCAGAGCAGGGAACAGCACACTAACAACTTGCCAGGCTCCAGCAGAAGTTTACATAGTTAAAAAAACAAACAAACAAAAAAAAAAAACCAAAAAACCACACAGACAACTTCCAACTTCAAAGCTTTTGCTCTCATTTCATGTCCCTCCCTTCACACGGGACTTTTCTCAGAAAAAAAAAAAGAAATGCAACTATAAATTCAAGATGAAACTTCACGGCAAAAAGTTAAGAAGGAAGATGGGGTGGAGATGGAGAGATTATTTCATAGTTTGATTCGGGGTTTTGGTATTTGTTTTGTTTCGGTTTTTTTTTCTTCATAAAGAATTGAACTTTCCTGAAAGAACCATAAGCAAATGCATTCAAGACACAGAAAGGTCTTGTCTATCTAGTCAATAAGTAGTTAGTCAGCTCTGTTTTGGCTGTATGAAAAATGTATTTCAGACTGTGTATCCCATAAGACAAGGAAAACTGTGGCATAAATATGTATTATTTTTTTTTCAAATCATGTGCTTACATGGTTGTAACCACTGTGAATTTCTAAGCATGGTCATGGTAAGAGTAAATACATACTGCCTCATGAATGCATTAAGTTTTTGTTATTATTATTATTATCTAAAGATTTGTCATGCCTTATCTACTACTTCTTTCAAAGTAAAATATCCTAGCTATTTAGACCAAGAAAATACATATATTTTTAATCAAAACAATTACCAAGAAATAAATGCCCTTTGGTAGCAGCCTGGTTTTATGTTCAACAGCCAAAATTTGTATTTCAAAATGCAAATTGCTGAGAATGTGAGCACGAGTCTGAACCACTGCATTTCTCCCAGGCACTCTAGCATCTTTTCTCAAACGCTTCACTGTTTGGGGGGGGGAGCTTTTAATACTGGCAGGGCATGGCTGGAAGCAGGGCTTTAACGTTTAATGCCTGGGAAACCGAATTGTCACTCAAGTTGCAGTCAAGCGCATTTTTCCTTATTTTTGTTGGAGGCAAACCCACCCTCCCATGGAAAATGGGAGACCCCTTCCTCATCCCTGACTCTAGCACAGATCCAAATGTAAACATACACACACAGACACACACTCCCACCACGCACCACCCTGCAGCAGGACATGGGGTTCAGGCAGAGCCAAAGGAGATTTGTGCAGCTCAAAAATACCAAGGCACCTTTCCTCCCCCTCCTTATCTTCTTTCTCCTTGCAAAATTAATCTTTTACATAAGTCTACTTCTAGGAACAACCATTACCATCTCA
>JAOXJM010000001.1:205233527-205244548 GCA_026413425.1 Tringa solitaria
TCATTCGCCCCCCCCCCCTCCCTGCTTTTACTATTACATAAATAACACCGATTGAGCTTAAAGCTGCATCCTTGCTCCAGTGTCTCCAAATCTGCACTGCTGCCTCCCCCCGCCCCAGCACAGCCGCACCACTTGGGGTGCAAAGGGAAGGGTTTTGCGGGAGGGTGCTGGGTGGGAAAAGCCACCCCAAAGACACATCCCAAAGCCTGGATCAAGGTCTTGCCAGGCTGAGGGTGCCTGGTCCCCACCGCCCCAGCCGGGAATCCCCGGCAGCATCTTCTCCTCCTGCTGAATTGCTGCAAACTGTGCGCGGAGGGAGCAGCAGGGCTGGGATGCGAGGAGAGGGGGAAAAAAAGCAAGCTGGGCAGAGGGAGGGATGGTGGGGAGAAAAAAAACAGGGATTCAGGGAGCTTCTTCCCAGCCCCAACCCGTGTGCCTGCCTGCTTGGTGGGAAGAGGAAAGGGGGAAGGGAAAACTGGAGGGAGGCGATCACACAAATGCACTTTTCAGAGCAAAAAGCAAAGCTTACCATGTCTGCAGGCTTCCCCCCCCACCGTAACGCCACTTATGTGTCCAGCGATCCCAAAGTGGGCAACTACAGCCAGGCACCGGAGCTCATCTCAGCAGGCAGCTCGGCAATACACCACCGCCACCCCCAAAAAGCAAAATCAAATAATTTAAAAAAAAAAAAAAAAGAAAAAAGGAAAAGGACTGGTCCAGCTTCTTTCCTGGCAGGAATCGTCCCTGGTAGGACTGCCCAAAATAAGCAGCTGCAATCCAAAGGCTTTATTTAAAGCTTCCCCCCCTCCTCCTCCTCCTCTCCTTGCCTCGCTCTCTCTCTCCCTCTCGCTGTTACACACAGAGAGAAAGAGAGACACACACAGGTTACATGAATGGGAGGCAGGAGCCAGCGCTCCCGGGCTGGGAATGACAGGCACACATGCGGCCAGGGGCTGCGCACCACCGGGCGGCACGGGGGAGGGACTGGGGGGGCTCTGGCAAGAGTATGGGGAGGGCAGGGATATGGGTATTGGGTGGGAAGGGACATGGGGTGAAGATCGGCATCGGTATGGTATGGGAATAGTCATGGACAGAGGTATGGTACGGTCATGGCATAGGAATGGGGAAGGGAGGGACGTATGCATGAACATGGCACGGATGTAGGTATGGGTATGGCATGGACATAGGTAAGAGCTAGGCATGGGCATGGGCATGGGCTTGGCACGGACATGGGGCAAGGGTGGACATAGGCATAGGCTTGCCATAGTTTTGGCATAAGCATGGGATAGGGGTGGACATAGACATGGGCATGGACATGGAGTAGACATTGAAATGGGCATGGCATAGGCATGGGGGGGAACTGAGCATGGGCATGGACACGTGCATGACACAACCATGGGCATGGGCATGACTCAGTCACAGCATAAGCATGGGAGAATATAGACACGAGCATGGCATGGACATGGGGTGGAGCTGGGCATGGGGGTACATAGGCATGGGTATGACTTAGTCATGGGATTGGCATGGGGCAGGGGTGGACAAAGACGTGGGTATGGCATGGACATAGGGAGGAGGTGGGTATGGGCATGGCATGCACATAAGACAGAGCTGGGCAGACACATAGGCATGGACATGGGCACGGCATGGGCGTAAGGCAGATCTGGGCAGGCACATGGGCATGGCATGGGTAGAGGATGGTCTTAGGGAGGGCATAGGTATAACATGGGCATGGGGGACAGAGGGTCATAAGGAAAACATGAGTATAACATGGGCATGGGAAGGGATGGGGCATAGTCATGGCCTAGGCATGGGGAAGGGATGGACATAGGCATGGACATGAGCATGGCATGGAGAGGAGGTGGATGTGGACATGGTGTGGGGAGAAAATGGGCGTGGTGTGTAGAGGGGATGAACAGGGGCATGACATGGGCATGGGTATGGTTATGGTGATGAGATGGGCTGGGTGTGAACATGAGCATTAGAAGGTAATAGGGAGGGGAAAGGCTGTGCTTGGGCATGTGATAGGCACAGGCTGGGTTTGGGCATGTGATAGGCACAGGTTGGGTTTGGGCACGTGTTGAGCATAGGCATGGGGATGAGATGGGATGGGCATTGTTTTCAGCATGATGGGGCTTGGGACAAGGATGGGATGGGATGAAGGGCTGCCTTGGGTGGTGACTTCATGTCCTAGCCCTGCTGAGCCTCTCTCTCTCTTCCCAGGGATCAGGGAGCATCATCCACAGTGGTGTCAGGAGATTTCATTATTATTATTATTACTATTACATAAATGTGTCGTTTAATAATTAAAATAAAATTCTCAGGAAGAAGGCCTGCAAGATTTCAGTTGCATAATTTAAGGTTCCTTCTTATTTGGGAGGAAAATCAATGCTACCAGTTTCTGCCTTTTAAATATTGCAGGTGGGTGGTTTTGTTTGGTTTGGTTTGGTTTTTAAACTGTAGTGACAGGAAATTAAGGCTATTTAATGCTGCTGTTCAACATCGTCTGAAAGGAGAAAGGGTTGTGGTGTTGCTAAGTGTCAGGCCCTGCTACTGCTTCACTGCCTGACCTCGGGCAGGTCCCTGGTAATTTATTGCTGCCAGGATTCATCACCTGTTGCCATTTAAACTCAGCCTATCATTTTCTCATTCACCTGATAACCACGCTTCTCTGGTTCGAGTCCTTCCTCAAAATTTACTCTTGCAAAAATTTTCAGCAACAGTCTCTACATGGCTGATGTTGGTACCACAAATCTTGGAGAGACGCTGGATTAAACCCTAAAACTGCTTTGTAAGAGGAGTACTGAATGTAACGGACTGCAGTCCTTCATGCAGTGCTTTGAGCTGCATGGGAATTGTCCTCCTCATGGTACACCTTTAAATCAGCAAGGTACAACTCTGCTATGTTCTACCTTTTTTTTTTTCCCCTTGTCCTAAAATTTCCAGCCTTTGTGGAAAGCAAGAGGTAAGACTGTGTTCTTAATCCAAACCCAGAATTCAGGGTAAAAAGTTGCATAGCAGATCAGAACATAATCTTAACCTGTTTAAAAAAGCAGAGTTCTCGACATAAATGTATGCTTTGCAAAATAGCTGCTGCTCTTCATCTTCTTTTTTTTTTCAGACATACATATTAAAAAATAAAATACATTTGCATTGGACTTATTGCATCTGGATTATATTCCACATCAGGAATCTAGACTCTAGACAAAGGTAATTTAGGTCTCTGGAAGGGCAAAGTTTAATTGAAAAATACATACATTGTTAGGGATAGACCACATCCAAATTCAATGTTAATTGTATAAGCCTTTCAAAAATCATACAGTATGCAAGCTTCCAAAATTTCTGAACAAGAAACATTTCCATTTAAATGCCAAGAGGCAATTTTCCCTCTCTTGTTCAATACTAAATCAGTCACATGAGCAGTTTGCATTTGATTTTAGAAAGGAAATGGAACATCTTCACTTTCAATTGCATATAACTTTTGCTTCTTCTTGTTCTTAGTGCTCTTACTTGTTTGTGGTACTTTCCTGCAGTTTTGAAATTCTTCCATTTGAGCCTCCTGTTCACTCTAGCTATTTATTTATATTTTTTTTAAACTCCAGCAACGTTATTAAAAGAAAACTAGTAAACCCAATTGTGGAGTAGAATAGTGTTTGTCTGAATTCTGGTTGGTAAATCCAAGTTTAACAGATCAGCACTGTTTGTGTAATTGTCCTGTCCCTGTTAACTGAACTAGACAATGATGCTCTTGGAATAAGAAAAAAAATAAATAGTAATTTAATCGGAAAAAAACAACTTTGCTTAGGAAAATCCCCCTGCTTCAATTCACAGGGAATTACTGTGCTTGCAGAAGTGTGTCGCATACCAATTTGGAGTGTATTTTATGAAGACATACATTTCCAAATGTCAATGTTCACCCGCCTGCCATAGTGTCCCTGTGTCCTGCACCACAGTAGCTTTGCACAGCTGAAAGGCTCCTTGTGAACGGAGCCTATTAAGTCAAACTCCCTTCGAAACAGTGTTTTTGCCAAATTTGTAAAGAAGCTACATCTGTGGAACAAGAAGGTGATTGAAAAGACTAGTGCGTGAGCCTATTAGACCTTGTGTGCTAGGAGACAAGGAGAGCAACTTCTGGAGCTGCTGCTCAAATTAGCACTTAATAGTCCTGGTGTCGGGTTGTGTTTCCATATTGACATTTGCTCCAACAAAACAATGAAAACACCTATTCTCGAGTCGCCATTCATCAAGGAAAAAAATAGCAACATCTCCTGTGGTCAAAGGTTTCTTGCTGAAGAAGTTGAGCAGCAGAAGTGTCTTTGGTTGGTTAGATGAGCCCTTTGCCAAGAGGTGCTGCACCAGTTGACAGCGACTGCTAAAGAATATTATTTTTTTCCCTACTTCCAGGAGAGTAATCCAGAGGGAAAAACTCATATATTTTAATCAATGGAAGTGAAACCATTTGCCTTTCAGAGACTATGAAATAATACACACCCCAGGGTTCAATGCTCTTTTCTGCTCCTCCAGAACATTCTTAAGGGGAAATCACTCTTTTCTTGATGAATGTGCAATTCAAATGTGGAAATATGCCATTCTTCATGCTTTCTCCATAGGGAGCAAAATGATTTCTGTAATTAAACCCTTTTTGCCAACATTTCCTGATGAGAATAGCTTTTTTTTTTTTTTTTTCCTTTTTTTTTTTTTTTTTAGGCAAGGGGAAAAGCCATGTACAAAAGGGTTTTCAGAACCAGGTCTGGAGGGTTTGACCTTTAAGCCTCTATTTGAATTAGTAATTTTTGGTTTAAAGGCACATGAGGATGAGGCATGTGAATAAGGGTTACAGCTTAAGCTTCCAATCAGGTGCTGCTGAAAGGATATGGCTGCAGGACAAAGGAAGATTCGGATGCCCCTGCTAACATTAGTCTAGCTATTAGGGATGACTTTAACACTGAAAACACACCGCCCAGTCTTCAGCACACTTTAGCAGCCCCAGGTGTGTAGCCACAGTCCCTGTTGGGCTTGTGCTGAAGTCTGTACCACGGCATCATTGGTGCACTGGTTCCCATGGTAGCTAGATCAAAGAAATCCAGCTTCTCCGGCATATATCAGGCTGTCATGGGCAGTGTAGACAAAACTGGAGTTAAGTAAGAAGTTATACATGTTTGTGGGACTTGGAGACCTGAAGTCCACAACACATTCCTTGCCACCGCAGAACAGACCATGTAATACTGAGATCAGGATATGGGACAGAGCTTTCAGCTACCTGCACACTTGAGGGTTGAAATCTCCTTGCTGTGTGATGGATGGCAGGGTTGAACCAGAGCTAGATGCGGAGATGAATCCTGAAGTTCCCAAGCCGAGTTATGTGATATCTCTCTACCAAAGCAGGTGGATCAGGGTGGTAGAGCCAAAATCACAGGGGCTCTTTATAAAGAGCAGGATTTCCCTCCTCTTTCTCCTCACTCCAAGGATGTCTGCAGCTTAACTCAATTTGCATGGATCCAGAAAGACATCTCCACTGCTGGTACCATGAGGTGGACTCCAGTGTGGGGACAGAGAAGTGTTACCACTTATAGGGCCTTTTCTTTTACTAGCTGATTTCTAACAGGATGCCAAAGGCTGGAGAGGGTCATTCTGTCTTGACTGTGCCTTTTGTAACACCTCTGTGAGTCTCAGGGCTTCAGGAGGACAGAACTGACTACCTACCCACAGTACTGGGCCTTACACCCTTCCTTTCCTTGTTTGCAAAGTACCAGTGTCTGTTTTCATACCTGGGAAATCAGTGGAGGCACACGATGGAGTTGAGAGTCTGCTCCTACTGCTTACTCAGGAAAAGTTCCCATCAAGTGAATTGGACATTTGCCTGAGTGAGTGTTGCAGGATTCGGCCCATATGCTTCTCAGCTCTTATATTTGCATAGTGCAGAATATGCTTACAGTACAGTGCCAATAAAACAAAACGATATACAGTAAGCACAGAAAAATCAAGAGCACAGTTAAGACCATTTACAAACAGCAGCTGAGCTCTGCAGCTGACATCCAGGCTTATCACACTGTCAGAGACCATGCTCTGTTGTGGGTAATATATACAAGACAATTATTTATAGGCAATTAGATGGAAGGTCCTGTAAGTGTATAGGTCTCTATTCTCCCTTTCCTAAGCCTATTATTTTCTTTTTCTCTATGAATTATTTATATTTCAACTCTGTAAGTGTGCCCTTTCTTTTTTTTTTTAACTATGGAAAGCATTTCAGGAGGCTGCTTTCATGGAAGACACTTGTTCTTCAAGTAAGTGTTCTGGTATTGTGTAAACACACTGCATATACCATATGTGGCCAACTTCAAACGAGATACTAGTTCATTCATCCTAATGAAGTGGAACGAGGACTCTTTTGTCTCTGGAAATTCCACTGATGTCTTATGAAGGAGACAGAAGATCTTCATCAAGATGGTGCAGTTCATATCAACAAGTGTATAAATTGCCCAGAGGATCAAATTATGCCTTTTCATAGATATATTTTCCTCTCTAAAAATTTAAAGTATGTTTTTTTTAAATCCATGGGATAGGATAGAATATTTCTTAATCCACAGTACATGATAAAATAGCCATGAACAACTGTAATATAATACATCTTCAATACAACTGGCCATAAGTATATTAGAAGAACCTCCAAACAATAATTACCCTATTACCGCACCGTGACTTCACATCCAATTTTGCTCACCTCACTGTACAAAATGGATGGAATACATGACTTTTATATTTTTAATAATAATGAAATGTTCAGGATTTGATATAGAAACCTGGCTACCAAGGTAATAGGTACATATAAGAACCTATTTAGAATAGCTATGTGAATGGGAATTGCTGTTAAATTGCGATGAAATACTATAGCATATCAAACAATATTTGAAATCAAATAAAACTTGGAAGGCACTCATATTCAAGCCATAATCTCATTGTGAAGGAGAAATTTTCTGATGAAATCTGCTGTTTTAGACAACTGTGTAATATCTCCTTATTCTCCAATAAGGCCACCTATCTCGACTAACTTTAAATGACTCACTCCAGATTTATGCTTGTGCAATAACAAAATTCATATGAATAGCCCCATTCACATGCTAGATGCTCTCGGGAAATGAAAAGCCAGTTATTTAACTTATAGAAACCCCTAGTCTTACTAAAAGAATAGTCTGAACTGGAGACATGTCTTTCGCCTTTAAAGAACAGCCCCTGAGACAGCAGAACAGAGCCCCCACTTCCCCAACACCTTCACTTTAGGCATCTCCTTTCCATGCATTGAACTGATCGTTGACCTCTGAGATGGCAAAGTAAGTACATTATTGTATGATTACAAAGAAAAGGTGAGTTTGTGGTAATGGCACAACAGATCTGAATACAATTACTGGCTCTGATGATACACATTTTCATCACTTGTTAATCTTTCAGGGCTCAACCAAGGAGCTGTCTCAGTGAATCCTCACCAAACAAGTAAATAGCATCAACTTTTCCTCTGTCCCCTGCCTGGACCACCTCCATCAGAAGACACGTCACCGCACATGAACAGGGAGCAATCGGGCTCTCCTCCCGCTTTCTGCTCTGTCCTCCAGATAAATTGTGTTAGTTTACTGGCGAAATCTAGTTTGTATTATTGTTTGCACTTTAGAGTCAATATGGATATGGAAGAATAGGCTGAAATATATGCCGTGTGCATCATTAATAATAGCGTAGCCTCTCCGTAGCTACGTGACAATTCCCAAACACTTCATTTAACAGTAAGCAATTTATCATGTCTGCTGTATCACAACCAAGTAGTTCAGTATCCCCAATTTACAAGAAGCGCTGTTCTCTGTGCTTATTTGTACCGCTTATATCAAGACAGACCAACAGTCTGAGTGCTGGCTTTCAACTCAGAAAATCCAGGTTCAGTTCCCTGGTGTAGCAGAAAATAATCTAGGCTTAGGTTTCCCCTATATAATATACAGATAAAAATACTTCCTCGCTTTATCAGATGTCGTGAGGATAAATGCATTGAAGACTGTAAGTCCCACCGGTACTACAATAGCCGTAATTATCTCAAATAGATACACGTAGTGCAAGTACAGTGATATTTAATACATACCCTATGTGTATAAACCATGAGTCAGGGCTGATACAAACACGAGCTATGCTAAGGAGTTAAAAATGGTGCTTACTTGCCCACTTTTCCCTGGCTTACTCTCCATTAAAGTTTGTATACCACAGACCGGCTTCGGCTCTCAGTCACGGTGGAGCACGTCTGGTAAAGTGAGTGGCTTTATCCCAGTCGTACACCCCTGTAGGCAGGAGCCCATTGTCTGGGCTGAGACACTCAATCTGGAAGAGAAAGAATAAAAGGGCCCCAGTGTGTAAAGTCATTCATTACAATTTGGAGTGAACAAGGAAATCAGTGGGGTTGCTGGAGGTTAAGGAAGGGCAGAAATTGGTCTTTTTTCATTCAAATGCCATAGAAAAAAAAATAATATAAAAAGCAACGGATCTAATCCTGCACATCTCTACTCACGTCTCCTGCCTTTATTCATTGCAAGGGGTCACAAAGAAACAATCATGTACATTTGCAAGACCAGATGCAAAATTCATTTATAACAGAATTTCATAAGCAAGCAACTTCTTTTTCCTAGTATGGAGCTCCAATGAAATTTTGATATGACCTTTATATACTTTCAGATAAAATAAGATTATTTGGATTGCTGTCCTACATAAGTAAATTTTCTACGCTAACTTCGAACTCAGAGACATGAGAACATCCCTCAGAAGTCAGTGAATATTTTTGAAGATTGGACCTGGTGTTTTTTAAAGAGGAACTTTTTCAGTTTAAGAAAAAGAAAGAAAAATGATTACAAAGCTTTTGATACTGAAGGCGCATCGGATTACTGGAAAATGTGGAGTGAAAGTTGTTCTGAAATGCTCCAGCAGCATCTGTGTTTATTTTATTGTACTGGATACCCTTAGCTGTGATGACTTTATATGTAGCATCAAGAGCATGAGAAGTTTTCATAGCTATCCGACAAATTGGAGTGAAATTGTAAGTAAGGCCATTTCTTTCAAAAATGCGGCAGGTGACATTAGTTTCTGAAACTTCTTACTCTCTCCGTGTCAGGGCTGCCCCACACTGCAGTCAACATCTACAAACAAGCATCCAGCCTTCAGATAAACACAGCAGGGAGGACAACTCGAAGCATCCTTGCTGATCAACAGTTTTTCAAGCAGGAAATTGGGCTCAACCAGGGGTTCCCGCACTTTCCTGGGGGGAAGCCGATAACCACCTTGATTTCTCTTGATGTGAGAGCTTGATTTTGCTCTCACGTCAACTCTGCACAGGACAATCCTCCCAACTATGACATTTCACCTTTCGCTTTCTTTACACTCCCCACCTCACATGCCAGCTCACAAGGGGCCAGAGGAAGTTGTGAAGGAGGGATGCTACTAAATTTACCATCTGTATCTAAGATGCTAAATAAAATAAAGGGTTGATCCTATAGATTGGTACTCAATCATGAGTCTACCAGGAACCAAATGGTCCAAAACCTAGACTTCTACTGTATACCACTACTAAACCCCAGAGGTTGAATTTTTGCCGTTGCATTTTCACATTTAGTGGCTACAGCTTTAGAGAGCGATGTTTAAGTGGTGGGTTTAGGATTCAGTAGACAGTAGTTTTTTAAATGGTCTTTTTTCTTGTTTGAAATCCCCAGATATAGGCTATGTTGCCTGTTAGGCTTGATCATGTCTGATCCAGCCATTTTCAGAGTGCAACTGGGTCAGAGGATGGGTTCAGTCATTTGCAGGATGAGAGACTACAGTCTTAATATGCTATTTAATTTATCCTATTGGGCTGGGTAAAGAAAACCATCAGAAAAGGTTTCATGAGCCTGTTGGGTCGGATTAAGAAAAGCCACATGAATGCCTTTAAATGACAATACACAAAGGAGTAATGGAGCTAGTGACAAATCTGCCTTCCTTTTCCTTTCCCTTTCCCTTTCCCTTTTGAAGGAGTAGTTACCCCAGTTTGCTGTGAATCTACTGAAGACAGAACAGGATTTAAACTCACACCTGAAGAACAAAATGAGTTACTTTGCTTACTTTTTCTCTACATCTCTCTGCAAAAGTGCCTGACACATGATGTCTGTTAATGAGGGTCATAATCCCCCCATCCTATAACCCCATACTAGTAGTGCTTAGACCCGATGGCCTCTTTTTCTAAGGAAATAAGGCTTTTATAGGAGTACTGTCTGTCCATCTGGCTCCCCATCTGTCAATCCTGCACCCAGCAATATATTCTGAACCTGGTGGCTAATTTCACCCGGTTCTCTAGAGGGGCAAAAGCTTAAAAGGTATAAATATCCCACATTTTATGAAAATCAGTGGTGTGGGAGAGAACGACAAAGCACAGCTCGTTTGAATGAAAGGCGGCGGTATAAACTTGTTAGCTAATTGCTTGGCTTGGGCTGCCAGCTGGCCAGTCAGCACGTGCAAACTGGGCAGCTCAGCTACCTGTTAGTGACTTCTTGGATCTTCACACAATGCATCTGGCCAGCCAGCAAAGGAGGAGAGGAGACATTTGTAGAGGGAATATGGATATACAAGGGTAGACAAAATATGGAAATGAAGATGTGTCGAAGACTGAGGTCAAAGATAAAAACATATTATTGAAGCGGAGAAACAAAGAAAGGATGGAGTGTATAATGTTGTGGAGAAGGTACTTGTGATTTGAATTGCTAACAGAGCAACTTTGTTCCTCCTACACTGGAGGACATGGTTGAAGGCTCCAAGGAGGCTTTATAGCCCCTTCCAGTCACTAAAGGGGCAACAGAAAAGCTGTAGAGGGACTCTTGATCAGGGAGTGGAGCCATAGGACGAGGGGGAACAGTCTTAAATGGAAAGAGGGTAGATTTAGATTATATATTAGGAAGAAATTCTTTACTGTGAGGGTGGTGAGAGCCTGGCCCAGGTTTTCCAGAGAAGCTGTGGCTGCCCCATCCCTGGAG
>JAOXJM010000001.1:205285087-205312220 GCA_026413425.1 Tringa solitaria
TTTTTTTTTTTTTTTTTTTTGTGGGACATATGTGTACAGACATCCTATGACACTATGAGCAGATGTACATATGTGCACCATCACATCCATGTATTTTTTAGGTATCCAAAGGATTCTTCTGCTGACTCTGTCTTCTGAAAGGACCTCATGTAGTTCAAAGAAATCTGGAGGATGGTGAAGGATGCCAGACTATAAACCACCCAGTGTTCTTCACCAAGGACATGAAACTCGATAGAGTCAAGTGGAAAACTTCACTCTGACAATCACCTTACAAAAGAAACTGTATCAATAGATGGGAATCTAAGACGAAAGCCTTTGGCCATTCTCAAGCCCACTGATGTCTTGGCTTTACCGAGTAGCTACTGCTGTTGTATTAGAGCCCAAGGGGAGGGCCTGATGGGACTGCAAATGGTAAAAATTGGGGTCTCTGCTACTACTTGGTTCTCCTGTTGATTCCACTCACCACTTGTTTCTTAATTTCATACACTGACATCGCTCCTTCCATAAATTATCACATTTTATGGTTTTATTGCTAGCAAAATAAACTTTGATGACATATTTAAAAGATGTCAAGGCTATGAAAATGAGTTTGTATTTGAAGAATATTTTTGGGTTGTTGTATTTTCAATCTATTACAGCCAAAGGGGGAGGGGAGGAAAGTGTTTAAATAAAAGTGACACAGTGAAGGTTATTCTGGCCACATATACCCACAGACACATGCAAAAATGACCTTGAAAGATGTCCCATCTGTCAGGTCTCTCCATCTGACTGAAGCAGGGAGTTGCTTTGCAGCCAGCCCATGCTAAATAGAATGAATTCAACACAAAATGTGGCAGGCAGCTTCTTGTCAGTCTAACTAATTAAAAAAAAAGCAAACAGATGGACAAGCAATGACTCTTATTCAACAGGAATTTGGGAGCTCTAAGTGAGAAGACACTGTCATAATTTTCTTAGAATGTAAAAAGGAGTGTCCTTATAGACCCGTTTCCAGGTTCTAGATCTTAGGGCTTGATGCTGTATTTCTGATTTTGCCCCTGCAACACATACACACCTACAAACACACATCCCTATTGCTCTTGTACCAAATTCTGCCTCTCAATGCAAGTGTAGGGGTCCGAGCAGTTCTTGAAGAAATGGGAGAGGAAAGAGTAAGGAAAATAAGAGATCAGAAGTTTGATTTAATTATGCTGCTATTCTTAGTCTTTTACAATCCCCAATTTATATATTCAGTTTTTCCTCTACTGAATTATTACCTTATCAACAGTGACTGAGGGAGGATTGCTAAGAGGGATGGTCATCGCTTCTCAGGAGCAGTGAGCCCGAAAGCAGGCAAATGAAAGAGGAGAGGGAGATGCAATGCTTGAAGCTTGCTCTGAGATGAAACTGGGTGCAAGAAGCAGCAGCACACATGAAATGACATGAACTGAAATGAGATGCTGCTAGGACGGGCTATGTGGGCTCCTGAACAATGTGCCTCAAATTGGTGCAAAGCAACCGGATCCTGCAGATGATTTTAAGGATGAAAAGAGAAGGGAGAAGAAAGGGGATCATCTATACCAGGAAGCAATGACGTTTGTTTTATTTTCAGGAGCCTGGACAGAGTTAAGGGGAGCTAAAAGTGAAGTGAAGGTTACAGGAGCTTAACAGGAAAGGGGGCAGTTGAATGCTAACCACACAGACAATGAAACTTGGTTCCCACTTTTTTAAAGGAGGATGAGCCCTTATTCCATCCCATTGACATGAGAGGAATGAGACATAATCATGGATATAAAAACTCTACATAAAAAATAACTGAAATGACGGAAACATATGCTGTACAATGCATTTTTTCAATATTCTTGCCATATAAACATGTAAATAAATGATTTCATTTGAACTTCTGGCATCTCTGTTAAAGACTTTATACTGTAAACCTTCAGTTCTCCAAAGGCTCACAGACATGTTTAAGTCTATACATGGCACGAAGTTTGTAAGGCTTTGTTCAGCACATAGCAGTAAGCACGTGTTTAAGCCTTTCCAGGGCACGAGTACTAGCAATCATGAGAACTCTAGAACTGATGAACTGAACTGCAAAAGTCATGATATTCAGTCTGAATGTTATTAAAATTTTTGGTATGAGCCTCCAAAATTTTGATTTTTGCACAGCCCCTTCTGACTTTGCGTGTACAAGCCAACTTGCAACAGTTTCTAGCAAGCAAGGCCAGCTTTCTAGTCTCTTCGGGAGCCCTCACTAGAAGAACCAGCTGGGACTGAATCACAAAGAAGCTGCCAGATGGTGTAGACACCTTTCCCCCTCCAACCAAAATACCCAACGAGAAATAATTATGTGTTTCTCTAACCTACTATCTGCCAGCCCCTTAATATTGCATCAGCTCTTCCCTCCACAATTCCAATTTGAGTCTTTGTAGAATCATAAAATAGTTTGGATTGGAAGGGACCTTTAGAGGTCATCTAGTCCGACCCCCCTGCAATGAGCAGGGACATCTTCCACAAGATCAGGTTGCTCAGTGCCCCGTCCACCTGACCTGGAATGTGTCCAGGGATGGGGCATTTACCACCTCTCTGGGAAACCTGGGCCAGTGTTTCACCACCCTCATCATGAAATATTTCTTCCTGATATCTAGTCTGAATCTTCCCTCTTTTAGTTCAAAATCGTTGCCTCTTGTTCCAACGCAACAGACTCTGCTAAGAAGTCTGTCTCCATCTTTCCTATAAGCCTCCCTTCAGGTACTGAAAGGCTGCAGTAAGGTCTCCCTGGAGCCTTCTCTTCTCCAGGCTGAACAACCCCAGATCTCTCAGCATGTCCTCACAGCAGAGGGGCTCCAGCCCTCTGATAATTTTTGATTCACTATGTCAATTAATTTTCCATTTTCCCTCTTAACACATTCCCAGTTTCAAGCCTGATATCAATAATAATGAGGAGTTAATTCACATGCCCTGGAAGGAGTTGCAGAACCAGAACAATAAGATATAACCTGGGCTCCCAGATGCTTCTAACTCACATCTCTTTTTCTGTGCTGACACCAACAACTCTGCTTTCTGCTTTACTCCTAGTAGTCCTGTAAGGGAGAGGGGAAGCTGCAACTGCTCTGCTTACCTGCAGTGTGGTTAACCCAGAATATTCTAAAATCATTAATTACTGTCCTGAAAATATCAACAAGTTATCAAAAGGCTGCACTGGGGTCATATTTTGAAATTTTCCTTTTATACATAACTGAAAGCTCAGGTCTTCACGTGAAGTCATCTTTAAAAAAAAAGATCAAATAAAGAGAAATTTGCAATAGAACCATGATGTGTACAGTGAATCTCTTGCCTGTGAAATCTCTATACAAGTCTTAATTTAGACAGATCAATGATTTTCAACACCACAATGGGATTTGTAGAATTTGTAGACAAGTTCTAACAGATTTGCAAAAGAAAACTGAGAGAAAGCAAGTGAAATGCAAATAGGTGACATGTCTTAGAGAGGAATATCTCCAGCTGAAGATGTTAATGATTCTGAAATAAAAAAAAAAAAAAGATTAAAAATCACTGGAGTGGATTATTTTGTCTTTTACAGTCTGACTGAATATATTTTTTTCTCTTTAAAAACCAACAACACAAATCCCAGCAAGCACATTTCAGTGAAAATATGAAACCCAGATGTCTTGGTCTTCCTTCCAGTTATCTGAGTGTTAAAATGAGAAATAACTTCATGAATGCCAATGTAGTTCAAATCAGCATCAGCACTATCATCTGTGGAGTACAGAGTATAACAGAATCAATATCTACATTCCTTGGAGGTTTATCAGTGTTATCATTAGCGAGACCAAATGATGAGATCCTCAATCCGTTCCTCCTGTATCAAAACTCCTTCTGACTCATATGGGACTTAAGAGCTGAGTTTGAACCTCAAGATTTGACCCAGACTCGGAGTCCCCCCAAAGTCCTTATACAACCCTACTGATGGAATTTTCAGGTCTGTAACACTCCTGTGGTTCAATTGGTGGATATCAGCCTCCTATTGAGTCCCAGATCAGACTCAAAATCTGCCTTTTTCTCTGAAAGAACACAGAGAAACCTTCTACCTTTAGGAACTGATGAGTGTGTGAGAGGTTAATAAATCTCAGCAGGACCACTCCAGACCTTATCATCTCTATTTCAGATGTGACTCTGCTGCACACCCCAACATAAACAGGGAGCTGTCTGTGCATTAAAAAAAAAACAACCCAAAAAAACCCCAACAAACAAAAGGCACACAAAACCCCTTTCTAAAACCTTCCAAAATGAAACTGTCTCCTGCACATCAAATGCTCCCACTTTCCAAGGGGAGTGGTGGCAGTGAAAAAAAGTGACAGGGAGAACAGGTCTTGATGTGACAGATGTTAGTCATACTGCTTAATGCGCTACTGGAAAGCACTCATATTGTGTGGTGATAAAGGCTGGGTATGAAGCAGAGCAGAACGTAATTTTTACTTTTTCCATCCTGTTTTGGAGTCTACATGCTTTGCTCTCTCTCGAGCATGATGATCAGCTTTCTCTCTCATTAGGTCCAAATGTAATTTGACAAACATTCACACTTATTGATTTCATTCATTCGTTCAGCTGAATACACAGGACTAGGGAAATCATCCTGGGTGGCCCAAATCAAACATTTACACTTTAGTTTGCATATATGAAAACCCTAAAAACTCACAATTCCTGTGAGACTATAACTGCGACTGAAGAACAAAACAATCTCACCTCTACTTTCAGCACTCTTTCTGCTTTCCTTCATGTTTCAGATGCTCGCTGTTCTAAATTATTTTATTATTTATTCAGCACAGTCAAGGTACTCAGCTTAACAAGACACAAATATAATAACAATCCCTAATCCCTAAAGAGCTTATGTTGGTAAAAACAAGGATTACACATTGCTCCAGCTCTCCTTCTGACTTATGACAGCTCCCTGTTTTTCTGCCTCTCAACATGTCCTGAATAATTAGTGGAGCCAAGGTACCACTTGCAATGTTAATTGCATCATTATGTGGTTTGCAAAGACGTTTTGGCCAATGGTACACATTTTACAGGGCTGACCATACTATCGCTGTGAGAATAACCCCCAACACTCTCCATCAGACATAACCATTTTGTATAAAGTTGAATTTTCAATTCAGTAATTTAATTTTTTTTTCCACTGCATTTACTTACTGAAGGATTTCTTGTAAGCCAATCAATAGCATTTTTTTCTGTTATCGTCTGAATTTCTTTAAATTTAGGTCCTATGCTCTGTTCCTATTACCCTTTTTTATCATTGCTTTTCATCACTAAATTTTCAAGTACTTCACAAAAAAAACCCTGACTCATTAGAGATGTTTTATGAGCAGGAAAGATGAAGCAAAGGGTGTGAACTAAATAAAACCTAGGATCATCACACTACATGTTCTTTCAGAAAAATTAGCTATGGAACTACATCAGGTAATAATAAATACTAGCATGCTATGGTTACATTTGAATAAAATAAGACACCAGCTTATTCTCAACTTACTTTTCTACTGTCTGACAATGAAAGTAATGTTTATATTCAGTATTAGCATCACTACAGAGAAGAAAATCTTTAGTTATTACCAGGCTTTATGTATAAATTCATGTTGTGTGGCCAAAATAAAAAGGCATTCATTTCAGTATCACTAATGGGACAGGCTGATTTGAGATAGAAGAGAAGGGTGGTAACTCCTGCTCCAAGTATCGTTTAGCAATAGTAGGCTGTTCTAGATTTATTTTATTTTATGTTATTTCATTTTATTTTATTTCTGCTATTTTAATCTGATTTGGGATTCCTGTTTTGCTTAGTTCCTTTTTTAAAGTTTTTTTGGTGTTATTGTATTTAAACCCTTTCAGATGCATAGGCTTTTATTTAGCAAATGTAATATTGACGTAGTCATACCACAGGACCATCCTGAAGACAAAATGGAATAATAACCGATGCCCAGTTCATCTTGTCCATTAACGATCATGAATTTGTGTCTTAAAATAACTCTGTGGATTTCAGCCTTCCCTCCAAACCCTGAATCAGCTGAGAGCACACAGTAGAATATACTCACCAAGAGACAAAAGAAAGGCAGATTCAACAAAGACTGAGCAAAAATGAGAGGTACCAGCATTGTAAATCTAACATGACATTTGAAAACATTCCTCTTCCTGCTCATTTCTGCTCATTTCTGCAGGAATTCCTCCTGCCTCTTTTGCTTTTTATTTATTCAGCCTGCAAAGATGCTTTTTTTTTTCAGGTCAAGGGCTGTATTTTACTCTTGTTGCCTAACATAAGAGGGACCCAATTCAGGGCATTTTTCTAGCATAAAGGAAAAGATAAACACTGTCGATATTAAAAGGAGCCTATTTTCAGGACCAAGCTCTGGCAGTTAACAGAGCTGCTCTGTTATCAGTGCTTTTGGTTAACCTATCAGCAACTCTTTCTCTGGGCACACGTGTGTGTGAACGTGCTACTTGCGAAACAACATGGGAGGAAAATCAGGAGGCTGAAGCAGCGGTTCCTGGGAAAAGGTGACTATATTTTGGTACAAGAGACAAACCTCTAGAAAAACCCAACCAAATTCCCAAGTCTACATCTCCTGTGAGCCAGCGTGGACCAGCAGAAGACAAGCCAGCGCCAGCCCGGGGACACCAAACACCGATATCTTGGTGCTGCATCACAGTTGACAAACCTTCCAGTGTCACACAACGGCATCGGCTCATATGGGACTGCCTTGGGAGCAGCTGCATTAAGACACATCCTGCAGCCTTATCGCCTGGCAGTTAAATTAAGGGGACAAAGCCCAAGATGGAGACCAGAAAACGAGACAACCTGGACTGTTCAGCAGTGAAAAAGAGCTGATGCAGACATCACCTGCGGCATGCGATGCTGAAAGCGAGAGCTGCTGCGGAAGGTTAAACTGCACAAGGAAACAAGGACAAGCAGCGTTTGGGATTGCTCCAGAAATTGAGATTAAAACTAGTGTGAAGGAAATCAGAAAGCCAGAGGCAAGTCAGTCTCCTGTCCTGGGTTAAAAAAGGCTGCAAATGAAAATTTGGGAATGGAGGGAAACTATACGTGAACAAATAGCAGATAAGATAACTGTATGTATATCAAGGGTTAAACTAAACTGGTTTTTGCTTTAGTGACTGAGTTTAGTGGGGGGAGGGAGTTCCTAAGCCTTTGTTTTGTTGTTCTTTCCACATTAAAAAAAAAAGAAAATCTAAAATAGAGAGAAAGCGAGAGAGACTTCTTGCTCAGGTTTAATTATTGAGTGTTCCAGAGCTTTATAATATATTTATATGGTCCCTAGAGCTTGGCACATGCTCTATCCCTCCCTCTTTCAATTTTACTATGTCATCTCCGTCCCAGCATTTTTCACTCAAATACCTCACGAAGCGCTACATGGTATCAGAAGAGACGGAGGTGCTGGGGGAAATGCTGGCACGTAGAGCTCCTGCTAGCGTTGCTCCAGCCAAAGGATTCCTGAGCACCTTCGAACAGCTTTCTTCACAAGAGTTTGGGAACACGGCTGCAGAGGCATATACTCATGCCAAAGCCTAATATTTAAACTTTCAGTTCATCTAGAAATACGCTTTATTGCCATAATTCATAGAATCATAGAATAGCTTGGGTTGGGAGGGACATTTAAAGGTCACCTAGTCCAACCCCCCTGCAATATGCAGGGACATCTTCAACTAGATCAGGTTGCTCAGAGCCGTGTCCAACCTGAACTTGAATTTTTCCATAGATTATTACCCACTGCCACAGAATTGGATTCGCTTGTGTCCCTTTTCTGCACAGTTTTTTACTTTGATCTTATCCTTCCTTCCCTCTACAGCATAAGAAGTAAAAACAGATTAAGATATACTTGAAGTTTGAAATGAGGGTGACAGGAGGATTTTGGTGAATATCTATTACAGGAGAATTAATTTTATTAGATGGAAGTGCTGCTGCTGGACAACTAGGATGACCCAGAGGATGGTGCAGAAATTACAGTCCATGGAAGAAAAGTGAGAGCAGCTTCACTTTGACATGTCAGGGAGCGGGGACACAAGTGCTGGTTTTTGCCACTGATAATGAGCACTTTGGTGGTACTACACCTCTCTCAGCCATAAGCAAACATTAATTACCACATTCATTAATAGCCTTCTAATTGCAGAAACAGGGAAGGAGGGGAAGAAGGTGAAGTCTTGGCCCTGTTGACCTCAGTAACAGTTAGATCACTTTCGTGAAGCCAGAATTTCACCCTAAAATGGTTTTCTACAGACTGCACTGAAAGCGGCTCATCTAAAAAGCATTCCTATGGTTTCCCCACCGTTGTTATTCTGGTGATAGTGAATGCCACGATTTACATGGCCATTTTGTGAAGCAGAACATTCAGAGATTTTTTTTTTTATAAATGTTCTAGATATTTGGTATTTGGTACAGCAATAGAAAAAACTTAAGAAACATAATTTTGAATGAAGATGTAAACAACTGTTTCCTTGTTCCACACTTGGTGCCGCATACAAGAAATACTGTAGCTCTTCTTCCTTCATATTGACACGAAAACAGTGAAGAAATATCTCTGTGACACTGACTACAGGTGTTTGTTAGGAATATCCCTCATTTTTTTAAAATACCTCATTTAAATCACATTTTACAAAATGGTGACTTACAGAATTCACGTTGTTTGTATGTTAAACCTGAGCTGGGCCTGTATGTTGGATATCGTGTACTTACATACATTTCAATACTACACTTAGGTTGTAATGAGAGTACAAGGGTATGTTACAACCTATTGAACAAATGGCATGAATTTAAAAATAACATGACAAAGCATAGACATCCACAAGGGATAACAGCTTTATTGATCTACTGAACAAGCACAGTTTACAAGTTATGTAACTTTTGCATTTAAAACTAGGGAAGCTATTGTCTGTTATCTAAAGAACATAGACATGGTTACAGAGGAGGAATATTTGCCCAAATGCAAACTTTTGCAATGTGTAGATGCCTTTATCTGAGTTAGCCAGCCTGGGCTTCCTTTGTGCTTCTCTGGCTTCATGCAGAGGAAATACACCTCCAGAAGCAGAATCACTTAATCTTAAAACAAACTCTTGAAATAAGTTAGATGAATTTTAGCTTGTTTTTCTTGACTCACTCTGGAGGGAGTCCAGTCAACCAGCTTACATACAGTCACCTACGATGTAGATATCTAAAGTTAGGGGAGGCGAATCTTATGTCTGGTAGTTTATGATACTTCCCCAGCAGCATCTCAAAGCAACAGACTCAAAGTCTTTGAAAATACTTATCAGAGAAATAATCTAATCACAACTGGCCAATGGAGAGACGTAACTACATCCAGACAACTATTCCATCCAACCTGAGATACCATCCTGTGGAGTTACATTTCTCTCTCTATCTCCTCTGACTAGATAAGATACTTAAATTTCATGTGGCTACAGACAGGGAAAAAAAAAATCCCCCAAGGCTGAATGTCTTCCTATGGTTCAGTGAACCAACAACCGATTTCAGTTTAATTCTATCCCACGATGTTTCAAGGAGCATGGAACAGTTTAGCTTTACCCTTGCTATACCCTCTCTCTCCTACAAAGGATGCATTTCAAAGAGAGATAAAAAAGTGGGACTTTAAAAGTAGGACTGCATTACTTGAGGTTACATTTTCAAAACACTAATGACTCAGACACCCGAATAGGGTGATTTTCAGAACTCTTTTTTAGCCCTGATAAAATATAGTGGCATTTATGAGGTATTTTGGTCTGAGCACTCAAAATAAATAGTTGTTTTGGAAATGCTGTCCCCGCTATCAGTAGTGCTCATGGATACCTGGAATAACAATAAAACCCACAACCCTATGTAAACATATTAGCATTCTGTTATTTTTGTTGCATGTCAATGTTTTAAAATCATTGAATTTTCAGACTAACGGCTGTATTCTGACTTAATAAAAGACACACTTCTTTCTAAGTGTGTTTAACTTCTCTAAAAATATTCTTAGAACAGAGGGGGAAAGGGAAACATTTTCAGTTACCATTAAATCAGCATAAGTCTGGTATCCCACATGGAACCAAATCCATGTGAACGTGTGAGCGCAAATGGGGTAAAATAAGACCACACTCCAAAAAAATATTCCTGAGAGGCCATCACTAGCTGTCATAAGAAGCACTAATCTTTATATTAACTTTGCAGACAGTGCTTCAAAAGATTCCCTACTGCCCTTACATTTCCTTCTCAGGCTGCTTTCACCTTCTGCCAGCTAGATCTTGAAGGAAGAAAGAATTTACACCTTTGGTCTCTTAGTTTCATCAGCCTCAGATACTTCTCTTGTCAACATAAATACCTTGCAAAATAAGCAAAGGAAGTTGTATTTGCCCTGCTACAGATATGCAACGAAAAGCATTTTGCAATGAACCAGCAGGGATTGGTCCCCAATCCAATTTTAATGTGTCTATTAACCAGATGAGATTAGAGTCAGACTCCATAGGGTCATGCAGTGGTGATCAGTGAATATCCCTAACAACAGATTAGTGCTGCACACTCCAACCCAGCTCAGAGCAAATCTCTGCCATGTGTTCCTGTACATACCCCACTCTTTTAAGGGCAGTATCATGAAGACTCTTACTCATTCAAGTAATAACAGGCCTGCTGCCATTTCAGTTTAACTTCCAGGAGCCTGCGTATTTATGTTAGAGGACAAGACTGTTTGAGCTACAGGTCATAATGGTAATCCCTTTTAATACTTCTGATATATGAGGAACACATCTCCTATCTGACTTTCTGATCCAGCTTTCAAGAGCAATGTAATGTCAGTATTTCATTCCTGATAATCGTTTCCTTAATCACTGGATTTTTCTAAGATGACCTCCTGGAGCTTTGCTTTATTTTTGTGTTTGCTCAGTCTCCATACAACACAGCTTGCCACATAACCGTATTTAGTCAGGCACTTCTCTAGCTCCGGTGTCTGTAGGCTTAATGGAAGTGACCCATTCTCCTTCCAATGATAAATCTGAAGTGCATCCAACCCATGGAAAGACCAACTTCTGATTCCCTTTTTTCTCTCCTGTTGAATATACTCTTTTTTCCATCAGGATTCCTCTGATTGTGTATTTAATTCAATACTTCAGCTCAGTAACTACTGAGACTGCAGTGAAAAAACAATCAGCATAAGAAGAAGCACTAAGCCCTAAGTACCACTAATAATATAAGTTTTCTAAGAAGAATTAACAACTAGCTGTGCTATTTTTCATGTGCTTCAAAAAGCTTCCATCTACCTTAAAAATCTTACAGAAAAAAAATCTCAGACAATGTCAGGCAGAGTTCAGCACATGATAAGACAATTCCCAACTTTGATCCAGAATGGATTTTTGGCATGAGCCAAAAAGAAAGCCTGATGGAAGATTTCAAATTCTGCCTCTTAGGCATGTCACTGCTGGCCTGTGCCAATATGAGACTGAAATTTGGTGCCCAAACTGTTGCCAATATTTTAACACCTCAGTTATTTCTTTGGCTGTAGACAAGTGGATGAGCAAGGGTGATGTCCAACTTCAGCCTGGTTCAGCAATTGAGAAACATGGGTTAAAGGACCTTCTCAGCTTGTGGGAAATACAATTCCTAGATCTGGAGTGCCCTGAGTACACACAGAGATGTTGAAGGTATGCTACGCCTTCCTGCTGAAGGTAGACAAACAGGTAGGAAGAAAGCAAGTTTTAGGTGGTCAAATGTAGAGCAAGTGTTTGATGGTCACTCAGTGACATGAACATCTCGTGGGAGAGAGGAGTCATCAGTTCCAGTTTCTGCTCTGGTTTTATGAGCCGTATCGATGCATTTCTGGCTGTACTATATGTGTAAAATAAACTTATTACTGTAGGTGTGGCACAGTGCTGACACAGCTAGAGAAATCTCAGATTTGGTGCAGTTTCCCAAGTCAGGTTTCCCAGTGCCACTCTCCTTTGTGCAGTGTAGACAGCTTGTCATTTGATTTGATTTCTGGATGGCTCAAAGGGGTGTCAGCACTAAAATTCAGTGTAAGGTAGGTAATACGTGCCTGAATCTTTTCTGGATGTAATCCTCTAGGCTTCACCTCTGATCATCCAATGTATTATAACATACTGGAAGAGAGATTGAGTGAATTTCTGAGTGTCTAACAAGGAGACTGCTGGAGGAAGAGATTTAGGAGTTGCTGTCTGTCATTTCCATGAATAAAGTACTGAGCTCTACCTCTTCATGAAGTCAAAAATGACATGATAGCCACCTAGGTGGCATGCAAAAACGGCAAATGAAAAATTCAGAATGAAAAATGTTAATTTTTGTTTCAAAACACAAAGTATAATAAAAATATGCCTACTGTGCTACAAAATATAAATTATTTGATTTTTTTCTCTTGCATATGTAAATATGGAAAAAAGATTAACAAGATATTGTTATGCATTCAGATGCATTGCCCTGGTTTGTGGTTACTTTAGGTCTCAACCTAGGCTGATGTCTTTTTTATTGTTCTAAAATGTTCACAGTGGAAATTCTTTTCCCAATCACAGTAGTCAAAATATTATTTTAATCAGGAATGCTTGAATCCATCCTTCCAAAGTGGAAACAGCGGTGGAATTCAATATATTTCGTTGACTCATGGAACTTATTATTCTTTGTAAGCAATTCTAAACTGATTGTTAGAGAAGGCTGAATAACATTTTTGTACTGGGAATCTGTGAACCAGGGTGCTGTAGCATAAACACTAGCAATAATGACACTGAGTGTCAGTCATCTCCTGTTGCCAATGGAAGGCTTGAGTAAAGATCAAAATAAAGCATTATTCAAATAAATAATAAATGTATCTTATCAATTACCCCAATTTTCGAAAGCATTTTCATCTTCAGAATCACAGCTTTTATGTTATTCATCTTTCTTTTTATGCCTTTCTTCTCTTTATTCAACTCCCTTTTTGTCCCTTGTCTCCCTTTTTTTTATAGCAAGTCCTAGTTTTCTATCTTGGGCTTTACTTTTGTCTCATAAAATGATCAACAATTAGAGGTGAGAAATATGCATATCCCAAAAACAAGGTTTTAGGCTGTTAGTTCAGTAAAATAAACACTGAGTCAGTGGCTCTGTATATTTGGGAAGTTTTTTTTCCCAACTAAAGAATATACTTCAGATATGTTAAAAGCCCTCCATCCCTTAGGTTCAGCCAGACCTGAATGTGCCATAAACATATGAAGCAGAATGGAATCAGCCCTCGGGAAGGATGTTTAACACCTCTGTTCTTCATATCATCTTGCCTCTCCTCTATTCAGGCAAACTGCAAAAAGCTCACTGCCAACCTTACAGGACTCTTATGCATCTGCGTTTAACAGAGCATTTTGCAGAAATGATCTTCACAACAGCTGGGTGCTGTAGGCACACAACTACTCCTTGTTTTACAACTGGGAAACTGAGTCATGGTGAAACTAAATGACTTGGCCAGAAGTCACTCAGAGAAAACAGTGGCAGAGCCAAGTCTGAACCTGATGGTCTCAACTCTGTCTCTATCATGAATCAATTGATTATATTTTCTCTCTCTCTGTCATTCTACAAGGACACCCTAAACATGTTGAATTATGTTTTGACACTTTTGAAACATGATTTTTTTTTTTACTAGGTTCTTATATATTCCATTTGTACCATCTGCAGAAATTCTCAAAGCTGCAGTTTAACTTGGCTTTTGTTACATTGCACTGAAATAGAGAAGATTTAATGAAACTCATATTCCATCCCATTCACAGTGAAGAATGAATCTTACTTTACAGTACAACAATTAATATCGATTATATTACTTGAAAATGTAAGAGACTGCACATATATATTTTCCGTGAATCAGTGTTCTAGCAAGGACCTCTATTTATTATAGCTGCTGAATATGATCAAAGAAGTGAATCTTTAAAGTAAATAGTTCAAAGTATGAAATTAAATATCAAGACTCATTATTCTTAGAGGAATGGCACTTCTATCTGTATGGCAGAGTGGAGAGAAAATCTTTGGTAAGAATAGCTCATAGTTAAGGGGACAGTATGGAACATGGCATAGAGGATTTAATTCTTTTCTAATTGTGTAAATCTGGGCAAATTACAGTCTCTCTGCTTCTCAGACAAATGCAAGTAGTGTCTCACAATACATCTTTAGTTCAGAGGGATGCAGTGACAATTTACTCAATGAATTTGAGCTGAAGGTACAGGCATGACCATTCTCACTGTGGGGAGGCTACCTCTGGTAGAACAAGCAACATAGCAGGAAAAGGAAGGGAATATGACACATTGTGTGGGATCCAGCCATGGGGCTGGAATCAGGTGCATGGACCCTTGAACGAAATTCTGAGTCCCTCAGAAGTCACTGAAGCTCTGCCAAGATACTGCCTGCAGGTATTTTGTGTCATAGGTGCACATATAACGATATTGATTGTTTTCTTTTCCTTTTTTTTTTAATGGTTATCTAATTTAACTGTATATTGGTTCTGTCAATAATCCACACCCAATTCTTAACAGCATAATGACCAAATCTCAGACTGCCAGTGGTGTTTGGGATTCTGTGATTAAATTCCACAGTGCTTTCATATCATACACTTACAAAATATAGACCAGAAAACAATTTTAATTGTGCTTCAAGGACATCATGCTGGCTCGTGTACTAATCTACAAAAGACAAAATAGTAAAAGCTCATAGTCAATCACCATCTTTTTTCCCCCATCTTGATGAAATTAATAAAATACTCGTGCAACATGATCCTTCTAAACATCTGGGTGCCCTTTAACACTAATGAAGCAAGTCACTACCTGCGTCAAAGCATGTTGAGGTTGGTGTAATCCAGGACAGAACCTCTATTCTCTCTCGGAAAGATCCTGCTTTTGGCAGAGCCAAGTTGATGGAGGCAACCCTACCAAACACAGCAGTTTGGATACTATCCATAGAGATCAGCAGTGAATAGACACCTGTGGATCAAGACAATCAGCTCTCTGCTGACAGTGGTGGACAGCATTTGCCAAGGGCCAAAAAACTGCTGAATCTCCAGCGCAACAACTTAGCCATGAAACCATCCCACTTCTCTGTAAAAGAAGTAGGAGAGGGTTGGGAGACAGGTTTAAAAGAAGGGGGGGAGGGCATTCCTCCCAACAACTCAGATTTCATAGATCACAGCCAAAAAGAAGCGGGAGGTTTCTGGCTACGCTGCATTTAGATCAAAGGCTCTGTTATAGCTTATATGATTAATGAAAGATGAACAGCATTCCAAAGATGAACAAATTTAATTCCTGAGAGTGTAGCAGTTATCTGTGTGGGCAGACTGACCCCTAATCTCTGACTTGGTGCTGGACTGTGCCACTCTCATGTTTCCTCTCTCCTTCCCCTCCACTGCCACCTTCACACCAGCAACTGAAAGATGACATTGAGTAGATGGGTTCAGCATGGGAAGATAAAAACAATGTGAAAGGATGGAGATTGGGAGCTTATCAGCCAAACAGGACACAGGATATAAAAAGTAATCAACTTAAAGCTCTTATCAAAATGTCTCCTGGGAACAGTTTTTCTTTAAAAAAAAATATCTGTCATTGCTCAGGAAAAATTATAGGATTATTTTAAAGCAATTTCATCTGATATCCTCTGTGTGTGGGGTGTGTATGTGTTTCCTGAAGAATGCACGTGCTTTGTAATTTGAGGTGTTTTAAGCCAAGGGAATCAGGTTATCATGTACAAAAGGAGTATATTTAAAAGAGGAACCCAGACATGACATTTTCTGTCTTATTCAAAAAGTGAATGGGAAGCACTGAAAAGGAACACACACACTGCAATATGTTAAGAACTTAAACAATTAACAAAATATTTAGACAAATTACATATAATTATGTGCTAAAACAAAATAGCTGCCTGTAAGATCCTCCCTACCAGCATTCTATAGAGCTTCATTTGCAGAAGTGCTTCTTTCAAAAGGTTTTGAAATCTTACAGAGAATCCTGTAATCTGATTATAGCAAACTACCCTTAAAGTGGAATATTTTTGGATTTATGTTGTTACTGGATTCGGCTTCCAGGATTAATCATTTTCAGTTTATATGCCCACACTTTTACATGCATCCAACCTCTTCTCCACTGTTAAGAACCTCCACTTCCTAATACCTAGAATTTCAGCCCACTCATTTAGTCTCCTGCTCATGAGGGAAAAAAAAAACAACTGGGTGGTATTATTTCATGTATTTTTCCAACTATCCAAGGGAAATAATTGTTATTTGCATTAGTTTTTGTTTTGTTTTGTTTTAACTTGAAAAAGCTGTGGTGCTGGTTTTACGATGAAGGCAAAACACTTTCTAAGCAGATAGATAATATGAGAACACTAAAAGAGTGATAATAAGGAAATATAGTAGAGGAACACTATCACACGGAGAATGCTGCAATAAAGCCAGAGAGGTACTTTCAACAGTGAGACCTTGATTCCATCCTGATTTCATCATGGCATTTGGCACAGCTTGCCTGGGGACAGGTTGAATACATTTTTACTCCAGCATTTGGACTCCAGCAATTCATTTGGTTGCCAGCATAAATTAGAGTGGCGTTAGAGCTGCTCCAGTTTATACGTAGCTTCCTGTTACCAGATTCCAGATTATGTTGTGGTTTAGGTTCTGTGCTGGAAAAAAGACCTCTGTGCATTGGAAATCCACCAACAAAGTAACAAAGTATGTTATGGCTTAATTAGTATTTAAATGAACTCCTTAGATCAGAGGTCTCTTAGCTGGGTCCCACAAGACAATCTCGTTAGGTAAGGACAGAATTCCAGAAGAGGAGAAGTCCATTTCTTTTAGTCGCAAAAGGGATTTGTACAACTCATGTCACAGCTCTGCCTGGTGCTCATGCCTTGGCTTCCACATGCACACAATGAGAGGTTCAGTCAGGCTTGAATTCTGCAGTGGGTGTGTCCTTAATATTCAATTGCTTATGAATATTTAAAGATAATAAATGTCAAATTAAATGTTTAACGATGTTGTTTACACTTAAAAGACCTTGAGAGGGATCAAGAAGAAGCCAAGCTATCTAAATTGGCCAGATGCTGAGCTCAGTGAAACATCTCCCACAGGTTCTGTTGCTCTGGAGCAGGTACCCTGTGATAGCAATGGTGGATGAATTAAAAGAGACAGGCACAGTGATGTAGGCTGTGCCTAAACTCACAAGAAACAAATATCTGTGCTTTGGGCTATAGGTGGACCATGAAATAATGGTGCAACAACTGGCTAACGTCTTCTGTATTTCCTTTTTCGTAGTAGTTTTTTGCAGGCTTTCCTTATGACTTCTTGACACATTGAGGTACGTGCGGAACATTTTAAGTAATTTTAAATAAATTCACCTACTTGAACTACCCATTTATATGGTACTTCATCATGATCAACTTGGGTCTAGTCTGCAGAGCATAGTGTGGAGAAGAAATCCTCCCACCTCCTCTTCAAGGTGGAGTTTTCTGCAGACACACAGACATCTAGAAGGAGGTGAATTTTTTTACAAACCATTTAGCAGCTGCCTGATTATACCCTGGTTTTTTTAAGAAAGCAAGAGTTCAGGGCTCATTACTGCAAACTATGGAAACAATATCCATAATCTCAACTATTAAGGAACAGGAAAAAAAAGTTAATTATGTACAATTACAGTTACCTTCACCTTGGTGTGCTCTAATGAACTGCAAGAGTTTAATTCTGTACACATGACTTTTACAGAGGTGAACAGGCTTGAGACAAACTTAAGAGTGACCTGTGAGTCTCCAGAGCGAGAGGTAGTACAGGGGAGAGCAAAGGTGGTGGATGAAATCCTGGGGAGGGAGCACATTGTTTCTCAGCCTCTTCACATTTGGTCCCTTCTCTCAGCTCTGTATTGGCTTAAATTATTGTTTTCCTTGCATTCATTTGAAAACAGGCCAAGCTTTTTAAATTGTGCCAGAGAAATATTCTTTTCATTTTTTCCTTTTTCTTATGGCTTTGGATTTTTAGGTTTGAATGAAGCCAAGAAAATATGAACAAGCATTCAACTCAAAGCCACTCATCCTATTCACACACCCCAGTGTGGCATTTGCCTCTGGACTAATCAAGTTAGTCCTGCTTTGCCAATTGAAGCTGAAGGCAAACAAAAGTCTCACTTCAGTTAATTGAACCCCGCTTACGCTGTCCAACAAGAATGCAGATACTTGATGTGTTATCATAGTTTTCCTGTATTGCAATTACCTAAAAGTTCATATGTGGGTTGGGGATCCAGAATTCTAGGCATTTCCCAAATGCACAATAAAAGGATGGTTTCTGACTTCAAGAGCTTATTTTACAAGTGAGATCTCTGGAGGACAGCAATGCTGATCTTTCTGGACTTGTCTCTGTTGAGACTTTGCTGGCAGAACATTCTCTAAAGACTTTTTTTTTTTGGCTTGTTTTTCTTTATCTAAAGTAAGTGCAAGTTTTTCTTTGTGCCTGTAGGAAAGCTTTCATTGACCCATTTCCTGAACCAAGCAAACAGTCATCAGCTTATAATTGGGTGAATTAGCCACAGGAGAGAAAGCAAACTTTAAAATAATTGCTCCTTTTCCTCCTTTATATCAACTTTCTTTCTGCAACAAGCCACCTGGCTCCAAATATTTGTTTTCAAATCACCCAAATACAAAACTCACCAGACAGCAGACCCTGAAAGGTCCTATAGTGAGAATCTGCTAAAATCACATCATCAGTTTTCAAAACCCATTCAAAAGGAAAAGATCGGCAAAGCATACCCCCATACTGTGCATCCTTTGGCTGGGAAAGTGAGCCCCCCTGCAGCTCAGAGCTCAGGAAGCAGGAATTTTACTCTTTAAATCACATGAAGCATACAGAGAGAGGGAGGAAGGGAGTGTGGGGAAACTAGTGCTGATCAGAGGAACGACTAATGGAACAGAAGAGTTTGAAGGTGTCTGATCTCTTCTCTGCCTTGACTGCAGACAAACTCTTAGATGAATTATGAAACACACAGCCCTATCATGCCCCCCTGAAAGATAAAGGAATAGCACAGTTGTGTACTCTTTACCGGGTACTCGGCCAATCTGCTACTTATTCTGCACCTACTTTACAGAAAGATATATTTTATATATTTCCCTTAGACAATACATACCTATTTTTACCAATTTTCCTCCAATATGCTCAGGGCCAGGAAGGTTATAAAATGTTCCTTAACTTTTTGCACCTGTGTAGGGAAACCATCAGCAATTGCTATACTGCAAATTCTGCTCTGTTTTAAACATTTCAGGTCCCAAGAAGGCTTACCTCCGCCCTGCTGACTGCCCACCTGCAGCTGTAGCAGTCATCTCACCTCACCTCACTTCACTTCATCTGCAGGGTAGATATCTGCATGCAAGCCAGTTTTCACCTTCTCCTCCTTACAGTCACTGGAAAGAAGTAAGTCCTACCAGCGAATGATTCAATTTGACTGATTTCAAATAGCTACCTTATGGTGAGATAATTAGGCTTTAGAAAAGCCTAATTATTTCTGTTGACTATAAAGAGAACCTTGAAGATTGCTAGACATACAGAAACTGCCTCTGGCTTAGGTATTTCCTGAGCTGCAGATCATTGGTAGCTGGAGAAAAAACAGCTCCACGCTTGCTTTGTCCTTTTGCTTCTCCCTCAGCACCCAGCATCTACTGCTGGTTAAGGGCCAAATGGTCTTTCAGTGAAATTCAGATTTCATCAAATTGTGCAATGCTTCTGGAGAACTCTCAGTCTTGCCTCTATCCGTGACACCTGCAACAGGGCAGCAACTGCAAAAAAGTCTTCAAACGTGCTCAGGGTCTTCCTCTTTGGGGAGCTCCAGAAGTCCAGGTAAGGCAGTAAGCAATAAACCTTCCAGGGCAGGAGGGAGGGTTGCAAGTCTGCTCTTAGTCTTGATCTCTAGCAGTGCAGACATCCTCTGTGATCACTTTGTGTATGTGGGAAGCAGAGACTGAATGAGCTCTCTGGCCAGTCTTCATGAAGGTTCTCTTCAGCAGGGCAGGAAGGTTGGGGCTTCCTACCTCCCTGGCTTTTCCTGTGGGCTAACTCAAATACACAATTTAGCCTCCAGATTGTTTTTTCTCTGGCCACTGAGATGAAGCTTCTGGGAACCAAATGGGACTTCATGTGGTGGTTTGACCTTGGTGTGCCACCAGGTGCCCACCAACCTGCTCTATCACTCCTCCTCTACAGCAAGGCAGAGGGAGAAAATATAACGAAAAGCTCATGGAGTGAGATAAAGACAGGGAGTCCACTCAGATTTACCTTGGGGAAATTAATTTAATTTATTGCTAATTAGTAGCAGAATAGGATAGTGACAAATAAAAACAAATCTAAAACCACCTTCTTTCCACTCTTCCCTTCTTCCCAGGCTCAGCTTCACTCATGACTCTTCCACCTCCTCCCCCTTGAAAAGTGCAGAGGGGTGGGAGTTGCGGTCAGTCTGTAACACTTCATTTCTGCCATTCCTTCTTCCTTATGCTATTCCCCTGCTCCAGTGTGACATCCCTCCCATGGGATACAGTCCACCATGAACTTTTCCAATGTGGGTCCTTCCCATGGGCTGCAGTTCTCCAAGAAGTGCTCTAGCATGGGTCCTTTCCACAGGGTATGGTTCTTCAGGAATTGATGGCTCCTGCATGGGTCTTCCACAGGCCACTGGTCCTTCCAGAAAACCTGCTCCTACTGGGCTCCTCTTCGTGGGTGACAATTCCTGCTAGGAACCTGCTCTGGTGTGGGCTTTCCCCAGGCTGCAGGGTGGATATCTGCTCCAGTGTGGCCCTTCACGGGCTGCAGGGGGACAACCTTCTTCACCATGGTATTATCCATGGGATGCGAGGGAAGCTCTGCTCCAGCACCTGGAGCACCTCCTCTTCCTCCTTCTTCACCGACCTTGGTGTTTGCAAAGTTGTTGCTCTCACATTTATCTTACTCCTCTCTCTCACATCGACTGAACAGCATTATTTTACCCTTTCTTTCATATGTTATCACAGAGGCACCACCAGCATTGCTCTGCTCATCTTTGGAGAGTGGTGACTCTGTCTTGGAGCAGGCTGAAACTAGTTCTGACAAGGTGGCAGCTCCTGGTGCCTTCCCACAGAAGCCACCCCTGAAGCCCCCCTGCTTTCAAAACCTTGCCATTTAAACCCAACACACTTCATTAGGGCCAGAGTATTCATTCATGTCTTCCCCTGGATTTGGCATTCAGGAGGTATATTTCTCTATTTGTCTATCCTTTAGTTTCTGCAGTCCAGACTCTCCTCTTGGGCATATTTTTCCTTATTCCTCATAACCTCAATTTAGGGCTATAGTAATTAGACACAGGTGCAAAGAGAGCAGCTTCACACTTCCTACTACATGTGATAAATTCAGCTTCCAGGTCTCTCTACAGCATGTTTTTTAAGCTCCTTATCAGTGCAATACTTCATCAGTGCTGGTCCCTTTGCTACTGTCAGTTATTTCAGGATTGCTATGAAATTAATGAGGCTAATGGCTTTCGTTTCTTTGATTTTTTTTTCCTGTGTTTTTTTTAAAGGTCTAATTTGTTTAGAGGTGCTTTATAGCCCTCATAACTCCCATTACACAACTCCCATTATATACCCTGACTGCCCATGGTCTTCTTATGAAAAGAATAATTTGGGAAGCAGATATATGCTGTCAACCTCCCCTCTAAGGAAGCAAAATGGAAAATCTAAATGACGCTGTTTTGGAAGCCCTTCCATTCAGCAATCTTAAAATGTGAATTAACAGGCTGGGTTAACATGCATTTCAGGGTGGCTATAAGAAAGTCACAGATGTAACTTAGTTTTTTTAACCCTATTCCTGTCATTCTTGATGGATCATGGAAGAACTTTGCAGCTTTAACTGTGCCATGGAATTAGGCCTTTCATACCGCTATCATATACATATATCAAATTTCTTTGCATATACATATAAATTAATATAGGTATACATATAAGTTAATAGAACCTTGAAAACATGAATGCCACTAATCAACATAATCCCAAGAAGAAAAAGCACACAATGTTACAGCTGACTTCTTTACTTTTCTTTGTCCATATCTCCTCCTATGCTCTTATCAATTTCATTCCTACTATAATTTCAGTATAAGGTGAATTTTCAGCAGATAAGACCATGGATTACGGACAGCATGGACTACCTGTTCTATTGTGGATTAGTGAAGCTAAGGGAGCAGTGTGAGGAAGTCAAGATTTTCCTTGTCCTTACACCTACCCTTAGGATTAGTGACAGGTTTTATTTTGAAAGGCTGTTATCTTGACATCTTTTTATAGTGTTACAATTGTCATCTGTGTCATAGGATCCCCAAGAAAAAATTGCTTAGTAGCTATGAAAACTGCTTTTCCAGCAGAAAGAAGGAAGCTTTTTTTTAGAGCTAGAAGAAAGAAAGTTTCATTTGTGTATTCACAACTTGCAGTAGGGTCCTTGCTCCCCACCCAGGGGTATTTGGGATTGATTCAGGTCTGTGTGAGGTTCAGACTCCACAAAACCATTTATTAATATGAGTGCTGACTGATGTGGTCATGAAGCTTCTCCCACTAGTAGGAAAGCTTCTGTGAAAGCTACCTTCATTCTCTAAGGAAGGCAGGAGTGAGGAAACTTTACCAGGGTGGGCTCAGTTATTGCGACAGCCCATTCCAGGATAGCAGGAAAGAGATAAAACTTTCTGGATAGCTGATGGGATTCCAGCCTCATGGGAGAGCTCAGAAATGGATAATTATAGAACAACACGTTCCCCTGTTTGTCGTTCAGGCAGAATGCCAGAGGAGCCAACTGCCTGGAGACAATGGCAATTTTTAATTTTTTGCTTCTTCTTAAACACAAAAGCAGAGAAGAATATATTCTAGGAGACATATGCTAAAGTAGTTACGACCACTCCTGTGTACAATTATGCACAGACGTGCACGTGCACCTACACCTATAAAATTTTCCAGAGAAGTGAGCTAATTCTTTATATTAGATGTCTAGTCTGGCTCGCTCATCCTGTATTTTTCTTTTCTTTGTATAGGAAAGTGTCTGGTGTTTTTGTAGAAGGTAGCACACTGCTATGGAGGCCCATTACATGAACACCTCTGCTATGAGGACAGGCTGAGGGAGTTGGGGTTGTTGGAGAAGACTTTGAGGGGACCTTATAGCCTCTTCCAGTACCTAAAGGGGGCCTACAGGAGAGACGGGAAGGGACTCTTTATGAGGGATTGTAGAGATAGGACGAGGAGTAAACGTTTTAAACTGAAAAAGGGGAGATTTGGATTAGATTTTAGGAATAAATTCTTAACTCTGAGGGTGGTGAGACACTGGTTTAGGTTGCCCAGAGAAGTTGTGGATGCTCCATCCCTGGAGGTGTCCAAGACCAGGCTGGATGGAGCTTTGAACAATGTGGTCTAGTGGGAGGCGTCCCTGCCTATGGCAGGGGGGTTGGAACTAGATGATCCTTAAGATCCCTTCCAACCCAAACCATTGTATGAATCTATGATTAAAATGACAATAATAAAAAAATAATTCTTCCTTCCACTTCAATAGATAATGATATACTTCCTAGTACACACACACACACACAAATAAATCTGTAGTACTTCGTAAAAATCAAATACAGACTCAAAGGAAGTAATGAAGCAGCTGGGGAACATTCCCAACAGTGGGCAGTAAGGGACAGACTCTTGCATCATCATGTAGGGACTACATAGTTACAGAGCCGTTTTACTTAGTTTTGAGCTACATTTGCTGTCGGAGAAGAAGATCAAGCCATGTCCCAAAGTCAGTGCCTGCTCTTCTAGCAACACCTTCCATGAGAAGGTTGTTCTGCTTATAGACAGAGGACCTCCAGCATATGTGTTTTCACTGATGTGCTGGTAAAGCACACAGTAAATGCTCATCTGACCAAGCACTTAGGCTCCATAGAGCTCAGCTGATATTTTCCAGACTACCATTTTATTCAAGCTTCCTGTTGTAACTTTCTTAGGTGCGAGATACCATTGCAGTTGTAGGAGTAGGATTATTGTGCAGACAGATCAACACTTCAACCATTGGACTGTCTAGTGCTGCTCCAAGTAGGTGAGATACCAATTCTCCCACCAAAACAGGCTTATGATGATGGCTAAGAACAGAGCTGCACCAAGGAAAGTCTAAAGGGGAATGATGCTAGTCCAGGCATGTATGTGCATGTAAATGCACTTTTACTGTAACAAAAGATATTTCCTGGTTTGTTGATGTGGATTTTTAAATAAAGGATAACAGAAGAAAGAGCTTTAAGAACAGAAAAAAGGACATCAGGAAATCCTGACAAAGACAGTTTTGAAATTCTGAGATATTCAGAGGAGTGCAAAAATACTATGAGAGGCTGTTTTTTGTGAGTCTTCCAGACGAAGATATTTTTATGTTATCTTCTCCAGTTTGAGCTGTCTGCTAACCTGGGATGCAGCCAGAATTTTATTTTCCTTCTCTTGTGCCTAGTAAACACTTGCTTATTTAGTTAAAATGCAAATATTGCTAAGAACATTTTACTGGATGCTTCCCTGGGTTCAAAACACAATTGCCTTTGGAGCTTGGATTTGGGCTTTTTATTCTGCTTACGATCACTTAGACAATCTATGTGATAGTAGGTAAATGCTCAAAGCTTCACTTCTAAGTGATATGCACTAGGTCAAGTGTATCCTAAGAGATTGTGCCCAGGAAATCAAGACTATAAATATAAATACTGTAATCTAAAATAATATAAAGAGACCCTTTATGAGAACACAGTGTAAATGCCAGCCTGAAACAATATACAATATTCATTCTTGTACTATTTTTGCTTTTACATCTATAAAAACAAATGAAAGGAGACGGCTATACAGACCTTTGGGTACTCAGGTTCGATCTAAAAACTACTACAAATGTTCTAACAAAATTAAGGAACTTTGACTAAAAGTGGTGTTTCTGTGCCACTCCTATCAGCTCGTTCTGCCACACTGGTCCCTGAACAGAAAACATTGCTCTGGAGAATATTCATGCCAAAGGGTGACTACTTGCAATTCTAATGAAATGTCTTCATACTTCATCAAGGGAGAAGGGAACCGCAGAAATGTCTCTGTCAAGAATTATCTTTCCTTATACATGATATCTTTATGCTGAATTTTTAAGGGTCAGGGGGAGGACTGCCAGTTCAGTTACTGACTTACTGAGATCTGATGTGTCTGTCAATGTGCTTTCATGTCAGCTGTGGACCAACAAGACAGTAAGATGGCCTATCTTTTACTAGAAAGCAAACAACTTCACCAGTGAAGCAGGTTGAAACAACATCTTCTCTTGTAGTTCAGAGCCTAAATCTGTCAGTTCCACAGGGGAAGTGAGTTTTGAGGTGTAAAGCACTTACCTGACCAGTTTGGATCACCTTAGACATTACCAAGATACCCGAGAAATATTCCATGACCTGTTGCTACCCTATGAACAAACCTCTAAGGTAAAGAAGGAGTGGTATTTCCCTTCTACAAATAAGCGTGCTATATAACAAAGAAATCCAGTTATCAGCTAAAAACCACACAAGCCTGATCAGGAAGAGGAGAACTGGAGCTGTATTTCCTGTAGCACTAGACACATGATTTTCTGAATCTCTGCATGTGCAAGTGAGTTATTCTAAGGGAATCAGGTGAGAGTTTAATTGCTCTAATTCCTTTAAGATTTGCAGTCCATCACCAGATAAGAAGCAGGGCAGGTCTCCATCCTTGAAATTTAGGTAGCTGATAGTCACTACTAGTCCTTATTTTCAGAAATGTATCTAATGGAAATTTGAAGTACAGTAATGACTGTCCCCTCCACCCCCTTCTCTCGCATACACATTTCACACTCCCCTATCTCAACCTGGATGATTATCATGTGTATTTCTGCAATGCCTAGAAGCTCTAGTTTGTCTGTAAGATCTACACGGTTTAAGTATTAAGGTTTTATTTTGTGGTTATCTTTCTTCAAGGAAGGGGTTTAAAGATATGAATCTTTTATATACTGTTTAACAAAATATCCTTAAGTTGGCATCACATGACCTCTAATGTCTTCAAGATGAAGACTCTGTGCCCTGCACTTTGAATTTAACGTAGGTTTTTCCTTTCCTTAAAGTAATAAGATGAAAGCAAAACCAATTTGCAGTTCCTATTACCGGTTTTAGACAGGAATCAAGGGATTAAAAAAACCCCACTGTATTTCTTAGAAGCAAGGCAGCAACAACGCTGATCATGACCCCCTGAAGCTGGAGGCCTTGTTATTAGTAATCTACAGCTGTGCTCCCAGTGGACACTTCCACCCTGGTCCAGCAAGATCCCAAAGGGCATGTCTACACTTCAGCTGCTGCGGCACCATTAGATTTATTGTCATAACCAGAAGCAGGTGCTCTGCAATGAATAAACATCGCCGTGGCTCTGTCACTTTCTGATTGCACCAGTTAACAGATAGACATACAAATTTGGGTTGGCACCCGCTACTGCACCATTCCCCCCCCGTGTTTTTCCCAAAGACAACAGTTTTGCTTGATCTACGCCAGTGGGTGTGTAAGAGCAGAATCAGCCCCCCAAAACTCTTAAGGCAGGAAAAACAAGTGCATGCAAAGATAATGGTTTGCACAGCCCTGGAAAATATCAACTGAGATTGTTTTAAATACAAATAAACTTGAGTAAGCTCAAGCAATTAGCTTGGCACAACTCTGAAATGTGTTTAATGGCTGAGTGATCAAAAGGTTTTCCATCAACTTTAGCTGAATCAAACTGGCAAGTAAATCTTTCCTTACACATAATTTTCCAAAGTTTGAAGTGACAAATTGGACTGAACTCAATTAAAGCAGCAGGTTCTATGCATTTAATTGCAAGCAGTGTCTATGATTGTGAAGGAATCCAATTCAGAATGAAAACACAGATGTGGCTGTGGCATAGCTCTGTAAAACACAAAGAGGCAAAACCAAGTTCAATCAGGAAAAAGTTACAGCCAATGCAAAACTATGTTTTCTGCTGTACTTCTGGAGCACTAGCTGTAGGCAAGTTTTAAAATATAAAGTAGGGAAATGTTCATATAGCTACATCACTGTAGTCCAAAAAATGCTATGAGAAAAAGTAAGTAAATATTTGTAAAGCAGTTTGACTGTGGAAATTGCATGAAAA
>JAOXJM010000001.1:205338917-205362349 GCA_026413425.1 Tringa solitaria
ACCTTGAATTAAATGCAATATGTACATACAAGAAAATACTATATATTTTATCACCTGTAATGAAAGTAAGGTCTTTGTAGATGACAGATATTATTAATCCCATAGATGCTGCCGAAAAGGTTTTTAATATAACAGTGTTCCGGAAAAGATTAAACCAAAAATGACTATACTAGGATCCCAGAGATATAAATAAAGTTGTTTTTCTGGGAAAGCACCTGCTTTTATATATTGATGAGAAATTTCACAGGGGCATATTTTGCCCTCAGACACTCATGCATAAATCAAATTGATTTCAATAGAAACTGTGAGTGCATTTTCGGTTGCTTTTACTGGAGCACCAGTATTGCAGAGGCTTCTATAGAGATTCCACAGCTAGATTTGCCTTTAACCTTAAAATCCCCATTTTACACTTGAATTGGCAATTTTAGCTTCCAGATCTGACAAAATTATCCAAAGGGAAATAAAATCTCCCATGAAGAGCTGGAGCCTGCAAGAGTGTCCTAGAAAGAGTATCAGCTTGCACTGTTCTTACACCCTTTCCTGGGCACCGGCTCCAAGATGCTTTCAGAGCCAGGATGCTGGGATAAAGGGACCTTCGTTCTAACCTGGCATAGCCGTTCTTATTTCAGGATGCAATGAAGGTTCTTTGAATGAGTATATTCTTTTAAACTCTTATGGATAAAACATAGCACTGCCAGCACTCTCTTTTGTTTTGTAAACTTTGAATTGTCACTCCCGATTTCTTGTTTTCTGGACTGTGAGCCACCACAATATATAGGTATCTCTTTTCACAGGTGAAACACAGATCATTATACCATCACCACACTTTGTCCACTGCAGTTTTTCTACTGTCCTTTCCCTAACCTGCCTCAACCTGTCCTCTCACCTGCTGAAGTATCATGTTAGCTAATAAAGATATTTTAAAGTCTATAATCACCACTTTATTGTGTGTGTCTAGACATTTTGCTCCAAAAACTGTCCTTGCACAACATTTTTTTCTATCATCTGCTGAAGAGCCATGTCTGAGCTCATTCTATGGTTGGACTTGATGAACTTAGGTCTTTTCCAACCTAAATGATTCAATTCTATCTAAATGATTCAATTCTATCTATTCACCTTAACTTTAAGCTGTTATTGGTTGACATTCAAACTAAGTTACGTTTTAAACTCTACCGTGCTTTGTACATTCCTTTCTGGTAAGGATGGTAGATGAAATCTGTCAGTCAGTTTGTACATGGACAATTCTACCTACTTGACTCCCATAACAGCATCATCAGACATGGTGGAACTTCATTGCCAAAGGACGAGTGTCTTGTTACAATCAACTGCTGTGTCTTGGCTTTCAAGGGCTACTTTTTGAACAGAAAAAGGTATAGCCTGAAATACATGCATAGTCAGAGTGAATTATTGAGATTTACTGTAATTGATCTTAGCTTCACAATTAATGCAGGTTAGAAAACACTGAAGGGAGCCATCACAGTTTTCTCATTTTTCTTATATTTATTATTCCTCATAAGGTACTGACACTGTAAAGTCTTGGTATTAGACTTGGCTACTCCTAAATACAATAAGTTCAGTGATGATAAGGACAAGGTCAGTGTTAGGATCTGTCCGTATAAAGCTTTCAGTCAAGGATCATACCAGATGATTTGGCCTCCAATTGCTTCATTAATGAGATGATACTTGATGGCTTCATGTTAGGATAAATAAGCTAGATGTACAGCATGATTACTGCATTGTCCTATGCACCATGAGTTATTGTTTTGCTTGAATTGCTTCTGCTTTAAGACAGGAGATTAACCTGTGCTCTTTCTTGGATTTTTCTTCAGTATTCTGGCACTGCTCCAGTGGCAGTAATTACCTTTTAGCTAAAACTATATTCTCTTGGACTTACAATATCCTTTCCTACTTCTCCCTAACTTTTACGGCAGCATCATTACATGCCTGTACCCAGCTGCCATCTTTGGAACCGAGCACCACAAATGTGAGCAGGACCCCAGAATTACTCAAGACAGGAAATGAGACTCCCTGTTATATCGAAATGGAAAGGGAAGGAAATGAAATAGTCTACAGCTTTGTGTCTAGACAACATTACATTACGTTCAAGAATTTTCACACAGTGAATATAATGTACTATCTAACAGGTGAGTAAAAGGAATGGAAATCAGATCTACCTTGTTCTCTGCTGTTTCCAATAGCACCGATGTTGAAGATATTGATGGGAACTTTGTTAAGACTCTCTGTGCCCTTCTCTATCCATTTGTATAATAATAGCAGCGCTTGCAAATATCTCTGAAAACTTCATATGCCAGCCCCAGGATTGTAACCTGGGGACCATTATTAACAGTGACTGTTGCTTAGACACATCGCTGTGGTCCCTGAGCAACTCCAAGCTGAATTCCCCTTCACATCTTAGTGAGTCTTTCTTTTCAACTTCTAACGACTCTGAAAGAGTCATGCATAATAAATACATGATTCACAGACAGCTACTTAGCCTGCTGTCTAACAAATCTCTAATTTGTTATCTAGTAAATATAGTAACACTTAAAATACAGAGATTCAATCAATGAAGCTCTCTCCCCATCTCCCGTATCTGGAATACACAAAATGCAATGCATTGCTGCTATCCGTGGTCCAGCCACCTCTGATTATGGTATATATGCATGAACCATCATTAAAAACATGTACAAAGAGCACTAAAATGCAGAAGCAAGCAGCCATTTAAATGTATTATTAGCTTTACTCTTCCTGCCTTCTCTTCTATGATGTTCCCCTATGACTGTTCACCAAAAAGGAAAAAAGGGGAGTCAGTTATCTGCAGCAAAAACCTGGATCTAGAACAGATTTCAGTATGTGATTGTTTCTTTTATTACAATAGGATCAGGTAACCCTAATTTGGACTGGTAGGACAGAATGTCAGGCAACAGGTATAAAGATTGTAATTCTCTGTGACAGACGTTGTGGGTTACAAGTTAGAAGTGGGAAAATATAAAAGCCAATAATCCTAAATGGGGACATTTGAATATTATCCAGTCTGTTTATGGAATTTAAAAGAAATACTCCTCTATGTTCCTGACAGAGTATTAGAAAATCCAAAATATGATTTCTTTCAGGGACTGGACAAAATGTCCTCCAGTGGTCCCTTCCAAACCTCAGCCATTCTGTGATCTGTGTGCTAGCGTCTTCCTTGAGTTTTCAGAGATAGGCTGAGGCTCTGTAAGTCTACAGTAAATTTTTATATAATTGGGATACCAAAATCAAGAAATCTGAATCCTGCAGGTGCTGACAACCCCTACAAATGAGTTTCTTCAGTAGGAATTGTGCTGTTCTCTGCTTGCGGTAAAGAAGATACTGTACAGTACCTGATAAAAAACATTAAAGTTAGAACATGCTGCCTTAAGTGCACAGTAGAGATGTTCTTAGTGTTGGTAGTTTTATTTCTCTACTTGGTTTCACTACATTGAATCAGTCATCTCCAGGGGGTTGGTTTTAGACAGCTCAGAATTTTCTGGTTTAAGGAGTACTTGTAATATTTTGCAGGTTTTTAATCTGCATGGGTCCATGATCCCTCTGTTTTGTTTGAGTTTTGGAACTGAAAGAAGAAAGCTTGTCAAAGCCTTTGTTTTGCCTGGCTCCATGTCAAACCCATGTAGAATTCTCCATTCAGCATATATTTTCATAAGATGACCTGGGTTTCATGAAATTAAAAAGATTTGTCAGCTTTCAGAAGATGTGCAGCTGAGATATCAGCTTGTAATTATATCTGAAACGTGGTAGTCAGTTGAGCTCTTGTTTCATGGAAAACATTCTTCTCAGCATTGTGTCTTTAAAACAGTATGTTTTGCCAAAGAATGCTGCAAATGGTCTGTTTGAGATTAAAAAAGCAAATCAAAACAAATTAAATGAAAAATCCAACACAACTGCCCAGCCCAATCAAACTCATTTCTCGGTGCTGTTTTTGCCATGACTCCTAAAATATTCAACAGCTTTCTGCAATGACACAAGTCACTTCTTCGGCAGTCAGCTCTTCACCATTGTCTTTCAAATAACTGGAAAAGGCTAACCATTAGGAGGAAAAATGCAATTGAGAATAATAGCTAAAAAAAAACCCCCAAAACCCCAAAACAAACCAGGCATGTCTTTCCGGTGCTTGGTTGTTGGCTATTGGGATAAATAATAATTATAGGTTGGGTAGACAATTAGGAAAAACTATGATCATTTGCTCTGAACTCTCAGAGAGGAGATTTCTTTCAAAAGGACATAAGTCCTACTAATAATGTATTAAGTTCAGTTCCAAAATCCCTAAGGTGGTTTTTTTTTCTATTTTTGTTTATTTGTTTTAAGATCTTCAGAAAAGCTAAAGAGTGAAATCTTCTCTGATGATTTTGCTATAAATAAATGATTAAACAATAGAAACATGATTTCATAGAAATATTTAACATAGCAATAAGATACACAGAGTGGATGGAGGCTAAAATATTTATGAAGTTCTGAAGTGAGACCACAAAATTTTGCACCAGCAAGGAGAAGGTTTCTGTTTATTGTATGCTACCAAAGAGCAAAGGGCTGTTCTCTTGGCTGCAGAAGTTTTTCCAGGCTTTATATAAGGGTCTTTGAGTCAAATCCGGGTGCACCTATAATTGAAATAACCCAGAATTTCCACATTTGGAGAAGGTCATTAGTTATGTTTAAAAGGAAGCAAAGCTAATGGCATTGTTGATTACATGGACACTAAGGATTTTTCCTGAAGCAAAGCACAGCTATAAACAATGGAGTGTTTTAATGTTGGTGTGGTGAGTTTAGAGATCCGTTAGTGAAATCTTCATTTTAAAGTACTTTGTGCATGAATTCTGTGTGGTGGGAATCTGCATACCCCAGAGAAAACTAGTTAGCATAGAGTTAAATACAAACATATATATTTATAAGGCATGCACACAGACACATATACATATATACACACACACATATATGTATCAGTTTTCTGATAGACAAGAGGAAGCCAAACTAGAATGGAAATGTAACTTTTGGCACAGAGACCACATTAACCCAAACAGACTAAAATTAGTTGATGATTTTCCAAGTACAAATTTACATATAAAAAGAACAAAGCAGTTCAATTCTTCATTTACAGACTGGAGACCAGTTTACCCCAGAGGGAAGATAAATTCTTGAGTATGGCTGTTGTCCAAATTATTATGATTAGGAGAAACTAAATGAAATTTTACTTTGGTCATGCAAAAAGAGCTATTTTTCTTTTTGGCTTCTACCTGACGATTAAGTTTGAAATCCTGTATCCAGTCAACTTAAAATGGTATGGATCCATTAACAAGATTTGAAGTAACAAAGCATTGCTGTTTCTTACCGGGAACTTGTTTGGGGTTGCTTTAAATTCTGTTTCGGCCTTTAAGTTTACGCCAGCTAGCAACTGCGATAAAGACAGCTGTGTTTGACATCTTACTGTGCAGTTCTGTGTTGTCAGTAAAGAGACCTTTCTTCATCGTTGGATGTGTGATACAAACCTGAGTGCTGTATGCTTTGGTCAGGTATATAGCAAGGTACAGTGTTTTCAGTGTTCAGGCTTTTTTTTTTTTTGTGAGAAAAATTGTTTACAAAAAAACAGCTAACAACCCAAACCCCCCAAATTACTTGTCCTGGTATAGACAAAAGCTAAATAAAGAGTGAGAGAAAAGGTCATATTCATTTTTCTTTGAAATAGTTTCCTGTGGTTTCAGGCGTTGCCTTCCAGCTGTAGAAATGGATAAGATTCTAAGTTAGGAGTGACTTTTAAGGACCAGCCTTCTTTCTTCAGCACCCTTGAATCAAAAGAGGAAAACAGCAAATGACTTGCAGTGAGAAGGACTGACTGTGGATGTGGATGTTCCACTTTATTAATTGTAAATCCTCTCTCTGGTAGCAAGTGCCTGACCTAGCATTGACTGAAGCCTATGAAAGAGCTGCCATTGACTTCAGAAGTTATTAAACCAACATATAGTTGCAGCACATGGCAAGGAGAGAGTATACTTCAGATACCAAAATTTTTTATTAACCTTGGGAAGGTAATTAGCCTTCTCACTCCAATGTCTGTGACGACAAAAAAACAAAGGATTGAATCAATCTTCTTGTGTTAGAAATGACATTTCTTCTATTCATAAATACTGTTAGGAATGGAGACATGCTCTCCTATTCCCAGCTTCTGTTGCTGATTTACTGCTTTTTCTTGTGAAAGCACTTTAGTGTGTTTCACCTTGGTTTGTTTGTTATTTAAGAAATGAGGCATCATACTCTTACACACCTTATGTGGAAGTGTCATGAAATCTTTTGCTGAAAATCCTGCTTAAATCTAAAACAAGAAAACAAGCCTCCTTGGAATCATCCCAGCAATGTGTCAAAAGCAGAGGACAGCTGAGGAGAAGAGTGTTGTGTATGTGAAGAAGAAACCACAGTTTGGGCTTTCTTTCCTCTATGTTACTTATGCACACAAAAACACACATGCAAAAGCACAGGCTTGGGAGGGCATCACAGAGGAATCAGGAGAACTTACATTACATACGAGTATCTCAGCAAAATCTGATGCTAATTAGCCGATTTGCAGTAATTTAAAATGGCAAAAGAAACAAAAAAATCCACAACATAGTCAATCTATGACTAGTCATTCTAGAGCATGGGTAAAATCAAGTCAAGGGAAAAATTGTTAGCAGTAAACCCCTGAGACTAAGTTGGCTGATACTGAGTTACTCACACAGAGTTTTTAAAGTATTTCTTTTTTCTACTAAATTCAAATTTTACACAGCAGCACTGTACATATAGAGAATTCTTCCTGACCTCAGTGTTCTGAATAAAACAAATTATTTTACTGCAGACAGTAATTAGACAGAGAATCATTAGTAAAATCCTGATATAAGCTGTATGCTTGCTGGAGGAACACTCAAAGAGTCTCGGCAGTGCTTTGCAGAAATGTTATTTCCTCTCCCTTTTGAATACGCATTACCCATTTTCTTCATCCATCTATCAAAAAGATTCCCATGCACACACTGAGTGGATGTTTACTGTAGTCTGTCAAACCTCAGAGCTCAGCTCATGGGAAGTGCACATCTGCTTGCTGAATATGAGGATGCTCAAGCGATGATGGGGTTCTTGAGACGGGGAAATAAAATAGTGATCTGCTTTATGAAAGAATCCCACAAATATCTTACTACAAGTAAGTGAGCACTGCTTTAATAAGAGAATTAAGAAATGACCTTACACAAATTTTCCCCGATTTTAGACTTGGAGAGCAAGTATGTAATTTTGGCTATATCACAAAATAAAAATACATTGATTTAAGCAAACTTTTACTTTCCAAACCCCAAAGCACTTTATGAGCTGTGCAACATATACAGGAGCTGTTTCACTTATGACTAAATGCAGCAATCTCTGCTCTGGAGCTCTGCATCTGTTAATTAAGGTATATGTGTAGCCCAAATTTCTTTTTACAATACCCTTGTGTGCCATCTCCATACCTCAGGCTGGGAACTAAGGCAGTGAGGTTGCCATTAATCTCCCCAGGCTCAGGATTTCTCCCAGAGAGATTATGAAACTAGATTAAATCTCTTCAGAGATAGCATGGCAGTGCCAACAGTAGACCCAGGTCAAAGCCCTTTATTGAGAAGATTCCCCTTCCCTATCAGGACACAAAAAAATGGTGCTGGTGAGTGGTATGAACCTTCTGATGCGCAATGATGAATTTCTTTATTTTGCTAGGAGATAAGAGTGGCATTTGGCCTCTGAAAATGCATTGAGCACTAGGGAGGTAGGGCTTTTCAAGCATCATAATTGATAGATTTGTAATTAACGAGCTATGCAAGCAGGAAGAAAATCATTGCATGATGACTAGATTACAAACCCAGTCCTTTCATTCTGCTGCTTGTGATTTTGCAATGGCTCTGATTGTAGCTTCTCTGCCATTTGCATATCTTCATAAGCATTTGAGGTGCATGCTGATTTCATGTTTTATCTCATTTTGATGTGTTGCAGGTGCTTGTCAGTGACTACCAGAGTTTCTATTACAGTTTGCTTTTTTTTTTATTGAAATATTTGTGCAGAATAATATAACACAAAAAGCACGACGTGATTCCATCTTAATCCTACTATGTGGAAAGACTCACAGAAGACATTGAATGCACTATAGATATGAAGAGTTTTGGTCTGATGGTTACAGGTAGAGGGGTGGGGAAATTTTCTGACTGCAGACAGCACATGGGAGAGAATTTAAGATTGGTTTTGCATCCATTTGTATTCAGCAGGCTATCCATGCATATGATTAATGTTGCCTCCCCTTCTCCCTCGGTTTCTGCCTTTGCCTCGTGATTAACACCAATCTAGGATCTTGTCACCACTGAGGCATCAGTGGGACTTCAGTATGACAGATGCCCTCATGGCAAACACACTCAAGATTGACTGGAGCTAAAAGCCCAGTCTGCAAAAGCTGGGAAGTGTTGACAGCTGTGGAAAGGTATCATAGGGTACCATGTGCTATTAGGTTATTTGATATTGTGCTTTGAGGTAAGATTTTCAGCTGATAACTTAGGACTATTACTCCAAGTCATTATTTGTCAGGTTTCTTCACTTTGTGGAATCTGGTTTTCTTCACCAACACTGATGATAAGATCAAAATATCCAACCGTTTGACGTATGAATCTTTATTAATTCAGGTGTTTGTGGAAATTTAGGATCTTTCCCTGATGATACTTGTAGAAAATGACTAGCAGGTGTATAAGAGTATTTTCACGTAAGTACAGCAGGCATCACATAATATTTTTAAATGGTCCTGTCAGCTTGTGTTCCATTTACTCATTTCTATTTGTTATTTTAAGACTCTGTTCTGCAATGACATAAAGACAGGCAAATCCCTCAGACAAAAACCTTCTAGAATGACCTATTTAGATCTTCTTGTGGGACAGGAGAACTTAGTACAGAGTGATGATAAGCAGGCATTGAGGTCGTACAAAAGAATCTGTGTAAAATAAATGCTACACTATGACTGAATGACTATTTCAGTCACTATGACTGAAAAAAAGATTAAGAAAAGAGCGCTCAGGAATTTGGCAGCCCAGCTCATATCATGTTAATAAAAAAGGTTGATAGCATAACCTTCAGTTTAGAAGATTCCTGAAAACACTCAAATTCACTCTTTTTCCAACCTTTTGACTAATAACATGGAATAAAATGTGAATTATCAACCCTCATCACTACAGTTTGTAGTTTTACTTGGTCCTAGAAAGGTCTTTGAATAGCAGCGGGGCTGTGACTTCAAGAAGGAATGAAGATGAAAGTCACCTTCAGCTAACTCAGTCTCTAGTGTGTGGTTGGTGCACATAGGGAGATCACAGCAATTAATTACACATGGATTATACTACTGTGTGCACTAGCCAATGACATTTTATGACTATTCTTTTACCTTTTCAGTATTTTTTGAGGCTGGGAGAGGGTTTTACTTATTTTTCCATGTGTGATAGCTAGCTACAAAGCCAGTGGTTTTACACACAGGTATAGCTAGAAATTAGAAATTTGATGGGCTTTTCTTTTTTTTTTTTTTTTTAAATATCAATTCACTTTGGTTTCCCCAGTGAGGACTCTTACTTTAAAAAGACTGGTATTATCTGATTGGAATTTTTTAGGTAAAAAAAAGGCCTTGCAGGATTTTTAAAGTTTTTTTCTTGTATATCAGTAACAAGTTACATTCAAATCAGCAGTTCACATCAGCAATGACTTTTAGGAATATTAGTCTTTTATTATTTTTTCTCTTTTATTGTGTTTCCTGGCCATGATGAAGAGTGAATTTAATTATAATTATGTCGTTTTTATTATTAACCAAGCAGGAGATACTGAATATTCATATTTCAAATGTAATACCAAGCTCAGGAAATTATAAATAATGTTTAAATCTTTTTTATTTTAGTAATGATAACAAATATATTAGAAATATAGCTTCTTTATAAGAAATGGCTAAATTTGAAAGAACAGGATTATATATATTTTCCTGGAGAAACTCACTGTGATATAAAAATAAACCCTTGCTTTTTTATGCTTTACATTAATAACTGCACCTAGAAATAATACAGACAGCTGTGGTAGAATATACATCATACAAACTCATTTATAAACAAATCTAACTTTCTATATGGGAATTATGACAAAAGGGAGGTCTTTTGCAAGATAACTCATTTTTATAGAGGAAATGGCTCAAATGCACTTGACAGTTTTTTTAAAACAACAGAATCAGACTTCGTCCACCAGCTCAACGGAGATTTTTGGCAAGCCTGGTTTTACAATTTGCCAGGGCCAGCTACTCCCTCTGCCACATGCACTGCACAAGTAGCAGTAAATAAGTTGGGGAGGGCTTTTATTTGCAAGGAGCAATGACAGTGCCAGGACCACTGAATTTTTAAAAAGGAGAGGAAGAAAAAGAAGAAGAAAAAAAATGTGTATTCTTTGCTCCTGTTCTAATGTGCTGACGTGCCAGAGTCACTTTAACAGATTAACAAAATACTGTTCACAGATATTGAACCTGTCCTTTACATGCTCAGCGATATGTTTTCAACCACCCACTCTTAACATTCCCCTTCATTTCCCTGCAGAATATAATCTCACACACATACAGTAAATTTGATGGACAACTTATGCTGGATTCTTTCCCTGACAGGGTATTACATCAGCCAGTGAGATTCAGAGTATTACAAATTGTTGCCCTGCACCTCATATCTCACAAGGATTTGTTATACCCGCAGAGATGTTTTCACAGACTGTGCTACCCATAATCTCTTGGAACAACATTTCTGCCCATCCTCCTCATTTGACTGACCCATACTCATAATTTCCTTGCTGTTTTCCTTCTGAAATTTTCCATTTCTTTTTGTTTCCTTGCAGGTGCTTTCCTCTGGAGCTAATATTCCTTTGAAAACGTCGCTGTCTTTATATTTTGAGTCTAAAATGGTTTGTATGAGGGGGTTCACTGCTACCTTGAAGTGTGCATTCATAGACTGCCTTATTGTTGACAACCGCAATACATCATTTCTCCCCTTCCTATTGTTCTCACAATTTGGTTGTATTTTCCAGGAGGCTCATCCTTATTGGGTGCTCAAAATAGTTTCGATTACTAATAGGGCTTCAGTTAGAGAGATTGACACTCATCTCGGTGTTTTGGGCTCAATCTTCCAAGGCAGAAAAACATCATAGTACAACTGAGTGATGAACTTAAGGGCACCGAGTTTGAACATCTTGTGGAATGACACTGAAACAATCCCAGCAAGAACGTCGTTAATATTCAGAGGTGTTTGACCTCTGGTTTTGCAGTCAGAAAAAGCCTGACTTCTTTATTTTCCTGTCTAAGATTACAAAGGTAAGGAAATAAGAGGATGAGGTAAATTGTATATTTATGCTCATTTCCATCTCCCACAAGGAATCTGAGAGGTACTTAAAATACAATTATTTGGTTCAGATATTCTGTCCAGGAAAATGTTTCCACAAGCATTTTACAGACTTACTGTAAATAATACAATCACACGCTTCAATCATAAATAAGCGAGGAGGAGCAAGGGAGAGAGAACTGAGGCATAAGCAAAGATTTGAAGGCTGCTGCTGAATCTATGAGACAGGAGACGGCAGAGTGGCTGTTTCTGGTGACAGGGAAGAAACCAGGTCTACCAGGGATGACAAGGCAAGGTGAAAGAGGGAGTGGAGAAGCTGAAAGTGTGAGACAAAACCTGTGCAGGCAGCTCTATGAATTGTTTTGTTTTATTTTGAATTTTTTTTTTTTAATTTTGGTGGTGGTGGTGGGAAATTTTGCAGGTTGTATCCTACTTCTTAGTGATGTTTTAAAGAAGAGTGACAGACTTTTCTTGTTGTTGATTGTGAAGTGAAGTTGGGACATTTCATAGTGACAAAATAAAAAATATTTTGGGCACACTCTAATGCTATTAACAAGTTTCTTGTTATACAGAAAGAAAAAAAGGATCAGAAGACCACAGCTGGATAAATAGAGAGAAATTAATGTGTTCGTGACTTTGTTAGAGTAAGAGGATCCTTAATGGTGGTCTCCAGGGATCTCCCTCTTGTTGTGGTCCTAGTGACAGAGATGGAGAATCTCTGGAGAACAAGATGAGAAAATGGGTGGCTGCGCTAGGATGAGACCTAAGGAAAGCATGAGGATTTTTTTAGTGAAAGTATAGGTCTACATAAATGCACAGCAGAAACTCCTGAAAAAACTATGTACTTTAAAGAGGAGAGAAAACTGTTCCATTATTATCCTCCTTGTGCCGGCTCAAGCCTAATGGTCATTGCCAAAAAAAAAGCCCCAAACATAGAGATACAAGCATTGTCACAACTGGACATCAAGACCTATCTAGATCTGTCCAAGACTCAACCTTGGTTCAGAGGCCAACTGGAACATAAGAGCACATGTTTGTGTTATTTGGTTTTTTCAGTCTTGAGAAGAAAACAGCCATATGCAAACTGCCTGTGGTCCCAGGGGCACAATAAATCCAGAACCATGCCCAGAAACAGTTTTGGGCAACCATAGCATGCTTAGATACCAATCGTACTGTTGTATAATAACACTGCTGAAGTCCAGTGCCCAGGAATGTTTCTCATTTACAGTTTATTGGTATACATGAGGCTATCTTGATGAAGCCTAGCACAAGACAATTTTTTGAGCATTTTAAAAAGCTTTTTGAAAGCATGTACTGTATTAGCTCCAAACCAGCCATCTACATGGATTTCCATATCCTCAAAGGATTTTCTGTGTCGTATCTGAGCAAGGTACTACCTACTGATTTCAGACCAAGACACTGAGAATTACAGATGTCAGTTCTCTGTGTGACACCAACACTTTTCTAACCTCTGGCAAGTCTCTGACTCAGTTTCTCTCTTTATGGATGTTTGAAAAGTTTAAGGCATTACAGCAAAGCTCTTCAAAGATAAGAATCCTTTGTAAGGGTTATGTACAATTATCCTTTCTTATTTTAAGTAGAGCCTATGACACTCTGTTTATAACTGTGCTAAGTGAACCTGGTAACAGCAGAAATGTCTTGGTCAAATGTCAGTCTTTGGCCTAACTGTAAAATATGTACCAAACTGAATTCTGGTGAGTATTACATTTATTGATTTTGAGATTTCTGTCCTATTTAAGCCTTCATAAAAATGTAAATTATTAAGATCTTGGTTTGGTATTTGATTGAACTATTGAAAAGGCTGCAGGTAATATATCCTGAAATTTCATGAAAGTATATTATAGGCTTCTGGCCACAGATGGCTTATATAGGCCATCACTTTTCCTCAGATGACACACATTTGTACATCTTCCTTGACTTACTCTTCTGTCCTTCAGTTTCCCATTTATCTGTCTGTCTCAGCTCTGTCATCTCTTGGTTACACTATAACTTTTTCCTACTGAATCCTTCAAAGCGTATCCATAATATGGATAGGAGTTATTGCTGTCCGTTATCTCTAGTTTTGTGGTTGTCATTCTTCACTTTGCTTTCAGGGGTGAAAATTCCAAGATTTGCCCTTGACTCTGAGGTTATTTTTTCCTCTCACAGCTTTTCATCCTGCTTCCATGCATAGATCTTTTTCTGGAGTGCTGCCAGAAGTTATCTTTATCCCATCACCCTCCTGCTGTTGCCAAAACCCTTACTCATATGCCAGTTGCAATTTAATCATTTATAATCTCCCTTAATGTCTTCTACATGTATTTTACAGGGTGATGCCAAGCCACTGTCAAAGAACATCCATTTCCAATCCATAAATATCATTAGTGTGATCCTCATGATCTTATAGCCACCTTCTTGCTGTCATATAATAACCAGACTCTCTAGTGACTGGAATGCAGGAACCAGACACAAGTGTTATCAGAGGAAATAAAAGGAAATTTTTGATCAAATACTAAACTAGTGGACTTTCAGACTTCATATTCCATGAATGCTTCATAACTATAAACTTCTGTCTTATCCACAAGTCAATTGACTTAAAGATCACCAGGTCTTAACTGGTTTGGGTCCTTACCTCCTCCTAAAAGCCATTTTCAGTTTGGATGCATCTACCACAGCCTGAAACCACAACAAAAGTCTTCCTCAAGTTGAAAACATGAGAGTTAAAAGTAACAATGCCTGATGCTGAAGTCATCCTGGTGTCTGATACTTCCTGCCACCTGGTGGAAAGGTTTCTTAGCAGCACTTTTCTCTTCGTTGAGTTCATTGAAGTGAGGATTTCTGGGAGAATTCTAAGGTTTTTAAAATACAATGCAGTCTAGAAAGGCTAGGTATACCCAACTAACTAACTGAGTTACCTTCCAGACCATACCAGTGGGACCCCAGGACAGCACAGACTGGGAAATCTGCCCAAGGTCTGGGGACTGTGATTGTTACTTGCAGTAGGTTTCATGATGCCATTGCTGCCCTGAAGCCTGATTGTCTTGAAGCTGCCTTGAGCCCGTTTCCACGAGTTTTATTAATTCAGAAGCCCATTTCCTCTGAATTTTAGACTTACTATAAGATCTGTCACATACTAATTTAAAACAGGTTGTCCTGTGGCAGTTTAAATTGTGACAACAGTGGGTGTTATGTCCTTATTGATTTTAGCACTGTTGTTGGCCCTGTTTGTGCTCTAATCCATAAAATGGGCAGGATGGCAATGTAAGTGAAGTACTCTTCAATGTACACTTTATATTCTTTTCTGTGCTTGCTCCACAGTGAATACCATGGCAAAGAATTGCCACTGGTATGCAAAGATGCTACGTAAAGATGAAAGTCTATTGAGAATGAAGGTCACACTCCATCTTGAAAAGTTGACTTCAGGCCTTCAGGCAGATGAGGGGCTTAGAGATTTCAGGCTCTAGTTACTATGTTCCATAATGGCTAAAAAAAGGCTTTATAGCTGATTGTGAGCCATACAGATATGAGAGAGATACAGCTTGAGGCAAGGGCATTTTTAGTTTCTGGATTGTGGTAAGGACATTTTTAGCAACATGCTAAATATACAAATTCTGCATTTTATCAAGTGACTCCTGAAGGTAAAACATAGAAACTACTCTGAGACCGGTTACCAAAACACAAGACTGACATTTCTCAGCTGAGCATTTCCTGTCTTTGGGATGCAAAACTATGCTTCATGTTGTCTTCTCTTATTTGCCCTGTTGCATTCGTGATTTTACTGTGGTACAGATTAAGGATACAGTGAGGGTGGTGAGGAACTGGAATAGGTTGCCCAGGGAAGTTGTGGACGTCCCATCCCTAGAAGTGTTCAAGGCCAGGCTGGATAGGGCTTTGAGCAACCTGCTCTAGTGGGAGGTGTCCCTGCCCATGGCAGGGGGTTTGGAACTAGATGATCTTTAAGGTCCCTTTCAACTCTGACCATTCTATGATTCTATTCTATGATTCTAAACAGCAGAGATAGAAGATATTAGTCTTTTCCCACCTCAGTCCCAATCTCAGTTTTATGTCTAACCTGAAATTAATGTTCCCTTTTAGACAGTAAGATCCTAAAATTTATTTTGGAAAGAAACTAGTTAAACCATGATGAAAAAAATGAGAAACACTTCCTCTTCTTGATCTCACCCTCCTGATACTACTGACATCAATGACAGTGACAGTAATGACTGCTACTACTAAAATTTTCTTGTTTATATGTCTAAATCACCAGCAAACTTGGTGTTATCAATCTGGAGTGGCTGAAGAAAGCTGTTATACCTTCTAAACTTCATATATTTACACAAACATGTGGTCCAAGGACTCCTTACAATGTAACTCTATGTAGCTACTATATTTCATTGAATTTCAGAATTTCTCTTTGGAAGGCATCACGGGCACTCCAAATCAATTTGCCAGCATCAGTAGCCAAGTGTGTAGGCATTAAAATAATCGATAGACCTAGGAATCTTCAAAAAATATTTTTCTACTGAGGTCTATGAATCCAAATGACAATTATGCACCTAAATCCCATGGAAGATCTGAGTTGAAAGTGGTGGGAATGCTGTGCTGAAGAGCAGAATTGGATCTTGGCCCAAGTTTCAGGCCAGAGACATAACAAGATATACCTCCCTCCCCAGATACTTTCTGAGGTGAAGACATCCAAAGTCTGTCACAACACTGCAACCCGTAAGTTAAAAGCAAGGCTTTTTTTATGCTGCACCCACTCAAACGTCAATCAGGAAGCCTCTTGTGAAACAGCTCTATCATCCTACACTGAGAAGAGGTGTCATGCAGCAGTGCCCTGCTATAAAGGGTTGTTCATTTTTTCAGCAAGATTCCTTGATAGTGAACAAACAAACCCCCTTTTTTAACTGCCTGATTTGTTGCAACTGTACCTGCAACTAAAATAAAAATTTTCCCCTTCAGCTATTGAATGTTGAAATATTTGTGAGATTATTCATGATAGAAAGTGAAACTCTACAGCCTTGAAATAAATTTTAATGTTCCTCTGATGACGTGTTTGCCATCTCTGCTTCCCTTGTATTTTAATTTTAAAAAAGGACAAAAACCTGTATTTGAAAAGGAAAAAAAAACCACCAGAAAAAAGAATCCATAGCTAATAAATAAATATCTTTCAGCTACACTGAATTATTTTTAAATCAGCACAAAGGGATAAATTTCTATACGAGTAACCAGTTTAACCATGAAAAGTAAAACTTGCTCCCCAATGTCAGCTGGGTTCACTTAGTCTAAAATGTTCCTATAATTTAAATTATAATTTTTATTGATGATTAAGATTCTTATCAGACAAATAAAAAAAGAAAAGAAAGCACGAACACTCAAATAAATTCATCCTGATACAAGTTCCATGAAGCTATTTTGATTGATGAGTCTGACCACTGTCTGCTTGCCTCTTTATTTAACCGTACTTAGAAGATGGCCTAAATTACCCCTCTTATTTAGAAGATGGTTTAAATTTATCAGTTACATGATACATTTTTCAATGGACTGAGAAGTTTTAGGGAAAGGGAAACTCAGTATATTTAAAACTGTTTTGTGAATTGCAAGGTAAGTAGATCAATAACTGTAGGTAACTCAAATTATGTTCAATTGGACTTCTTAGTCACTGACAGCAGGACAGTGCCCTGCTTCCTTGTATTTTCTCAAGATAAGATTTTTCAAAAGCTGGGATAATGTAGTGTTTGTTTTCTGTGTTAATTATATATTGAGGAAAGAACCTGATAGTGTGGCTGGACATTTCTCTGTCATGGATGCAAACTGAGATCTTGGGAGTGCAAGTTTTCATCTTTCATCTTTCTTTCTGGATGGACAGTTTCCCCATGGAAAGAGCTGTGCGTACCATCAGTGGAAAAGAATCAAAAGCCTCAGGTAAACACAGACAGATTTTTCCTCATCTTTATCATTCTTGTGCAGGTACGAATTTACAGCAAGGTTTTCACAGTGGTGTACCTTCAGTACAGAAATGGAAAACTCTCCAGAAAATTAAATGAGGGAGATGCCTCATGCAAATGGAAGATTTCAGAGGTATGTATTAGTTTCCATTGACTTTGCAAAGTAGTTAATCCCTGCAGAAAGACTCAGTTACTACTTAATTTGCATTAGAGTTGTCTAAAGTTCCACCAAACCTCTGAATCTTTGCATGATAAAGGAGAAGAGGAAAAGAGGAGAGATGCAAGAGGCAGGAATTTAGAGAATGTGTCTTGGCACTACTTTGAGCAGGAAAGAGGAGTAAATAAATTTCAAAATTGATTGGCAGGTGGTTACTCTACTTATCCAGGAAGATAAGAGCTGTGGAACCAGGTTGGTTATTAAATTGTACCCTAAGACTGCTCAGCTAAAGTCAAAGCAAAGCCCGGTGTGACTTAGATCTTTGTGTATGGGGTGACAGAAATTAAGAAGCAAAAGATCAGAGAAGAAACAAATGCTTGAACTTCATGAATGCTGAATAACAACAAAACAGACGTGTGGAATTATGCATTTAAGTCAGCAGGACTACCTGCAACTTGAAAAATTAAGTCAAGTAAGAGAGTAGCTCTGGAGGAAATCTGCAGGTGTTGACCTCCTAAACAAGGAGAAAACAGAAGGGGTGAAGAACAGACAAAATTAAAACAGAGGAGAATGTAGAATTGAAGATGAGATCAAGGTTAATTCTATTAGAGCTGCCTTGGCATCCCATTTTCAAATAAACCACTCAGTAGACTCTAGGATAATGGAAAATGTTTTGACTTTTTAAAAATTATCCAAGCATTTTATGGCACCCTACCCTTGGTTAAATCTAAAGTTGTTCAATAACTATATTAGCTTAAAAGTAAATTTTGTAATCTGCTCTCCCTTATCCCTGCCCCCCTGTATCTTGGATAAGGATGGTCTAAACACATTTCTGTGCCATGTATCAAACATATTGACAACTCTGTTAACTCAGACTTAGGCCACAATATGCAGCTTGATATAATTTCAACAAAGTCTAACAACTGTTCTACCTCTTGACTGCTGCCCTTCAAGAAAGATCTCTACCATGGTGCGTCTGCTATGGCCAACCTCCACTGTCCAAATATCTGAAACTGAGAGCATTTTCAAACACAATTCAGTGACATTGTGTCAGAGGGAAGTATAAAGAGACTTGAATTTTCTTCTCACTCTATTTATGAGCACTACTGGGGTAAATAAATTCGCTCAGAGGTAGTAAAGCTTTGGAAATACCTGTACTGGAAAATAAATTATCTGTCTTTCAATGATGAGCATCAAACTCCTTTTCACATCTGGGTCTTGGAGAAGTCAACATTTATGTCTTTTGCTGATGTGACTGATGTGTTTTTGTACAGTGTGCTGACTTGAATACCTGTTAGAGTCAGCAGAATGATGTCCTCTGCCCTTGGGAAGATTGACTTAAATTGTCTTTGCACACCCATGGGCATATAGAAAAGGAGGAGAGAAGACTTATTTGTGTTACATAAAAGCTGTGTTATGTAAACTGTGTTATGTAAAACAGGTAAAGTTTTGGTCCTGCCTGAACACCTCCCAAACATAATTTACTCAGTAAAAGCAATGTTATTCTTAAGACCTGAGAATTTTGAACAAACATTCTCTCCTGAGCATTCCTTCACTGAGCATGAAGACCAACAACTTTACACAACCCATAATACTGATGTTTCTGAGATCGTGCTCTTCCTGCTCTGGTGACAGACAATTTGAAGTGGTAGTGAAATACAGTCACATCATGACTGTAGCAAGTCAATTCCATTTCTGTTGTTCCCAGCTAATAAACAACATACACTCCAAGCAATGAAGGGTCCCATCATTTTTTTTTATGGAAACCCCAACAACTTTAAGACCAGGAGCAACCATAATGAATATTGGTGTCATGAAGCCACCTCTTTTTTGGGGACAACTACTTGGAGGAAACACTGTACTTGCACTGCATGGCATAGTGTCTAACTTAGCAAGGTAACAACACTGAAGGCTACTAGAGGCTGCTGTAATATAGGTAGTGAGTATTAATACATTTATATTTCTTAAGGGCACCATATGATTCTCTTCATCTGTAGGTACTTTTGACTAATTGAGACAGCCTAGTGTCATAGGCTAATATTCCACTCTTAGCCCTGTTCCATCACTCACGTCACCTGGACCACTGAAAGTGATCCAGGGTGATTGAAACACAAGAATCCTTCTCCTCACAACAATTCCTTATGCTTTATTTCGCTTAAGTTCTTTTTAATTCACTGCAAGACTATGGTCCTACCCTGTGGAGATCTATTCTCTTTGAGAGTTCCTTAAAAAGAAGTATCAAAGTAAGTTATGTCCGTTGAGTCACCTTTATGTACTGGTTTATTAACTTTTTCAAGGAATCTGAACAGGTCAGAGGTGTGCTATTTTTCTTTGAAGATCTTTTGACGCTGTTCTCCAAGTACTGTACTACTCTCTCCTTAATGAAACCCCTACCATTTCCTTGTCCTTTTTATTTTCATTTTGCACCTTAGCTGAGGTAGTTTATGTTCCAATATATCCACAGGTAGGATTTCTAAATCTTTAAAACAAGCTTTGTGGTTTGCTTTCCTTTCCTTACCCAAAGATATAACATAATTTATAGGCATTAACAATGGCAAGAATCTAAATTCACAGCAGGAAAACTCCAGCTTAAAAGGAATTATTGGCTTGGCTAATTTTTCTAATGAGGTTCACTGTATTCACTGGAGGAACATGACTTCAATAGATTCACAAAAAGGGTGTCTGAAGGAGACCCTGGAGTTCTCTGGTTAATACTCCCGCTTGAACATGTGCCAGTGTCCCCAAGTGTGGTCCACCCCATGACTTCATCTAGGACAGTCTTGAAACTCTCCACAGATGAATATTTCACAGCCTCTGTGTGAGGCTGTAGTAGTGCTGTACTACCTTCCCAGTGATTTTTTTTTTTTTAATAATTTCTTATCGGAACATTTTAAGCCACATTTTGGCCATAACTCTATGTTTTACCATCTTTCACTTCCAAGAAAAGTTTGGCTTGATCTTCCCTGAAAATATCCTCCACGTATTTCCTCTGCCTCTACTTCCTAGACTAAACAAGCCCAGATGTTGCTACCTGTGGAACAACCATGTGCCCTTGGCCTTTCCTGAACTTCATAGCTACTTTATACATTACTTCTGAATTAGACTGACTACTAATCAATGTGAAATCTCACCAGTTCTGGGCAGAAAAAGATAGCTTACTTTAATTGGTTGCCTGTGGCTTTTATTAGCCCAATAAACAATTTACCTAATTCCTGGTGAGACCATATTCAGTGGCTCATATTCCACCTTGGAGACCATCATAATCACCAAATGCTTCTCAGTAGTGTTATTACTCTGTTAGACTTTTCCCATCCTGTGCTGATGTTTAGGATTATTCTGCCATACGTGTAGAACTTTCCGCTTTTCCTTGCTGAATTTAGTAAGGTTTTTGTTATATCATTCCTCAAGTTTGTATAGGCCACTCTGGATGAAAGCACTGCCATTTGTTGTAAGTTGCTATCCAAGTCTATAGTCACCTGGAAATTTGTTGAATGTACCCTTGGTTGTTGTCTAGGCCTTTAATGAAGATGTTGAACAGTTTGGATCCCAGCACTGGCCTTTGAGATACTCTACTCAATACTGTCAGCCAGCTGGATTGTGAGCCATTAATTACTGTTCTTTGAGTCTGGTGATCCAGCCACTTTTTTCCCACCTTATGGTCTGTTCATCCACCCTTATATTTCCTTAGTTTCAAAATGAAAATACAGTGAGAAACAACATCACAGAAAGCTTTCAATTTGCATATCTGAAATAAAACTGAGTTCAGAATGAGGTACAGTTCCGGTGTATCACTTGCCATAAACCTCAATAGCTGACATTTCTTTTTTTTTTAAGCTTTCTCAAGAGACTAATAACTATTTTCCTCAGTTTAGTATTCTGAAGATTACTAAAATAAATCTGTATCTATTTTTGTTGAGAATCAGATCCTAGCCACAAGAGTCCATGTCCTCTGTGATGATTTACACAAGTTGCTCCATGAACATTGGGAGTAATGAAACTTGTATTTCTACAAATATGTGCCCAGTAACTCTCAATATGCCAACTCCTCAGCTGCCTTCCCTATACTTTCAGAGAAGTATTGCAAGATATAGAGTTTCAATTCCCTTGCAGAGTCCTTGGTATCTTCTCACCATGACTGAAGATCCCTTTCCCTTTCATGGCTGATGGGGTAGGAAGCAGGGGCTGTGGCTGGTTCATGGATGGGTCTCCCCACTGGACATATAGCAGACGTTCATTGAAGTCATCCCAGAGCCTTTCTTTTTTAAAGACCTTTTTAAAGCTTCCTTTCTATACTCAGCCACCAGTTTTCACTAAAACGTAGGACTTGGCATCTATTTCTCCCTCTCTGTAGATCCTCTTTAGATGGATCACTGTGTTTGGAATTAGCTTGGGGAGGTTGCATGTAATGGGAGATACAAGTTGGGGAACGCAATAAAACATATTCTTCTAAGTAATCACACTAAAATGCTTTTAAGCTGTGTCTCCCCTAAAAAAATAAAATCAACAATTGGGTAAATTGCCTCCATTTTGGGTTTGTTGTTTAGTTTTTTAGTTTCTTTCTCCTAATACCAACCATTTAAACTTATACTTAAACACAGGAATCATACCCATTACTCTATACAATAAAAATGTTTATTTCATGCTTTTCTAGCTCTCTCTGTCATATTTCTGACCTTGAAATTTTGAGCTCCTCATGGGAGGCAGGCAGACACTGTTTCTGATTGTCTGTGATGCTGGACAAAGTACTAATGCTGAACACTGAATCCTTCCTTCAAATGTTAGGCCACATTGGTCCTAAATAGTATCAGAATTCCTGGAAAGGATGTCTCAGTCACAACCATTGTGTTATCCCTGTTTCAGGAGATTGTGCAGTTTTTTCAGGGTGAAAGGAGTTTTACAGGAAAGAAATACCAAGATAAATATCTGAAGCCAAACCAGATTTTTCCAGGACCATTTATCCAAGTGCAAATGTTGGTAGATCTCACATCCCTTTTGATAAGCTGCCTAGCACATGGCAGCTGACAAACTAAGGATTTTACTCATTCTCCATCAAACTGCAAGCATGACAGTATGGTCCCTCTACAATGTAATCTCTTCAGCTTTTCCTGACTGTGTTGTAAAGTGAAGCAAAGGCATGTAAGGGACAAAAGACTCTTGCTTCCCTACTAACTTGAATAAGAATTTTGGAGGAAGAAAACCTTGCTCCTGGTATATAAGTCCCTCAAAGCCTAGTGTTCGAAGCTCGTTTCTGTTCCGAAACATACATTTTGCTTCACCTGGCTTCACTATTTCTGCACACAGATCCACAGAAACCCAGTCCAACCCAGTGGTAGCGTTATCTCTGTGAGCTGGAGCACAGCTTAGCATTGCAGCATTTGCAGTTGAAAAGTAGTGAGTGTAATTAGTAGGAAGAACACTTAGCAAATGCCCTGTACATTCCTAATCCTATGCAAACACCAAGATGACTGACTCCCCACAGTAACTCTAATGACTTTAGTGTACTTAGAATGGATTTAGCTCATCAAGAGAAATGCTAGACATGTCTCATTCTTTAAATATATTCATCTCCCTTTGAAATTGATTTAATGAGGAGGCTGATTTGGCCTATACAATCAACAGAATCAGACTTTAAAAATGCATATTATCTTGCATTATATATATGTATATATGCATTCACAAGCACATACACAGCTATATTTGTGTATAAATATATATATAGACAAACAGTCTGGTTCTGCTTTTTTGGCTCTTTGATCATCTTCCTACAGAAGATGGTTGAGGAAAAAAAATTAAACTCTATAACCTTTTATAAGAAGGTAGTTGTAAAAGGTAGCAATAGATATTGTCTGCTTATTCTGTTTATCAGATACTATATTCTATTCTAAATTCACTATCACAAAACAACCAAAAAATACTCTCCTA
>JAOXJM010000001.1:205412562-205424751 GCA_026413425.1 Tringa solitaria
GACTTGATGATCTCCAGAGGTCCCTTCCAACCCCATATGATTCTATGATTCTATTTCATCTCTGGCTACTGCGCTTTATGCAGGAATTAGTGCACGCCACTCCTATGGTTTGAACTGGTCATAAAATCAGTGTGTTCCCTTAAGCCCACCGAAATCTCTGAATGTTGTTTATTGATACAGAGAAAATTAGCTGGCGCTTCCAGATTTAATTTGGAAGATTGCCTCCCACTGTGAACAAAAAAATCCTTTGAACTTTTATTAAAGACTCCAGTTTACAGCTTATATATGCTCAGCTTGAGACACCGTGATTACCTGGAAGTCAAGGTCTTTCAGCTGCAGGCAGTAGATCTTGGGCATGGCTTGATCTTACAGATGCTGCACATGTGGAAGCACAGATCAAACTGAGAGCATGGTAGATCTGCACATGCTCTCCGCTTGGAGAGTGCAAAATTTGAGCAGCTCTGGTCCTGATGCCCTGTGCTTATATTGAAAGGAAACTCTGCCTAAGCCTTATACTTTTAAATGAGAATATTCACATGGAAAGTGCTGTGTGGTAGAGCTAACGAGCAGGTTCTGGCACAGACCTTAACAGTCTGGGAAAACACTGAGTCTTGTGACTTTGTTCAGAAAACTGTCACCTAGTTCCCCTTACTCTACAGAGACACCAAGTAACAGTACTTTTAATTAGGACAGACTTGAATGTCTTCTGCTCTTGCCAACTGAGATGCAGAATTCAGCCCCTTTGTAGGAGTCCACGCTCAACACTACAGAAAATGATAGTAAATGCCAACAGGAGAGATGGGGAGGGACTCTTGATCAGGGACTGGAGTGACAGGATGACGGGTAATGGCTTTAAACTGAAAGAGGGGAGATTTAGATTAGATATTAGAAATAAATTCTTTACTATGAGGGTGGTGAGGCACTGGAACAGGTTGCCCAGAGAAATTGTGGCTGCCCCATCCCTGGAGGGGTTCAAGGCCAGGCTGGATGGGGCTTTGAGCAACCTGGTCTGGTGGGAGGTGTCCTTGACCATGGTGGGGGAATACAATGAGATGATCTTTAAGGTCCTTTTCAACTATAATCATTCTATGATTTTATGAAGTGCACCTTTGAAGGAGAATACAACTACCTTAAGCCACAGCCATTTAGAAAGACCAGTCTGATTTCATGAGGTATTATTCTACTTGCTCTCCATGCCAGTCGTTTGTTTCCAGTGCCTTTTCCCAGGTGGCTGAGCCTGAATTGTATTCCTGGGGCAATTCAGAAACTAGAAGGCAAGCTGGGTGTTATTTTTGAAAATTAACATTTAACTTTAATTGTTCCTTCCCACACTACTTTGGAAATTATTCCTCTGTGCAAACTGAATGAGAATGGAAAAGGTTACGTTCAATTGTAGATTTTAAAAAACCCCTGAACTTTAGCTTTAGTTTACCACCTTGTCTTCATCTTAAAAATAGCAATAAAAACAAAACAAACCTTGTCTGCATGCCTGCTTTACATTAGAACCTTACAAGGAAAGTTATAATGTTGTCTGTTGCTGTGCTGAAAAGAAAAATAACCAATTTACTCTTGTGTGGTTCAGGGGAAAATAGCCTTGAGAAAATGTTATTGATGTAGTGTATTTATGTAGGGTTGCAAGAAAAATTATGCCATCAACAAATAAGGTCAGAGTAGCAGAGTGAATTACTGGCAAAAATAGGTTGCTTGCAAAGGACAAAGGTTGTTTTAACTGCATATAAACCTTGAAGCCAGATGAGAAGAAATAATAACAAACTCAGTGTGGAATCTAGTATTTGAAAGCTCCCCAAAACCTCCAAATGATTTCTTAGGGATGACTGTTACCTTTTTAGGAAGGATCAAGAGGGTTCCCTGAGACAATATCTGCCTATGGTTACCTGGACCTAGTTTAAGGGCCTCCTGTGATCTACGGTGTAGCTGCTTCAGTCAGCAGTCTTTGGACCCTGCCTTCAGAGAGGAAAATGCTGCCCCTGGGAGTCTGCTCCTAATGCTTTCCCATCCAGTTCTAAAAAAGTTAATGTAGGTCTCTACAGCAGGGAAGAAGGAACACATCAATAGACACCGAACAACCTGCTTGACCACAAGCACACTGCATAGAAAAGCACACTATGTAGTTTTTGACGAATCAGAATTCTGTTTTACAGTTCTGGAAACTTTATGTAATTCCTCATCTGCCTGAAACATGTTTAACACAGGTTCTGCTTTATCCAGGGCTGACAATGACTGCCAGAAACTGCTAATTTATTCCTAGTACACTTCAAGTTTTTCAGTTGCTCATAAAAATGAGCTTTGAAGGTTTATTTCCAGACCAGTTCTGAGCTAGCCAAATTATAGCATCAGTTCTTTAAGAAAAAAAATCATAGTCTTATTACTTCAATAAATAATCTTTAAATAAAACAGCACTAAGCATGTCAATATTGTTCTGCAGTTGTAATTGGCATTACTTGCAGTTTTTAAAAGAGCAAGCACATGGTTGGACACACCCTGGGCATTAGTTATTCTCACGCTATGCATTTCACTCTAGTCATTGGTGACAACACAACTTTGGAGAAGAGATCAGAGTGGAGACCTTCCCTTTTTTGGGAATGCCCTGACTGCTGGGATAGGGGAACACACAGGACAAGTGCACAGGTACAGCCAAAGCCAGGGCTGTATTTACACCTCTGATGCTACCCCAAGACCATCTGCCCACAGTAAGTACCACCTTGACAGTGCTTATCCTGAAAAGGGTGAATTGGAGTGGCCAAGAGCTGAGCCTGGGAATAAGCTATCATCATCTGTGGGTGAAGGTCCCCCGGACAAACTCAATCCTAATCCTGTCCCTGACTGGCAGCAAGCCCTATGGTTGCATGTGTGCAGTTATTCCACCACACCCAGGCTTGAACCCTGGCATGCAACAAACTCTTCTGTTCTCAGCATGGTCTCCATGCAATTGTCCCAGGAAATAACTGGGCATTGCTCATGACCAAGGACAATCCAAGGACCGTTCCTGAGAGTCAGTTTGGGTACCAACAGTGTATCTTCAGGGCTCGGGAAATATGCTTGGACATATGCTATGTCTGAGCCTGGTTGGGGGTGACAGGATGAGCTCTCGCTAATGAGACTTTGCTTCACTGTCCCTAAGTGTATCTCAGTGTCTTCTGGCACCCCAGGAGCCACCAACCCTCTTGCCCCCATCTCCCACTGAGGATGACCATAGACTCAGTGGGCACTTTGGAAACATAAACAATTATCACAGTCTCCAAATAAGCATTTTCTCCTTTAAAACTTCTTAAATATTGCTGCTGAACTAATCTACCATGACAGTAAATCCTGCAATATGGTCACTGATGTTAAACTGACAGTTACAGCAGCTTTCTCGTGCTTTACACTGCTCATTTTTAACTTTCCAAAATCTTACTTTGTAATATCACCTCTTACTTCCTGGGCACGTACAAAGCATTGTCACTGTGCTTCTGCTTTCCCAAATGTTACTTGCCAAATAATGCAAAAGAACATTTCTGTCCTTCAGCTGGTAGTGTAAGAAAAAAATCTGTGAAACAGGTTTCTGCAGGAAAGTAGAGGAGGACTTTGAACTGTGATTGAGAAGGCATTATCTTCTTTACACAGGAGGTAGATGCTTAGCTGCATGTGCTTCATAATTATAATAAAGGAAATAGACCTGGAGAGTTCTGTTGTGGATCAGCGGTTAAAGTAATAGCTTGGATTCCTTGATTGTAATCCTGATCTATCAGCAGCTTCTAGGTTAGCGGCATGTAAACTCTATTTGGGCCCACTTCCAACATCTTTTAAAGGTACTTTATGGTGATGTGACTCAATTGATTCTAATGGAGTCACTTTCAGTTTACACCAATGAAAGTGAAATCGGGATATGATTACAGTCTCAGCTAACTCACCTACCACGTAGATGCAGTCTATTGATTAGTACTAAGAGAGAGTTTAGAGCTGGAATTATTATTTTCTTTTTATAAATATATAGACTTTTGTAATTTAAAAATTGGTAGGAGACATGACATTGCTGTTACTTGAAACAATGTGACAAGAAGGAATGTGTTGCACTCTTAGACTGACAAAACGCATCATTTTGAGTCAATGAGTCTTCAAACTGCATATCATATAATTGCCTACCCTTAGTTTGGGTCCCATTGTGATGGTGTAGACCTGATAGGTTGGATGGGTTACTTCTCAGATACAGAACTAAATGGTCTCAGGCCACACGTCACCATCCTCCATCACAGTGTGTACGGAGGAGCATGGCAATATCTTGAGTAGCTGCTATGTTAATCGTGCATGGAAGACAGAGTCAACAGGCTATCCAAATTAAAATGCAAATGCAGCAGAAATGAAATATTTTGGATTGGTTAAAGAGAAATTTAATGTTTTATTTCAGCAATGCCAAGTTATTGCCTTTCAATATGAATTCTGTTCAGATTGCGAAAGACAGTAGAATACAAGCTGCTTATGGGACACAGAACAAAGTGCCACTATTGAGAGATTTGTTTCTTAAATCCACTGCCTAAAAACATCCTTAACACCTCCCTAAATCCATAATTTCTTCAAGTATACATATTTTCACCCTCCATTGTTTTTATTAATTTAATGTCTAAGTTTCAATATGCCATCGCTTTTGAAACAGGCAGGTGTTGCCTTGCCAGTGAGGACTAATGCCTTATTAACCAGGGGATGCCAATGAAACAGGTGACTGCTGAGTCTTTGCTGCAGTTCATGCTCTCACTGGGACTTTTATTTAAATTCTTACTGTAATTCTGAATTAAACTTACAGGAACTTTATGTCTCTGAAACCTTTGGCTGTATTAGCCAAAAGAGTCAAAACTTCTTTGGGGAGGGGGAAGGAAAGGTGGATGGATGAGCAGACTGATTTTCTGATTGCACAAGCCTTTTCTTCTGGAAGCAGCTGAGGAAGTGTGGCAGGAAACCACACATTTACAAATTGTGATTTTTGGGAATTTTCTGTTCCTAAAGATTTTTTTTTTCTATTTCAGCTCACATTTCAAGATGAGAACAAATACTGAAATACCAAAATTTTCCCCAAGGCAAAATTTTTTTGTATTCTTTCCCTTTCTAGTGCTTATTTACTTTATAGAGGCATGTGGAGGCACAGTTTAAGTCTACAAAAATTAAGAAATCTCTGTGTAAAAAGAACTTAAAAAGAGTTAAGCTTGCATTTTATTACAAACTCCACTAAATACCAGTTACCCTCACCCTTCTAGCTTTCTTGATGGCTCAAGGAACCTATTTCTAGCATGTTTCTATCCCCTTTAGGCTGCTTGCTTGCTTCAAAAGCGTTCTGTATATTGTGATGGGGAATCTGGCTTTTATGGAGAAACAGGCAGTCGAGGAAAGAAGTGGACTTGAGCCTTTCCGTGCTGCTGTGGTTGTGTCTCTCCCGCAGCACGCTGCTATTTCGGCTTTGTGTCTGCCCCAGCCTCTGGCGTGCTGCAGGGCTGCAGCTCCCCACCACTGCAGCGCAGAGAAATGGGATATTTCTGCAGGGAATAGAGTAGGAAAACCTAACACAACATGTTCTGCATTTGGCTTGTTTGCAGATATCTAAAAAATAAATTAAAAAATAATAAAAATCTGCAGTTTTCTGCCTGGAATCTTCTGTGTTGATTTTTTGTTCTTTTATCTTCTCTAAGCAAGGTGTAAATTTTTACATCTCCACCCCAGCTGCAGGAAGAGTTGGAAGCAGTTCAAGTTCCTCTCTTAGTGCTAAAGAAGAAAGGAGTAGCCTACATATCTTGATGTGAAAAGGGCTATCTCATTTGCATTCCTAGTTATAAGAACTTGTCATTGTGGTATATAAAAGCACTAATTAATATATTTACTCTCCAGAGAAGTAGAGAAGTTCTTTATCCCTGTTTTACATATGGCAAAGGAAAAACAGACAGACTGTAAGCTAGATATTTAGAATTTTGAATGACTAATTTTCAAAAAGCCGAGCTCAGGTGTCTGCTAAAATTAGCCTTGTTTAGGTTTATTATTATCATTATCATTATTATGATGATAATGACTGGACACCTGCTCAAGCAGCAGGTTAAATTGTATTAGTCAGTGTCTAAATATACACAGAAAAGAAACTCAGCTTCTGACTACAGTGCTTATCATCACAGGATGAAATAAGAAACCAAACTGAGATATGGACAGACTGAAGAGCTGCAGAGGAGTGAGACCCAGAACTACACAACATTTCCAATCCATCATCCTCAGCAGGCATCACAGAAAATTTAGGAGCTATTTGTGCAATCCATCTGAGATTCCTACTATATTAAATACATTTATATCTTTATAGATGGGTGAATATATGCATAAAAATATGCATTATACAATTTCACAGAGGTCTGAAAGAAGCTCTTTCCACTCATGAAAAACATCAGATGAAAAGTGCAAAGGTGTCTTTTTGAAAGTGAAGCCCGTAACTGCCGAGGGTGGACATTTCTAGCTGGTAAATAAGAGATGGTGAGCAGGCAATTGGTTATGAAGATCCTTGAATATGAAGACTGATGATTTTGTTTAATGCTATGCAGGAGCAAATGAAAAGTGCCTTTAAGGGAACTGAGATTATCAGAAAAAAATGAGCCCCATTAGGACATGAAATTAAAAGCAATTGGTATCTTCCTTTACTTAGCCCCATGGAGGCTGCACCTGAATTAATGAGTCTGGTTTTGGACCTCCTTAGTTCAAGGGGAGAAACTGGAGGCGATGCTGTAGGGAGCTGCTAAGATTATTACTGGCCAGGGCAAGTGACTTCTGAGGAGAGCCTGAGAGAACTGGGCTTGTGACAGAGAGCAGGCAAAAGAGAGATTCATAGAATCATAGACTCGCCTAGGTTGGAAGGGACCTTTCAGGTCATCTAGTCCAACCATCAACCTCACACTGACAAACTCACCACTAAACCTTATCTCTAAGCACTATGTCTACCGGTCTTTTTGAATAGCACCAAGGGTGGTGACTCAACCACTTCCCTGGGCAGCCTGTTCCAATGCTTAATAACCCTTTTGGTGTAAAATTTTTTCCTAATATCCAATCTAAACCTCCCCTGGTGTAACTTGAGTCTATTTTTTCTTAAGATAAAGAAGAGATTAGATAGCAACCTACAGCTTTTTAAAAAGGTATGGGGGGAAAAAATAGTCACCCAGGGTGGATATGGATTCCCAACGACTTGAGATTTTCTAGACTTGCCTAAAGTCATGGCTGACTTGATCTGCTGTTGGTGATAGGTCCAGTCTGGGTGGAAAGTTCAGCCGATGACCTCTAGAGGTCTCCTTCAACCAGAATTTCTAGGAAGACAGAGCAGTAGCTATTTTGCTGCCAGTTTTCCAGGGAGCCAGAGAAACCTGTTTGACCTGGACATCTATGTGTAAGAACAGTTCTGATCAAGGGCTAAAAATTATGAAAACCATAGAACTGGTATTTATTAAAGGATTCTAAACATCACATTGTCACATATCATTCATGTGTTAAAAGGGTACGTTTCTGTTGTGCCACAAAGTCCCACAGTAACATTACGATTGAATTCCCTCTCAGGCATGGGTCGAGTCAACAGAGAAAGTGCATGGGTTTTTAAGGACAATGGTAGCCATCTGATTACTAAGAATTCCCGACCAGTTCTGTTAGGAGCAACGCCTACCAAAAGAATGCAAAGAGAAGACTATATGTGCTCTTGCACAAGTTTAAAATATTGGAGAATTGCAAAACATCAGTGCAAGGAACTTAAATCTGCATTGACTCAAAGTGGAAGTTTGGGAGACCAAGTAATTATAGGACCAAGCAATGAAGAAGTTGATTTTTTATGTCTGGGACTTTTAAAACGTGATCGAACATCTTTGTGGGGGGTACTAATGAAACACTCTGTTAGTGACATGTTGACAAGGGAAAATGGACAGGAGGGTCATACGAGAGGACATCTCATATGGTATGATGATTAATTCAGGGCTTATGTGTGTGGAAAACTATTAGGGACATCTCTAATAAAAAGTACAGAATCAGTTAGCCATGCAGCCCAACTCAAGATCTGGCTGCCAGCTTGAAGTCAGTCCCACACAATGACAAAAAATACATGAAGAAAGTGAAAAAATGGAGCACAGAACTTGAAAATGAAACCTCAAAAGTGTGAGAACAATCCTCTGACATAAAGAAAGTTGAGGTTTGGCTTCCCGCATTACCCAAGGAGCACGATGGCCTCTCAGAGATCTCTTTTCCCAGAGGCACAGGTTTCAATTTGCACCAAGCATCCAGAAACAGTTCAGTAGGATATCACAAAGCTACTAAATCCTCTGGGGCTGAACCAGGCTCCAGTTTAACTCCCATTGGATACAGGGAGGAAGAAAGTGATAATTAAAAGAGAATGTGGAAAAGCAGTGGACATCTATTTGAAATGTTTCCTGGTGTTAGGAAAAGATGTCCATTAATGGCCAAAATATATGAAATAATACCAATGATAATAATGGTCTTCACTTCACCAGAAGGACAGCTCTCATCCAGAACTGAATAGAATGATTTACCTCTAATGCCAGTTGCCAATGTTAATTGCCAATTAATAGTTCTTAAAAATCTGTTCCTTGAAGAAGCCCTTCAGATGATGTAACGTCAACTTGATTCAAAGCCCTTACTATTTCACGCTGCAGATTTTTAAAACATCCACCCTCTGTTCAATGCTGGCATTGCCAGGAAGAGTTGGAGCACCAGCTCATGTAGGTGCAATCTCTCTGTAGCAATTAATTAAAGATTGGTAAAAGGTAAGTAACAGCCTTTTGAAATAATAATAACAGTAATGATAACCATGGTGGCGATGATGACGGTGATAAGAAATGTACTAAACTACAGAAAAAAAAGTTCAAGTAATGAGATCCACCAAAGCAATTATGAAGAAACTGAAGAAAACTATAGGAACTAGTTGAGGTGGCAAAAACATCTAGGCAATAAACTGCTTTGAAAAATTTAGACTTTAGGAATAGCTTCTTAGTCGTGAACCATTTCTTTATGCAGACCAACACTGGCTTCAATGTAAAGTTTATATATCCATGTCGACATGTTCCTTGCCAATGTCTATCATTGCTGTATTTGTGTTCAGAGGGGTGATGGTAATGTTTGGTGAATTTGATGCTTCAGGGATGACTCAGATCTACAGTACCTGTGCTACTGAACTGCACACACAGGCAAAAATTTCTCCTGCACTTCTTGGATGTGGCAACCTAACTTGGCTAAAACCTGCAGAGTAAGTGAGGTGCCTCCAGAAAGCACCACATTTATTGTGTGCACACCAACTTTTTGGCTGCTTTCTATTCAGTAAGAGTAGATAAACTTTCACCTGTCTGGCAGCTTAGCCAGAACTTCAGTGCACTGCCAGACACCTACAAAGCCTTAGCATATGTGAAAAATGTGATGCTCTTTCAGGTTTGAAATTTGTCTAGGTGGTAGAAGAGGACCTGCCCATTGACACTTGAATGTTTGCAGTCTATATTTGTGTTTTTGAGCCCTTGACTTCTGTACATTTATTATTTAAACTACATAACAGGCAATAACTGTAAGGCTTCAAGGGCTCAAGATACTAGTAACCCATAGGTCCAGAAGTGCCTGCAGAGGTAGATAACGGTAGGTTTAATTGCTGAAATCTTATATTTCCATAAACATAGGCACAGGTGCAAAGAAAAGCAAGACAGCCAGAGAACATAGAAGCTATTTTATGAGAAGGGAATAAAATAATTTATTTCTTAACAAGATGAAGGTAGATATGGGATATGACTGCTAGTTATACAAAATATCTTTTCCTCTTCTTACTCTTTAAAACTATTTAAGAAAAATACAATCCTAACACAAATAAACTGGTCACCGATATCTTTGGAGTGGGTATTAGTCAGTTATTTATGGGTTCAGGAGCAAGGTAGCTCTCCAATAAAAAGAGTAAGGAAGGGAACAGGGATTAGCAAAGGAACTGGGATCTCTAGGAGTGAGTATACTGTAAAATCCAAGGCATCTTTAGGATGGAACTTGACCACTGCAACAGGACATCCATTTCTCCATCATGCCAAGATATTTTTAAATCCTGAGATCTCCAAGGAAATTACTTTTCTGGTTTCATATGGTCTGGTTTGAGCAGTGAGGGGATCTAGTCTTAAACACAACACCAGAGATCAGTAAACAGATTATGGGGACCTGCAGAACCTGAGTAGGCTTAGATATGCTATCATGTTATCTTCTGTCCCTTGGATGGCTGCTTGGTCAGAAGACCTTACTTGTCTTCTTTCCAAGTTAGTGCCATTCCAAAGTGACTTCATAGCTCTTACAAGCTCTCCTAGTTCATTCAGGAAATATTTTTTCCAAGTGGCATTGCTTATTTTTACTGACTTTCTGAGTCCTTCCCCTTTGCTCTCTTTCTCTTCTGCTCTCTCTTTCTCATTTTTAACATGATACCCAAAACCTCACACTTTCAGGACTTGTTTTTCAGATAAACTTCATATAGCAGTGCCTAAAGCCTGGAAGCTCTTCAGATCTCACTAGCTGAGATTTCTCTTGGCATTATAACATCCCTCGCTGGCACGCAGTCAATGAACCCTGCTAATATACCATCAATCCTGTCTGGCCCTGGAGAAAGGAGAGTGCCGGGACTTGGCCAGAATACTACTGTGTTTGGCTTATTCCCAACTGGAGTTGTTTAAAACAGTCCCCAGGCTGCTTTAACGTGTGCCAAAGGCAGCTTGAAAATCAGCGAGCTGACTCCCTGAGCCACCCCATTTCCCCCACCTTCTGCGCCCGATGGTCTCTGGGCACATCAGGCAACAGGGGCCAGGCAGCTCCTCTGATCCACTGCCACCGACAAACTTCAATGTCATCCAACCTTCCCAGCACACCTATCGCTCTGTCAAGCAGCTAAGCATTACTGCACACATGGGTAGACTGAATTCTACAGAGGCTGGGAGGGAACCCGAGGTGAAACTTTCATATATGCAAAACACTTTCTTCGTACCATTATGCTTTAGAATGCTGTGAAATAAAATCACATCCTGGACTCCACAAACTGCTGGTGCATGCGTGAATATAAGCCACAAACCCCCCTTTCTTCAGATGCGTTAAATGCCACTCATTACTTTCTCTCTTCCTGCAATAAACCAGAGTTTTGTGCATTTGCAGAAACATTGGTTATTATCTTCTCTAAGTCCCCTGGCTTTATTTTCAAAGATCATGATATCAGTGGGAAAATTCAGCCTGTGGACTTTGAACCTTGTTCTTTGTTACCTTGTCTTTGTAGACATATATTAAAAAGGTGCAAAACAAGTGTAAAAAGCTGTTGTTACCCTCTGTGAGTGTTTTACATGCCCTGTGCACTTTCTGCATGGACATAAGGCAACAAGGTATCTTGGCTGAAACTTAGCAACAGAATATATTCAAAAGTCATTCATTCCTCTCAACTAAGCTCATCTGATTTATTCCTTAGATCTGCTGAAATCAATATCAAAAGTCTAACTTTTAAATGGAAAAAGGTGTTTTTTCAGACACCGAGCCATCACCATGACAGTGTCCATTTTCCATGCTCAGCTGAATCCGTACATGCTGCCTGGCAGCTTCACTGACTTAGCCCGGGTAGGAAACGTGCACTTAGCATTGCTGGGAATGTTTATTCTGAACATCATTGCGGGGCTTTTTTGCCAAAGAACACAGGAGGGCTTGTTTTTCCTGAAATTCAACCTGCCACTCTTTGAACTCACAGATTAACCTTATTTTGCCAGTGGGTTTTGGCAGCTGTAGCTGGTAATTCTGTAGCTTTTGTGGTTTTGGTTGTTGCTGTTGTTTTAAAAAATAAAATCATGACAGTGTCTGCCTTGGTACTCTAATTCAGGCCTTATCCTATGAATAAATCTATTTAAAGATAACACCATGGTGTGCTCGCTAATAGTGCTGGAGATGTTGAGAGCTGTCTAGTTCTGTGCCGTGTTCTCTGTACTCTGCAGACCCTGAGACCATAAACTCTTCAGGGCATGGACCCTGTCTTCTCCTATTTGCTTTTTCAAATTCTGTACACATCTACTATTTTAGGAATAAACAACGGCTTTGAGCAAATACCATTCAATATTCAACAAAGTGTTAAACTCAAATATCCAGCAATTTATCCAAATCTGCTTATACCCGCCTGATTGTCATTAAAATATCAAA
>JAOXJM010000001.1:205440842-205456482 GCA_026413425.1 Tringa solitaria
CCACAACTGGAATACTGCCTCCAGTTCTGGGCTCCCCAGTTCAAGAGAGACAGGGGACTACTGGAGAGAGTCCAACGTAGGGCAACAAAGATGATTAAGGAATTAGAGCATCTCCCTTATAAGGAAAGGCTGAGAAAACTGGGACTCTTTAGCCTGGAGACAAGAAGGCTGAGGGGAAACCTTATTAATGCTTACAAGCATCTAAAGGGTGGGTTGACTCTTTTCAGTGGTTCCCAGTGACAAGACACAGGGCAACGGGCACAAGCTGGAACATGTTCCATTCAAATATGAGGCAGAACTTCTTTCCAGTGAGGGTGCCAGAGCCCTGGAACAGGCTGCCCAGGGAGGTTGTGGATTCCCCTTCTCTGGAGATTTTCAAGACACGCCTGGATGCAGTCCTGAGTGATGTGCTCTGGGAAATCCTGCTTTGGCAGGGGAGTTGGACTAGATGATCTCTAGAAGTCCTTTCCAACTCTGAAAACTCCATGATTCTGTGATTCTGTGATCATCCAGCCATAGCAGCCACCACACAATGAATCCCATCCTATCAGATAGTACCTGCACTTGCTCTTTAAAGCAAATGCATCATAATTAATAAGAAATTTCCCACTAAATACTGAGGCATACATCAAACCCTCTCTTGGGCCAAAACCTGATTGCTGCTAAAATGGATATTTTATGTGAAAGAGTCAACCACCAGCCTGACTTTAGTGGCATCGAACACGCTTGATTTGGAAGGGATAATCCAAGCTTTCCACGAAAAAATAGTACATAAATTCAAATCATTATTTTGTCTTCCACTATTCTTTTATCTTATAAACAAGGTGGTTGATGACCCAGGACCAGAACTTCAACTTTGCAAGTTACCCTGAACAAAGGAACCTGTTTTGTTCAAAAGCCACTAAAACCAGTAAACACCGTGCAGCTTTCAAAGACCATCTCTCACTATATCCTGTTTTTCACCTGTGTAATTTAAACACATTGGAAATTAAAGATGCAATTAGCTATTGCTAGCAAGTATAGGCAGACACCTTGTGCAGCACTTTCTTACCTCCCTGGTGAATTCCCACCTGCAGTGGTAAGGTCAGGCTTCATTAAATTGGAGTGCCAAAAAAGAAAAAAAGGACAAAAGTCACATAATTAAAAAACCCCTGCACTTCCTTCGCTGAGTGAAGAAAGAGAGAACACTATCCTTGTTCTCACTGAACAAATGGAAGAAGAAAATCTCAGATTCAGTAAGAATAAACTCTCTGCATCATCAGTCAGCTGCTGTAGTCCATCTCCCCGTCAGATTTACATCTGCCATCCCCCCCGTGTTCAGAAGTGTTATCTCCTTCCCTTTTGGCAAATTTCCAGAGCCCAGCAAAGAAAATGCCTCAACAGACAGAGAAAAAAAGATATCTCCTCATCTGTAGGAAGCATTTGTGTTCACTGATAGCAAAGAACTAAAAAAGGAAAACTTTTGTAGACTAAAGCACAAGAGTTAGTGGTGAGGGTGAGCAAGAATAAAACCTACTGACAAGATTGGTTTCTTAGTGAGATTTTGTTGGGGTTTTCCTGTTTATTATTGGTACACGTGGTTTATTATTGGTACACGTGACTTCTTGCTTTACGAAAGAAATGATTTGCAGGTACAAATGATTTACACTGCATACTTAATGTGTGACTGGAGCTTTTTATTTATGGACTTTGTAACAATTAATAAAACAACTGTTAACTAATGAGCTTTAGTAGCCTCAGACAGTTAACACTGCATGTCTAACATTATTAAATTTAATGACGTAAGGTTAAGCCCTGAGTTTTGATGTGAAACACAAATGGCTACAATGAGCTCACTCCAGCTAATGCACGGTGGCCCTAATATTTTGGGGACTTCAGAAAGCTTTATTTACCGTGCAGGTTATTAAGCCTGAAGACCAATTTGATGCTTTTAAGCTTCAAAGTTATGCTTTTGGGTAACCACGGCAAGGACCTCTTCTAGCCTAGCAGAAGTAGGCATGTTAGCTCTCACACCTCTGCAATGAGTGTACAGGATCATAGAACCATAGAAACATAGAATTTTCTAGTTTGGAAGGGACCTTTAAGATCTTGTAGTCCAACCATCAACCTAACTCTGGGAAAAAAAAAAAAGAACAAAAAACCCCACCCCCAAAATACCCCAAATACACACACACATGACTAAATCATGTCACTAAGCACTATGTCAACCCATCTTTTGAATACCTCCAGGAATGGTGCCTCAACCACTTCCCTGAGCAGCCTATTCCAATGCTTAATAACCCTTGCAGTGTACAATTTTTCCTAATATCCAATCTGAACCTCCCCTTTCAGGCAGTTCTAGAGGGTGAGTTCTCCCCTCAGCCAGGTCAGAAAGGGAGAAGAAACAGGACATGGAAAGAGCAAGACTGCCTATTTCAATAGCAGTGCTGTTTGCTCCATTTCAACATGATTATAACACACCACTGGAATGGCCTGGTTGGGTGACTACAGGATCGAGTCACACATGTAGGCCACCCAGCAAAATATGTCACTCTTGAAAGAAAGGCAGTAGCTTCAAAATGGATACTTCTTCAGCAGGCTGAAAATGTCACCAAACAGTACTTGCTGGTGCTGTAAAATCTGACCAGAATTTCCTTTTCCCTGCCTCTTTTTCCTGCCATCCCTTTATATTTTAATCAGTGGTATTGCTCTTGATTATTCATTTTTATCATTTTGTATCATCAGACTGACTCTTTTATTTTCTCTTTCATTATATACATGAATAACACTGTCAGTTGCTGCGGATGTCGCATAGTATATATTACAGCCTATTGCAAGGACAGAAAATACCCCTGAAATTTGAGTCTGACAGTCTCACTGTTTTCATTGGTAGCTTCAAATAACGCTACTGGCCTCAGCTTGTCTTCTTTCTTATTACATTTGAATCTACAAATATAAGCAATACAACATTCAGGTTGTACGGAAGACAGACTGAGCCCTTCAATTAAAAAACACTGCATGCACTAGGCCAATTTTTAAGTTTCTTGGGGTTCTGCTATGCTGCTTGAAAGATGCTTTTCAGTTCAGTCCAGCCACAACACAGGACCTGGTTATACGCTGCATTGCCTTCTCCATAGTTTGCAGGAAACATTAAACCTCAGATGGTCCACATATGTCTTCAACTGCATTTTATGAGTTTAGCTGTTGTTACTATTGCATTTCCAAGAGTTGCAGCAATAATTCTACACTGCTGGACTAGACATCCTCTCACACCCATGGCTATGCTTTAAATTTAGAGCATTGGGCTATTGGATGTTGAAGGCAGGATTAGGCAAACTTCTGAAGGATTGTTCCTGTTGCTTTTCACCAAGGCACTCTGCTGTTATTCTTTTGTATTAAAAAAGACCAAACATTTTTTTCTTTCATGTTTTTGGCCCATGAATCACCAGAACCATCTATGGATATGTTTTCTGAGTGTACTGATTTGAGAAAAAAATCACATAAAACTACTCCTCTGGATTTAAAATATTCTTCTGCATTTAAAAATGATAACTTTGGAGGAAAACAAACAAGTCTTTCTTTACTGAGTTTGTAAGTAAGTAATTATGAGATAGAAAATACAAAGTGAATAGAAGGTGCATCATTTGACTTATTTAAGCCTATTTCAGAGAAAAAGCTAAATACACATTTTTGAAAAAAGGCTTTTATCAGAAATAGAGTTTGTATAACAAAGCATGCTGTTAACTTGTAAACCTTTATACATAGGTACAATGTGATTCTGATTTATTTATTTATTTAAAGATTCTAGATGCTTTTGTAACAAATAATGATAATAATAGTCTTGGTCATGCACTATTGAAGCTAATGGTACAGATCCCATTACTGTTACTAGCAAAAAATCAGACTTTACTATTTCCACTGAAAAAGTATAAAGAAATGTAAAACTACACAACAAGAGTGCACATATATAAAATTACTTTTAGGAAAAAGTTGGCATATGATCTTTCAAAATCAGTATTTGCCATTTCGTAATGTCTATGTTATTCGAGTTTATCTAATTTCAAATGAGTTCATGCTTTACATGTACTTCTATCCCTAAATAGAAATACTTGTATTTTCTTCTTTGATGATGGATCCAATATAAACATGTTTGTTCAAAATAAAAGAACAACATTTCTATACAGTCTTAGAAGTCAGATTTTTCTTCTAGTCTCAAAAAATGTGATCATCAACATTCATTTTATTTGCTCTGAATAAATTATTCAGATCTTATTTACCATATTATTAAATTTTAATTGTTCCATTGCATTTTCTCATATGTAAACAAACCTGTGTGAGAACAAAACACTGCTTAATTATGGCAGCTTCAATTGCTCAACAAAAGAGACATTTCAGAGAGGAATTTTTAGATTGTCTAACTCTTCCCTAAAGGCAAACTCAGCTTTCTCAAAGATATTGCCTACCCATTTTATTACATATCCACAAAGGTAAATTTTCTAAAGAAGATCTTACAAAAGAGAGCATTTAAACTGTGGAATATTTTTCTCCATGAAGATAATTGCATATTAGTAGAATTTTCCTTTGTTTTGCACTGCCCAGAAAATGTATTAAAAGTGATGAAACATCCATGTGAGTCTGTTTCAAAAAGAAAGAACACAATAAAATCCCCAAATGTTACAACAGGCTCACTTGCTCTAGCTGATGTGGATTTCAACTGGTGTTTCCACTTGTATACCTCCAGTCATTCCACTATCTGGGGAACTATGGCTTGCAAATCTTACTACTTCTTCACAGTGAGCTGTGGGATACCCCTGAAATGATCACCAGCCTGGCAGAGAAACTGAAAATAGCTGTGTTTTGCCACTGACAACCACTGAACATGTGCAGACCTCATATGAATATTGAAGTCACTTGTCAATTGCAGTCAACTGAAGGCCCAGTAGAGTTTGGTTATAAGATTGACATCATATCTGAACTCATTCCCATGCTGGAACCAAGCACAAAGCTTGCTGAAGTTACACTCATGGGGCTTATTGGAAGGCAAAACCCTATACAGGTAGCCCCCACCCAGCAAACCAAGCCTGCATTTCTCCTTAACTCACATGTTGCTTAGTTTTGTGCTTTGCCAGGACTTTAGACAAGCAAGATCGTGCATTCAAGTGGTCTTTCAGCCCTGTAAAATAAAGTAATGACCATTTATTTATTTTTGCATCGCTTCCAGTAACAAAACTCTAATGGCTGAGGAGTGAAAGCTGGTCCCAGCTATATGTCTGTGAAGGAAAACTCTTTCTGCCCCAGTGGGGTCAATCATATTACTGCAACACTCTCTGATGGTGGAACATGAGCCAGCAGAAGTCTGGGTTTGGCTTAGGTGTGTAATTATGGAATATGCTTCGACGGGTAAGTCCTCTGAAAGTATTAAAACCAACAGTGAGGCCACAGTGGGACTCATTAGAGAGTCACAGACCTAAGTCAATGTGTTTAAACAGTTCCTGGGCTGGCTTGGACCACAGGAGGAATCGTCACACAGTTGTCAGTCCTCAAATCTTGCTGACAAGCCTGTAGAAGTCCTGCTTGCATGGACTACCAAAGACTTAGGGCCCTGGGGTGTCAACAAGTCAGTTGGAATTTTTTGGTATAAATGTTGAGAAACATGGGGAAAATAGATAAATACTTTGAAGACAGAGCAGGAGGGTTATTATACATGGAGAAAATGAACAGTATGCTACTGGAACAGGGACCCTTACAGCATTGTTTTTCACTTAGTGTGTTATACTCCCATTTCATATGCCTTACATTATGGACACTGGAGAAATCTTTTGCTCATATTTAGCAATGATTGTAGAAGGAAGGAAAAAAGCCATAGATGCTGTCAGCAAAATCCAGCTGTAATCTTGCAATCACAGCTTCTCAGAAATAGTCTCTTGCACTATCAGAAAATACATGTGTGGTCTGATCATAGCCAGAATGTTCGTCTGGAATTTCTCTGCTGTTCTCATCTATAGCTAATGTTTATGGCTGCTTTTGCACAGCCCTGGGGGCCCTCTGTCCTACCAAGTATGCCTTTTTCATGACAGTAAGCTAAAGGACTCTAGCTGTAAACACATCATCTCCTATTCCACTTTACTAGTGGTGTGCAATCTATTTCTGATACAGAAAATAGACCTGGTGTTCAACAAAAATTTGTTTTCCCTAAATTTGTTGAAAAAATATCAGAAGACTAGAAGGGCTACAGATAGCTGTCTGCTGAACATTCAAAGCTCAGTGAATAGGTGCCTGCAATTTTATGTCATTCTGATCTCCTGCCTCTGTAACTTGCCTGTTTGTGCCAGCATCAAACAATAGGTCTGGGGAAAAACTATGTGCTTCAGAGCTGAATCCTCAGGTGCAAGCTAAAAGACAAGTAGTGCAAGGCTGCAAAGTATTTAGCATAAATAATCTAACAAGAGCCACTGAGAGCATCTAGGAGGTGACACCCTGAAGATCTGACAATACCCCCGAGTGAGTCCAGAAAGAAGATTACTGCTTCTTTGTGATCCACTCCAATTTATGCATGTGCAAATTAAAGTAGAAATATCACTGATCAAAAGAGAAATTTCTACACCCGCTGACTGAGATCAGCCCCTCACCACAGAGTAACACTTGCTGTTTTCTGGATTACCAAGACGACACAAGAAATGAGTGGAAAAAGTAGAATTATACCTTCTTACAATAGTTTTGAGAAATTTGGTTTAGTTTATCACTTTTGCTTTGACCATGTAAGGACCAGGAAAATAGGGTGACGAGCTTAGAAAGCAGAGTGACCTACGACCATCAGGGACGTCACTCCCTAAAAAAAGGCTTCAAGAATGTCCCTGTTACCCCATGGACACTTCGTGGAGGTTTGCTGATGTGCTTAAGCGCCTGGTCCATAAGGTGTGAATATAACAATAATTCCGACACTGGAAAACGAAATAATATAAAATATTCTTTTGCTAGGCAGAGTACAGGGCTAAACGAGAGCTCTGTACTGTCATTTGAACTTTGAAGTTTCCATATGGTCTTGGGCAATGCAAATTTTTAACAACATCTTCACAGCTAATAAAGGGCTAACAAGCAGAGCTACCGTGTCAGTTGCAAGAGATGAAGAACCTCCACTTTTTTTACAGATCTAATTATAACAAGTGCAGTACCTTCAAACCTAGATAAGAAGTATTTGTTTCAGCCCCACTGCCAGCCTGAAATAATCTAAATGGACGCTCTCTGTCTGTTGTATTTGCAAATGTAAATATACTGCACAAGCCCATAGGGTTTGAATTGTATCTAGAGAGGAACCCAAACTCAACCTCAGACCCTAACTTTTCTGTGATTTTATTTTGGAGTCAGGAATTTGTGTCTGGACAAAACCAAATACAAATGACCTTTCCCTGAAACTCTTTTTTCAGTCATTTAAATAAGAATGGCAGCAAAATTCAAGTAATAAACAGAGCTGCATGACTACTGCATTTCTGGGCTTGGTCATTGAATGAAACTAAAAAGGTGAGATGAAAGCAGAGCTTAAAGAATATTATTTTCTATGTATTTTTTCCCCAAAATATTTTGTTTCATTTTGAGTAAACTTCATATATTTGGTTTTTAATTCATTTTGGATATTCTATTTTATTGCCATAATATTTGTCATTTACAATTTTATATACCTTTCTTTCTTTCAGCATAGTTCTTTTGAAAGAAATGTGGGAATATCATGGAAAAAAATATTCCTAATAATTTCTTACTTTATCAAACTTAAACCAAATTTGCAAATACTTCTCCCTTCCAAACTTCTATTTTCAAAGAAATCTCATATTTGTCAAAAATATTCCCCAGACCTGGCCACGTGCACCTGCTAGACTGACATTTTTATTTTAGAGCACACAATTTTAATCCCGTGTGCTCGATAACACTGACCTCAAACCATAATTTATGTTGCTAATAATGTGCTCCTGTAAAAAAAAATAAAAATACAAGGTGAGGCTGAAGGAAAGGTTTGCTTGTCAGATGCCACGGCAGCGAGCAGAGTTTGACAGCAGGGAGCACGGGGTGAAGAGAAAAGAGCCGGCTGTTATTATATGTAATGTTCCTCTGTGAAAGGGGGAAGACGGACCAAGTCCTGCAGTTTCAGCTATTTCCCCTCCAGCCAGGGTGCTTCTCCTTGAACTGTGACCCCCAGCTGAGAAGTAATGACATTATTTCGCAGAGAGGAAGCTCAACAGGGCAGGGACGGTTTCTTTATTTGTACTCATCCGGCACTCAGCACAACGGAGGCTTGAGAGAGACTCTGGCCTCAGGACAGTGCAAACAATCATACAAATAACTCCGCATACACAGGAAAGCCTAGCTGGAAAGTTTAATTGCTGTGACAGTACCAACATCTGCTCTGGTAAAAGCCTACTTAAATTCCAACATTGCATTAGCAATCTGGGACGATTCTCCTTATATGTTGGCATCTAAAGTATATTTTATGTGGCCTAACAAAAAAAAAAAAAAAAACCAACACCCTGCTGTCAAGTATTTCAGCTTTGCTACTATGCAACATTTTTATTCTAAGCACATATTTTTAAGTGCAGCTGGGGCTAAGTGACCAGCAAATCTGATTACCGCGAGTGTACAATGCCTGATGTCCTTTATGCACTTGATTCTTGACTCACCACAGTGGGGGCTAATGGGAGTTGTGAAGCTAATGCCCTGTGCAGCAGGTTGAGAGCACGGCTCTGAAAATTAACATGGGAGGCTTTCCATCTTCATAAGGCTGCTTTGCTGGCAATGACAGTGATGGGTGGTGTGTAATATCAGGAATGATCAGACCACGGCACAGGCAGAAATCCTGTAAAACCAATGCAGAGGTTCTTAAGGACCTCAGCGGTTGAGAGGGATCTGGACAGGCTGGATCAATGGGCCAAGGCCAGTGACCTGAGGTTCAACAAGACCAAGTGCTGGGTCTTGCACTTGGGTCACAACAACCCCATGAATGCTACAGGCTTGAAGAAGAGTGGCTGGAGCTGCCTGGCAGAAAAGGACCTGGAGGTGTTGTCTGACAGCCGGATGAATTTGAGGTGGCAGTGTGCCCAGGTGGCGAAGAAGGCCAAGAGCATCCTGGCCTGTGTCAGGAATAGTGTGGCCAGAAGGACTAGGGAAGTCATCGTCCCCCTGTGCTGGGCACTGGTAATGCTCAACTTCCAGTGCTGTGTCCAGTTTTGAGTCCCTCACTGCAAGAAAGACATTGAGGTGCTGGAATGTGTCCAGAGAAGAGCAACTGTGCTGGTGAGAGGTCTGAAGCACAAGTCTAGTGAGGGGGGGCTGAGGGAAATGGGGTTATTTAGTTCAGAGGAAAGGAGGCTGAGGGGAGACCTTCTTGCTTTCTACAACTCCCTGAAAGGAGGGTGTAGTGAGGGTGGGTCGGTCTCTTCTCCCAAGGAAGAGGTGATAGGACAAGAGGAAATGGCCTCATGTTGCACTAGGGAAAGTTTACGATGGATATTAGGAAAAATTCCTTCACCGAACACGTTACCAAACATTGGAACAGGTTGCCCAGGGAAGTAGTTGAATCACTGTTCCTGGAGTATTTAAAAGACAGGTAGACATGGTGCTTAGGCACACGGTTTAGTGGTGGACTTGGCAGTGTTAGGCTAATGGACTGTTAGTGGTTGTACTTGATGACCTCCAAGGCTCCTTCCAACCTAGATGATTCTACCATTCTATGAAGATGACTCGAAGTCTGGCTACTTTTTCGGGAAATAAATCGAATACTATCTTTAAAAATTACACTGATTAAAAAAAGAAGTGACAGAGAATTACCATAACAAAAGAAGTTTTTCTTCTATTCATCACAAAAAGGATGACTGTAAGGGTAAAACAATACACTGAGAGTTAGAAAATTTATTCTCTGGGCTTTCTACAGATTCTCTTAATAATGTTAAAGACAGCCACATTTCTTTTCTCTCACCCTACTGCAGGATCCAGTTAAATTATAAATTCTTCAAGGAAGGGGTGATCCCTTGGTATGTGTCTGGTACAATGGCACCCTGGCCCACAAACATATGGTGATATTTTTAATAGCTCCACTGTGAGATTTGTTGCAAGAATGGCTTGGTGAAAATATAATGCTCGCACTGTGTGGGAGGTCAGACTAGATAATTTTAATAGGCCCTCCTGAACATGTAATATATTATCAAACAAAAACACAGTGATACAGGCAGCAATTATTTTCATAATGAGAAGCGGTGATTGTGTGTGGACAGTGTTGAGCAAAAATAAATGAGAGCTGGAGACTAATAGCAAGCTTTTGTAGCACCAAGGAATGAATATTCCTGTAAACAGAATTAGTATTGCTAATACTTCATATTCATGCAGCATTCCACAGAGGTGGCACCTCCATTTTGCAGAAGGAGCAAGTGGGGAGTGGAGGTGAAGTGGTTGCCCAAGACTGCGCAGCAATATGCTGGGTGAAGGCTGCTCTGCCTTCTGAACCTCTGCCAGCCTGTCTTCTCCCTTCAGACCTCAGATCTGGAAGAGCTAACATATGTGATGCTGATAGGATCCCCTCTCCTGACCCACTCTGCTCCCACTCTTCTGTCATCCTGGGTGACACCCCAGGTACCTCTGACAGTCATTTTCCCTCCCATCCGTGCAGACTGGCAGCAAGTCCCTACAGCTCCTGCTGGCCCCATTTCAGGTGTGGGGTCTTCTCAGGGCAGGTTGGACAGAGGGAGCTTCAAATCAGGTATGCAACAACCTTTACCTGCAGCTTCAACCCGGCTCTAAGCGTACCCCTTTGGCAAACCCTCTCTCAGAGATTACCAATGCTGGTACACACTTGGAGGTGTAAGAGTGTGATTGTGCATGTCTGCATGTGAAAAGATAGGAGAATTACTCAAAACCACATGTTTATTGCCCTAATTGTTTTCCTGCACTTTCTTCCCTGACCTTTATTGTCTTTATACTGACTTCTTCCACTTGTAAAACATGTTCCTTCGCTGATTTTGGATTATTATTTTTTTGCCTTTCACTGCACACATCCTCACTGGGTAGATTTTCAGTTACCCTCAGTGGCTACTTGAGACCAATTTGCAGACACTGCATATAGTGTCTCTAAGGCCAGCAGCCAAGTTCCCAGCAGATGTAAATAAGGAGCTGTAGCAATTTACATTAGCAGATTATCTGCTATGACACTAAATTTCTCCTTCCTCCTGTCCCTGATACAGGATGCTCTGTCTACCACATGCAATAAACAGTAAAATGCTGGTAAGATTAAAGGCCCATTCTAGTAACCTTTTACAATCTGATTTACTAATTGGGCCATGGGACTCACAAAGCCGTGTGATTTTACCTCAACTACTAATTATCTGGCACTCAAATCCCAAATTAAAGACCTTATGCAGATGATCGGAGTCTTAGGGGGATGTGGTTCTCTCCTGTCATTTTAAGGAAACAGACTCTTTCATATACTGTATGTACAAAAATGGGAAGAAGATGACAGGAGCAATTTTGCTTCCTTGCTATTAACATTCATGACACCCATGCTATCTGGGAAAAAAAAAATTAAAAAAAATAGAAAAAGAATTATACTACAATAGCGATGTTTTGGCAGTCTGTGAACAACTGCACTTATAAAGGGCTATTAATAGATTAAGATCGTGTCTACTGTACTCCCAACAGTTACCTAAGGATCTTGAAGTGTACTCGTAATAATAGCAATGCTCAGTACTTACAGAGTTTTACATCTCCAAAGTACTGTACAAACATTAACTAATTGATCATCAGCGCCACAGCGATCTGTCAACATTAATCAGAAATACCTTTTGAAAAAAAGCCAACCTTATGTTTAATTTGTTCAGGTGGCACGTCTATTCTGCAGAGGTCCTTAGTCTAGGGGCTGAGTGCCTTCATACTGTAAAACTAAGTGTTACAAGAAACTTCTGTCATGGGTGCTCTATTTTGACATTTTGACCTCATAGCAAGAAATATTAGAAAGGAGAACATTTCCTTGGTAGAGATTTTTGTATTGCATATGGAGGTATTATTTGTGTTTTTTAAATATATGTATTCATACAAATCTATAGTAAAGACATTGACAAAAACTTATGAAGTGTCTTTTGTGGTAATTCCTGCTTTGTAGATGAATATCCCTCAACCATGTCCTTAAATGATTGCATTGTCCTAAGAGAATAAAGTTCTTCACTATTTGATGCCTTCACCCCTTTCCTTTATCAAAAATAAGTGCACCCGGAAATAGGACAAATACCTTTCTTCTTCTCCTATTTTTGATGTGTCATGATGCCATTTCACTGAAATACCAAAGGGAGATAATTCTCAGTTTTCCTTGTGTGGTTTCTAACATTTAAGTGGCCATGGAGGTGCTTTTTTTAGCACAAGACCAAGCTGTTGTATCTGTCTCCCCGTACCCAAGCTGATGTAAAAGGCTGCCACAGGAACCATCTGCAGTTGTTGAAGTAGGTCATATATCCTAAATAACATTGGAAACAAGCTACAAAACACTATCTATTAATGCTGAAATTTGTAACTACTTGTAATACACGTGCACACGTACTCACATGCAGAGTTAGATGTCTATCCCCTGCATGCCAAGCTCCACTGAAAAAATAATATTAACAAACAGGTCAAGCTCTCCAGAGAATTTTGGTCGCTTGTGTCCCTTTAAATAAACGTATATATACAGGTCTTTAATTATGGGATCATACTGTATTTTTCTGAATGACCTGGTATCACTTGGTCCAGAAATGCAATGATACAGTGTGGGTTTTTTCTCTTTCTTATGCAGTGTGTGGGTTGATTTGTAGTTGTTTTTTTTTTTTTTCTTTTTCCTGATCACTATCTAGCCAAACTTTTCTGTTCATTTCCATATGGGATTTTCTGTCACTCTAAATACTTCAAAAATATTAATGAACCCCAGCTGTATTCCAGTGCAGGGTGGAGGGTGAGAAAAGAGTAAGATGATTTAAGGTTTCTGGTGCATTTAACTATTGCATGCCTGACTTTCACAATCTTACTATAATTATGTTCTTAGGGAGGATTTTTGCATATAGTTTACTAGATTTTCAAGAATGAAATTAATAAAAAGACTCATAAAATGAGATAAAAATCTCATTCCTTGACATAGTACTAAAATCTAAATGATTCATTGGTAGGAATGTAAACTTTACATGCATTTTGCGTACTCCTCTGTGGGGTAACTGCAATATCAGAGAAGTTCCTCTTAAGGGCTGGTTGGCACACATTTTGCAGGTCCTAGGATGCTCAGTGCTGCAAATGTGGCTTGCAGAGTTCCCACCAGTGGAGTCTCTACAAGATGTGAGGAGGAAGGAGTAACATGCCACTAAACCCACTGCTCACGGGTGTGCAGACTCTCAGCGTGTGGTGATTGTACCAAGCACCGACTGATTCCCAGTCCAGACACCATTAGGGTGAGCGGCTTGGCTGGGTGACCAAAATTATCGCCGATTCTGAACTGCTCTTCGTTTTTCCCTATTTATTATGACTCCGCCAATGCAAGGATCCTGTTCCAGTCTTTCCTAATGCTGCTCCCAGACTTCTTGCCCAGAGAGTCTCTTCCCTCTTTCTTGTTCTCAGCCTTCCACTTTCCTCCTTTCTTATCCAATTTCAGTGTCTCCTCTTGAGTTGTCTCCCCCACCCCCCTTCAGACTTGCTTTCACAAGCTTCCCAGTAGGCTTAATCCCATCCAACCAATTTTTTTCTCACAGTCCATCCATCTTGTCGTCTCTTTCTTTTTATCTGACCTCAGTTTTCTCACCAAGCCCCGGTTCCACATGGTGTTATACCCTTCCCCCAGTTCCCACACCTCTGTGGTGCACATGGAGTCCTAGGTTCCCTTACCTCCCTGTAGCCACTCTCAATCCATACTGTCAGGCTCCCATTTCCAGGGCAACTGCTCTGTCTTTGTGCTTTTATTCCCTACATTGTCCTCTTTCTAACCTGTTTTTGAATCAAATAGATGCTGCTTCCTTCCAGCTTGGCCTATCAGCAGAAAACAAAGGAAGTTTTCCATTTTGATTGCAGAGCCTGGATCATACCAGGCTTGGAAAACAGCGACGTGTCATTAGAGGGCTATCTAGTTTATGCCTCAAGGGCTATGGAAATTCAGAGTATGCTTGGTCATGGGCATGATGAAGAACTCTTTGGGTTGACTCTAGAGCTGAAAGCAGTATAACAGCATCAGCAGTATGACCACCTAAAGCCCCCACTTTGTCTCAGTATAAGTACTCTTTACAACACTCGTTTTCTCCCCACTTAACTCAGAACTGGCTTAGGTTTCCCCAACACATCACTGAGCCATCATGTTCAGATTTGCCCTCTTTATTCAGTGGAGGATGAGTTATGTCACAGCAGCCCAGGGAATGGTGGGCAGCAGTGAGACACCTGAGGAGGTGCTTGGCTCTTCAAAGAATTATATAACTATGAAATGACTTGTTTTAAGTTACATGTAGCTTTCAAGCATGTGTTTTGACCAGGTGTTAGTATGTTCTTGCATACTGATTCCCCAGAGAAAGAAAAGGGACCCAAAGTCAGTAAGAACTATTAGACATCGCATGAAGGTCTCTTGCTCACCATGTAGCCAAATAAACAGTGATATTCAGATAGGTTTCCCAGAGCTGAGCCTCTCCAGTGGAGCACATCCAAACCTCCCAAGTCTGCAGAAATCTCAGGAGAAACTGAAATTCCTGACAGTCGTGTGAATCCCAGCTTCAAGTAATACAAGTAATACATTTCTAATCCCAGATGGAGTCTGAGAGTGAAAATGAACTGAAAAACTTACTTTTGGAAACTAGGGATGGCTGTAAGTCTTAAACACCCTTGGAGAGACTTCTCTTATTTAAATATATATTTTGCCAGTCAATTGGGAACTGTCTATGTATCACTTGCAAATTCCGCTTTGATTTTATGAACTCTCTGTATATTTCTACCTTTGTACTATCTTTTGGTGTATTTTTTAGATGAAATCACACCAACTCTGTAGCTGAAGGGGAAAATGAACACAGATCTTCTGAAGCCCAGGTCAGACCTCTTTCCATTAGACAGCCTCTCCACACACTGCCAGTAAAAGTGGATTTTTTTGCTTGATGTGATGTCAAAATACAGGTCACTCCAATGAAGCAAATACAAAACTTTATGGTTTTAGCTTTGAAATTTCTCAGCATTCCTAAATTAAATGGATACTACAAAAATATTTTGTTTACAATCCTGTACTGTGGGATAAAAAATAGCTTAGTGAATTTTCACAGAGAAAATGCAGCCTCTTTCCTCTTTGTTTTGACTGAGTGCAAGATACAACTGAAGAGTCTTTTTATTTAATGTAGTTTAATGATTGGCTAACCTTAGGTTCTGGGATAAGAAAAATCTTTACCCAAAAACTTGGAGAGAAACAAGTATTTTTCTAGGAAATAGTTTTTTTACCAGAAAGATCTTTCTCTTTGTATAACTTCTTTTTAGAGGAAAGACACTCTAGAACATAAAGAAAAAACCCACTATATTTTCCCCTGGAAAACACTTTTTTTCCTCTCTTGAGTACTTAGGCTACTCACGTAGTATACAGAGTTTTCCAAATTTTTAACTAATCCTTCCTTCCTTCCTTCCTTCCTTCCTTCCTTCCTTCCTTCCTTCCTTCCTT
>JAOXJM010000001.1:205456576-205473360 GCA_026413425.1 Tringa solitaria
CTTCCTTCCTTCCTTCCTTCCTTCCTTCCATTTGAAACACATTTCCAGTCAGCAGGTGAATGTAAAGGGCAAATTAGACACAAATTTGCAGTGGCAGCACAAAATACCTGGGTAATTTCAGAAAAGTTTACTTTCAACCTCTAAAGGAGCAGCGCTGTGATGCAGAAAATTGCTACACATAAATTCCTATTTCATCTCCATAGCCAATGGAGACACAGAAGAAAATGTATTTTAAATGGGGTTACTTCCAAGCTGCTATAATGGATATTTTATCATGGTTTCCATTGTAGATAATGCTGAGGATGGAGCATGAGGATGGGATTGGCAGTGCAGGAGCACTCTGTTGTTTATACCCTGTTAAGGAGGTGTGTGAAGCGACCTGTGTATAGGACTGGGAGTACGGAATCACAAGCCAGCTTGTGTACTGATCTCTTTGATGCTTAAGGCAGGGAATATATTTCATTTTCTTCCTTAATTATTCTTATTTGTAAAATGAGCATGAAAATGCTTTTTCTGCTTTAGAGGACAGATATGATGGTTTAAGACCGAAGACTAAAGACTGAAAAGCTGAGACTGAAGATACGGTAGCAAGTAATATCGCTATCCTGCCTCCAGCATCCTATCTCACTCTTTATACGTTTGCAAATTACCTTTGATCAACGCGGGTTGCACTTCACATGAAATAGTCTCAAGAAACACTGAGATTTGCATGCACAGCTCATGGACTCCCAGTGACCAGGAGGAGCAACTCTCAGACCTCAGGATCCCAGCAGGATCTTTTCCAGTGAACCCAACCACGTGCTCTGTTTCTGGCATGTGTTTGAAGTACACAGCTCTAGTGAACACCAGTTCTGCTAATCTTCTGTTAGGGGCTCTGCTGACTCCAGCATAAAACCACTGTGGCTCCTTGTAAAATGTTTGCTGTGTTTCAGCTGTTATAGTAACTAAGTAAATCAAATCTCTGTTCTTGGATGCTTTCCCTCTCTCTATCCCAAACTACTCTTTCAACTCACTGTCCCTCAAGGATCCTGTTTCAGTGTTAATATTTTATGCATTTAACTATGATAAATAAAGAATATAAACATGGAACATGAATGCATTCCTGAAGGATAAAATAGCACTATGAAAACCCAATTTTGCTTTGATTTTGTAAAATTATTTCTTAGGAGACTAAAAGGTGTACCTAAGGAAATGCCTGCCAGTCAAAAGTTTAAATGAAAAACAGAGCAAGAAAACATGCAAAGCTTTAAAGATCTAACTAACTTTGTACTAAAGATACCTTGGGGAAGTAAAAGTAAGACTGGTATGTGTCCACTAAAAGATGCACATGTAACCTTTGATTTCTTTTTTGCAGAGGACTTTGAGATGATAGGAAGAAGATGTTAAGAAAATGGGATTACATCAGCCATACAGGGACTAGGGGACAAATCAGTCACTGAAAACACTTGTCTCATTTCTTGTCCAAGACGTTTCAAGTACCCTGAATCCAGTAAACCTGATCCATTTAAAAAAAATCTCAAAATAGTAACCACTGATATATTTGAAGATTTTTCTGGGTGCAAGAGGGAATCCCGGTAGTGTCACATTTCTTGGCAGAGAGATTCTGCAAATATTTAAAAAAAAAGAAAAAAAAAAAGGGAAAATAAAAGCTGCAGAAAATATCCAGAATGCTTTACATACTGGGTGGAAGGAAGGAAACAGAGAAATGCTGCAGAAAGGTCTCTGCAGCCTGATCTCTTTGTTTCCTGTGACCAAACGAAAGCTCTTGGCCATCTGGTGGAAACCTTCCAGTTCTTTGGAGACATGATAGAGCCAGACTTTTAGTCTAGGTCTAGTGCAAGTATGAGATGTTAATGCCATCTGATGCTTTACTCTGCCTATTGCATGTCTTCCCTCCACTATTTCACCGATGTTGAAGTCTGCTATATGTCCCCCTCTAGAAGGTGAGCAACCAGTAGCAATAACCTAGAGTTACAGCATCATTTCAACTTCCTGATCCTGAGATATTATGAATTTTGAATAACAAAATCCCACCTAGGACTCTGTAACTAATACTAGAGCCGGATGGAGACTTTGCATTTTACATTATAAATTGGCACAAATGATGCCACTTATAGCATTATGGCAGGCTTCAGCAGGAGGCTTACAAATGCCACTCGTAATTAATAAAACCTCCGATCTCAAATACATTTTGCGGTTTGTTCCTGGGGAGAAGTACTTCGCACTTTTTGAACTTTCAGGCTGATGGGCTGAGCCCACAATTGGTGCAGTTTCTTTTCAAGTGGATAATCCAGTACACGGCTGAGCAAATGACAAACCAGATGCGGAATGAAAGGTACCCCTCGGGGCTCAGAGAACCGGAGAAACAATGGAATCTGCAGGACATTTCTAGTGAATCAGACCCTTGTTCGCTTCCACAAAGGAGGAGGAAAAAAACCACGGTGACACATAAAACATGTGGCAACAAATTGATGGCAACTTCTACAAAATAGGAACATGAACTACATGGCATGTGGATAAAAGAGAAAGCATCTGCAAAACATGTGAGGAAAATTGTGAATATAATTCTAGCAATTATGATTATAGTGTTGTATACGCTACTGCACTTAATTACAATTCTCTGTTCTTTTCATGCTATGGAAATGGACTAAATGGACTACAAAATATATCTCAAAAGACAAGCAATCTGTGGCATGAATAGGAACCTCCTTTATCTTAATACAATGAGGCCTACATTTCACAAACATGGCAGCATCTCTGTGATAATTCTTCAGAGCAGAATTTTGATTACAAAATGAACATTGTGAAAAAAATTAGCAGCTTTTATTATTTCATCTGAGAACATGAATAGGATTATTAGGAGTATTAAGAAGAGTTGGATTTGGTTTTGTTTTTTTTTTAAAGTAGTTTAGGAGTTTACTTTTGGAGTTACATTAAAATGGTAATCTTTACTTTTCTTAGAAAATCCAATGTTATTTTATTGAAAGGGAAAGAGGGCGGTTTAAAAAAAAATCCTCATTTGCATGCTTAGCACTTCCCTCATTTTTCTTTATTGGAATGAGAAGGTGTATAAGTTTTGTAGTACACACATACTCAGTTAAAAGTTAAAACAACAGTCATGATCATTAATCTTAAACCGAGAACCAAAACAGTTAGTCTGTGTAGTTCTGTGAAATATTTTGCAAATAATGAATTCTGTTTGGGAACATTGGTCTAGAAGGGACCCCTCAGGGAACTGAATTAATTTGCAGGGATTTTTGTATACATTTAAAAATGTACACTCATGTTTTAAGTGTTGGTTTCAGGCAGTTCAGATGCTCCACTGAATTAAATGAACCAGTGCAGAATTACAGGATCTGAAGAAGTACACCATTATACTTATTGATAGGGGAAGTTATACAAAAGCATGGTGTTGTACAGCATAAGGTTTTCAGTGGCATGGACTTTGGACAACAGCATACTTGGGAATAATAAAGCCGCAAGTTACACTATTCTCTGTAAAGATGCACTGATAAAACTTGACAGTTCATTGCCCCATCATGTATACTGCAAGCCTCATTCATTTTGTAGAATTTTTTTGAGTGCTTAAGAGTGCAGTGAGTTGGATAACTTGTCTCTTAATAACTTAGGAATTCTGGTTGTGTATTTGGAGGTAAAGACTTTGCCGCATGGGAAAGCTGCTGGAGGCATCAGGGCTGTGCCATCTGTCTTCAGGGTCAGGAAGAACATTGGTGAGCCTGGATGACTCTCGTTTGGGTGGGAATAGATTGAACGGTGAGGTGGGTGAGGAAGTTCAATTGAACCCTGAAGTGTCAGCAGCAGCAGAACAAACTATAATATCAATACAGCTCTTGGCAAATCGAAGGGCTGTGAAAGTATGTGTGTGTTTGGGGAGTGGAGGGAACCAGAAGATGCAATACTGGAAGGTGAGAAAGAAGGCGGCACCAGGAAGGCACTTTGGACAATTTAGTTTATCTAAGGGGGAAAGGAAGGGAGTGGATATGAAGAAAGGAGAGCAAGATTTGAGCAGGGCAGGAAGAACACACAGCTTGCAGGAGAACATGGATGTAATTTCAGGGAAATTACTGAGCCATACATGTCATTCCCAGACCTGCTACTCAGCATTCAAGACAGTAAAGAAATTGAGATAGAGATATTCACATAAACCTATTTATGGATTATTTAATTTTTTTTTTCTGCTCAGAAATGCCTATGAAGGGTGGAGAGGGTTATTTACTATCAAGTGAAATTTTTTAAGGTTCCATTTTGAAGCCGCACACTTGTCTCCTACAAAAAGCATGCCTGAACTAATGGGACTTCCACTGAACTCTGCAGAAATCTTAATGGTCATGGACAGTTGGGATCATGTTCTTTGAAGTACAACATGTACGAGTACCAAACCCAGCAAGGAACGGACAGTGTCCTAACCCTGCTGGAGCACGCTAGGCTTGTGAGCACCCATCTCTAGTGGTCTACCATTCAAATACTTCTACACAGCTAGGCAGTATCCACCCAGTAAAAGCTCTATGTAGTCTGTGTTTGAGTTGGTAAACCTGGCCTGAATTTATTTCTTAAACACTTTTACTTATAAAGTTAAACTCCAGATTTTCTGTAGAGTTCAAGTAGACTGCTCTTGATTTTCACCATCTACTATAAGTCATTGGTAAAGCTGTCCTGTATATGACATATGGTAGGAGAAAATGAACCTTTCTTCTTGAGGCTGAGTTTGAAATAATCTAGACCTTTGCAAATGTCCAATATTGACATTGAAAAATTAATTAATATTCAGATTTCCTGAGTGCCACTTGCTGTTTATCTATTAGCATTTTTTTTCTTTAGTCTTCCTTCTCTGAGCATCTCATTTATGAGTAAACTGGTGCCTTTTGCTACAGACCTTACAAAAGCTCACATACTTGCTTGAGGTCACCTAACTGAGCATTTCTTTCACCCCCTACTGCCTTGCACAGAAGCTTTGTCTAGACTCAGAAACACAAGCTAACTGAGATTGATTTATCCTAGTCTGGACAAGCTGTACAGCTCTCAGTCTCAAATTTGATCTCTTCCTGTCTGTATTTTCTTGGACTCATCATAAGCTTCCCTCTGTGATCAAGATAGCCATGTTTCAGTATTGAATACCAGGACTCCAGAACCTACCACACCCATTTAATTGTTTGATTAAATTTATGTTTCACCAACAGTCTGAGAAGGCCTTATCTCCAGAGGCTTTTTCTTTTTGTGTATTTTGTAAATTCTTTTTTCAGGAAGAGAAAATTCTTCCTCTGCAGTTCTTAGACCTTGATAATAAACAAAAGATGGCACTCTTTTTTGGTTTTTTTTAGCCACTTCTATGAAAAAGCTGACTCCTAAAAAGATAGTTTGAGCATATATAATCAGATTACAATTATTTAATTAAAGCCCATTAAAAAAATCTAATGTTTATTATTAGCTTCTGTACTTCCTAATTATTTTATAGGCTTTTATTTTTTATGGCAAGAGTCCAATCATTACAAAGCTATGGAACTTGATACATACACAAGCAAAGAAATGCATTTACAAACTTTGTTTAAAAAGAGAATTGTCAGAAACGTCAGAGCATAACATTTCAGAAAAAGGAAAGAATAATTTTGCTTTTAATGATGTAGTACTTCTCTTCCTTGTTAATATATTAAAGACTACATTACCAATTTTGGAGGGCAAGAGGGGAAAGGAGACTGCGTTTAGAAAGCATAGGGCTGTGTAATGTCATCAATGCCAAGAGATAAAGAAGTAAAATCAATATGTCAGTGTTCACCCAACGTATTGTCTTTTCCAATTTTTCTTGTGGACACCAGAAATAGATTCTGATCTCAGCTGAACCCTGGTCCTGGAAACACTATCCTTACCCACGGAGAAAAATAATTTAACTGATTTTGAATGAATACCTGTTTACAGAATGGGACTCCTGAATTCAGACATTTTTCTAAAGATCTTCTGGGACTACTCTGTGTACTTAATTAGGTAGTATCCTTATGTCTGACTTAATGAGTTAATTACACAGTACCCTTACAGATACAGTAATGTCAACTAAAAAGGAACCAGCCTTGTCAATACAAAATGTTAATTCCATTAGTTCTTATTTCTGAAGGTCTTCTGGTATCATGATATCATTCTTATTGTCTCAAAAATCAGTCTAATTCTTGCAATGATTTTAAGAGGCATGGAATGTCAGAAGTAAGCATTTCTACTATTTTCTGGTTAGGAATTAAAAGCAAGTGTAACACATATATAGCTTATACAGATTTAAATCATTCTTTTCTAGTCTGAAAGTCAAACACAGGCACTGTAAAAATAATGATACCATAGTTACTTGGGGAATTCAACCCAAGGGGAATCAATTTCATTGTAAAGATCATGCTTTTAATCCACCTCTACCTGAGTGCCAGATGGTCAAACCAAAGAATCAACACATTAAGCAGATGGACTTGGTATCTGATTCCCAATTACTAGAGTTGCTTCAGGTGGAAGGTTACTTCCACTGATCAGAGAAAATGATTTGTCCCCAGATGGTGGCAAAAAATTGCTCACTCTGCTCCTTTAGTATTAAAGGTTCCCACTTATCTTTCAAAATTAGGCAGCAGCATTAAAGATTTGATCCAAGGCTCATGGGAGGTAGTTATTGAGATTGGTAGATTTTGGATCAAGCCTTAAAGGTAGGGGATAAAAACTTAGGGACAAAAAAAGTTGTGAAGGTATGCAAGCCGGGTTACTAAGCTCTGACTTAAGCTCAAGCAAGAAAAAACTCTGGACATGACACAAGAAACCACAGGACACAACAAACTACAGTGTGAGTAATTGTCTAAGGCTTGCAGGGCTGGGCGGATTTAATAGATTGTTAAAGAGGAGTTAGGTGAGAGGCAGCCAAACCCCACAAATACATGGACAGGGGTGCTGAGGGCTTTGTGGGGAGCAGACGCTTGCAAGGGTTACACATAGTTCCCACACAACAGCAGAAGTAAGAGCAGATAAGGCTGAGACTATATGAGTAGTCATACCAGAAATGTGGTATTCGGGTGCAGAATTGGCAAAACTGGAGCCAGTAGGGAGAAACAATTAAGAAAAGATTGTTTATTTGTGAAGAGACGAGGGCAGAGAAGGGGTGGATGGAGGAAGAACAAACAGAAGACTGAAGAAGCGGTGCGATATGAAATGGGGATAAACTTGAAGCCTGACCAGCTGAAGAGGAAAGCACAGGATAGGGCCATTGATGGTACTGAAGTCTGTGTGACATTTTGCTGCTTCTATTTCTACAGGTGTTGGTAAAGGTGTGATTCTCTGCATTAGAAGTGAAAGACCAGCTATGTTCATACCCAGTGTGTGCACTGGGATTATGCATTAAGCCTCGCTGATGGCTGGACCCCAAAATGGGAAAAGCAGTAGGCTCACTTCTAGCAGACTGGGAGAGGAGGAATTCTCAGGTCTCAAAGACCAGCAGATGTGCCTTTTCTTTAGCAAAAGTGTCAAAAGCATTTAAAATAATCTTAGTAGATAATATAGGCCAACAGAGTTGAAAACAATAGCGCTCTATGAAAAGCAATAAAGCTCCATTAAACCTTGCTCAGGCTTCTAAAGACAACCATGCATTAGTTACCAGCTGTACATAACTATTTAGTCAAAGCATCTATTTCAGTCACAATTTCCCATCAAAAGGATAAATGGAAGTATTGTTGTGATGAATTCAACAAGTTGGCTCTGTAGATTTCTGTGCATCCAGAGGTTAGAAGTGGGCATTGTTCCGCACATAGCTCGTGCCTTCCCAAAGCTGATGCAATCGAACTGGATTCCCAAGTCCCTTCCCACATCTCAAGTACTCGTGACATTTGCACTGATTCACAGCCTAGCAATGAGAGACTGTTGGTCTTGATATCCAGATGAAAATAAATAAATAGATAAATAAATATTACTATTTCTTTATGTATATAAAGATTATATGTTCTGTTTGGGTCAAACGAAATTGAACAATATCTTGTCAAGTAATATATATTTCCTTTGAAAAGAGCATTCAGGCCAATAATAAATACTTGATTTAACTGAAAATTATATGTTTAATTTTAAATTTGTTTCTCTATCTCAAACACCATCTTTGGTTTGAAATTAATTTCTGAAACAGAATTCAAATCACAAAACAAAGAATTTGAAGACTGGTAATGAACATAAATCCTTGGAACTTTTAAAGGTTTTCCTCTTCTTGTTTTTTACTATTGTACTCTCAAGTAGTGAATCTTGTGAATATAATCTCAGTCCCTCATAAATTGTCTCTCCCCGCTCCCAGGTCTTCCTCTAACCTCAAAAAAACCCCACGCCTAGTGCCACCTGACTACCTGCACTTATCTGCAGGGGAATAAAGATGAAAACTTCCACAAGTGCTGGAGAGATCATTTGACATCAGACGGATGCACGATACACTGCCCTTTGGGGGTTTTTATAAATAACAGTGAAATTGTACTCCTCAGTCCAAATGCTAAAATTGGTCCAGTTGTAATTAAATCCAACCTTTTGTTGTTCAAAGTGGTCAGGTTTCTAAACTACATCAGCTTCACAGATGGATATTTCTGTTCAGTGACCAGATTTAGACAAGCAGGAACCACTGCTTCTTTTCATCCTAAGGGACTGCTTTCGTTTCATACAAATACAGCCTGTGAAAGTAAAGGATAAAATAACCTTTTTTGCCAGAAAAGGATGGAGAAAGTCAATTCCCCTTTGTAAATAAAGGGTAAAGACCAAGTTATTTAGTTCTTTTCAGGAACAGTTTGCATCTGTTTCAGGTGCATCTGCCAGCAGAGATAATTTTAAATGCAAGAGCTTTGCAACTTTGACAGTGATATTAGTTATAAAACGCTGAAACACAAACATGACAATACATTGGAAAATCTTAAAGGAAATTGCAGTGATCAAGAATGAAATAAAAATATTTCTTTATTGCAGATATGTATTTTCTTTGGTTAAATATCCTGTTGAAATTGTCTTAGCTCAGTACCCAGAGCCCGTTTGTTTGTATTAAAAGGGAGGTAATAAAGAATTTAAATAGTAAAGATAACATAATTCTTTAAATGTGAACTACTTTAGGGTAGAAATAATGAAGACTTCTTTTACACAGCATAGATGTCTGGGGAGGCAGGGAGGGTACAGGGCAATGCTACAGCTGCGTGACGGTGACGGCATCGCCTTGCAGATTTACTGCACCACATCATGAGCTGATAGAGGAGAAATGCAAATGGCTTTTTAGGTGAGCAGGTGAGACATGACATTGACCAGACACTTTAAAGATAGTTTACAAAAAGAGAGAGGATTGGTATGACCTTCTCCTGACTCTCACGTTATTTATTCTGTAGCGACAAGTTAGTGATTCTCTATGGCAACCACCCCAGGTTCAGGAGTACCCGTGGCTCCCCGGAGACTCACTTGAAACAACCCCTCTTTCTACACAATCATTCACTGCATCTCAGACTGGTGTAAGAAGGCTATGAGGGGGACTGTAGAATAAATATGATAAAAAACTTTATTGCTGATATCATCATTTCCAGGCAGACCTGACTCTGGGATAGAGGAGAAGCAGCAATGGGAATGCAGAGGACACCAAGAGCAGACAGGCAAAGGAAGGGGAGGCAAGGGGCAGAAACAGTGGATTGGCAAATGGAGATATTTATAGTGGCTCTATGGCCTCCTGCTTCAGGGGGCAATTTTCTCTGTGGGTCTGGAAAGTGTCTCTGATAAGTCCCAGAGTCAGCCAGGGCTTGGAGCTGGGTCTGTCTGCACCTCTTCCTTAAAAACAGAGACCCCAAAACACCAACAGGGCTTGACAGACTTAGAGCTAAGTTTTATAAGGATATAAAGGAGATCCTCAAACTTTGTAAAACAGAAATGTCACAGCACTTGTTTAGTAAAAAAACAAAAGGGTTTGAAACAAATCCCCTCCCTGTGCATTCTCTCTCTTTAAAGAAGTCCCTTCCTTCTCACCTTCCCTCTACAAGCTCTGGGTCAGGAGCCTTCTTGTTCTCTCCATCACTCTGACCCCTGGTTGTGTGTTTGCCCCATTGGCTTCCAATGCTTGCAGCAGCCCATTTCTTTCCCTGTTTGTCCCATCCTGCTCTGTCACTGTCCTGGAAGAAACAACCTCTCCCCAGCCTGGGGTGTAGCATCCTGCTGTCCTGCTTCTCAGCCGCATTCAGTGACAGGCCACAACAAACACTGACCCCAATGTCCTCTGCATCTTCTGCCTGGGCTGCAGGGATTTCTGGCAGGGTGCTGGGCAGGGGATGCCTCCCTATACAGTTCCAAGGAAGATATAACACAGGAAACCCTGACTCCTCTAAAGCAGGAGCTGGAGTCCAGCTGGGATACACTGCACAGCTAACGTACCACCAGACACCTATATCCAGGTAACAAAATCCTGCCCTTCTCTCTATGATTAAGTAACATGAGCACAACATTTTCCTTCCCTCTGTTTACTTTACCCAGTTGATTCCAGTTGCATTAAAAGAGTTTCAGTCTGTGGGTTTTATTTTCTTGGTCCTTTGCATATGATTTTCTGCAGTGTTAATGCATTATGAGAAACTGTTGAGATTCACACCTTTCTCACAGGTGTGACAATGTCTATGTATTTTAAATGAAGAGTTTGCAAGGCAGGAGGGACTTCTCCAGTTGTATACTCTGCATTCACACTTAGGATAGGCCACTGATTTGAAGAGAAGAAACTGTATATATAAAACTCAATGCTTTATTTTAGAAGACATCCATTAAAAATGGAAGTGCTATAGAAACATTAAGTGCAAATCATTTACAAAGAGCATATGCACATAAAATCAAATAAGGATTTGAAAACTTTCTTATCATGTCCTGCATCATCTGATGCAGTGGAATAAAAGGAAATGTTTGAAATTTTCACTTTCTGGCTTAAGGTATTTGGCAGTGCTGACTTTCTAGCACCAAGAAGTCTCTTACCACAGGAGCAAAACCCATCAGCACTGAATCAGGAGACACACTTTGGTTGTTTGTCCAAATTTTGATACAAACTAAGATCATCATAAAAGATTTTCATCCCTTCCCATCCATGGAAAAAAAATAAAAATGGTCATATTCAAAGCATTTACTGCTTTGAGTTCCAACCAGAAGGAATTGCTAAAGTCATTGTTATTAGGCTGGACTTCCTATCTATCACAGCCCATGAAATGTCACCTGATGTACTTCTAAAATGATCTTGCGGTCAGTCATCAAGTAATCAATATGTTGTTCAGACCAAATGTAACACAAATACAACCCAATGCATATGGGGAGGGAAGGACAATTTTATCTTCCTGATCCTTAGTTGAGGTCCCAAGCATGTAATAATTCTCTTGCAATATCTCAAGTACTATAAAACTTACAAGGACAGAATTTCCTGGTTTAACGCCCACTCTTAAAGGAAGGTAACCACTGAGGATGCACTGAAAGCCTACATTTCTCTGCACATAGTAGCATATAAATATGTATATGGAAACCCTTAGATACCTCTCTCAGAAACTTTTTACATGAATAGTTGACCAAAGACAAAAGTGAGAGTGAACCTCATATGACAGGTAAAGTATGAATATGTGTTGCTCATATGGTGGTATAAAATCCTTATCAGATATTTTTGTTTTATTTTCAAGTCCCTCCTCAAAAGAAAAATACCCAGTAACAACACCCGCTTCATGTCACATGGATAAACTGTAAAAGCAATTAGAAAGAAATTGGTTTGTTTCATATTCATGGGGCATCCTCCAAGCTCTGAAATAGCTCAGGGGTGGACAGAGGAACTGTAGCTGCCCAGAGTTCAGGGCATGTATATAAATATTGAGATTATCACGTCTTAAAGTGTCTTCTTCCCACCCTCTGTGAATATGTGCTTCTCATCACTCAGTTCATAAATTGTTTTGTTGATAAGGATGCTGTTACAGTGCCGGATTGGAAAGAGGGGGAAGGATTGAATTACCTAAATACTGAAGCGGCCCTTTAGATATGCCGGGGTATCCAAAACATCCCCTTGAAGCTGATAGATACGAGCGGGCATTTTCTGGAACAGCAACTTGAGATCAAATGGGATATCCCAGGGAATTTTCAGTAATACTAGACAACTGAGTTCAAGCAACTGAATCCCATCCTGAGGGAAATGGCTGAGAGAGAGAGGTGTAAAATGCTTTGTCAGACATTCCTCAAGTGCTGCACCAGCTTTGGCTCACTGCAAAACTGTCTTTAGCACAAGTAGGAACTTAATACCTTTTTTGTAAGATATTTGATACTGAAAAGAGATAAGATTTCCTTTTATTTTATTTTAAAAAATCATGTCTGGAAAATGTTGGGTGAAATATATTCTTTGTGGAAGGAGACAGTCTCCTCCAAGAGGTGAGTCAGTACCTTTAAGATTTAATTTGTCCTCCAAAGGGAGTAAAGGTTGACAATATTACCAAATGAAATGCCGCAGGCAACGTCAACAGTGAAGTTGTATGAATTCAAGACTCAATGTTTCACCAAAGCTCACTAAAAAAATAGGATTCAATTTAGCAGGTTAAAGCATGCGTTTCTTCTCAGAGTGAAGACACTTTGAGAGAAAAAAAGGTAATATCAGTGCAAGGCCGGAGCACATCATTTGTGGTTACTTTTGTACATTTCAGACAAGGTTTCTGTCTTTCTTTTCTTTCGATTGAAGGATTTAATTTTGGTTAGTGTCTCCTCCCTCCATTCTTTAAATCTGCCCCAGAAATACACCAGAAATTCCCATGTCTCCCAAGCAGAATATTTTTCTGAAACACAATAGAGAATAAAGTGGTGGGGGAGGGAGAGAAGGGGAGCAAGGTTGCTTCTCTGACATTAAAAAGTAAGTCTATGAAAATTGATTAAATGGCTAACTAGAACTTTTCTGAAATTAGTGGTGACTACACAGTTTGCCTGGTAAATGGTAAGACACACACACACTGCCTGAGCTCAATGTTCCCACTTAGGCACAACAACAAACCATTAATTGATAGACTGCTGGTAGTTGTGCTAAACATTTTGTTGTTGTTAAAGACTGTTTATAAAATTGTCCTCTGTGAATACATAAATCCTAGTAAAAGTAAAAGAAAGACAAAAAGACAGAAATCTGATCTCCAGTTTTCCAGTTGAATCAGTTGAATCTCCAGTTTTCAACTTGATTAATTATATTTTGGTAAAGGAACAACATAATCAGAAGAGAACCCTTAGAATCATATAATAGTTTGTGTTAGTAAGGACCTTTAAAGGTTATCTAGTCCAACCTCCCTGCAATGAGCAGGGACATCTTCAACTAGATCAGGTTGCTCAGGGACCCTTCTCCTCTCTACTTCCCCTTGACAATCAACCCGAGGTACTAACAAGGTGGTTTTATTTTTCTTTCCTGTTTAATTCTTTTTCCCAGATGTAAATCTAAAAAAGATATGAACGTAATAAAAAAGCCTACAAAACATCTGGTAATACTTTAGTACCATTTAGTGCATACAAAAGCTTCTCAGAACTGGTAGTGACTTCTTTTTTTTTATTTTCTTTTTTTTTTTTTTTTTTTTAATATTACTTAGCACCTAAGAAAGACAAAAGAACATCTTGCATAGTTTTAGATCAACTTTATAGCAGAGGTCAAACCTGTATATAAGATGAGGAGTTAAAGTGTTCAGGTTACTGAAACAGTCATTTTTAGGAAAAAAAAAAGCAATCCCAAAAAACAAAAACCAAGAGCCAAACTGCATTCAGTCTGCCGACTCCACAAAAATTGTCATTATATGTGGGTTTATCCCTTTTGGTTTGAAATACACAGAATGACCTAAGTATCAATGTTACAGCAGAATTACTGCATAGATATTCTGCGGGTGACCAGTATATGCGTTATCTTAGCAATATGCACATTGCTATCTTGATGTGTCAGTCGTGGGATTTTCCCAGTTTTCCCAGATGCAAAATATGATCCTTTCCAAGAGTGATCTGCAAGTGTGGTGTAGGGATTTAACACGTACTGTATCTGAGAGACTTATCTTCTGTAGCCCACAAGCATAGTGTAAGGTACAACCACAAGCTATTGAACATTCCTTTAATTTATGGGCAAATTTATTTTGTTAAGCAAAGTTTGAATAGATGACCCTACAGAGTAAGACCTTTTTTTTTTTGGTGTGTCCTAAAGTCTATCTAGATCAGAAACTGGAAATAATTCCTTGTTCCTATTGCAGAAATACGAAATGCCCATCTGTAACTTTTCCACAGTGTAAACTCACTTAATTACTTCTGAGTAAGAAATCACTATGCTTGGAGCTTAATGAGTTGTTTTACAGACCACAATTGCAGGGTGTTCGTTTCTATAAGGAAAACAGAAAGCACTGTAAAAATACAAAATTAGACTTCAGAAATACTGAAAAGTTCAGTTTGGGTGATTGAAGATGACAGGCTGAGACTACTGTCCTCTGTCTCCATCCATCTGGGATGTTTCTGCACCTTAGCTGGTTAGCAAAGCTCCTTTTTTTTCCTTTGTCACTGGAGAGAGACATTTCTATTTTGTGATTCATCTGGCCTTTCTTGGACGTTTGTAATAGATGAACTGAACCCTTGGAGTGTCCATATGCTGTGAAATGAGCCCAATGTGACCGGTACAGGTGGAGACACCCACACGCTGAATGTCTGCATTAGTCATGTGAATTCTTCCCTTTGCAATAACTTCATTTGCTGGTGACCCTGTTCCTGCATCTGCTATGGAGTCCTTAGTGTCCCAGCTGACCTGAAACTAGCAGAACAGCTAGACTTCTCTGGTGGTAAAGAAGACCAGCTCTTCTCTTATTTCTTCTTTCTGATCATCCAGCAGCAGATTTGCTCTCTCATTTTTTTTCCTTTGTTTTCCCCTAGTGCCTTCAGAAGCAGGGACTGTCCCTCCTATCGTCACCTGACAAAAAAATTTGAGCTGAAGTTTCTAAAAAGACATTTGGTAACTGAATCTCCAGATTGTTTGAAACTGCACTTTCCTAGGGGCAAAGTTCTGGACTCGGGGTCAGGAAATGTGGATACTTATCCCTCTGGCTTCCTTTTGCTCAATGGCCATTTTAGCACAGTGGAAGGAGATGTGCCTGCTTCACTCCGTTCTGCAACAAGCGCATGAGGAACTAAACAAAAAAGCAGAAACCTGGAGGCAAAGCTGCTTGAATACTGCAATTTGTCTACATACAGTTCTTAGAATCAATGCTCAAATCCCCTCTAAATGGTCAGAGCCATTGACATAAATTGTCCCAAGAATGCTAGCAATAATAGAACGACAGTAAAAAGAGATGCTTGCCTTTAAATTGATTTTATTCTGATTTAGAAACTGTGTGGCTTAAAAACTTGTGTCTTTTATTTTAATTTAAAGTTCTCTTGCTATATAAATTTGTGGCAAGCAAAAATAAGAAAAAAAAAATCACTTCTTTGAAAGGGTTACACAAAAATAAGCTCCTAAAATTCCTCAAACTGGCCATTTTTTGTTGAAAACTGGAAATTTTCTGGTTGTAGATTTTTCATCCCAAAATAGCTTTTGGTGATTTTGTTCTTTACATACAGACTGGAATTTTCAGTGGAAGCACCTCTGACTACATCTATTTGAAAGATTTTTGGGCATGGCTTTTCATGGTACCAAAGAGAATTGTGACTTCTGGATGTCGCAGGGCTCATCTCTACAGCAAAAACCAGAAAAACTTATCCAAATTATGTAACTATGTGGATGCAAAGTGATTTAAAGTAAGCTAACTTATATCCACATTGGTTTCCTAATAATATGTATTTACATTGCTTCGTTAAGCTATTAAAAATTAATTTGGAATTAATTTCCTGCAATCTCCTGTGCAAACAAATTCTTACAGAAAGAGGTGATTGCTGCTCTTTGGGTTGGCATGTATCTAATCTATCTGCCTAGATATTTAGCATGCACTCATTCGTGACAGATTAAAAACTTTGAAAAGATATGTGGACAAAAGCGGTAAAGATATGAGTTTTGCCAGTGGTCTGGCTAAAAGTAATATTCCAGTGCTTGGCACAGTACAATAAGTACAGCTAAGTCCTGTGGAGAGATGATGTGGTCATGAGTCCCTTCTGCCCTAAGCTGCAAAGCATGTAAAGGTCATTTAGAGGAACTGGCCCAGGGTCTGTCCTACGCTAAGTTTGCTCACAATTTTTACTGTTCTTAATAAGGTCAAAACAGATTCTAGCCTAGAAACAGTTCACTTTCCCATAGACAGTGGGCAGAGGCAGTTTATTCTTCTCTGAAGCTAGCAGCAGATGCACTATATTAATTTGGAGTCATCTCCACCTGGTCACGCGGTTTTTGGTCTGCCTGTAAATAAGCAGTGCGTGTTTGCCACTGCACTCGCTGTGTGCGAAACAGACACAAGCCGGGGACGGAAGCAAGGGGGAACTGCAGCTAAATGGCTAGTGGCCAACAGGCCACAAGGGAAGCAGAGCCGCTCAGGGACTTAAGAGGGAGGACAAGGAACCTGAACAGGTGTGAATTACTGCCATAGGCATAGTGCAAGAGAAGGCAGAAGGCCAGTGAAGTGGGAAATGCAAGAGCCGAAGTGAGAGATGATGAAAGTCTGTACAATCATGCTGGAGTTTTAAAGCGAGGAAAGACAGGTCTGAACAATGCTTTGGGCTTGCACATTCAGTGGAAAGGTCAATGTTAAAAGAAGTCATATTAAAGGCTTTTTTTTTTTTCAAATGAAACCCGCTCTTCCTTCCTTCCTCTCTCCCTTCCTCCCTTCCTTCCTTCCTCC
>JAOXJM010000001.1:205478939-205489183 GCA_026413425.1 Tringa solitaria
TGGATGGGACTTTGAGCAACCTGGTCTGGTGGGAGGTGTCCCTGCCCATGGCAGGAGAGTTTGAACTAGATGATCTTTAAAGTCCCTTCCACCGTTCTGTTTCTATGATACGGAAAGGGACTGCAGAAGATTCTCACAAATAGAAAACGTTAGATATGGGCATATTTATGCTAGGTTTTTAGCTACAGCTGACATGCTAGGAGGGGGTTACACAGATTTAGTTTTCTTTAAGCACTGAGCCTGTATAGCTTCTTCCTAACAAACTAAAAATGTTTGATCTTTAGCCAAATTACAGTTTCAAATTTTGTGTTTGATGATACAGCAATGCATACAACCTTATACACATAAAGCATCTGGCACTGTAGAGCCATAATTTTGGTTCAGTTCTGTAATTTACCATTAAATAAACAATAACAGTAATGGGAGAATACTGCAGTAGTTATCAAAACACTGTTTCTCCAATTTTTAACGTAATTACAAGGCCAGTTTAAGTGTGGGTCTCTTGGAAGGTTACTTTGGATACATAAGATCTTTGGCTGTTAAATTCAGCATTTAATCATTCTCAGATTTATTTTTTTTTCAAATCTGTCCTGCTATAACACAGATGATAAATCCATTTTTTGTTATATAAAAATAGAAGTCCTCTGAAAACCAGCTTCTGTCTGAAACTTTGTTTAGTTACTGCATAGCTTGATATTATGACTTAAACTTGAGTCACAGTGGAAATTTAATCATGTCATGAGCTTAATTTATCCTGGCTACCACCTCTGTAACCTGCAGAGTGTTAATAATATTAAGCTTTCAGTGGAGCTCTTTTTAATACCTGCTAGTCCTGAGCAACTTCTCTACTCTCACGTACAGTGGCACTGATAAAGTGCCCCAGCATGATAAAATTATGCCCTGACTGATTGGGATTCTGGCTCTAGGCCTTTGCATTTATAGAATCATAGAATCATAGGATCATAGAATCATTTGGAAGAGACCTTTAAGGTTATCAAGTCCAACCATTAACCTAGCACTGCCAAGTCCACCACTAACCCGTGTCCCTCAGCACCACATTTACATGTCTTTTAAATACCTCTGGGGATGGCAACTCCACCACTTCCCTGGGCAGCCCGTTCCAATGCTTGACAACCCTTTAGGTGAAGAAATTTTTCATGATTGCCTGAAGTTCAGTTTGAGCAAGAATGAAGCAGAATTCACACCCAATTTCAGCTGGCCACAACAGGCACCTGAAATTGAAGATTTGGGCATGACTTCCTTCTGTGTCAGAAAAGTAGCAAACACAAGTGGCCAACCTCCTGGATGATCCTTTTCCTCTCTAGATTATTGTGCAAAATGAAATAATATTTCTGAATAAAAACAACCTGTTGCTTCATCTAAACTTAATGCTATTTCCATTTGGTTTATCCACCTCTTCAGTGAGTTTTGGTGCCTCCTGCCTCGGCTCAGTATTTCAAGTCTATGGTGTAGGAGAGAGAAGGTGATCAGCATTGGAGTGAGTTGTGCTGTGCCTGTATAGCTGTTGCTTATAGAATTTGGTACCTGATGTAGGGAAGTGTTTCCTTCCTTTCTTTCTTTTTTTTTTTTTTTTAAATTTAATTCTTTAATTCTGTGTAAATGTGTCCTCGGATCCCATTTTGATGACAAATTTTGATTTCCATAGGATTCGAACAGAAATTAAAAGGTTTTCATACCTTCTTGGAAGATCTAGGTTTGCTAAACAGCCAGATGCTAAAATTTCAGAGCAAGATCAGTTCCACTGACATGGGTGCTTACGCACATTTCTGCATCAGTTCTGAGGTGGATCAGGTACCACAGCTAAACAAGAACACCCACCCCATCCCCAAAGCTGTGCTGAGGTGCTCAAAGCAGGATTGTTTTCCTTGTTGCTTCAACTGTCAACAAAATGATTGACAAGAGGGTTTGTCATATTTCTTGAGCAAGTTGATCAGTGATTAACGGTCCTCTTGATAATCACTGAAATACTGCACCAAAACAATTTAGCTGTTAATTTGTCAGATCTGAGTATTATTCTGAGTCACAAGGCAAATTCATTTTCTTTGAACATCAATTAATAAAATGAGGAAGAGGAAAAAGAGACTTAAGCTTGATAAAATACCTCATTAGTCTATTTATAGACCTGTAAATAGACATTTTTCTCCTTCTATTGTTTAAATTTCTTTGTTTAATTATGAGGCAGGTTAGATTAAAAAAAAAAACCACCACCAAACATAACAACTCTTGTTGTGGAGGAGTTTTCTTTGTCTCTTTCTTCATAAGCTACTTCTGTGGAGCATAAGAGTTGGGCTAGAAACTCTTAAGGTTCTTGGATACCATATCTGGTTGCCTCATTGAGGGGCTACTCATGGGGATCTCTGTTCAGAAAAGCCAGCAGGAGATGAAGGCACCCTACACACTATAAACAAAATAAACAGGCCCTTTATGAATGCTTCAATAAGCAGATGTGTTGCTTAGCACGCTCAGTGAGGATAGGTACAGCCAGCCCTCAAAATGACCTCACCACTCTGAGCTCTGCTATTTCTCAGCAGCAGCTCTACCCCCTATCCTGCCAGTTCTCTCTCATCATTGGTAGCCCAAGTGCACATCTACGTGTGATGTTTGTAAATAAAAATGACCCAAGAGGCTCCTGACTTGCCCTCTAAATAGGGAATATCCAATCTGGGCATGTAACTCTTGGTTCTTCAGCTCTAATAATGGGGTTGCCCACTAAAAGACCAGAGGAAAAGCAGGTCCTGCAATAACAGAAGGAGCTGTTGTCTGTGCTACATATCTTAGACCCAATTAACTGCGTGGCAAGCACACCTTGCTTTGTCAGACGTGTCTCTTCCTACTGCCCGAGAGCTCTGAGAGATAATTGATTCTGGCACTTCTATTACTAACCAGAAACACAAGGGCATATTTTTTACAGTCATCCAGGCAGTAGTTTGAGGAGAATGGTTTTCCTACAGGATATTGCTTACACTACCTAGTTGTGCCTTCACCGAGACTGTGAAGACTTGGGATTCTCATACCATGCTGATGAGCGTAACATAAAATTGATAGATTCAGAATGCCTTTTGTTGCAACTTGTTTGTTTTTTATACAAAAAACCAAACTCTGTGTTCCGTCAATGACACAGCCTTTAAATTAAAGAAATTCCTAATACTCCAGCATCTAGAAAAAAAGGATCTATTATTTGTCTGATATCTTCTTCCTTTTTTTTTTTTCTCTTTCTGCATTTTTATGCATGTAGCTAAACATGGAATAGAACTTGTTCTCCAATAACAAAATATCAAAGATTTCACAGAGAAATAAATACAATTACATATGTGCATTTGTGAGTGGTTTCCTCGCAGAATACTTGTGGCATGCAGAGAGAAAAAATGTACCCACAAAACTACACATTTGGTATTATCATTCCTGGTTGCCATATCCAACTGCGTGCTTGTACACAGAGAAATGATTGTGCTGTGAGAATTCAAGAAAAGGGGAAGAACTGGAAGAAATATACCTTCAGTGATTATGTATAGGTAAGTGTCCCAGCATGTACTTAATTTTTCTTCCAGTTCCTTAAGACACAGAAATTATGAATGCAGATTTTATCAGTGGATTTTCCTTGAAGTAGAGGAAAGAAGAAATAATAACTTTTTATTTGCTAACCTAAATCCAGAATTAGTTTTCAAAGCTGATAGGCCAAATATTCACAAAAAATCTATTAAATTACTACTGAAAATCTATACACAGACAATGAGCTGCATATGTGTCCACAAGAACTTACTTATACTCAGATTCTCCTATTAACTGTAAGCATGAGACTGTTTGCTCATAAATAATTGAATCTGGGTCAAATTTACTGCAAGGGGAACGTGACCATGCTGACAGATTTAGTCCTTGCTGAGAGCTGCTGCCTTGCACCTCCATCTGTGCTCAGCACAGGCTGCTCATTTGAGACTTCACTTTGGAGGGGATTAGTTCAAACCCTTGCAACTCAGATTTATGTGGGGGCAGATGACTGGGAAGAGTTTGCCTAGTGGAAATGGCCACTGATTTCTCCTTTTTAGCTTCCCAGACAGGCCTGGGTGATAACTAATTTTTGGAAACACTCTGGATGAAGCAAGGCCTTTCGGTGCTTCAAGAGAAGAAAAATCAAAAGCTCCTAGGAAATATTGGTCCATCTCAGAAAGATGGGGTAAAGTATATATTCCCGTGCTGTCAGGGGTCTTGCAGTGGAGCTGTTCGAAAAGTGTAAGAAAAAAAGTAAGATCAGAGGAACATGGAAGATACTACAAACCATTTGATCAGGTGTTTCACTATAAGTTGGGCAAACTTTATGGGCTAATTGTACAAAACTCACTATTTCCCTGCTGTCTTGGCCTCACAGCCTGTCTCTACCTGTTGTCTCTCAGAGTTTATGGCAGAAGAAGGTGTTGCAGTAACATCAGTACTGCCAGGGGATGGAGCCATGAAGGGAACTGTGCACAGGGAGCACAGGCAGCAACACAATGCTGTAAGAAGATTCCTCATCTTGTTTTTCCTCCCTCCCACCATCCCTGAACTCTGACACCCACACACACGCCTGCTGTGCAGGGATCAAGGGAAGCAAATCTCTGCGAAGTGAGACATGAGAAAATTATACATGCATAGCCACGTACTCATTTTGTATTTTTGTTTTTAAATATTGAGGGCATTTATGTCTGTTGATAATTATAGATGTTTATGACATGCATTAACAGTGACTCTCCACACTGCATTTTTGGAAACATGTGACTTCATCTTAATGGCTTGAGTTTGCTAACAATTTACAGGCAGACACTTACCACTCTAATATACCACTTACTCATTTGTTCTTCATATTTTTAATTTTATGTATATCCCTGCATGAGCTCCAGAAATGACTTACTCCATCACCCACGCTGCTTCTCCTACTTAAAGATGTAAATGGGTCCCAATTGTACATGATATTTAACATATGCTTAAATTTAAGCATATGAATACTCCCACTGAGGTAAATGGGACTGCATAGTTAGAGTTAAGCTCACACTTAAATTGCTCATTCAGATTTAAGAAAATCATGGACTTGGCTTCCCGGTTCCTGAACAGCCCAATGTTACCCCAGGACTTTGTTGTGTTTTGTGACTAAGTGTCATGTATTTTTGTAAATCCTCTGTTAAATGGTCATCCTGCTAGGATATCTCTCTCTCCTCTCTTATTTTGCTGAGGTGTCAAACATCTCTTTCACTTGCTTGCAAATGTTTTCCCCAGCACACCTCCAAGTGAAGAATCATTCCCCGAGGGCATAGACCAGCACCCAGCTGCAGGAGCATGGCATTAGCTGCTGTTACAGGTGTTATCCTCAAAGTACAATGCACCTTGCAGCATGGTTTCCACACAGTGAAGTGCAAAACGGTATCAAAATGCTACTTTTCTCTGCTTTTCACACTTTTTTTTTTCCAATCAGTGGATGCTTTGGACGATGGTTTTAATAACAGTGAGGTCAGCAACGCAGTCTGTGCAAATCTTAAGTGTTGTGCTCACCAACACACCTGAGGCCTTGAAAAATGCAGTCAGACAACACAGTCCTTATTTCAGGAAACTTGACCCCAAACTGCTTTCTAATTCCTCAGAGAATTACCCTTTTGGAAACCTGACTCTGTTCAGGGACCCAGAGAGAAAGAGCTCTCCTATTACCCTTAATGTTTGTTCTCTGAGGATCAAAGTGCTTATTTAAGTCTTCTACAACCCTCAGAATACAGAAAGATTCCTAAAAAAACCCTGACCATTTATTCACAGTTTAAAATCCAAAATATAAGCTGTACATTTGAAAGACTATTTGTCTAACCCTTCTATTTTTTTCCTTTATACTTTTCAAGCTCTATTCTCTTTAGAGTTTTTGGAGTAGGGAATACTCTTTTATTGTGTTTCTATATAGGACAGATAATAGAAACTCTCTTTTAAATAGGAGCTCTCTCTTCTATATACTATCATAATACATGAGTCTTCTTAACACAAACTGAAAACAATTACAGCTGCACACGGTTTTTTATTTTTTTACAGCTTTTCACATGTGCTTCTAGAGTGCTATGCAAGAATAATTCCTACTATAATATTCACAAAATGATGTTACTTAATGTACCTGCCTGTTAAAAAAGTATTTGATAAAAGCAAAAGATTCAACTTCTCTAAAGAAAAAACCAATGAATTTCACAATGTCCTGATTATTAAAAATAAATTTTCGTTGGAAAAAAAGGAGACAGCTTGGAGGTAATGTTAGCAGATAAGGAGGAAGGATTATCAGGTAATATATTAATGTCTGAAAGCATCAGTTCTTGTTTTACTTCTGTAGATAATATTTTATATAAAATATTATTTTACACATTTTACATTTTTTTTAATTGTTTCCCAAAAACTATTAACAAAGTAAACAAAACAGCATTTTCCGAACTACTCCATGTATTGAGCAGGAATGAAAACCAAACAGAAAAAGGACACTTTTTGGTCAGTGGGAAACCTTACTGTTAAGGCAGATTTTCAGAAGGAAAGTCATATGGAGCAGTAGTCACCGATCCCTCCCAACTACACACTGTCCAAAGACATCCAGGCAGGTAGAGAGACAAGAGGTCTCAATGGAGAACTCCTAAATGGAGGAACCACAACATGACTGAAGAAAACCTTATTTTTACAACTGATAGACATTGAATGCTTAAACCTTAAAATGTGTAAAGATTTCTTGAAGCTCTGTGAAAGTAGGGGGTGTTAAGCATATTTAAGGTTGATATTTTTGAAAGTCAAATCACTTATTGTCATCACACTTCACTCTAAAAATCAATCTCTCTTCTAGTTAATCAATTGACCACATTTCATTTTAAATATGTGCAGATGGACACGATTCAAAATCACGGTAAGACAAATTGTGTAAAAAATAATTTGTTCAATATTTGGATAAATGCCTATCTGATATATGAAAACATCACCTAGTGTGTTGTTTGCAGGTTCAAATTTCAGCAGAAAGGCTTAAATGTAAGAGTCAATAATATTGCTTTTTTACTTACATGTATACAAAATGATCATTCATTACAACAACAGAGAATACGCATTATTCCTTTACCACTCTGCTGAGCTGGTGAAGAATTCAGGGTCTGTATTTACTATTTGAGACAAATAGCCATATCTTTACAGCAAATGGATTCTGGGAAAATACCTCCTCAGGATTTAACTGCTGGCTACAGGTTACTCTGAGAAATAAGATGATGTGTCTTTTTGAGTACTTCATCTTCCATAAACAACTTTCAGGTCTGTAGATAAAACTATTATCTTAGTGCGTTTGATTTACAGAGCTATTAGAAGTGGTTCTGTATTTAGCAGCAGGCCCTCTTGCAACACAAGGACCTGCTTCATCTGCCTGACATCGATCAGAGGGAGCTAATAATGATCGTAATGCTGGTGTAGTGACTCGGAGGATGGTGGTGTGGTTGAACGCTGGGAAGACAATGGGTTCATGACCTTTCGTTCTCCTGCTCTTGTCCATGAAGCCCATCTTTTAGTGCAGTATATTCCCTTTCTACATAATAGGTGCTAAAAGTGGAGATGAACTGCAATGGCACGATGGTTAGCAGCTTGCAGCTCATTCACACAGCTCATGATTTCTATTCTTCCCCCCTACAAAAGAAATTTACGGCGTCTGATTTATCCGCGGGTTGAGGCTTGCATCTGCGACAAGCACAGCCCACCCACTGAAATAGGTATGAACGTAATGTATAAGGTTTACAAGAACAAGACCTATAAATTGGCTTTTATGCTTTATGCTTGTTTCTTACTTGATTTGGGTGGGTTATCACAGAGAATTGGCCACAACCTTAAAATAAATAAATAGGCAAAAGCAAGCACCCCCTACTATAACCATTAAAATAAATTAACTCTCCTGATAAAAGCTCTAATCAACTAATAGATTCTCACTCTAATTCTGTGTGTCACTAAACACTTTGGCAGTAGATTCATTGGCCAAGCTGAAAGCCACATTGAACAGCTCAGTCATGATCAGAATCAACTGAACTCTAATATTCATGGAATACACATTCAATTAAATTCCACAAGTCAGAGACCTGTACCCAAAATGTTTGTAAACTCACCTCCAGGGATGACTAAGCACAGACTAAAGGTTTGGAGAATAGTGTATATCAACAACCAGAGGCTAAAAACTATTGAAAAATGTCAGATTAATTTGTACAAGAGAAGACAATATTTTGGGTGTGAAAAAAATGTGGTTTTCCAATGCATTGATTCTGGTTGGGTTTTTTTATTCTCTGCACATTTCTGTTTGCACATAGAATAAGAGGTCAAATATATTACCAAAAATGAATGTTGAAATTGTTATGTGCAACCATAGTGATAAACATTCATGCAAATCATTTGTGGTTGAATAGATTGTGCCTTTTTGCTGTCAACCACAAAAGCAAAGCCCTGTGACTGATTTAATAAATCCCTGCCAGGCATCTAGCTGAAGTTTAACACAGTGAACACAGGATGAACACAGTGAACACAAGGAGGCTTGCCTTTGTATATAGAGAGGAAAAAGCCCCTAACTATATGTGAAAAAACATGTAAGTAAAATCATCTATTGAAGGGTAGTATTATATGAATGGAAGGAGAAGATAAATTTGTCAGATAAAATATTTATTGAGAATTTTTTAAAAATTTTATTTTCAATCTGGCCAAAGGAGATCATAACTGAACTGTGTAGAGCTGAAACATAATGAAATGGCTTTTGTTAGATATCCAAAACTTATACAAACTTATTTAATATTTTATAGTCCCAGTGTGACATTTCATGAGATCAGGCTGACTGCCTTTGACAGTATTGAGCATACGGCAAGAACAAACACAGGACAAACAAAAAATGCACTAAAGAAGGCAGAAAACGTTCTGAATTGATTTTTTTTGAACACATAGAAGGGTAGACAAATATTTAAATGAGGATGTCAACCAAAGTTAATCATGTTTCAAAGGCCAATGGTACCTGGTCTTACTAAAGACTGAAATAAGTTTGCATATCAGTTGATTCCTTCATAATAGGAGTAAACCACACCTAAAATAGTAATAAGAATTCCCTATTCTATTCTAACAGAACTTCATTAATTTTTCACTAACATGAAACTACGTAGCTCTAGGAAGAGTTTCTTGTATTATCCTACTAGTAAGACATTAGGAAGAACTTCTCAGTGCATACTGATGAACTATGATTGAGGTGGGATAAAAACTCAGCTCCTTCTGTGGAATCATGGATTTTTAAGAATTTTTTAAAAATCATTTTTTATATACATATATGTAAAAAAGATTCTGATGAGAAAATAACAGAAACCACTATGTGTGGCTTCTGCTTTAAGAATGAAGAACATTAGTATTCTACTAATAGATAAAATGCCACCGGAAAGTTCACCTTTCTTCATAATACTGTAATTAGTATTTCATATACTATAATTTTACTCTTGATGAGATAAGCACTTTCTGAGGAAATTTCAATATCTATATTGCTAGTGCTGGCAAAAAGCAATTTAAAATGACAAATTTTAATACCTAATGGCAGTCCGAACCTTTTGATATAGTGGTATGAATATCAAATATTTTAGGTACCTTCAAGGTTTTAGTGACTTTATAGCAGTGCAAACAGGCCAGGCTCATCCCTTCCTAATTTTTCTCTATTTTTCTTATTTCTGTTTCTCGAAGTCATCCTTCTGTGTGGCTCAGCTTTGAAGAAAAACTATTTTCTCTGCTCTGCTCTGAAAGACTGAGTGTCAGGTTTGGTCTGATCTAAAGAAATCTGAGACCATCACTCTGAGATCCCTTTCATCAGCAGGTGCCAATTGAGCAGAAATGATTTGTCACAGAAAACCTTTAAAAATCCAGGGTGCCTATTTGTGTAAAAACTTGCAGCCAAAGATAATATGACATAGTTCCTCTTATCTTGTTGACGTGCAGGGACTTGTGCCTGTAATTCCCAGACATGCTAATTCTGTTATTAAATACCAGCTCATAATGACTGAACTATGCCCCAAAGCATTTTTAAAGGACTTGGTTTACTTTGGTGCTTTGCAAGGTCTAATTAAGTTGCCATAAATTACCAAAAAAAAAAGGAAAAGAAAAGAAAAAAAAAAAGAAAAAAAGAAAGAGAGACAAAATATTAAAATATATTTAAATATAATTTTTATAAACATGGAAATCAGAAAAGTATAGTTACTTCACTTTTG
>JAOXJM010000001.1:205492716-205506036 GCA_026413425.1 Tringa solitaria
GGCCTTTGTAAACAGGCTCTCCCCAGCCTTCCTGTAGGCCCCCCTCAGGTACTGGGAGGCCACTATTAGGTCTCCCCGGAGCCTCCTCTTCTTCAGGCTGAACAACCCCAGCTCCATCAGCCTGTCCTCGTAGCAGAGGTGCTCCAACCCCCTGAGCAATTTAGTGGCCCTCCTCTGGACCCGCTCCATCAACTCCACATCCTTCTTATATTGAGGGCTCCAGACCTGCACGCAGTACTCTAGGTGAGGTCTCACCAGAGCAAAGTGGCAGAATCACCTCTCTGGATCTGCTGACAACACATCTCATTCATATGGAAATAGGGATATATGCATACAATTTTCATAACTGCAGTCCTATCTGAGGCAAACCCTTATTTTTCCTTGCCTTCATTACCTTAAAACTTAAGGTAAGGAGTAATTGGAAGGACTTAGTCACCTAGTCTAGTTTAGAAGAAGCTACAAACATATAGCTCAGCCTTCAGATGTTAAGACCTAATCTCAGCCTGAAGTCACAAAAAAAAAAGAAGATCGGGAAGGATAAAACTTCACTTTCACAATAAGAAGTGGGTTTTAATTGTTAATTTGTTGGGTTGATGTAGAGCCACTTCTCTAATCCTGATAATACTATAGATACCTACATGTAAGTACACGCCATGTAGAAACATGTGGCATCCCAAGTACACAAAAATAGCATCCTATTACCACTGGAGAACTGCACATCCCCTGCCTTGTGTGAATATTGTCTGTGTATATGACATGCATAAACTTGCACTGTTACTTTTACATTAAACCCCCCCCACATAATAAGATGACAAAAAGAAAAATAAATTACAAAGACATAATTTTAGTAACTTCTTGACAAGCACTTAATGTCTTCCAGTCAAGCAAGAACAGAAAATATGTTAGTTGCTTTTTAAACTATTATTCCAATAAAAAGTAATTATAGTGATTAATTGCATAATGATTACTGTAATCACAGCCTATTCTTAGTTGATTAAGAAAGACAGAAGCAGCTCACAGAAAGCTTTCCACTAAAACTATCTGTTTATTTTATTTGCCCTTTGACGATTTTCTTATCAGAACCCATGAATGGCGAGGTGTCAAAGCCAACCTTGCCAAGCTTCTTTGAAACTAATCCACTGTCCACTAATTAAAACTCCTTTTAAGAGATTGACTAATGTGTTAAGTGGTATTATGGAGGCAAGAAATTCTTTGACCTTAACCATTGCTGGGGGTTTTGCTGCTATTACATTTTTTTTCTGCTTTTTAATTCAGTACTTCCTCCCTAGAAGATTTTGAAAGAATTTGCATTTATTTTAAATACATATAATTTTTAGCATAATGCATAGATTGAGAAGGTGTGTGAAATCTCTGCAGAGATTGTAGTAGGATGACAGATCTGGGATTTTATTCTGGGGGGGTGGAAACCTTGGATGCATCATCTGGGGAGAATCTTTGCATTTCTATCAGCTAGGGTGGAGTTGTCATAAGTGATACAATTTAAGAATCCACTCTGTCATGTTGTTCTTCCTCACAGTCCACTGGGATACTGGCTTTTGTTAATTGATTTGGTGTGTAATGAGATCAAAGACTACTATGACAAGCAGCATCACAAAACCCTAAATAGAGACGCTGAGTGATGAACAGAGATCTCAAAATATTACCTATTTTTGACTAATATTGGGGAATTGCAAGAAGAAAGCAGCTAATAAGCAAGGTTCAGTTAAAACTCGTAAACTTCAAGAAGACTCAATACTGAACTCCCATCCATAAGCTTGATGTTGACTCCTATGTTGATTGTACATGAGATTTTTTGGGGCATGGAAGTACAGAATGGGGATGTGTTCCAAGAATAGATGGAGGGGGTGTCTGAAAACCTTTGTGACAAGTATCTTAAAAAGGCTGGAGATGCAAAACAGAGAAACATCTATGATAAAAGAAGACCATACTGCCTAGGAGTCAGCTCATTCCTCAGTGTGGTTTAGGAACATGAACTTGACTCTATTGAAGCCCTGCTGAGCTGAGGGTACTGCTCAGATGCAGCATCAGCAACACATCATCTGTGAAACTGTTCAAAGATGTTCCCCAAAGATCATTCAAGTCTGTAACAACCACAAAGTGAACTTATCTCTCCTAAATTTCATCCCAGCCCTTCAACCAACAGTATCCTTTCCATGATGATGCATTTCAAGTTAAGCTATCAGACCTTTGCCAACTTTTGGTGTGCTGGCTGCAGTCAGGATTACTAAAATCTGTTCAGATAAATGTCAATGCACACAATAGCTATTACAAAGGGAAAACACATTCTTCTGTATAATTCCTCCACCTGGTGGCCAGGTCAGGGATTTGGCTAGCCCAGGTAATGGACACAGGTCAGGCCATTTCCTAGCTCAGTCTTATTTCTTGCTTAAGGTGCTAGTTGCAATTAGGCTGGGCAATCAGGTAAAGCTCAAAAGATTATTACCCACCAGTGGACCAGACCTTTTGGTTTCTGGAACCGGACAGGTAGCCCCCATTTGACCAGGCATGTGGTTTGCTGATACAGAATATCATCGTCTTCCAGCAATGTTTTATCTTTATCTTGCTTTCCTTCCCCAGCCCTGAAAATAACGATTTTCTTCAAAAGTGAAACCATTTGTAAAAAGGGGACCGGTTGTGAAAAATATGACATTTCAGTTTTTAAAAAAATATATCATAGTTCGCAATTGTCAAAATGCCCTGTTTTGACATTTGAAAATGAAAATAAAAGAAACTTTGAAAGGTCACTATCAAAACAAAATACTTTCAAATTTTTAAGTGAATTCTTAACTTAGTTTCTTGTGAAGGGTTCTGGGTTCTTTTTTATTGTTATTTTTTCTCTTTTTTTTTTTTTTTTTTCTTCTCCTTCTTTCCCAGATATTCAGTACTGGAATATCCATAAGGCAAAGACATATTTAGATACCCTGTAGTCTTTCCAAATGTACTAGGATGTATAACTCCTTTTGTAACTAATAAAAGCCAGGAGCTTCTTTACATCCTACATCTCTAAATCCTGAAAGTACTTGCAAAGCGGAAGACCTGCTTCCCACCTGGCACTCATGCGTATATTCCATCACGCTATTTTATGACCCTCTTGAGTTAAAAGACATGCAATTATCACAACTGCTTGTTATTATAAATTCATACAGGCATTAGAGGTGCATTTCTCTCCGTCTCACTCTTTTTATTTCAGCTGTAGCTTTTCAGTTTGTTCTCTATTACTTACAATTCCACTAAATATATCCTTTGCAGTGAGGATATATTGAACCTGTCAAGTTTATTTAAAGAAAAGTTAAACTGGGGAAAAATCAGGAGTATGTTGCCTGGCCAGGGATGGTAAGGTATTCAAGACAAGGCCTTGCTCCACTTAGCAGACTACAAATCCTCCAGATGTCGAGGGAAGCACAGAAAAGCAGATGATAAATGGCATGTGAGAAACTGTACATTGATAAATGAGACTGCAAAGGAAGACTACATCTCCAGCGAATCCTTCATTGTTGCCTGCAACGCTGTTGAATTGCAGAGTACTATTTATATAATCAAACCTGCCAGTAATCAGTCAACAGGAGGCATGGTCCCACATTTGTATGACTCAAGAAAGTGAAAGGAAATTGTAACAGAGAGTGGGGAAAATAATCCAGTTGTTCCTTTCCCCCAGCAGATGCACATGTTCCTTGTCAGGTGTGGCCTGAACGTCCTTCAGGGATAGGACAGGAACAATAAACCCTGAGATGAGAAGAATCAAGGGGAAGGTATTTTGAGGATTCTAGCACCAGTCAGCTGTTGTTGTATAAAATGTTATTGAAGAAATGAATCAAAGACTTTCCTTCCTCTGTAATTATATACTTGTATTACTTGGTGAGAGGTATATTGAAGGAGGTATTCATGTCATAGATGGGCTAAGGACAGGCTGCAAGAATTGGGTTTTCTATCAGACTGTTTTAATATCCTTCAGTTGGCCTTATCTACTAATTTAGTTCCCAGACACAATCATATTTGAGTGTTTAAGAGGAAAAGGCAGTCAGCAGAAAGTTGTAATATAACTTAAAGAAAATCATTAATTTGTGTGGAATTTGTGTGGGTTTTTCAGATGTCTGTTATTTGAAGCCAAAATCTCAGGAGATCCAAAATTTGGACTGCATGAACACTTTATGTGGCCCAACAGTCCAACCAGAACACAAATTAGTAACTTCAGTTTCTTACCCAGTGAGCTGATCTCGTCTCCCTCTACTTAAACATAGTTACTTTGAGTATGACTTCGTCATTGATGAGTGTGATTTTTGACCAATAGATTGATGCAGCCCCTGAAGTAAGCAAGTTATGGAGCTACAGTAGTCCTTTTTATTGGTGTATCTTACATCCTTTATAAAGGAAGGAGTCATTTTGGTACAGGTACATTTATATCAACATCAGTATATCCTGACTTGTGTGACTGAAGCATTTTGACTATATGAGGTAGTTAAAGCAGTTCAATCAAGATACATAGACAACTTTAGTCTATTATTTATAGATATCTCTGCCCACAGCTGCTACATACTGAATGCAGTCAATATAGAGGCTCCCGGACTATGCTGATACTTGTCTGGAGACCACATGTGAATGTCAGGTGCTGCAGGACCAATCCAAAAATATTAGTCATAGTTTGGGCTTGGTCATGAAACCACAAAACCCAAGTGAGTGGAAAGATTTCAATGAGCTCCATTGCCACTGCTGAACAGCTGGATACAAATTGAAAAGGAATAAAAAATAGACATCTCTTTCCATCTGCATATATTCACAAGTCATACCAGTATTATATAGATGGAGATGAGACGTGCTTCATAATATGATACTTTGCGGTCTTAAAAATTGAATGATATGGTTCCTTTTTTGTAATCCAGCTGCTGAAAGAACTTCAACTTGCCATACAAAATGTTCATTCCTTCTTCTATAATTCACTTTTAAATACCTTCAGGAAGCTTAAACTCACACATAATATGCAAATTATAGGTACCCTGAAACATCACATTGATTTACATTGTAATTGTTCCATTACTGATGATAATGGAATTTGCATGTCCACAAGTACTTATTCTTATTAGGCAGGAACTCTGCAAAATAGGCTGTTATTGCCTTGCTTTTGCAGCAGTTATTACAACAGTAATGGAAGAATCATAACACCCCAGCCATATTGTAAGATATTGAAAAGTATCCTTGAGATAGTGATATTTCTCAGAGGTTTATTTATAGGAAAAAAAAAAACACAAAACAACAAAATAACAAAAAAACCCCACCTTATCTAGACAGGACTTTGAGACTACAACCACAAATACAATAGTAAATACTAAAGTACTAATGATGTGGTTCATATGATGAAAATTCATTCTTAATAGCAACAAAGCTTTGGAAAATAGCGATGGGGGAAAAAATTACATCTAATCTAAATCTAACTAGTTCTGACAGTGCTACCTCTATTAATCTTGGACAAAATGATTCATGGAATGGAATTTTTTTTGCTTTCTCACTCTCTCTTTGCTCTTTCTTCCATCATTTTGCTCACCTTCCTTCCTCTCACTGAATGTAAGACTGTTTAATAACATTACAGCCAGACCAAAAATAGGGAAAATATTTTGCACCCATTCTGTCTTACCAATGAAGAAATAAGTGAAAAATTAGTTCAGAAGAAATGGCAAAGATACACATTTGACTTATAAAATTGTCAATACACATCAAGGGAAAAGTGTTTTCTCTAGTATCAGCAGCATGCATACTCAAAATAAAGCAATAGCAAAGACAAAATAGTTTAGAATTTCCTGTTTAAATTTGATAAGTTTGAAGCTAAACTTTATTTTTAAGGTGTGTGAAACACAGTAGAAACATTTTATTGCATTCACTTGATATTTGTATTCAAAACATTACTATTTCAGGGCCAGGTAGAAGTGAATAAAGCCCAAATATCTTGGTTTCTGTATTCAGGTGCGATGTGATGATGAGTTTGACCTTTGGAGGATGACCCACTTCGTATGATGACTCAAAGAAGGAGTCCATTGATATCTCAAAGATGTGTGAGTCTCCAAGACTCATAGTTAATATTTTTACATAAGATAGAATCATTATGGTTGGAAAGACCGTTAAGATCATCGAGCTCAACTGTAAACCTAACACTACCAAGTCCACCACTAAACCATGTCCCGCAGCACCACAGCTACCATCTTTTAAATAAATCCAGGGATGGTGACTCAACCACTTCCCTAGGCAGCCTGTTCCAATGTTTGATAACACTTCTGGTGAAGAAATCTTTCCTAATCCCCATCCTAAACCTCCCCTGGTACAACCTGAGGCCATTTCCTCTTGTCCTATTGCCTGTTACTTGGGTCAAGACACCAAACCCCGCCTCGCTACAACCTCTTTTCAGGTAGTTGGGGAGAGGGATAAGGTCTCCCCTCAGCCTCCTTTTCTCCAGACTAAACGACCCCAGGTTCACTTAGCTGCTCCTCACAGGACTTGTGCTCCTGATCCCTTACCAGCCAGCCTCATTGCCCTGGCTAATATTCAGCTCGCTGAATCTTGCTGAAGAACTCAAACTAAATGCCTAGTTTCTCACAGCTACTGGCTGGTACAATAAATTCCCTCTTCTTGTTAGTGTCTACCTTGTACTTCACTGATACAGATATATACAAGGGATCTTGACCCACTACGAATGGTTTAGAAATAATTTAGCCATGGACGAGGTTTACTGAAAGACTGAATCTGCCCAGAACTTCTAATTTTTGAAGTGCTACCCTGAGAGCCATAGGAACACACAGGTGATGCTATCCAGCTTGAAAATATTAAATAAATATGTCTTTGTGTATGTGCATGTTTGTACGTAAATAAATCTGTGTTTCTACTCTCTAATTAGGTGTTCCTTTCACTAAAAAATGTCTACAATTAGAAAGCATAACTCCTTAGCCAGGATATAGGTAATTATAGGTAAACTATAATCACACACTAGCAACTGCTGTCAGACTTCTATAACTAAGCTAATAAGGGTATTATGTATGTTTTTGCTGGATTCACTTTTGACCGGGATCATGCCTGCAAAGAAAGCCCTGACTTCTTTCTTAGCTTCAATAAGGCTCCTGCTCACAGAGGAGGAAAGAAACTTCCCCGGTTTATGATGTAGAACAGGGTTTCCCTGGGATATTTGTGCTCTGAATATGTAACTCTAGTCTATGTATTTTCATTTCTTTATGAATTAGCAATGGACTTTGCCGGGGGTTTTCTGTTGTACTGTAACATCCAGCATTTTTTCTCTTGCTTTTTTTTTTCTTTCTATATGGAGAGTGGGGTCCCCACAGAATATGATCCTCAGCTAATCTGTATAATTGAGAAAAGACAGAAAAAGACTATTTCCCATAGAACCTGCAAGAATGTAGGATTTATTTATTTTTTTTTACGTGTCCATGTGCTTCACACAATCTGCTACTTAGTTTTGCTTTAGTTAGTGGTAATTTGTTACAAATATATGTGATGATAAGAGAGATTAGTTTGAATAGAAGGGGCCTCTCAGAGTCACTCCTGCCTCTCACTGCATTTGTTTGTGTTTATGTAAGCAAAAAAATGGCATGCATTATCTTTTTATGAGCCTAGCGATTTATTCTGTTTTGTTGTCAGACCTTTGGGAACGCATTCCATAAACTTTATTGAGACAAGATATCTAGAGGCGTTTGCATATTTGTGAGCTCAGCACAATATTACTTTTTAATGCACTTTTGACTTTGCATGGAGAAAATGGAGTAAGAAAATGTAAACCAGCAATATTTCAGGTGGCATTGGCTTTATTACATGCTTTTTGTTCCCCTAGGTTAAAAACAAATAAAGACTCAATCATTTAAATGTAATAAACACTGAGATCTAGTAGTTTAACTTCTGACTATTTCTGTGGCTAAAAGTTCAAATTACTAACCAAGGCCTCCATTCAAAAAGCTATTAAGGATACCGCTAGCTCAAGCACATATTGAAGTATGAAGTTAAACTGGCACGTTTCTTGAATGGGATTTCATGACACACATCTGTTTTCAATAAAAAAAAACCTGCACATTTTTTGTTGTGATTTTAATTCTTTATGTTCTACCTGAAATTTACTGAAATTGCCATGAGCTTATCTGCAATAGTGTGCTCAGTTGTGCACAGCTATTGATATACAGAAGCAAATCCAGTGGTAGGCTATGCAGATGGTGCAGGGCTGGAGCATGTGGAGTGTACAAGCAGGGGCTGAAATAATTGGTTTTGGACAGCCTTAAAATGAGAAGCGAAGGGAGACCTTACTGTAGTCTTCATCTACCTAATGGGAGGGTTTAGAGAAGGTATAGCCAGGACCTTCTCAGAAGCTTGCAGAAGGATGAGGGGAAAATCCAACAAGGGAAAAGTTAATTAAATATAAGGCAAAATCTTCCCACAGGGAGACTGAAAAAACACTGGAAAAGGTGCCCAGATAAAATGTGGGTTCTCAGTGGCTGGCAACAAGGTCTTTAACAATCTGATCTAGTTTACCCTGATCTAATCAGAAGGTTGGACTAAATGACCTTCAAAGGTCCCTTGTAAACTGAATTATTCTAAGAGTCTGTGACTACATATCTATTGGTTTTCAGTAGCATATAATCTACTGTTGTGGTTTTGAAAGTTACAGCCTTAAATACTGGCTAGAAATTTCACAAAATTGAGATAAAATCATGTATTGATCACAGCAAGGATGAGGTAATCTATCATATCCCTTTAATTGATGGAATATTAGAAATCTATTTTTTTAAAGTGGATCTTAAATTATCTATACACATTTTATTTTAGGTACTCTATTTACATGAGTGGTTTGTCACTGTCAGAATAACAGGCCTGAACTGTCAGGTTTAGATGCTAAGAATAATTAAACATGTATTTGTTTTATTTCCATTCTTTGTGCTTCAGTCTGTACTGACATCTCAGAACCCTCCAAGGATGTCAATGGTTTAAACAAGGGAAGAATTTGCCCTTTCTGGTTTCTTTCAAAGGACAACACTGGGAAATGACAGTGAAGTCAAAGTCCCACTGGTTTCCATCTTTCTCTTTCCCTTCACCTTATTTCTCCATTGTGTTTTGTGCCTTTTTTTATATGAATTTCCCCTTAGTAAGTTAGGACTTAAAAGCACTCTTAAAAAAAAAAAAGAAGAAAGAAAAAAGAGAAAAGATCAGATTAGAAAGTATTTACTGAAAACACCCTTCTATCATACAGAAACGTTTGTGATAGAATCTGTAGAATAAAAAGTTACAGCTATCATTTCCACTCCTTCTAGAAAGATTTTTGACTTGTTACATCTTCCTTCCCTGATGAATCACTTGATGTTGAAATAACATCTTCTCTGACAACTTGGGTAAGTGACACAAAGCATCCTCTCTTCCCTGTGGTGTAGAGGTTCTTCTTAACAATTTCTAAAGAAGTAAAGGTTTTTTGTTTGTTTTCTCTTCTAAAAGAACCTAATGATTTTCCTGCTTTCTCCATAGCTCAGAAGGAAGTGAAGTATTTGGCTGCACTGACACCTTTTTCTTTCCTCAATTTGCCAAAAAGGTTGACTTAACAGATGGACATTTCTGTAGTTGTGCTATTGGACCACATTGAGACACAAGCTGTGTACCTGTTGTAAACTTGTTTCATTATGCACACCAAGGACCTTTAAATATTTTTTTTAAAAAAGTAAATGATCGGTTTCTCCATTTAGAGCCTATTTCAGCAGTGCACTAAAATGCATACATCATCATTATTCAAGAAAACATGCAAAGAACGTGCTGATGGATGTGCTTAGGTGTTATGTTGAATTAGGGACTTAATTACGAAAGACAAGCAGTAGAGCTGAACAGCTCATATTTGGAGAGCCATGTCCCAATGGACCTCAAATGTTAACGACAAGCATATATGGATATCGTAGGGAAAAAAAAATACCCAAAATCAAAACCCATAAGAAAAAGATAAATAGATTTTGAGGAAACTGCAATATATTTTGTAACTTTGCAAATGATCATAATCCCTAGAAGGGTTCAGACTTTGCTATGAATATTAAAATCCCTGGATTTTGTTGAGGGTAGAAACACGTATGAGGGAAGCAATAACATGCTGGAGTTTGTTGCCAGAGGAGATTGTGGAGACACAGAGTATCAGGAGGTTCAAAAAGGATTAGAGAAATTAAGCAGACAAATTAGACAAGACAAATTAGATATTAAATGAGCAAAGTCAATACTACTCTATTGAGTGACTGACAAAACAAATAAAAAAGCCTCATTCTAGAGGGACTTTGATGAACTGTAAGGTTGAGTGAGCAGAAAGTTCATGGAGTTTGCCAAAGAGTAGAGCAAAGTCCCGTACATGAGCAGATTAAAGACATTTATCAGTATAGCTGGTAACCAACAGGCTCAACAGGAGTTCTGCTGAAAAGGATCTGGGCACAGTGGGTGGACACTGAGTTTTGCAGGAGCCTGGAGTAATCTTACTGTGAATAAGACATGCTCCATATTTGTATACAGTAGGAGCAGCATGGACAGAAGACTGAGAGTAGGTATCTCCATACCTGGTGCTCCATACAAGAGCAGTGCATCAGTACAAAATGAGATGGAGCTTTATCTACTATTTACACGATACAAAGAATGCTATTCCACAAGGAAATCACCATTACAATGGAGGTTCAATACACTTATCAAGCAATGCTAGCCCAGTGCTGCGAGTGTGCAGGTATAATGCTATCACTGTGATTGCTTTGGGAATATAAATGCATTAACAACTAATAGGATTATTGACCTCATGTCACAGAAATGAAATAATTTTATTTTTGCAATTCTGCTCCAATTATCATAATTAAGACCTCTTTCCCCACTTCCTTGACTTTCATGTGGAGTAGATGTATGTACTGATGAGAAAGACATATATAATTGCTTCATAAGGCGGGATGGGTACCAGTAAGAATGTAGCAAGGTGGAAAACTGGTATGTACACGTTTTGAGTGTTTCATGCTCTGTAAGAGGTTCTCAAGTATATTTCTTTGTATAAGAAAGCAAGATTAAGAAGTTCCCTTCCTGCTTTGTCTGTAGTAATATATCTCCACCCTCAGCCAGTGTTTACTTCCCTCCTCCGTTGCACTGACAAAAATACTTGTGGATCCTACAAGGTAATATGGGACAGAGAAAGCATTCATGTAATGAAAAAGAGAATTTTCATATTTTTGTTTTTCTTTTCAACTTTGCTCATTTCAGTTTCATTTGCTAGACCTGTTTTAGAAGGTTTGCAAACATAATTAAAAATAAAAAAGTTAATATGAAAATATAAACATAATACTAAGGACTTAAAATACTAGTTACAAACTACAAATACCTGTCTATTGTTTGCCACATTGGTTTGGATTAAGATGAGTTTTTCTGGCTTGCTTGAGTTTTAGAGTTACAACAAACATTTGGAGATCTTTATATGCATTATATATATATAAGAAAACATACTTATTTTTTACTTCTGTTACTGAACAGAAATTCCTTGTTGTTTAAGTAATAATATGGATCCGTTTTTTACTAACTGGGTTCTACCTTGACAGTTAACGGTTAAGTCCTTTCAAGGAAGGTGTTCATCATGAATCATCTTCCAACATGCTTACTCTTTTATTTTAATGGTCTTATTCATGTGGATCAATTAACATATAACCTGGTAAAGGCAGCACCTCCCAGTAATGCAGGTGAAGCCGATTCTGCAATGCAGTTTACCAAATCTCAAAGATAATGAATAGGGGATGATTTATGAAGTTACCCAGTCTGTTTCCCGCTACTCCAGGGTTAGTTTCAATGATGTTTCAGTGTGCTGAAAGGATTAATACAGTTCAGTGAAGTTTATTCACGAAAGAGAAAGCGGGTTCAGCATTTTTTCCAAGTAAAGTGTGGGAAAAACAGAATTCAGATTTTATTTGGCAGGAAGGGGACCCAAGAGGACTAAATCACTAACCTTTGCAGCACACATTTCCCTTAACACACGTGACAGAAATGAGATACTTAATACAACTCTCGCTTTATGTTGGAAGATGGCAACACTTTTAACAATGCAAAAAGGGTCAATTTTAATCATGACTGCATGTCCCAGACCAGCACATATGATAGAATAAATATTGGTTTTTAAAGTTTTAGAAATGTACACTTCATTTTTGGAACAGGAAAGGTGGAAAAAACAAACAAAAACTGAAACTAAAAACAATCTTCTGGTCTTCTGGTTTTGTGCTGACAGAAATGAGGTTTGCAATAAAAATTTATAGGTTGTTGTGTTTTGCCTACTTCAGTGTACAAGGTGTCAAACTAAAAGCAAACATCACAGACCTGAATGTGTATGTTCAAAATGGAGAATGAAACTGATGACTGAGATGATCTTTTTTAAAATGTTTACATTTAAAGGCGTTTTCTAAGACTAGAGGAATGGAAAAAATAATATAAAATTTAAAATCTGCCTCAGTTTTTGGAATTATTTTTAAAACATGTAAACATTTCAGGGGCTACTACACCGAAAACTGTTAGAGGACGAACACTGGCTTATTATATAAAATGAGCTGGTGAGAAATATCAGATAAGAACAAGTGGGAAACATATTAAAAGCATAAGAAAGAAATCCTCTTTTTATCTCATTTCTTTGCTTGTAGTACTTAATGAAAGAATTTTCCTTCAGATTTGCAAACCAAAGGGATTTCAATAAATTATGGATCAGTATTGTTTCAAATGTGTGGTGTGAATAAATCTGAAGGTCAAGCTTAGGATACCTGTAAGTAGTGGTTTGTATTTCTAATTCTGGTTTTCATTGTTTGGTAATCATGAAACAATCAAAACAATGATAAGGACTTATTCCATAACTAGTAATTTCTTAAATGTTGTATTGCCTTACAAAATATTTTAAGGTCATAAAGAGATGGATTAAAAATTAATCTTGGGAGTCTTTCTCTTTTTCTAATCTTCCTGAACTCTCAAATTAAAACCCAAGAGCTGTTTGGAGAGATCACATGTCTGATCATCAGCCCTCTTTGTTCATCCAGTAGGAGCAGCATTTTTATTGTTTCCAGAGTCTTACTCTACATGCTCATATGCAATGAAAGGACAAGTATTTTTTCATGCTTTGTGACATGTAGCACTTTTTATACAACAGCCATATCATATAATTTAGTGTGCAAAGAACAGTATGACCAAATCACAGAACAGAGAATATCTTCATAGAATCATAGAATCATATGGGGTTGGGAGGGACGTCTGGAGATCATCAAGTCCAACCCCCCCACCAGAGTGGGTCTACCTAGAGCAGGT
>JAOXJM010000001.1:205560729-205576836 GCA_026413425.1 Tringa solitaria
GCATTTGCCAACTTAATTCTCAAAAAAAAAAAAAAAAAACCAAAACAAAAAAACAACATTCTGTTTTAATTTTGTCTTGGAAAGTGTTGGACTTGAAAGACCCAGTTCATTTCCCAGCCTTTCCCTTGTCATCATGTGTGACAGGGTTGTGGGTTTTTCTCACTCTTCTGTGGTGGGACCTCCTTAATCTTCTATTGTGGGAATATCTTTCCTTAAAGAAATATTCTGGAGGGAGATAAAGGCCAGGCTGTGATACACCATAAGAATAGGAGCCACAGCTAATTGAGGTAAAACCACACAATTCTGTGGTCATTTTTTTTTCTTTTCTTCCAGCCAGCAGGACATTCCAAAATTTCAGAGATTTTAAATTTAACAACTTTCACACTGTATTTTCAAGCCTTGTCTTTGTGAATGGTAGAGCTCACAAAGCTTGATTTTTTGGGGATTTCATCTTGTGGTAGGTCTGTTTTCCAACAAAATCATCGTGTTGCCATTGTGCGAGCTTGCTTTACTGCCCCCCTGGGAACCCTCATGGAAGAGAGGTTTGCCTAATGCCTTGGCAGTGGGAAAACTTCATTTGAAGTTCGTGACTTATTAGATGTTAAACTCACTCTGAAACCAGTGAGGTGCAAGCTCTCTGCTGTCTGCTGGAGTGTGGGTTGAGGCTGGTTGTCTTCCTATTATTAGATCACTCATGAAGCCTTCTCTGTGCAAATCCTCTGGTCTTTAATAAGGGTTGCAGCACTTGTCTAACGACATGAGAGTGGCAAGGTTCATATATCTGAGTTCAGCTGATACTGTTAGAAAGACCAAAAAACCTAGGTTTCAAATTGCATGCACGCACTTTAGATCCAATAAAAAGGAAGCTAACTTCAAAATAAATGTGGGTAGAGATAATTAAAGATTAACCACAGTGATTGTAATCTGTTAAATGGTCTGAGGGAAAAAAGTGAGTCCTGCCTGTGGAAACCAATGAGAGCAGGAAGGAAAGGGACGATGCTGACTACTGATACAAATCAATAAAATCAAGTATCATATGGGACAGGATAAGTGGATGACAACTTTTGATTATTTCCTCCAATGGAGGAACAGGAGTGGGGCCAATGACATGAAGAGACATCAGATTTGAAAGTAAGCAAAAGGAAATACTTATTAATTTACCATGCAGTTAGAATTTAAAGCTCTGTTATGGAGGGGCCAAAAAGCATAACTGTGTTAACACACAGACCAGAGCAATTAATGTAGCTCTCAGACATCCAAGTTTGGACACAATCTCTTGCTTTGGAAGTTTCTAGATGCTGGCAGCCAGAAGCTGGGAAGGTAATAATCCCTCTATACCTGCTCTGTTTCTCATAGTTGTCTTTAGGTGACTGTTACTGCCTGCTTCTAGAGACAGGATCCTGGCTTGGCGAGCCCCGTGGTTTGACACAGGGTGATGGCTCTCATGTTCTTCAGTTAGTAGTTTCAGTTAACACAACAGTGAGAACATTGACTATTTCCAAAGTGCTCTTTGTGAGTGTGAAATGCTATAATTTAATGTGCACTCTCATTTTAGCTGGGCCAGGCAGCAGTACTGGCAAGCTCTCTCACAGCTGGGGGGAAAACTGAATGCCTAGTAAAGTCACTTGGGGTAGTTATTCATTTTGCTTTCGTCTCCTTGGTGTTCTAATGCCTACTTCTGTCAATTTGGTTAAATGTGCATTTAATAGACATATCTTAAGTTATACTGAGAAGATGCATGACCCCTTCAAAGAGAAATTCTCCCTAGGTGGTCTTGCATGTTGCAAAATGCAATTAGCTGAGCATCACCCTGTGAAATCAGTATATCCCCAACAGTAGACGCACATCAGCAGCTGAGCAAAGGAGAAAGCATGTCTCTTCCCAAGAGGCAGGAAAGGCGGAAAAACAACAGAAAGATGAGAATAAACCACTAGTGATGGGGTGTGGGGGGAGAAAAATCTTTAGTGATAGTCTTTAGTAATGGAAAAGGGCTGAAATGATTTTCCATCAGACTATGTGCACAGCTGTAGTGAGGTTCCTTGGTGCCCATCCTTCTGCCTCCTTCTTTTCCTCACACCCACCGAGGTCACTCTGTCACCGCAAGTAGCAGGGCTGAAGCTTACATCTAATTTCTTGGTCACCCTTATTGGTCCTTGTTGCTGTATCTGTGATGACACGTGTTCCCCTCCTTCAAGTGTTCCTATTATCTCGGCAAGTGCTCTTCTTAAATGAAGGTTACATATCTATTTAGCTACCAGCTGTACATATTTTATTATTTTTTTTTTTACTGAATCTGAAGTCTTACTCCAATTTTCTAATTGGAGAAGTCATGAAAGAATTGTTTAAACTTTTCTTCATTAACATTTTCCAATCAGGAAATTTTGAGTAATGCTTTCAAAGGTACTCTTTGGTAATGGAGCAGCGAATAATGAGAATTTACTTCCCTTTTCAAAAGTAATTAATAAACAAAGAGAAGACACTACTTTTCTACTAAATCAATAGATTCACAGAATGTTCTCTTCCTGGCAGCTATAAAAGAAATGAGACTTAATGCAATGCTAATTCTCAGAAAATAAATAAAAAAACCAACCTTATTATAGTCAATTTAACTGATCTTACATGTACAATAGAGAACTAAGAGCAACTCTTGGACTCTCTACAGGAAAACAATAGGTGTTGTGGTAATGGAGAGGGGTCTTTGTTTTTTAGAGAATATTTTAAGAAATGTATCAGTGTATGAAATATGGTCACTAACTGTATAATCAATTGGCCTTAATGGTCAATTCAGAAAAAGCAATCTTATACTTCCTGTCGTTCACTTGATTGAAACAGAAGTTGAGGCAAGGATAAACAGTCAAGCAATATATTTTGGGAGAACTTGAGGTTCTTCGGAGTATTTGCTGTGAGTCCAGGTGAAGTGCATGGCAGAGGCTGTGCAGCAGAGGAGGTAGGGTATGGGAAGCATGAAGATGAAGACAGTTCAAGAAGAAAGGAGATAACAGAATGAGATTTTAGATATTCAGTAACCATAGTTTGATGTTAGAGTGCACCAGAAAGAGGCTTTGAAAAGAGAAAAAATGTGTTTGTGTGGAAATACTGCTGCCATAGCGCTGAGAGGTGTTAAAGGGCAAACAGGAGAGAATACAATCTCTCCAGTCAAAATTGGAATCTTGAAGCAATAACAGGAGGCAATCATGTTCAGTAAACAATTAGGGACAGAACTAAAGATAAACTAAAAACAATTTACAAGCCATATGAACTAGAAAATAGGAACACAAAGTGGAGCAAGAAGCAAAAGGAAACAATTAATTGTGTTCAGAAGAAAGAAAAATATTAAATACACAGCTACAAAAGTGTGTTGAGATATTTGCATTATGTTTTTTTTTTCCTCTTGAAATCCACTGTATACAGTGAGAGTAGTTCACATGCTCAGGTAATCCAAAATATTTCTGAGCAGAATAACTAAGAGCTTGGTCTAAATTAACTATCAAAACTTGACAAAGGACAGAGACCCTGCAGACAGGTCCAGAAAATGCTGTAATCAATATGCAGCAGTGCTACAAAGGCTGGCACACTGTTACAATGCAAAGGGAGGAAGAATCAGTTTCCTATTTGATGTGAGTGTAAAGGCGAAAAGCAAAGCAAGAACTCTGCAATTTTGATTTGTGGTTTTGGAAGACTAAATGTTTCAAAACCTTGAATATCAGTGTAGGAACAATGGCAATAGAAGTCAGATATCAGGTGAGTAGAAATGTTTCATAAAAAAAAAAAAGATACAATGCTACACTAATTTCAACCTGTTTTCATTGTATAATAAATTATAAAGTAAAACTGGAAAAGTGAAAAAAACCCCCAAACAATATATATATTGAAGTGGAAAAATCTAAACACTACAGTACAGTCAGACTGAAACCTTTGCACTCACCAGTGTGTCTCTCCCTCTGTGCACTGCCCTTGCCCTCAGCCCTAACCTTCCAGTGCTTATTTCAGCACAGAACATCAATGGCAACAGTATTTCCTCTTAAACAGCCCAAAGCAGCTCCTTGCTCACTTTTTGATGTCTCCAACCACACCCAGAGGCACCCAACCTTCTCTGGTCATGCCATCAGAAACCCACATAACTAATCAAAGCGTTTTGGTTCTGCTCCAGTTCCCAGTTGTCTGGATCCCTTTGAGCCTTAGACTTGAGAAGCTTCATGTTTCACTTTACCTTCCTGTAAAATGGTTATTTCATAACCTACATGTAAAATGCCTGTGCAGGGAGAATATTTCTATTCTTGTCCAATCCTCTCAGTTTAGATGTGTTTTAGGAGTAAAACATGATAGTCACATGTACATACACATATGTGGACTAGATGTACATACACACTGCTCGCTGCGTAGCATCATAAAATGTCAGAATTAAAGGCTAAATGGCAAGAAAGACAGAATATCATTAAAAGGATCCTTTTTACAGATGAAATCCCATGCTAACAAGTAACTACACAAATCAGTGCTGGCTCTTGGGCGTGATTGGCTGTCAGATTTGACTTCACATTAGAAAATGATGTTAAAGTGGGATGTAGAATAATGTGGGTAAAGACCAAAGAACCAAGATTATTTTATTGACTGCCCTAACAAAAACCAGCAACAATTGTGATGTTTTCTATTAAAAAAGCATAAGTCCTATAGCAAAGTTAAGAAGAAAAAAAAGACAGGGAGAAAAATTGTGCAAAATAAACCCTGCTTTAGACAATTGACCAAGAAAAAGATTTGAGAATTATTGAAAAACAAATTTCTAAAGCCTCAGCTCACTGAAAACTGCAGTGGAAAAAGCAAACAATGGGCAGGTTATATTTAGGGATCACAACAGATATCAGAGAAGACAGTGATTCTGCTAAAATAATAATTCAACACTAGTTTCCTGGTAAACTGAAGCTTTATCCATAATCAGTCACTTCAACATCCACCAAAAGATGAGAAGGATTTCTAAAAGGAGACACTGTAAAGCAGGCACAATTTCAGTCAAAATACTACATTTTAGAGAACACAAATGACAGTGAAATATGTACAAGCACTGTCCCCATCCTGTTCCGGCTACGGGAACTAAGGAGGGATTTATCTGGAAAATGCTGATGAAGGAGATTGATAAGCATGCACTTGGGAGGAAAATATGCAAATTAAATCACCAGAAAGCTGCAATCAACCCAGGCGGGGCTGTGCAACTATGGGTGCTGCTCTCAGCATCACTTACTTTGCAACCACACCAGCTCCCTGATGCATTTCACTGTGTGACCCCCAGACTGCTGGACCAACAGCACTGGAACCAGGCTGGGGACAGTCATGAGGGGTCCAGCAGAAAGTGGTGCCAATTTTTCCTCAAAAAGGCAGCAGAAGGAAATAATTCAATGTCTGTGCTCCTTCTGTCACAGCATCATTTGTTTAAGTTTGCTCAGAGCAATTCCAGATCCCCACATGAATGAAGATCTCCCTAGTTAGGAAAGCACAGGTGATCAGCTTGCAACAGGATAAATCAGGATACCTGGTATCGACTGGACTATACTGTGAAATTGAGCTTGTCAGCAGAGGTGGGGGAATACGGTAGTGTGTGTATGTGTGTCTCTCTGGAGGAAAAGATACTCAAACCCTGTTTTTTAAAAATAAAAACAAACAAAAATATTCATGTACACACTTGGCATTTAGCAACAACCCAAAAAATGGGAGACTAGGAAATTTTAAATATCAAAACATTGCAAGGATATTCACAGTGATAAGAATAGCTATCGGTTGGATGCTAAGAAACACTAATCTGAAGCGTGGAACAGAGTTTGTTTTATTCTTTTGGCAGTGTGCTCCCCTGTTTCCATTTTAATGGGGAACTTTATATGTTCATGCTTAAAATGATTCAGCAATTCTTTTTTCTTCCTTCCTGCATAAAATTCTACTGACTTTACAAATATAGTTAGAAAATTTAATTTCGTTCACTCTCAGCTCTCAGGGTAAGAGTAATTAGAGACAATCAGGAATTATACAGTTGGGATAACTACTTCTTTGGGTATTTTTATTTGTCCCTTACATCAGGTTATTAGTCTTCAAAGTTTCAGGAAACTGTGGTAATAATGAAAAGTATTAGTTCATTCATAGACTAGGTGTTTGTCCAAATCCCACTATCAACAAGACGGGAGGAATCTTCCCACTTAGAAGCTCACTCATGTCACATTGCTTACAGGATCCTCTGCCCACCACTTCAAAGCAGCCATCTACCAAGGGGGGCTGAAAAGCTGTTTCATGGTCCAAATCAACATCTTCCAGCACTGTAGGGCAAGATATAGAGGCTATCATCTATAACATTCTATGAGGGATTTAGGAAAAAATGTTAAATTTTGATTGTTTTAAAAATGTGTGTGTTAATCTAATTTTTTTGACTGATATCATTTGAGAAGGATGAGCTCAACCTTGCCATTAGCTACAGAAAAGAAAAATATATAATTTTTTTGCTATAGCTAATACATTCCCCATTGTTATATTATCTCCTACACTCTCAGAAAGCAGGTCACAACCCACAACCGACTGTAGGGTCGTGTAGTAGGTATTTTTGTCGTGCTATTTTAAACACTGTGTTGATTTTGGGATCTGAGGTGTGTAATGTCTATTAGACATCATCTGCTCTCTCTTACCCAGTCTGGTGCAGGAGAGAGACTATTGTTGCAATAATTCAATCCACAAATCTCAAAATAATGTACAGGTATCAACAAATCCACAGAATACCCAAATAAAGTAGCTTTATACTTCAGTGCTATCAGAAATGGGGCATGGACAACTCAAACACGTCATGCTTAGCAGAACATTTTCCTGCCTAATTAAAAGAGAACAAAGAAAAAGCACAGCTAAGATTATTGCCATGCAGCAATAGTTTGCCAGCTTAAGGGGAAGGATTTCTTTCAAAGTTTCATTTCTTAGGAGCAAAATCCAAATCAACTTAAAGCTGGGCTTAGCTTTAAGCATCTCTTACTAATTCAGGTATTTCAGTCCTGTAGTAAGCAGAACTTCATGTTGCTTTAATTAAGCGTCTTGCCCTCCTCCCAAATAATGTTAGACCTTGGTTACTCTGGAAAAAAATAAAATCCAAACCCAAAACCATCCCCAAAACTACATTAATTTTCTTTATGCCTCCCCATTTCATTTACAGTGTCATCCGTCTCTGTGATGATGCAGCAAAACTAAAGCCTTGCTTGGCTCGTTTGCATCGCGCCTCGCTGCGCTGCTCCAGCTCTCCCCACTCTCCTCCTGATTTACAGCATCTCGGCTCATCCCACTGCATCAATCACCGCATCCCTCATCACTGAGGGAACCGTGAGGAGGAAGATGTGAAAGTGGAGGTGGGGGAGGAAGGGAACGGGGCACACAAAGTGCCGCGTAAAGAATGGCTGGCGTTAAATTTCTGTCTGCAGAGACAGGGAGATAAAATCTGGCATGTGAGGCGTCTTAGCTGGGAATGACTGTTCTAACTTCATTAAACTGCAATTACTGGATTCAGGGGGAACATGATGCCTCCTTTAAGGGAACATATAATCACTAACGCAGCTTTTTCCCTAAAGGGAGATCTGTATGACAAATAGCTTGCGAGATAAGTGTGGTATTTCTATCGTAATTCTATGTTGTCCTCGACAGTCCAAAGACAAATGCAGGTAACTATAAGGTAGATGAAATACAAGCCTGACATTTCAGCATGCTATTAGCTACATGTAGGACATGCAGAACATCCCTGAAATACAGACGGTCCCAGCTTCTGCGGGTTTGCAAATTACCAGTTCTCATCCCTGCATGGAAGTACAGACTGAATGTTGCTTTTGAGCTATGCCTTACGTTTTAAGACAGTTTTCCTCTCCCACTGTGGTATTGCCATTTCCAATGAAAGGCATCTTATGCTAAAACATTGATTTTTCAGTTCCTGCTCTCTGCCAATCACTTTTCCCTCACAACGGTTAACATCTGTTTTCTTTCTGCAATGCTTTTTTAAAAGCTAATCATGGGTTTGGACAATATTCCCATTGCAAATATCCTTTCCCATCTGAAACATAGTGAAAATGCAACTCTGTCTCAGAGCTTTGGAGCTCAGATTTCTCTGTTATGATAGGAAAAGTGGAAAGTCGAGATACAAACATGCCTGAACTTCAAGTGCATTTTGTTTTCCCAGAGCTTTTCTTAGTCTCACATGATTTTAACTCTGCTGATTTCAATAGAATTATTCCCGTATTAGACTATCATAAGGGAAAGAGGGAATAAAGATTAACGTAAAATCATTTTAAAAAAATATAAATCCAAGATACTTTGTTACCTATGTGGTCAAATCTTGGAATCTTTTCTTGATACTTAGCAATCCAGTATTTAATGAAATGATACATTGCTTTGCATCAAGTAAAAATTAAATAAAATATTTCGAAACTTGGATGTATACATGCAGTCTGGACATAGTTTTTTTCACTGCCTAGAAGAAAAGTGGAATCTTAATAATTTTTTGGGTTTTTTTCCCCCAGTTTCTGTATTATTTGAAATTGACATTTCCAATATGTTACTTAGTTCAAAAATTATTAAAAATTATTAATTACTTTTAACTCTTCTTTAGCCTGTCTTTCTCTTTCACATGCTTATGCATAGATACATAGGCTATCTCATATGTGTAAGGAGCCAACCACTTAGAAATATGGAATAAACTTAATCTACCAAAAGAATGTCAAAATTCATAACAGACAAAAATTCTAGGCTACTTTCTCCATGCTTAAACAATTACCTATGTGCTATTTATGTGTCATTATTTGAGAAACAACTGGCACAGTGTCCACTAATACTAAGAGGTGGGAACTTGTCTTCATTTTTTTGTGGAAATATTATTTTTCCCATTTCAGTTTAGAATACTGTCCCTAAACCTGGGGTTTCTGAGTGCAGGTGATGGGATCACAACACTAAGTGATACAGCTAAAACAAAACACTGGTTTAATCAGAATTTCAAGATCGCAACTCGTGTTGCTAAATATTAAGGGCCCTGAGACCAAACAGCTCTGACTGGCTTGTGTCCACATGGCTCAGAAGTTGTCTCCTCCAGAGGAGACTTTTTTTGGCCAGAATTAATTGGAGCAGCGCACAAAGCCTGGGAGAAAGCTAACAGTTTTGAAGTGAGCAGAATGAAGGCCCAGGGCTTGATCCCTGGCTTTCTGCTCAGGGGTTCAGAGGTAACTGAATGGTGCCTTTCAGTGAGCACATCGTGGTGATCGCACTGACAAATCAAAAGGGAAAATAGCATCTGTACCTCCCATGTTGCACTTGGCAGTGCTTTGGCCCCCCAAAATTATCCGATCAAAGTGTTGCCAGCCAAGGAACTGGAAAGAAGAGTTGACTCAGTAACAGAGAACGTGCAATTTATATTCAATCTAACCCAGTATTAACAAAAAATGAGAGCTCAGAAGTTTGGAAGCTGAGTGTGGGGGGAAAGGGAAAGGCAAAAAGAGTGGGATATGTGTCAATCAAATGTACAAGGGATGAGCAATCAGGGTAGATGTTGTGGTAGACGAGAGCCTGCGACCAGATAAAGAGAAATTGGCCTTGCAGAGCAACTGAGGATTTGTAGAAGGTAAGAAGATGTATAGCTTGAAAGTGTACAGATGGGTGAGAGAGAAAACAGAGAAGAAAACAAAAGAGAGGAGATCCATTACACCAGGAACATACTATATGACCATGCTGTGCATGTTGTGACTGGAAAAGAGCTTCAGGCTGTTGTTTCAGAGCACTTCTCTCCACCACTAAACTCACAGTGCTGACAGCTGTGGTTTTTGATCCATTTGACCCTGAGCAGGTAGAAAGATTTGGATTGCGCTTGTGCTAAAATGAGATTTACCTTCCTAAAGCTTACGTTTAAGCTTAACTCAGTTTGTTTGACATTCAGATGCTTTCTGTGAATCTCTGCCTCCCAGGTTTAGCTTCCCTTCTCAGGACAGTTCTCTTAAGCAACTGATTTGTGGAGATCTAGGAGCTGTGAAGCAGAGGGTTGGAGTCGGACGTAGTGACAGTCACATGAGTTCAGAGCAAATCCATTAAACCCCATTCTCTGTGAATCCGTGTCTTAGACCTAACCCACCACCATGTCCCTCCTGTTCTACATGAGTGTAACCTTAATGACATAAGTGGGGGGTCACATGGAAAAAGGGATTCACGCAGTTGAATTTCAGGCTGCACACTATTGCACTTATGGTGCATGCCAGTGCCATTATGAAAATGATGAATTGTGACTGATCCTCAGGAAACTTTGGTATTCACAGTCCTCCCACTGCATATTTCCTCGAATACTCAATTAAAATTGCAGGCGTTCTCACTAGAAGTAAAACATATTAATGTCTGTCTGTAATTTCACTAGGACACACAGACTGTTATCCCTGTACTAAGGTGGAGTAGCGTGTGTCCAACAGAGTAATACCTGGGCTCTCAATCACACAAAGGTGTTTTAATGTCTGTAATACTGTGAAGAGGAAGATATTGTGCTCTGAGAAGTGTGGTCAGTTGGAATCCTTGGTAGTTGAAATAACAGAAGACAAAATAGCCTGAAATGGCAGAAGGTGGTTTTGCTTTTTGGTTTTTGTTTTTTTTTTTTTTTTTTTTTTTTATAAAATATGGCATCATATGTGTTTTCTGGATTACAGCATGATTAGAAGATACTTTTGTAGCAAGTTATCAGGTAGTGTGAATAAAATATTTGGTTTATCAAGAGATGTACCAGTCAGGTCATTAAGAGTAGAGTCAACTCCAGACTGTAGACACCTAAACTTGGATGTCTCAATATGCCTACAGGGGAGCTAGATTCCTAATTTCTCATTATACTTAGTGGTAACTTACAAAATGAAAGGAGTCTAGAGAGTTTCTCAGCTCACTCTAATATAGACACATTCAGCTAGGCTCCACTGACTGCATTAACTAGCTCCCAATTACCTGGAAAAGGGAATTAGGTGTCTAGTTCAACACCTGATCCTAGATGTCTACAATCCAGAGCTAAATCGCAGGCCAATGGTGTGATGCTGCAATTAAAGTGATATAAATGCACTGATGTTTAATCAGCAGGATAATCAGTGGGATAAACCTGCTCTCTATGGCCAAGGAGGCTGTGGGTATAGAAGGGATGTCAAATTAATAACAAGGTTTTCTATTGCAAGAATGCTTTTCTAACACAAACAATAAAGAATGGTAATTACATATTCTTGATTTCTGCCCATGTAAGCCCAGGACTTGCTGTAATAACTGTAATAGGACTGGTCAGCACTTAACCTCATAGAAGTAACAAGTGCTAAATTAAGGCTTGAGCGAATCTGATCGTCAGCACGATTGGCATATGAACGGAAGAATGAAGATTATGGTCCACAATATAGATATCCATGCCTGAAATACTGTTTAGACACTAACTGCTATAGTGATTACATGTATTAAGCCAGTTATTATTTCAGTTCACCCACTAACATTGTAATACATCTCAGTTTGCCCTGGGAAATTTGGTACATAACAGCTTGTTACCTATTGATTCTCTGAGAAAAGAAAAAAGCAGGCTTTCAACTAATCTAATGTTATGTCTAGAATCCCAGATAAGAATTATTTGGAATCTTTGAAAGGAGAAACCTAGTTTAGTTCTAATAAGCAGACAATTTGTACTACAGATAATATATATACATATAAATATACAGTGTTGCAGGTACTTTTATAATGCAGTACAGAAAAGAAAAAATAAAAAAAAAACATTTTGACATTAACATAACTTATTGATTTAATTCACAGAAGATTTTTGTTTAATTTAACCTTTTTTTGAGTTCTTCTATATTTCTAGAAAGAATTTGAATCCTTCCTTTGCCTTCAGCCTAATCTGTGCATCAGCTGTTATTTCTTTTTTTCATGATCATAGCAAGAGAACTAACATTTATGATCTTTGTTTAAGCAGGCAATATATTTTTGTCCTGAAGGCCAGAGGAGGAACTGGGAAATTTCCCACAACCATAAATATTTTGTTTGGGGCAAATTTCACTGTAGAACTGTGACAGATGAAAGTGAGATTATGCATTTGCTCATGCAGGATGGACACAGCAGTTTAGCTTTGAGTTTCTCTCTCATGTGATCAGTGGCTGAACACAGTCTGAAGACTCAGACATTGAAGTACAAACCAGGAAAATAAACTTGACAAATTTGGAATGGAAAATTAGTGAAAGGGATGTAGAGCTGGGGAATGAAGGGAACTCTAGCATACATTTCTGTAATCATTAAGGCTTTCAGTGACAGTGAAGAAGCTAGCACAGGCCTGAAATAAAATATCAAAAAAACCCAAAAGTTAGAAATTGTCTTTAGACTCCTTAGACTATGGAAGATTTTTATTGGCATTTTAAAATCTTGATCAAAACCACTAAAATGTCTCTGGATTTTGCACTTTACAGTTGCAGTTAATGCATTCCTATGAAAACTGATAATTTTCCAAGGAGCTAATATAAATAGCACATATAAGATCAAACAAAGAATGCAAAAAAGTTGCACAGACACTCAGTAGCATTTTCATTGCAACTTCTGTTTCATTTTTCTATTTTTTTTTTCCCAGATCAATTTACTAAGAATCCAAACAAAACAAAGAACCAGAACTGCAATTTGGTGTAACTGAAGATGCAGAGAGAAGCATCAGGAATATAATAACCAGAGCTGTGCATTCAGAGTATTTATATCAGAATGACTTCACGGGGGCAGGAGAGCAACAGGAAGGTGTGATAGCATAGCAGTTTTTGTTCAGGATCCTTCAATAATCAAGAATAATAAGGTGAGTCCTCCCAGGCTGGATCAAGCATTAAAAGAAAAGGCTCATCAGTAGGTATATAAGAAGCTTTTTCAGGGAATTTGTCTTTTAAAAATGAACATGGGACTCTATTTCCAAGCCAAGATCAAGCTTTGCAAATTGAAAATAAAAGTGGGGAAAAAAAGGCTTTTGCGAGGTTTATAATTAGGCACTGAACAGGGGCGTAGGTGGTGAGGTTGGAATAAAGATGTCAGCCAGAGTCAGGGTGTTCCCAGGAAGGTGGCAGTGCTGAGGTGTTCTGTAGTGGGGAGCTCCGGTCCTCTGACAGTCATATTAAATATCGATATTTTTATTATGTATAGAAAAATATATATTATAATATGTTAAATATACTTTATATAATATACAGTGCACTCTATTAAATATCGTGCTCTCTTTGCCAGGAGAGGTAAATGTATAGGCTATTTTTCATTAAGCTCCTTTACTTCAAGGGGGAGATTCATCACTGCCAGTCCCCCCTGAATGCACTGAAACATTTTATACAGCAAGAACCACCACCAGCAGCAGCAAGAGGTGAAAGCAGTCCTCATCTCAACACCGTGCAGCTCAAACCAGGCTGGTGCACATCTCACATTTGACTTTACAGCTTACATTTTACCACACTGGAAGACAACTGAGCAATCAAAGGGAGAAAAAAAAAAATCCAGAATCTTGAATGTTGCTATTTTGGTGTCACTTTGCAGAGTGTAATCTCATTTAAGAATTTCAACAATTCCTGTTATTGCCGTACTGCACGCAACTCCTACTTTCTTCCCTATTAGGACATATTTCTGTGTTATGCCGCTGTCTGAAACCTGCTTTTCCTTTAAAGACAGATGCAAACAGCTGTTTAATGAATCTGTCATTTCCTTATCTTCTCCATTTCTGCAGTCTGATTATTTCTAAGTGCTGCACTGTCTTTTAGAGACATTTCTTGTAGGCAGAATAAGTCACATTTTCTTCTGTATTTCTAATATTTATGTCAACTTGGGGAAAATATCCTCTCAACATTAAATCTTCAGAACTAAAAAAAAAACAAAGCAAGGGAATAAGTTGATACATTAGACATTAAATCTGATGTGATGTTTTACAAGTTTGATCTCACAAGGAGCATGTTGTCAAAGGAAATTCTTCAGCTTGTTCACATGCTCGTGAACTGAATGCCATTTCACTGCTTGATGGAAGTAATTTAGAATAATATGTTAAAATGCCATATATCATAGGCAAGCAGTTTTCTCTGAGACCTGCTGCATACAGTCTAGACTGATTTTTTAAAATACTGTCAGTTACTGCTATAGTCTAGTACTCCTCAAGTTGACATATTCTGAATGGCAGATTGAGGATAAGAGTGAAATACATTTAAATGTGAAGATAAAGGAAAAGGGGAAAAGAGAATGAAATTGCAGAGAGATTCAGGGAATATCTAAAAAGCATTCAGGTCTACAAATTTCAATCAGGATGAGAACCATTAGAAGCCTACTAAAGCACAGCCTGATAAGTCCTATGTAAAAACCCTGTGTGAGTGATATATGCACACCATCTTCTCTCAAAAAGGTACAGCTGAACAGATTTAAGAAAGTGAGCTATACTGGAAGAAAGTGATAAAGTTTGATTTTCAGCTTAGGATTAGTGTTGAGGTCTTTTTCTATTGAGAAAACGTGAGCCCAAGGTTTGAAATTCCCTTTTACTATAACTTGGAGTCACAGCGTGTTCCCATTTTTAAGAATTGTATTTGAAGTATGAGCTTTGAAGCAGGAATGAGCCAGGGAAAACACATATATGAAAACCGGATCCTTTCTGACTAAGTAATCAGTGTTTCCCTGATTAGATGCAGCCCAGTTATTTTTTTGGGTGGCCACAATCTCAGTGTCAGTGGGTGCTGTCAGCTAGTGAGATAAGTTAATAATATAGTGATGCATCTATCTCTGAGCACTACCAGGGATGTAGGTGAACTGCCTGCCTCCAGTATGTCCTGGGTCACTCAGAAATTCCAGAGTACTCATAGATTAATTCAAAAAAGTTTGCTTTTCTACCTTTCCTATACTTCAGCTGACCTTCACATCAACGGATGGTGAAGACCTCATAAGATACATTCTCCTATGTTTTACCATTGTGAGTGCAGGCAGGCTGCACTGAAAAAGCCTCTCCCCTTCCAGCTCCATCTCCACTGTTGCCAGATCCCTGCACTCCCTTGGCCAATGTGCTGCTTTCTGATTTACATGGGATTTGCACACCCTTGAATACCAGTTTTACGTGTAATATCAGTAATCCTTATTATTCTGCTGCTTATTTTTCAAATGAATATTCCAATCTTGCAACATAGCAAATGCTTGCAATTCCAGTGAAGATGCTGAGATTGCTCACAGGGGAGTGGTTATAAGGGGGTCTTATCTTTCTTTTCTTCTTTATGTGCAAACTTGAGGCCAATCTAATTTGCACATAATCTTTTCTCATTGAAAAACTAGAACAACAAAACCACCCTCTTAAATAGTGTAAAAATGTTGAATAAAACTTTGTACATGTGCACACTGACATATGTTATTGAGAAACATCTAAAGTCACTAAAAACCCAAATATTTTATTGTCTTTTTTTGTGGCTGAGGTCCTGATTTGATGAGAATCAGAAGGAGGCTGTGAAATGATACACAGTTAGTGACTAGCACAAACAAGAGGTGTTAGCCTGCTGAATGAATTGGGACTCATTCGGCTTATACATGGTTAACTGCTTCTACACATCAGTGCTAGGATTTCTTTGTCTCAACTAGCAGGTCTAGGAAATAGATATCTGAAGATAAATGATTCATACACACACACCCCACCTCCCTTGTAGTCAGTGGAGATAAGGAGTCACTTTCTGGGTGTGATCTGTCTGACCTATTCTGGTCATCTGTGTTGGATAAGCTACTTCATAAGTGCTTGTCCCTTTCTTTGGACTTTAAAGGCAGCCTGAGTGATCAGCTCAGATGCAAGCATCTGCAGGTTGCTGAGAGGACTTCCATGGCAGGTCATCATCTAGGTTAACGTTACTGCAAACTGACATCCTGATTAAAGGAGATATTAAAGATCTTATACTATGAAAAGCATGACTTGCAATCTCCTAGACAAATTTGGTTTAACTGACTGATATGACAGCATCAAATAATTATATATAAGAACAGCTCAAATGTGTATATATATATAGAATAGAATCATGGAATGGTTTGGGTTGGAAGGGACCTTAAAGACCATTTAGTTCCAACCCCCTGCCACGGGCAGGGACACCTCCCACCAGACCAGGTTGCTCA
>JAOXJM010000001.1:205618176-205631535 GCA_026413425.1 Tringa solitaria
TTCAAGGTGAGGCTCGATGAAGCCCTGGGCAACCTGGTCTAGTTGGGGGTGTCCCCGCTGACTGTTGGGGGGGTCGGACTAAATGACCTTTGAAAGTCCCTTCTGGCCCAGATGATTCTATGATTCTATGATTATTGATAGATCAGGCATGAAGAGCAGGCGATATTTAATTACTCATAGGATTTGACAAGGATACCAGAGCTCACACTTTTACCCTTTCCTTTGAAGTGCTCAGTTCATAGGAAGTATATGCAAATACATTCTAAAGGAGTTATAATTACTGTCTTTTTTGCTTCTAACTGTAAAGAAAAATACTAACCTGGAGAAGGCTGGCTACTTAAAATATCATTTACAAGGATTTCCTTCCAAGAGGAAGAAGCAAGAAAATCAAACCTGTTCACATTCATACTGTCAGTGATTCTTTCATTCATTTATCGAAATGAAACAGTTTTGGGAGGAAAGATTAAGGGTTTCCCTTGGACTTCTGTATAGCTCAACGAGCAGGATGATTTGCTGCAAGGCAGGACTTTGAGTGTCAACAAGTTCAGAAGATCCTAAAATCTACAAGTCTGCACATGAGCACAAATAGCCATAAGCCAGGGCCATCATGCAGAGCTCCTCTTGCAAGAGTCTCCTGTGCACTCTCTGTCCCGCACACTCTGAGCGTAAACAACACACTATGATCCATCAGCTGAAACACGTGTTCTTTCTGACCCTAATGTGACTGAGGCATGAGATGTTTGGAAGCATGAAGCAGAATACAGAAAAGAGAAATGTCTGTGAGCTTTACATGTCTCCAGGTTTAGGGGCAACTCAGCTGCCATTCTTTGGAGTTTTGGGACTTAAGTCTCCTGAAATAAAAGTTAGGCAAGACTCACACTCAAAAGTCTTTTTTGTCTTTGGATCTCCAGCCACAACTGCTCAAACCTGGATTTTCACCTAAAAGAGGGACTGGAGACAGAGGTTGTGGAGGTGAGGACAAATAAATACTTATCTGATCTTACAGGGGAAAGGCAGTGCTTGATATGGCCTTATACAGGTTCAGGGAGTGGATATTTTTAAAGCCAGTACAAATACCTTGACTACAGGCTAGAGATTTCTGCTTCAGCAACTGCAGACCAGTCAGATGTTAATTCAAAGTTAATTCAAACGGTCAGAGCCCTGACTGTTTACTAAAAAGGGTCTGAAGTAGTTGGAGCAGGACTGAGATTCTACTTACAGCTTTGCACCACCCGTGTGACACACACTAAACATAACAGCCATCTCACACAAGCTGAGATTCATCTCAGAAAAGATCAGAAGAAGCCATGTTTCTACGTGTCTCAAATTATAGAAATGTCACTTTCCCACTGGAGCCTTATGTTTAAACATGAAGAGAGACAAAATTATAAAAAAAAAAAAAAAGAAAAAGGAAAAACTAAAAGAAAAACAACAGTTGGTTTTGATTTTAATATTTTTTGTTTACAATTGTGAATGGCTTTTCAAATACCATTTATAATATCATCGGCTATTTACAGTGCTTTCTGAGTGAATTAAATTTTTGTTTTAATTGTACTTGCTTTCCAAATTGACAATTGTAGTTGACATTTGCAAATTTATGGCTATTTGTACGGTGACTTACTTATAAAATAGCCCTGTGGTTTATGTGACATTTAGCTATAGCCATGATTGTTTAAGAGGGCTTTTGTGCCTCAAAGCTTGTCAGATTTTTCCCAAACATACCAGTCAGTTTAATAAAAGATCACAGACTTTTCTTTTAGAATAGCTAAGGTTGGAGAGATCTGTGAAGCTCATCTAGTCTAACCCAGTGCACAAAGCAGGGTCATTTAGATCAGGTTTCTCAGGGCTGCGTGCAGTCGGGTTTTGAATATCTCCAGGAATAGAGGCTCCATAATTTCTTTGGGAAAGTTTTTCTAGTGTTTTACCACCCTCACAGTAAAAAAGATTTTTTTCTTATATTTTATAGAAGTTTTCTGTGTTTCAGCTTATGCCCATAGATTCTTGTCCTGTCACTGGACACCACTGAGAGGAGTCTGACTGTTTGTTACTCCCTCCATTAGGTGTTTACATACACTGATAAGATCCTCCTGTACTGTTTCTTCTCCAGGCTGAACAGTTCCAGGTCTATCAACCTCTCCTTGTACGTCAGATGCTCCAGAACCTTAACCTTCTCTAGGGTCCTTGGCTGGCCTCACTGAAGATATATAACACCAGGGCTGAGCAGAGGGGAAGGATCACCTCCCTTGAACTTCCACCAATATTCTGCCTAGCATAGCCCAGGAGGATGCTGGCCTTCTTTACCATGAGTGTGATATGGACACTTGGTATCTACCTGGATCCCCTGGTCCTCTTCTGCATAACTGTAGGTGCTTTGGAGAGGCACCCAATCATGCTGATTTCACAGACGATTGAAGCTTCTTCATCATTCTGTCCTCTCTGCACCTTTTAATGTGCATGTGCTTGAAATGGGCCCCTTTCAGCCATATTTTGCTGACTACAAAGTTTCCCTTGTCCACATCACTACTGACCCTTTGCTTTCCAACATGATCCATCACTTTCTCACTTGACTGTTCATCATCTCCCTCCCTTGCTGTTCCTACTTTAACCCATGCTCACCAAAGTAGCAAGACTTGGCAGAGACGTTGCCTTGCTTAGTAAGGTGCCCCTCTCCTTAGCTTTCTTCTGCTCTAGCTGCAATGCTGGACCTACAATTCAAAGAATATTTTCTTAAAAGACAAACCCTGGATGATGCTGAAGCATAAAGTAATCTGAGACACTAGAGGATGAGGTCATAATAGTTATGCATAACTTAGGGAAATTCAGTAGGAGGGACTTTTAATGAATCTGTAAATTTATTCTGTAATATTCTGCCTGAAGAATGGCAAACATAATGGGCTACACAAAAAGAGAAAATAAAGGTGATCCCTGCAATTATAGGACTCTAAGCTTGACTTCAATGCTTTGTAAAGTATTATAACAGTTCTTGAAGGAAGGAATAATTAAGGACACAGAGACAAAGGAAGTGAGCAAATTATATACATGGTTTTATCAAAAATGTCAGCCTAAATCTAATACCTGTATTTTTTAAACACTGATATGTTAGATAAGGTGGTGCAGTGGATTTAGTAAATATATCTTTAAAAAAAAGAAAAAGCTAAATGCAATCCCAGACAGTTGATAGTGTTTCCCACAGGAAATTACTGCTCAAGGAGGAGATGATGAACATTAATATAATAGTAAGCCAATAAAGAGCTCGCTAAAGAAGAAAATATAAAAGCTTATGTTAACCGGGGTGAATAGGACTGGAGAAGGACTGTTACTTGTACTCTTCAGTCATCAGTCTGAGACTGGTTCCACTTAATTTACCAATGACCTAGAGATAAGAAGCAAGCAGGTGTTCATCAGAAATTTTGGCTGGCAGAATTAGAAGGAACTGCCAATATTAGGGAGGACTGAATCATCATTTAAAGAAAATTGGTGAAGCCTGTTGAAAAGACTAGATGTGGGATGACACTTAAGGAATGCAGGTAGAAAAGTCATAAATTTAGGTATAAACAGGGAAGACACTACTTGAAGGCAGTAGATTAACTACCTGCAGGTTGATTTCCTGCCCTGTCCTTGTCCTGTCCCCATCCCTGTGGACATGCCTGATGCCTGAGGCTGGGGTTTCATACCACTTGACCCCTGGCTGTCCTCCTCCTAACTGGAGTGTGATGGGACAGGGACTGGCTGTGAGGTCCTGCCATGTGCCCCGTTACAGCTCACAGGAAGCCACTTGCCCTCGTGGCACCCTGACACTAACTTGTAACATTGCATGTATTTCTAGACCATTATGATTATTACATCAGTTTTTTTCAGTAAACCATGTATTTCACAGAACCAGAATGAAGCTTTTATGGTTTTTAAACATGCAAAATTACGACAAATGTATCCTTGGTTTGTTGGATATGATTTCAAAATAAAATGCATCTGAAATAACAATTAAAGAGGGTCTTTTTGGTTTACCTTCAATTGTCAGTTGTCTCCCCTTTCAATTCCTTTACTGCAATTCTAAGGGCTAAAGCTGCATTTGAAAATTAGTCTTAAACTGATCAAAATCCGACATCCAACAGTCCTAACAAAAAGAAGAGTGAAATATCACAAAATTTGGGATAAGAACCATGAGAACTGGTCACATAATATTTTTCATTTTTTTAATCTGACACCTTATCCTCAAGTCCGATGGCCCAGTCTCACCTAGTACAGCACTGGAATTTGTGCATAGGCCAGGGAATGGCACTTGTTCTATGGGTGATACTATCAGGGTCTTACTTGAAGTTTATAAATTTGGATATGCAATCAGGCTCAGCCTTTGAAGAAAACTGAGATTAAAATTTTAAATTACTATATTGGTAGAGCACATGAGACAAGCTGTCGATTTATACACATGAAGGCATCAGAGGGAGAATTTGTAAAACTTTCCATTTTTCATTCTAGGCAAAAATGAGAAAGGTCAGGTATTGAAGAACCAAATGACTTTGAGATTTCAGCCAGTTTTCATGAGCATCTCAGCCAATTTTTATACTCAAGATATTTCAAAAATATTGGAAATATTTACCCTAAAGAATAATTTTGAGCTGTATCTTGCTTTTTCCTTGGTTCAAAACTCATTCCCATTTAAAGCTACAAGTAGATGTGTACATCAGTGAAAATTGTGTAAATGTCTTACAGTTTGAATACTCATCCTTTAAAAACTGTTTTGCATATGCCAAACTCATTTAACCTCTCAAAAATCATTGGATTTTCATCAAACTTCGCTCCTCAATCCTCAGTTGGATTTGAACCATGAAACTAAGCTGCAAGACTTTGTATCTTTCATTAAACTGTGAGACATATCCAGTCCAAAGCATTTTCTCCTGTCAGAGCATGGAATTTTTTAATGTGATCAGGAAATGGTATGACAAACTTTATTCACAAACCAAACATGGCATTCAAATGCCTAGCAGAGGGTATGTAATACAATTCCATGCTGCACTAGTTTAACCTTTGTGTTACTCTCTGCGTTGATCCTTTTTCCTTTTCTCTTCTTTCTTTACACCTCTCTCTCAAGTCAGAGAGGCTGAAGAGCCAGGGAGGGTGCACAAATCAACTTAGAGAGCTGTGAAAAGGTCAGCTTCACACACTTGCCCATTACTTTCCGCAGGATATACAAAGGATTTAAATTGTGGCACTTAATTCTAATGACGATCGCAATGTAAAGAGAAAAGGAAAAATATGAATTTGCTCTCATTACAAGGATAATAATGGGAGCAGAGAATAGTACAAATATGCTGTAGATCCATTAAAATTTTAAGTCTCCAGTCTCATGGTCTGCCTAAGACATACTAGAGGTGGGCATGGTATTTTATAATATCAAGTCCATATAATTTGCTTAGAATACAAATCCACGATTCAATATTTAATTCAAATTCTGAAGGAATTCTTGACTCTTGATTACAATTTCAATTACCTGCATTTCCTAACTGTTGATTTGTACTTATTGCTATCAAGTTCTTTGCTTTTCTATTCATTACATATAATTGCTACTTTCACTTTTTTCTTACCATTATGATTTTAGTCAGGATTTCTATGGGAAAAAAGCTTCTGTAATCACTCTGTCATTGTGTGTTTGTGGAGAGGCATGTTTCAGGCATTTCCTCGAAAAAAAAATATAGTTTTAACCCATTGGTCATTCTGGAATAAATTTGACATATACATAAAGGTTTCAGTGTTCCTAAGTTTCCATAAACTTTATGAAATAGGAATTTGTGTACAAGTTAGGATTTTATTAAGAGAAAAACTGCTTTGTGAGTTCATTTCTTATTAGATGCCAGAAAATCTCCTTTGGATAATGCTTTTCTGAATGACCTAGGAGAAAATCTTCAGAGATCACACAGTGTTTGATACAATGTCCTAGAGAAGTCAAGTTTCATGAAGTCAACCATTTTTAGCTGAGGAAAACTTTTGGAGCTGTACAAACTTACAGGGGGTTTTGTAGTGTATATAAGAGAAAAGCTTTCAATACATGCCTCCATGTTTTAGAAAGTCTTGTCTAACTCTATCCTACATCATACCATGACAGTTGCCATTGTAGCTTTGGAGCCAACAACCATCTCCAGATACATTCGAACAGAAACTTCTTAGCACATATTAACCATATTAAGATAGAACAGTCAGTATATCTGCCTTTCTTTTCAGACTGGAAGAGATGCTCACAAGTACTAAATTTCACTGCATGCCTTTGCATTGGGTTTACATGGCAAGGTTTTGTAATAAGGGAGGCTGCAGGGGTGGCTTCTGAAAGAAAGGACTAGGAGCTGCCTCCATGTCAGATACAGACAGTTCCAGACAGCTCCCAGACGGACCTGCCAAGGTGATAACATATTGAAGAAAGAGTAAAATATGCTGTGCAGCATCTGTGAGAGAGAGGAGTAGAAAAATAACGGGAGAGAAACAACTCTGCCTACACCAAGGTCAGTGAAGAAGGAGGAGGATGAGGTTCTCCAGGCAGCAGAGCAGAGATTCTCTTGCAACCAGTAGAAAAGACCACTGGAAAGCAGGTTGTACCCCTGCAACCCATGGACGATACTGCAGTGAAGGAAACTGTGTCCTGCAGAGAGGAACCCATGCAGAAACAGGTTTTCTCTCAGGAGCTCAAGCCTGTGGGGGACTAACACTAGAGCAGTCTGTTCCTGAAAGACTGTACCCAGTGGAAAGGATTCACAATGGAGTAGTTCTTGAGGAACTGCAGCCTATGGGAAGGACTCACATTGGAGAAATTCGTGGAGGATTGTATCTCCTACAAGAGACCTCACACTGGAGCAGGGGAAGAGCATGAGGACGAAAGAACAGCAGAGACAATGTGTGATGAACTGACCACTGCCCCCATTCCCTGTCCCCTTTTCCATTTGGAGGGGAGGAGGTAGAAGTTGAGCCTGGGAAGAAGAGGGGGGTGGGGAGAAGGTGGTTGTTTGTTGAGCAACTTCTCGGTCCTTATCTTAACCCATGAGCCTTTTCATGTTTTTTTCTCCCCCTGCCCCACTAAGGAGGGGGAGGGAGAGAGCAGCTTGGTGGGCACCTGGCAGCCAGAGAAGCTCATCACAACGCTTCTCTATCATGGTCAACCTGAGAGGAATTCTGGTTTTTAGGAAATGTTCATACACATCCAAAATGACAAAGTAAAAGCCCAGTCAGCCCTGAGATGGTCAGGTTTATACCCTTCCCATCTTTAGCTCCCACAATCTTCCATAATCTCATGTTTAAATATCCATATATATATATATATATATGAACTGCCTATACCTTTTTAATATAGGCTTCTCAAAGTAAAGACTCATGTATTTTATATACTGTGGTTTTATAAATGTGATAACAAATAAAATTTGTAAAAACTGCTGAACTCTTCAATTCCAATAGACAAGGCTGAAGATTTGACATGTATAATTAAGCCAAGTCCTTCTATAGGCATTTCTACAAGTGCTCATCCAACCCTGGTATCCTTAACTTGTTCTTACAAACTCAGGATATTCTGTATTGCCCAGTGGGAGGAATTGCATTTGGCCACATCAGCATGGAAAGAACAGGAGATAGTAAATCTCAGAGACAGGATATTCACTCTGTTATACAACAGTGCATCGCTAAGTTACTTTACATGGATCAGGTCTAGCAGCATTGGACATGAAAGGACTTCCTGAACCATTAAATACATTTTTTTCTGCCATTATCATAGAGAACTGGGTTGGTGGGGTTTTGTGGTTGGTTTCTCTGTGGGGTTCTTTCACGCTGCATCCTACAGCTGGTAAAATTTTTGCTTCCATTACTCTGAACAAAATTCAGTTATATTGAAACAATGATAGTGCTGCCACTGTCTTCAGTGGATCAATTCTAGATTCAGAAAGGCATTGAGAAGTAGGAGGAGGAGCGAGGTAGAAAAAATGGTATTTATTACTGCCAAACCATTTCAAAAATAACCAATAAATATAAATGAGAACTTCATGAACGCATAAAAAATGGACAGATGAATTGATAAGAAATGTCAAATCTATTTTTATCTTATTGTTCCTAGTAATAGAGAGAGAAGGAAGAGAAATGGTGAAAAATGGTATCTGAACAGAATTATTTTTCAGGTATTCTTAAAACCCTAACCAAAGCAGACAAAAAGTAAGCTTTAGAATTACCTTAATGAAAATTACTTGTTTTTCCAAGTGTAATTATGATACTACCCCTGAACTCAGAAGACACACAAATACAGAAAAAAAAGAGAGACCTAGAATGCAAAATAAGATATTTTAAACACAAAATATGATATTGTTTAAGCACCTCATTTGAAGACAACACTTGATCACAGGAATGCAGTTACTTTCGTACTTGGAAACTGATAATAGTCTTTGTTCAACAAGCTGTACCTCGGGAAGAAATAGGAATTATAAATGGCCTTAGTCTCATGACTTAAAAAGAATAAAATATGTGGCATATCTGCTGGTTAAAAACTGCCCTCCATGGATAAAGTAACTGAATCTTCTTCATGTTATTCTTTCTCTGACAGGAATTCAAGTTCTCACCCTGAAATAAGTTTGTAGCTCCTAAGGTTGCCTGGATTTTTATTTCTATTTTATTTATATTTATTAGCTGAATAGCATGCTTCAAGCCTTTTTTTTTGGGGGGGGGGGGGGTGGCTGTTTGTTTGCTTGTTTGTTTTTTTCTCTTTCAGTTGTTTTTGCATTGCTATTAATTAAAAGAGAGGCTTTGAACTTAAAATCAAATATAAATAGTTCTATAGAGCATTAATGTAATCTGCATAGATACCCTGGAAGTTTACAAGTTCCCCACGCTATAAACATTCTCATGATGTATGGAAATAAGAAAACCTCTTTTCAGGGATAAGGAGCTGGTGGAGACAGAACAGCATCTAAAAATCTGTCTGCCAAGGGTTGGTACAGCATGGTGAAGGCAGTCAGGCACTCAGGAACTTCTAGCCACGTCTGTGGTAGGATACACAAAGGAATTAACAAGGGTGAGAGAAAGAGAGAACAAATACTGTGGGCTCCCCTTTGAGATGAGTATCCTACCTGTTCATCTGCAGAGCTGCACTCTTTCCTATTTTTGTTCTTTGGCCCAACAAATATTCCAAAAAAGTAGAATACTTTAGGAATATAAGAGACTCATTTATCCTATATCATTCTTTGATTCAAAGGAATCAGCTTGTAACAGCCAAGCAGTACAAACTATGTAAGAACCTTTTCACAAGATGGACATTGTTGGGATGAAACAATGAGTTTCCAGCTCTCCTAAATTAACCACCAGATCAGAAAGCAGTTGTTTTCCTTCAAAGGCAAAAGTGCAGATCCTCCACTCCCTTCTCCAAGAGCATATATTGAAGAGAGGACCACTGGCTTCTACTACCTGGAGGAGCAAAGGAGGTGCAATGTGAGTTGACTGTAGTAAGCTTCAGTCACTTGTTGCAGCTTTTGTAAGTGTAATTTGCGGGTGCCTAGAGGTTTTTCTAATGGGGGGAACATAACCAGCACACCTCAGATGGGTGTACAAAAGTGTCTTTAAATTACACTCCTCTTATCTGCTACACTACGTTTTTTTTTTCAAGCTTGTAATAAACAAAACCAGCCCTGCTTATCTCTTACCCATTAGACCTCAGCAAAATACCTACTTTAAGGTACGCAAGAGAGAATCAAACCCACTATAAGCTCCATAATTCCCTAAAAACTCAAGAAAAGCTTAATTTAGTGCAAAACTAGGCCTTTTACAATTGCAGACCAAGTTTTATATATTTCAAGACCCTGATTCCCTACTGCCCTACTCAGTAATACTGCTGTCAAACAGCAGAACAGCTGAGAGCCATTCCCTAGGTGTTGTGTTAGCTCCATAAAACATACCTTAACAACTCAGTCTCTAATGGTTTCAAATGCCATGTGCTATGAAGTGGAGATACTGAGGGCCAGGAGGTCAACATTAATCATTTCCTCCTGGAAAATGTTATGAAGTGATACCACTGATATTAGTTAAATAGCTCACAGAAATAACCAGTATAACAGGGTAATGGTTTTAAGATTTAGATTAGATATCAGGAAGAAATTTTTTACTGTGAGTGTGGTGAGACCCTGGAACTGGTCGCCCAGAGACATTGTGGATGCCCCATTCCTTGAAGTGTTCAAGACCAGTCTGGATGGGGTTTTGAGCAACCTGGTCTCGTGGGAGTTGTCCCTGCCAATGACAGAGGGGTTGGAACTTGATCTTTAAGGTCCCTTCCAACACAAACCATTCTGTGATTCTATGATTCCTTGATTCTACGATTCTATGAACAGAGAGTCTTTCTAGTGTTAGACCAGGTACTTTAATGGAACTGTCAAACGTTTTGTTGGACTCTTTACTGCCATGGTTAGCCATTTACACACGAGCTTAGAGATGGCAAACAGACCTAAAATCACCATTCATACAGGGGTAATATTTTATATCAGCAACTGTGTTCGAAAGAGCTACAGATTCAGATGTTATAAGCTCATACAATATTTTCTTTTTACCTACAAGATAATTAGAAGAATAGAGCAGAATAATTTGTGTTTAATCATATCAGAGACACTGTAGCTCTCTAGTGATTTAAATCCTCCCTACTAAGCAACCAGTGTTGAACATACGCTAAAACTACAGCATCACTGATGCCATTCTAAATTGTCTTCTCTGCTACTAAAAAGTCTCTTTATGAGCATTGCTGTGCTGTACGAGGACTCAGGCTCTCATGCCCCATGCTGGGCCATTGCACTACCTGTTTATTACATGTAATTAGAGAATGCAACACTGACTTGAAAGTGCTGGAATGCCTTGAAAAGCACAACTATATTACTTCTCTGTTTCTGAGCACATAGGCAGTAAGCTCTATAATTTTCTTAATTGTCTTAGACCTTTTTTGTTGTTGTTTCTTTTTCTCCATCAAATGAACATGAATCTCCCACAGAAATAAGAAATGCCGGCTTTATGCTTGAGCTTTCAATTCTCTATTCTTGTAGAAAGCTAGCTGGAAAATACCACACTTGTGAGAAGAGGTATACAAAAGCACACATTCTTATATTGAATTATGTTCAGAGCAAATATAATAAGAAACAAATACATAAGAGAATGCAATGAGTTAGGGAGGCTTGCAGGGTTTCTAAGAAAGTTTCTCTTTTTTATTTCAGATCACCTAGAAGTATGTTTAAAACTTCACAAGGGTCTGGAACTCCAAGAGCTCCAGAAGAGCTCTTTTAATATAAAAGTCAGGTTTATACACTTTGGTATGACAGTGTGGGCCTAAAGGTGGATGGAGATATAATTCTGATGACTTTATGACCTACTTACATTTTCATAATAGTGTAAAAGATGCTATGTATACATGATAGTCAATCTCTGAGATCTCTGCATGTGTATCTATACTTATGTGTGTGAATGTGAAGAGAGTAGATAAATATTTTCAGTGGAATTCTGTGGGGATATATTGGTACATCTGATGGAAGGATACCCCCAAAAGGAGTAGTCTGTTGGAGCAGGACCTATATAATGATGTGTCATTTAGACAGCTAAATGCAGGAAAGCAAGGAGAGATTAATGTGACAGGACAAGGAAAAGTGGTTGCTCACTTGTAGAGGGATACACTCTTTCAAACAGTTAAGAAAAACCCTGATAAGGAATATAACAGTGTTGGTTTTAAATGAGGCCAATTTTCAACACTTTTTTTTCTGAGTGTGGAGAGTTCATGTGCACATGTATGATACTATTTTCTGATACCATTCCTTGCTTTCTAGCACAGGTGCAAACATGCCAAATTGAGTCTCTGTGTTCTTTGGTTGTTAGTATTTGCCCTCTGTTTGGTAGCAGTGGTTGGCTCCTAATGTCATGAGTCAAATGTCAGAGAAGGTCCTTTCAGAATTTTGCAGTGCAACAGCATGCACAAATCTATGCATCAAGCCCTGTCAAAAAAACTAAGACAGCAGAAATAAATGAGGTCCAAAAAAAACTTCACAAGGACATGGAGCTACATTGCCTTTACACAGGCGATAGAATATTACTCCAAGAGCAAGAGACTCTTAAAAATGTTGTACCTTAATAAAACTCTCCTAGCTCCAGAAAAAACAGACCGTCACCACTACAGGAATGTTGCTTTAGATCCAAACCCTTATGTCCCTTTCATCTCAAGCTCACATATAGACATGTGAATCACGAGTGTCTAATATGGCAGAATAACTCCACCTTTGATGTCAGTAAGAACTGATATCATCTGCATTACTGAAGTGTTGATGCCCTGTTCATATAATGACCTGGACATGACAGGGTACCACACAGAATACAAATTCCATGTTTGGCTCTTTCCTTTTGCCATGCCTTTATATTGTCTATGTAGGGATTTCAGCCTCGCAGCTACTATGAAAGTCGCCCCATAAACCTTCAGTTGATTTATCCAAGCTCACTACAAGTCACAGCCCTCCATCCAGCTATGATTTTATTTTCTACTCATCACACACAGTCTAAGGTCTGAGTGGGTAAATCATAACATCTGCAGTTTTCCCATTTATAATAGCATTACAGCTTTCTCCGTTCTCATTCCTTATAACTCTGAATAACTACTTTGAATGAGAATCAGTTTTCAGATTAATGAAAGCATGTTCTAACACTGAACATTTTTATAAAGTTATGGCTAACGGTGAAGAGAAAGCGAGAGATAATGAAACGACTTTAACATGCATGACCCCTCATGCCACTGGAATATTATTTCCATGAAATTCTTTTTCTATATTATATAATTGGTAGTTAAAGAATCTATGAAAATATAAGGAGGGGGGAAACACCATAGAGTTGGATGAATATGCCAAACACACAATAAATATTCTTGTTCCAGTTACTGAAATTTTGTTTGGGTCTCAGAAAGTTGGTTAAAGAAATACACTTTCACAGACACCCTGGTCCATCAAAAGAAATATTACATCTTCTTGCTCTCGAGACTGAGCATCCATATTGACTTATGCAACCTCACTCTCTCCAGTCAGCTCTTAGAAAATATTTTAAAAATGTAGATATTTTGTTTGAGGTCTGATCCTGCACTCACCTTACCTAGTCTTCCCCTTTTGCAATGCTGAGATATTAAATGTGTTTAATTTTCAAAATGGAAAAAAAAATATTAATAATAAAAGCCTGGAAAAAGGTTGCCTAGATATGTATCTCATTAGCATCTAAACATGAGCCAGATTTTAAAATTCAGAGTGAGCCAAGTTCAGAAAGGAAAGGGCCATATTAAGTTCAGCATTGAATCTAAACTAAAAGGCTAGTTTTGCTGGACTTAAAGCAAACAAAAAAACCCAA
>JAOXJM010000001.1:205635201-205652714 GCA_026413425.1 Tringa solitaria
AGGTGAGGCTCGACGAGGCCCTGGGCAACCTGGTCTAGTTGGGGGTGTCCCCACTAACTGTGGGGAAGCCAGACCTTTGGAGGTCCCTTCCGGCCCAGATGATTCTATGATTCTATCTGGGCAACCTGGGCCAGTGTTTCACCACTCTCACCGCAAAAAATTTCTTCCTTATATCTAGTCTGAGCACCACTGATGAAAACTTTAGTTTCTCATATATTCACAGAGAATACTTATGTATTCTGCTTCACAAGAAGAGAAACACATCTACTGGACATGTTCCTACATCCAGCAGATGCACCCAGTAGCTGGATCAATTCATATATCTCAAATGTACACAGATTTTTGGTTAAGAAATGCTGTCACTTGTACCAGGATATTCCTTTCCTTAAATTGCATAAAACCCCCAAAATATTAAGTCTCCAGCTTTGAATATGAATTTAAGAGATAATTGAGAGAAATTCCTAGGTTCTTCTAAAAGTGCATTTACTAGAATGGAGTCTTGACACATGGAGATATTGAATGAATTATCTATAACACTTTACATTCATTTGCTCTAGATTTGTTTGATCAATGCAGATGAAGTGCATCACTGCGTAAAAGGCAATGCAGCTGTCAATAGTGATGTATTTAGTAGGGGAAAGTCAATAGAGATATGTGAAATGTTACTGACATATATATATTTCACTGGACTCCGGAGGTGTTTGATCTGTACTTTACACACAGGCGCTGTGTATATCAAGTAGGTGGTCCTGAGAGCATGGTGTTGAGCTGGGACTGAAGGAGCCAGTGTTGGTTTTGCTGCGGTATTCTTTGTGCATATGTGTATCTTGGAGTTGGTCATTCAGGCCTAGATCCACAAAGATCCTTTGTATGTATCAGACTCCCTGAGTTGTATAAATGTTACCATAATATAAATATTGCAATTTACATACTAGAAAGGGTATGTGGTTCACCTCAATTTTTTTCTTTTGTTTCTCTACTGTACAGTACATCAAGTATTTTATATTACTGGGACACAGTAAACTACTTGTTTTTATTTCTCAATATTTGATTTTAAGAGCAGCTTGAAGAGCTTTCTGTGGAACTTTGAGTAGACAAAATCAACAGTAAAAAACTACCTGAGGCTGCTGTTGAATTAAGCACTTAAAACTGATCTGTAAAAAGGGGGGTTGAAAGACAGCTACATACCTTGCCAACCTGTAGTTCCATGTTGGCTCAAAGAGGAAGTTTTGCAGTTCGAGTAAGTAAAGCATAATGATACTAAAAATGCAAATAGAGACACGTGGTCTGGATTTGCTGTTGGAATTATTTGCAAAAGCTTGTAAGTAAACCAAAGTGCAAGCACCTAACCCTGTGTTCTACACATTGTTGTTGATCCTCATTGTCCTGCTAGGTGTTTGCAAGGTCTCTGCAGAAAGAGGGTAACATTTTTGGTTATCACTTGTGGAACAGACAGTATTGCTTTTCCTAGTATTTGTTGAGGTGACCTAAAAAATAAGTTACAATCTTGGCTTCCTGTAGAGTGTGTGTTGAAAGATAACAGGAGGAGAATCTACTTCATCTAATCTTACAGTAAGTTTTTGATGTTAAAACTTCAATATATTTCATTTAGTACCAGTGAAAAGGGGAATGCAAATGTCTCAGTGTATATGAAAAATATTTAATTGATCATCACAAAGGGCAAAGGACAGCTGTTGAAAATTACGCAGGTGATGTAGAGAAGACGTGTGAACTTCTTGTTATACAAGGTTTTAAATAGAATATTGCCCCTGATGGCATGAGTTCCGTATTTTTAACCAAAATACATTGCAATTTGCAACAACTTCAGTTATTTCCTAGCACTTTTTCTTAAAAAAAATAAGCTTAAGGAAATGAAAATGCAATATATTTTATAAGCATCTCAAGAGAAGATGAATAAATTGCCAAAGAAAATGTCACGGGGAAAGAGAAATGCTGTGTGAACCAACATATTGTCATAAAAATCAGCTTTATGAATACATACATGTTTTGTAATTCCTACTATATCTGTTGTAGTAATTGATGTGAATTTACTGAAGGAACTGGGTGATTAACCTTTTAGATTCTCCCTTTATCACTGATATTGTGGTGTTCATTGCTATACAGAGCAGCTGCATGCTCCTGCTACTCAGTAAGTCCATTTGGCACTTGGTCTTCTGGAGGTAACATAACACTTACCCTCAAAATAAACTCAGTATAGCGATAGGACAAGGGGTAAGGGTTTTAAACTCAAAGAGGGAAAATTTAGATTAGATATTAGGAAGAAATTCTTTTCTCTGAGGGTGGTGAGACACTGAAACACGTTTCCCAGAACAGCTGCAGATGCCCCATCCTTGGAAGTGTTCAAGGCTGGACAGGGCTTTGAGCAACATGGTCTAGTGGAAGATGTTCCTGCCCATGGCAGGGGATTGGAACTAGGTCAGCTTTAAATGTCCCTTCCAACCCAAACCATACTTTTGTACTATGATTCTATGATTTTATCTGTTTGAAAACAGACCAAAACTGGAGAAATGAAAACATTTCTCTACTATGTTTTGACCATCGATTCAACTTCCATGAAGAGTTAAAGAAATGTACCTAGTACACACAGTGTTAGAGAAATTAATCCTATGCCAGCTTTAGCAAAATGCCAAATATTGTAGCTGTATTCAGGCTCTTCAATGCAACCCAGTTAAATATACATTTGACATGGTACCCATTAATCTTACAAAGCACAATCTTGAGTTACTCAGTCTTGTGACATAATGGATTCCTTTCCTACACCTTGGATGAGCAATCAAACAGAGATTGACTTTCTCCATTTAGTCAAATAGATTTATCTAAGCCATGTTTCGAATGACTAGATTAAGTAGGGCAATGTGGGTTTTTTATGTCTGAAGAAAAATCCATTTAATAGAACTCTTCCTTTGATTTTAGAGTGAGAATTACTATCAAAACACTGGACTCTTTCCTCTGTATTTTTTTGTTATAATGATCTAGACAGTCTTATCTATCTGTACAGCAATTGAGGGTATTAATACTGTGACATGTCTGCAATAAAGTATGTTCTTGGACAGAAGAGACAAAGAGTCTCCCCACATGAGGCCATTTATGTACCAGGTTATGTGTGGTGATGAGGACAGTGAACAAATGTCCTTTTGTTATTATGTCACAGAAATGATTTTCATGAAGGATTAATTCATTAAAAACAACAAAAGGACACTTTCCTCTCTTGCTCATAATTAATTATGGGAGGACAAAGCTTCTGTGCAACAGAGAAGTGTAATTAGCTTGCAGCCGGGAATTTAACTACTCCATTGCATTTTGGAGGTGATGAAGACAGAAACTCCCCAGCTTGTGTGTATTATGGAGCCCTCTGCTGAAATAAAGGAAAACTTCTCAATTCTTTGTCAAGATCCTATTATGGTATCAGATTCAATGACATTTTATCATGAGAAAAATCTCAAGGGCAAGAAAAAGAAAATCCTTTGAGATTTCGCCTGAACCTTTCACAGAAGAATAGGGAAATATGTATTTATTAATTCAAGATAAGTCTAATATGCTTTATTTCAGGTTATCAGTGAATTTTGATTTGAGACATGATCACTGGAGATGTTCTGCATGTTATAAAAGGAATCTATTGCAATCTTATCTACTACTACAATTTGAACACTAACAGAAGTTACTTTTCCTAAGATTGTTAAGTTTTCCTTGAATTCAGCATTTAAAGCAGACAGTATTACAATACATTTGAATTTTCTTTTTGTTCATAATATTTAAACAGATGAAAACCAATCTCATCCAATGTTACAGAATGATCTTATAGCAGTAAACAGGGTATTCAGGTGAGAGGAGTTTCCTGAGCTCTAACCCCTGTTGTTGAAAACTTAGTTTATGCAGAAAGTAGATAACCACACTTAGTCCTCACCTTTGCGAGGACTTCTAGTCTGTGTTCTAGTTTAGTGTCAAAAAAACACATTGCCCGAAGTATGGTAGACATGAGAATACTTAAAGGACTTTAAGTCATAATATTGGGACATTAGAGCTGTGTAGCACATGAGAACATAGGAAGCGCTAAACCTTTCTGCATTCTATTCCTTATTATTATCCTTTGCCTTTCTAGATCGTGGAGCTCTGAAGACTTTCTGGTGGATCTCTGAAAGGTGGTTACAAGATTGTCATATGCACATGGGCTGGAGAAAACAGAGAAGGAAGCAATCAATCCATGACCATCTAGAAGAATTGTTCCTGATTTGAGAGACCACAAATAATATACCTACTCTGACATAAAAGTGACTCCAAATGAATTCATAATATCTGAGTGTTAGTACAGCTGCTCCCAAAATAACAATATCTGCAGTTTAGTAGAGACCCTGCTCTTCCTGACTGAGCAGAGCCCACATTTCTGTAACTTCCTAATCCAGATAGTTTGGCTTAAGAAATAACACAGACTAGTGCTGGAGTAAATATAAAGGCTTTGGAAAAAAGACTGCAGTTATATAAGCTTTCCCTTCCCAGATCAGCAAAATGCCATATTGAGGGATTTCATTAGTCCAGCAATAGCATTTTTTTTCTCACAACTTGTGCTACTGCTTCACAAAGCCCTCTGCTACAAAAAATCCATATAGACACTGCTTGATAATAGCCTTCATAATGTTGACCTCAATAAAATGAGATACATTTTCTTTTCTTTAAAGGATGTACCCCAGTCTCTGAGGTTTATTGTTCAGCACTCTCCTGTTCTAAAGTAAACCTCAAATATGAGATACCACCAGAATGAGGTAATAAATCAGTGGCACCTTTTCCAATAGCCCTGGGGATCAACAACAGTGGAGCACAAAAGAAAAAAAAAAGTAAAACTGGATGAAACAACCTACTAAACAATCAAAAGATACCTTATTTTAATTTCCACAGACAAATTCTTCAGCTGCTTTTTTTTTTTTTTTCATGAATTCTAATTCATCATAAAGCATTCAGTTATAAAACAGAGAACACTATATTGTTGACCACAGGTCTGATATGACTTTCTGCTACAGCATAGGTAGACAGATAATTTTACAATTTGATCAGTCTTTCCTCAAATAAGACATTTCACTGATAAGGATTACAGTCTTTTCTTGTCTTTCTTTTCCTACTTTTTTAATGCCTGGAAGGACACTTCTAAAGAGGAATTCAGATTTTCAGAAAGATGAATCACCCTGGAAGTTTCTTTCTTTTACTATTGATTGGACAGCTTGCACAATCTTCCTTCATGGAGATACTCAGAACTTTACTGGACAAGGCTCTGATCAACACAATCTAATTCCAGACTTTGAAAGAGGACCTGGTCTGATTGGTTTTGGATGATTTCTAGATGTCCCTTCCAGTTTTAAGGCACTTCCATAAGAATCTAAGGACAGGCAGGCTGAACCTGAACCTTTGAGTGGAACATACAGCCCAGAAACCTAAACCTGCAGGAAAAGGAAGAATGTAATTTTTTTTTTCTTTAATAGGCAATACTTTATTATTGTCACATAACTGTAGTTGGGGGGGAAAGCTTTTCAATTGTATAGTAAAGTGCTCTTAGCATCACAATAGGGTATGTGGTCAGAAAGATCATATACTACCTTTCCTTTGCAATGGTAATGAGAACTCTTTTTCAGAGAACACTATTGTCTGTATAAATTATTCACCACCAGAATAGGCTGTATATAGATTTCTTAAAAGGAATATTTCATTAATATGAAAAATTACATCTTTTGCCATGAAATGCTTAGTTACCTCCATGAATTTAGTTCGGAAAGACACACCATCTTATATTTCATACTGTGGCAGTTTATTCTGTAGAACTATATAAACCCCCTTGAATTCAGGCATCCTGGGGTCTAAGCATGTATGGTCCAAGCATTAATTAATTTAATTTTAGGTTGCTGTTAGTTTTACTATCATATAATAAATGGATATAAATGTCTGTTGGCTTCAATTCATTTCCTTTCATTTTTTTTTTACCTGAATGGACTTATTCTGATGCTTGATCTGAATTTATTCACTTTATTTACCACTTTAATACTAAATTGATATTAAAAAAGACAATTAGATTTTTAAAAAATCTCAAATTACTGCCTTATGTGTGATTCTTATTTCTCAGTCCACTTCAAACACACAGAGTTATGAAAATCCCCTGATTTTCTTAGTGATCTGCTTGTAGTACCAGCTGCAGATGGAACAGTGTCATTCTTGGAGCCCTGATGACTTCAGCTCTTCAGAAATCAAATATTAATTTTTTAATTTTTTTTTCTTAATTGGGATATTTTAAACTGTAGGTAGTTTAAGTATTCATAAATCAGCACAGTTGTGGCAATTTTTTCACGTGTGTATTCTCAGTTCCTCTAAATGTGAAGGAAGCCCCCTTAACTGAAAACACCTTTTTTTCGAGGTTTAAGCCAATGTTTTTTGTGGGGGCTTAGATTATACGTCATCATATAAATCAGTTTTAAAGACTTAATTAAAAAATGGTAACTGTGCACACTGCCATATTCAGCCTGCATGTAGCCCTGTGCTCATCTCTTCAATTTATATCAGTGCAGCAGGATACTGACAGTTTTCTAAAGCTTAATCAACCAATGCTTCCTAGGCATTTGCAGATATTAGATGAAACACAGAACATTAATGGAAAGAGCTTTTACTGCTACTACTAAATTAAGTTTCATTTGCCTTTTTAGAGGCGTTTTAAGAGTGTTATGTATATTCTGATTTAAGGAGCACTCAGTGCTCAAGCATTTTTATCATGCAATTTTTGTGAAAAGTTTTTTAGTCTTTTTGAAAAGGTCTGCTGCTTCTGATTTAGTGCAGCATTGTTCACTTCCATCTGAAACGCTGCTAATTTAAATATTTTAACCATGAAATGCAGGTCAAGGTGTACTGTTAATTACAAAAATCCCATTGTTGTTTCCTTTGAAAAAGCTCTATAATAGAAAAAAAAAAGATGAAAGGCAATGCAGCTGCCAGTGAAATAGCATGAAAACACTGCTTTCCTGCTTCAAAGGCCTTGTTTACAAAATGTAAGGTCACTCTGGTTGGAATTGAAAATACAAGCACAATAAGGTAGCTCCAAGGAATCACTCTGAAAGCAAACTAAACTTCAATTAAATGACTTTTTATTACCCCCTTTTTTCCTTTTTATTTTTCCCTGCAATGAGCGCAATTGGAAAACTTGCTGAACAAAACTAAACTTCACATCCACTTTCAAGGTGTTTTATGTAGATACATACACAATGAATTACAGTTATCAGTTAGGAAAAGCATAGTGACAAGGTTTTTTACCCGGAGTTTCGCCTCACATACTTGCTTCAAATCTGATGGCACAGTAATTTGAAAGCCTTCAGAATTGTTTGCTTGTATCAGGCGAACTCTAAAAAAATATCAGTATTCTGATTATACAGTGAGTTAAATTATCTGTTAGAGCTAAGCACACACCAAATAATCAACCTACTCTTTGTTTTGATTGGCCATACCAGCAGATTAAGCTGCTAATATAGAAAAAGACAGATGTCAATCACTGCAGGATCTCAGCAATCTGCTAATGACTAAGCTTATGCACTTTAATAATGCTGCTTATTTTAATGGTAAGGGGTGGAAAAGCTGAAAGAAAAACTGATTAGAGCAATGAATTGCCTATTTTAAAAGATGTGATTTTAGCATAAATCTATTTTTTAAGCCATCTTGTGCTTGATTGCATATCATTTTTGTTACCAGTGTGGTATTAGTAGTAATTTTACTTAAAAAAAAAACAAAACACAAAAAAACCCACAAAGACCAACACAGCAAAAGTAACAAAACACACAAAAAACAACTTAAACGGAACTTTTTTGAAATATACTAGATCCACTTCATCTGTTTAAGAAAACATAGTTCTGCCTTCTCTCCTTATGATTTTTAAAGAAGAGAGAAACAATGGGGTAAAGTCAGGATCCCTACTTTTGGTGCTCAGCGTAGGTGTTTTAGTACCAAAAGAGTACATGTACCAGCCAAAGAGTCATTATTCTAGATGTCACCTAGGTAGTTAGGCTTGTTATACATGTGATGGGCACATCAAACCTGGAAAGGCAATTTCAAGACATTTTTTTAAGGTCATAGAGCCCAACTTTCAACCTAGCACTGCCAAAACCACCACTAAATTATGTCCCTCAGCTTCACATCTACCAGCCTTTTAAATACTTCCAGGGATGATGATTCCACCACTTCCTTGGGCAGCCTGTTCCAATGTTTGCTATGCAGTCAGTTAGTAGGAAATACTGCCTGACAGAGGGGAGCTTGAGCCTTGCTGAACCACAGGGGGCTGATTGAGGGCTGTCTATGGGCTATCTCTACCTGCTTTTAGTCCAGAGAACCAAGTCCTCTTCTGAGGGTACGTGCTGAACTGAGCTTGCCTTGTTGGCTAGCCTGGAGGTCATTCATCTACTCTGCAAAGGGCAGGAAGTGTTTCCAGTCTCTGATCCAATGATTACTTCTGTGAAATGACTTTCAAGCAAAACCCATAAATTATCCTAAGTAGATGGATCAGAACACTGGACTCCTGCTCACAGTTGAGTGGCTTAATCGTTTCATAATGTGGACTCCTTCTGCTTGAACAGAAATTCAGAGGAGATTTGCTGACATATTCTTTTGATTCATGGGTCTGAATTTCACTCCAGCCTCCGTTTAGGTGGTAGGATCACTCTACATAAGTAATCTATATAGAGTATCTATTTCTGTATATACATAATCTTAAATATTTATATGGCTCCAACTAATTGTACTGAGAAAGAGAAAGTTAATAAACCAAACTAGAATGAATTACTTACATAGCTCTAAACAAAAACTTTCCCAAGCTCAGGGGATTTGACGTCCTAGATAAATGCCTAAAACTTCTCTAAAAATGTGAGTCTTATGACTCATCTCCCTGGGGTCATACAGGAGAGTATGTCAAAGTAGGGATTTACACAAAATGGAGCCACATAAGGCCCATATAAGTATTCTTAATGCTATTATTCCCTTCATCCTCAAACTTCTGCAATTAGGAAAAAACAGAGATGTCGCTTAACTCCAGTGGGGTGCATTAAACCCAGTGTCTAGCTTTTCCTCCTCAGTGAGATAGATGAAGTAGCAAACTTGATGTCTTGGACAAGATCTTAGTTAAGGAGAGTCTCGGTTTTTATATGTCTCAGATTTCCTTTCTCTAAGTTCATGACCCCATCTACAGTCATATTCATTTTCCACAGCCTCATCACGCAAGGATGGGGGCATTTGGAGTATTCACACAGGTTATAAACACTGTCTGATCACCTCAAAAACATTAACACATGTAGTATTAAAGCTTTTCTTTGAGGCAACTTTCAATCAGAAAGACAATAGGATATATATTTATCCAGTTTATGTAATCAATCTAAATGTATGCATATATAAATATGTGTGTGTATACTCTTTCTACAAAAAAAAAAAAAAAAAAGACAAAATTGAATGTATTTACAAGATTTACCAAACTTCATAAAAATATTCTGGAAGCAGGAACAACACAAGGTTATTTTCTGTGTCCTGGTTCAAGACAGAAGTGAAAAAGCTTACTTTCTTTTTCATACAGAAGTAAAAATTCTTTCTTTTTCATGTGGGAGCAAGGAGCTCCGCATTCACTGCATGCCTCACAGAGAATGAGCCAATTCCCAGTCAGATGACTGTAAATAGGAGATTCTGGCAGAGTTTAGGATGCAGGAAGACATGAATTTGTATAGAAACTCCTTTTACACAGAAAGACAGGGTTGTAGGAAAGTCAAAATAACAACAACATATTATCAGAAGGTGGGAAGAGCTAAGTTGGAATGAAAGGATCTGACAAATGTAAAATTAGACTGGAAACGCATTTCCCAAGATAACAGAATCATCAAACCTGGAAAGGTAATTTCAAGGCATCAGTAGTTTTTTGTTGCTTTTTTTTCATCGGGGGTGAAGTGCAGCATCTAGGCGGTTGGAAGCAGTGATGCCATTAATTCCAAATTCCTTTAAGGCAGCAGTTGCAACCACTTATTCCCCTCATTTTGTACATTCTAACAACTTTCCCCATAGTACTACAGATGCTCAGATGTTCATATATCACCAAATTCCTCAAGAGTATTTAGACAGATGTTTATTGGTATTGAATCTCTCAGATGTTGCCTACAGCCACAGTTGCCACCAGGTCACTCCACAGCTTGATTCTGTCGATCTGCTTGCATCCCTCCCAGATTGGTATCATCTGTACACTTGCTGGCAATTGAATTGACATAGGAGGAACATCTCTGACAAAGAACATCATGAAAGAAGGGTGCCTTAAGGAGCTGTGTTGGTCTAAATGCTACTAGAGGAACCTCCGGTTTATCTCTACAGCATTTTTTTTTTTTGTTAAGAACATTTCCTTTTGAATAGTGATATTCACCACAGCTGAAATACCCGATGAAGGGGCGCTATCAGTTCTTGCCAACTCAGAGCCTGGTTCACACCTGGGCTATGTCCATCTTGCCTCAGAGCAAGCCACTGATGTTTTCAGCTATAAAAAATTAAGTGGGGTGACGACTGGAGAGCCCTCTGACTTTTTAGATTGTGTTATACTGCTCTGTCTCTTAATTATTAGTTAAGCAGAAGCTGATTAATTCCATGAAATCTGAAGCTTAATAGAGATAAAACAAATGTGAAAAAATATGAAAAACCAGTGAAAGCTTGAAAATGCACTAAATCTTCTGTGCTACCAATAAGTAACCCCAACCCTCCTGTAATCATTAAGCGTCCCTAAGGATTTCAACACTAATTTGACTTTTAGTTAAAATTGGACAATCAATTTCTTCCCCTAGGTAGTTGCTTAAGGCCACTTCTATTGTACATCCAATTTGCTCAACTTCTGTGAAGAGAACTTTAGCATGTTAACGTGAATTAGATGTTGGACATACTAGATTTAGAAATTATGGTTCTGCTTCTTTCCTTATTTACTTTGAATTTAACTCTTTCAGACGAGTATGCTGTTTTTTCCTGTTTGCATATGTTTATTTCTTCTTTATAATAGGAAATATAAATTATTGGGTGTAAAACAAAAGTATGTGGGTTGTATCATCTGCCTTTTGTTATACAGAAAATCAGATTGAGTGGTGGCAATTTTTATCTTTACAACTTATGAATATTTGGAATATCTTCCCTTGCAACAACTCAGAAACTATTACCAAATGTCTGCAAATTTAATTCCTTCCATTTGAACAATGATATATGAAAAAAATAAATAAATCAGAATCCTCATGCCATTTTTCAACACTCCTTCCTGGAAAGCTGGAATTCTTCCACTGACCCCAAATATTTCTCTCAAACACTTTGTGGGAGAACTTAGAAATAAGTAAGTAGTTAGAATAGACAACTTTCATCCCTTGAATACTCCAACTCATATTAATTTCCAGGAATGGTTTCATTGAACACAGCTAAAAATATTGATTGTGCGAAGAATTCAGGGTCAAAGTGTCAGCTGCTTAGCTGGCATTCATTTCTCTTATTTCAAAGTTCAGTATTAAGTAATTAACTGCTTAAATAATTGCTTGATTTGAATACTTACACTTTACTATTCATCAATTCAGTCATTTTTAAGAAATATAGTACTCAAAATGAGATTCAAACATGACACCAAAGTAATTTATTAAGTAATTAAAATTACTCCTAGATGTGACAAATTACACACTTTAAATAATTCAATTAAAATGTGATTACTGCTTCAGTCTAAAACCTTAAACCACTGTAGACACTCTGCTGGTAAGTAATAAGTAAATAAGTAAATAAACCCCCAAAAGATGACCGTAAATATTTGGGTTCTTTCTTCCTTTTGCCATTGGTGCTAAGAGTCTGAGGATTTATTTTATTACCATAGGTTTTGCTTCTTTGAGACAGCAAGGTGTTCTGCTGATTAACAATGGGCAAAGCAAACAGCATGTCAAATGGGAAATAGCGAGATGCTCCAATAGCTTCTTTGCTCCAGCCTGTTGCTCCCCTAATGGGACGTGTAGTGTTGTAGATCACAAAATGGACTGGTACCCAAACTGCCTATTCCATGAGTAGGAGCCTCAGCAAAATGAGCAAAACTAACAGACCACAGGGGATAATGATAAAATTTCATATATCTTTATTTATCACTGATCACTACTGAAGTGAGCCACACTTGGTTTGTGTGAGTTCCAGATGTGAGAAGTAGTCGTGGGGCTACGTGGAGCAGAAAGGCAAGCTTCGCAGTAAGCACTTTCTGCAGCATCTCCTCTCCTGGCTGTACTGCTGGGAGGTTAATGGTCTGGAGTCTGAACTGCTTCCTTAGCTGCTAGCTGAACTGATTACAGCTGAGATACACAAACAGGTAGATTTAACTAGAGAGAGATTTTCATAACAGCTGCTATGCATGTGAATGCACCGTGTGGGACTCAGCTCACTGAACTTTAGCCATTGCAAATAAACTTTCTTTAAAACTGTTGTATGGGTTTTCTCTGTGTTCAAAAGAGCTGGACAAGGACACCCAGAGCATGATTTGTCCCATCTTGCAATAGCATACAACTACAGGTACAGCCACGACGGCAAACAAAGCAGATCCCTAGTTTGCGTATTCCCAGATTTTTTTTTTTGAGTAAAACAACATTCTGCCTAAGAAGAAGCCTGAATATGGTTCTCCAGAGAGTTTTCCATCAGTTTTGCACCCTAGAGGTAGCTAAGTCAGGTTTGCTTTGTGCACTCAACTAATCCCTCAACGCTCGTCCAGTAGCTCAGTGGAAAATCCATGCCAAGTCAGGACACGCTTCAAGGCATGTAACACCAGCTTGAGCACCAGGGTCAGAAAACATCACTCTGGGAGACTAAGAAATAGTCTTGTCTTTCAGGCACATGCATGTTTTGGGGTGGAGGGTTTAGAGCTGCAGGAGAGGGTCATAGGCACATTGCTAGTCTATTAGCTAGATCTACACCATATAAACACCAGGCTCTTTGCAACACTTGGCCTGGGAGTAAGGAATTACTTCATCTGGAGAACAGTGGGCATAGATTCAGAGAGAAGAGAGAAGTTCTTTCTCCGAAGAGTCTAGTTATACTAGATGGCCAACCTCTAAAGTTAAAAGTAGTGCTTACCTCGGCATCCAGAGGAGACTTGATAATAAACCTCAATTTTTTTCCTCCCTCTACATTAGATCACCAAGGACAACAAAAAAAACCTCCCCACAAATACTGCTAGCTGGGTCACATAGTGTGCGTGTCAGGAATCATTTAGCACCAAACCGTCTGACAATGGTCTGCTCCATTTGTTGTACAACCAGTAACTGCACTGAACTCCACAAAATGAAGCACTACAAAAAGTAAAGTCCAGTTCAATTTGCATTTTAATTTGAAGCTCTACAAGCAAACAGAATCTTTAGATTTTGAGATAGAAAATATAAGCTTTGTACAGGTGTATGAATTTATATGTGAATACATACGTAGTTTAAATTCTACATACATACTTGTCTGTTTCTATATGCATATACATATATGCTTATATATAAGTTTACATATAAGTTTAAATAAATATATTGGATTTGTTTGTTTGTTTGTTTTTTCTAGAGGAATTCTGCAGATTTCACGAATTCTTGGATTACCCTATTTGTGCATTCTGCTTGTCTTGAATATGAGTAAGGAAACAGGAATTATTCTACAGGAAAATTCTATGGGAAATGACACCAAATTACAGGAAACATTAAAATTAATTTAAATCTATGGATTTCATCTAGATTTCCAAGGTTGCCTGATTGTTCCTCAAGTACCAGATTCAGTTGAGATTTCATCATTACAAATGATTTCAGAATTGGAAGCATTGTGTTCCATCTATGTCCATTTTCAAATACTTGCAATAATATATAGGAGGAGACTCAGTTCTCTGAAGCAGCAACCAAAAAATATGTTTTAGTAGTGAGAAGGGAAAGACAACATGGAAAGGTCTTGTCAGGTAACGAATCTCTTTGCTCAGTGCACCGGTAACATCACATAAAAAGATGTACTTGCTTGCATTAAATCTTGATAAGAAAAATATTTCTCCAGAAGGTATTTATATTTTCTTTCTGAGGAAAAGAACTATGAACAAGACAGAGGGTTATTGCTTTACAAAAATCTTTTATTCGAGTAATTGCTGTTTACATAGAGACCAAGCTCGTGGTTGTTCCTTTGCTTGACAGCCTTCCATTTAAATCCATGACTGCATGTCAACACCTTTAGGAATTTCTAAATAGCTTTATTTTCACCTAATAACAATAATAATTTCTCAGGCTCTGCTTCTCTTCTCATGTATATCAGCTTTTCTCCATTGAGTTATTGAGGTTAGTCCTACATTGAACAATGTGAGTAACGGATAAATTGCCCTTACTACACTGTTCCTATTGCAACACAAATAAACAGATGCCTATACTGAAATTCCAACTTACTGCAGTGTAAGTGATATCAGAGTAAGTCCACAATACTATCTGTAATATACTGAGCCATTGTTAGGCGTATCTGCATAGGGCAAAAAAGCACTGTGGTAAAGATCTGTGAGAAAACTCCAAGTGTGCTTCTATGAGTCTGTAGTTGTAGCTCATACCTCGAAAACAAAATACCAAGAAGGTGTGGTAAAGAAATAATTAATATAATAATTTCTAGCTCTCAGTAGAGATAATGAGTTCAGGTGCCACTATACCAACACAATCATAAATGTTTTTAGTTCCAAGCATAGATATTCGTACAGCAAATCCCATGCATGACAGAGAAATTTCTGGTGATGCCAGACTGTTGTTAAAGCTTATTTAGATTGAATCTACAACAATAAATAAAATTAGACCTAAAGTATTCATTTTATTCAAAGGAGATTATTCCCACCAAATTTCCTTCTTGACACTATACCTTCAGGATGAAGATTTCCATTGGAACCATGAAAAAACACTCATGTGAGTTTGAGAGGCCAGAGTTTCACCTGGAGCTCCAATATTTCCTGTATTTACTTGCAAAACTTTTGTTAAGTTTGGAAAGGTAGCAACAAATAAAAATTTCTAGGACATATATTAGAAATATAATTTAATTAAAATATTTATGTAAAAATTAATAATTGTGAATTTAACCCAACCTTACATTCAACGTACTGGTGTTGTGGTATCCAAGCTATGGTACTGCAATAGTTATAGCAGCATAATTGTGGCATCAGTGAAACATGCTGCTGCCTAATTATAATTGAAGCTCTTGCAATTATGCTGTCATTTTATTTGTATTAAAACATTTGGTCGAGGTATCAAGGTACCCAGATTCTGTAGGTTAAACCAAGGTTTACTTTTCTGCATTCATTTTGATAAACCATACACTTTGCTACATACTTGAGATTTAATTGCATTTTAGTGAGTGTTTTGCATAGGTGGCAAGCATTCTGAGGGAAAGGTGACAATGACATTTTGAAATTTAGTCAGATCCTCATTCTCTAAGATATATCATAACAACAAGTCTAAAAGATGCTTTCCCACCCCTTTGATTTATTTAAATTATGAATACGCCTTTTTGCCTACACTTTGTAGAAACACGAAATCATATGAAGCTCATTCATACTGGTAGCAACTAAATCTTATTATCTCAGCTCTGATTAGCATGGAATGAGTGTGTTATCCAGAAATCTAGTCAAGTGTTGTCCTATGAAAAGATGCCACCACAGAAACCATTAACTTACTGTTTATTTGATCACTTGTAGACAGGTGGTTTTGCTTTTAATGAGGCAACAGCAGTTATTGTGCTCAGGTCACAGATTGAAAGGGAAAGGCTAATTTTTGGAGGATGTTTCAAGATTTTTATGCTGAGGTATTGAGTTGTGGCCTTTTCTGGGATGAGTATAAAATGCAGGTATGCTAATGAGTATCATCCCACTTTTTCTTGTTCTCTAGTCATCCTTTTCCCTCTGTCTCTATGGTTTCTTGTTACCTTTTTCTGTTGGCTTTGAAACAGATAATAACTCTTCATTACAGGTTTTATACAAGGCTGAAAACATAAGATCTCTGATCCCTGACTGCAGTTCCCAGGTAGTACCACCACGAAATACTTTGGCAGATGAAAGCATTCATATTTTCAATATACCCTGTTTCATCTTCAAAATAAGCCTACGCACCTTTGGAAAGCTGCTCTTAATAGGGGCATAGTGCTTGTTGTTCACCCTGGTTATCTGGGTCAGAGTAAAGCAGTTAATAAGAGTTATTGAGGATCAGGAGGTGCCTACTAATTGGATTAATAGTGGTAAATTGACTGTATTCTTGAGGTCTAACGTCAGGCAAGCTGAGGTTGTCTTCATTGTTACACCATTTTTTAGTACAGTGGAATTTATTTTCTGATATTGTGAGAGCTATAAATTGTTGCTTGACAGAGGAAGAGTCAATGCAAACCTAGGAGGTGCTACTTCAGAGGGAGGAACAAGATGAGGCCAGAAAAAAAGAGGTTCCTGCAAATAAAGACATTTCAAAATCCCAATTCAAGTGTAGGAACCCTTAATAAAAAACATAAGAGAGCATCAAAAAACTAATGATGTCAAATGTAAATGCTATGATCTCAAAATGTATTCTGCCTTCAGTGTGGAAGCAGTATGTAGAAAAATGAATCTTTATTATTTCAGATGCATTTGTCTAAGGTCATTGTTGTGAAGCTGAACCTAATTCAAATCTTCTGACTAGAAGTCCATTGTCTTAGCCATACAATGCTTATTCCAGCTCCTGTACCACTAAAATAGCAATTTAATTTTTATAACTACTCAATAACAGGAGGTAACATGGGGATAAGCCTAATCCAATGATGTAAAAATGATGTAAAAGTGTACTGTACAGTTCATCTCACCCTAAATCAGACATCTTAATGAAGTCAGGCTGGACGTGCCTCCAATTGCGCCTACTCTCTCCACTGATTCTGATGAGATAGTAGCAGTAAATGAGGCAGGTAAGATGAAAGTCACCCAACATGATGCTAGAGAAACACAAGGAATGAAAAATTCCTTGTGTTTCACTATATTTCATTTAAAACAAGGATCCTAGAAATTTACATGATGATTTCAGAAATGCTGTTTTTAAAGTAAAAGGAATATATCCCCAAGATGCTTTTTTATCATATACAAGCTAATTGCTGCTCAGGTGTGCAAAGTACAGGCTGGGTGGATTACAGAGGTGTTAGGTTTTAAGTTAGGTAGCTGTGAAGGAGGATGGAAGAATATGTAAAAAAGGGGTAAAAAAAAACAAAAGAAGAAAAAAATTGCCCAAGTTGAAATAGCCTGATTTAGCCATGTAGTGCACTTCAATGCAGAAGAGTTTAAATAACTGCCTCTTGTATCTGATGGCAGAAAGCCATAAATTCAATTCAATTCAATTATAGCTAAAGCATGGGAAATAGGCACATTTCTATTGTTTACAAGTGTTAGAAATAAAATTGGCTCTATAAGTAGTACCTGTCATAGAATCATAGAATCATATAGGGTTGGAAGGGACCTCTGGAGATCATCTAGT